>OZ025297.1:114872726-116079164 GCA_964019185.1 Maratus speculifer | reverse complement strand
AAATCACGATTTTCCAAGTTGTTTTGGGATAACCAACTATTTACCAGGAAAGTTCCTGTTCTTGCATGTTCTTAATAACGGAGTTTAGTTGAACAAACATCAAAATAAAAATGAAACGAAAATAAACTGTAGAATCACAGCAATGTCTGAATCACGTGGATAAATAACTTGCATGTAACCCCATCTCTACGAACAACTAATCTTTATTTTATACCTTCCAGGAATTACTTTTTTTAGACAAAATTAGTTTTTCTAAATTTCCAGATTAAAAATTTAGCGCGAAATTCTCCCATGGCATAAAGTTAGTAACAAAAGAAAGACTTGTATCCTGACTTGCGTTATTGTATAATGTATTGCGTTCACCTGTAAAACAGGTTCTTCCGCAGAGATTATAGTATCACTAGTAAGACGCAGTCGGCTCTTGTTAATTCGAACTCTTTGGGACCACAAGAATCGTTTGAATTATGGAAAGCAGGCTCGGATTATCACACGGGCACCCAGGGCCTGTGTCTTGGGCACGAAATTTCAAAGGGGCACAAAATTTTTTCCTAATTTCATCTAAATTTCTATTATGAAAATCATAATTGTGGAAAAAAGAAATATTTGGGAGATTAATATGAAAAAAGGACAAATATATATTTTACTTTAAAAGCATGCTTCAATAAATTAACTAATCTAAGGGGTACGAAAAATTGAAAGTGCCCTGGGCACAGGAGCTTGGTAGTCGGGCCCTGATGGAAACTATGAGAGGAAAGCATGTTTAAAGGAGTACTATTACAAATAAGTTTATGTTATAGTATTTCTTAAATAGTATTATATAGTATTTTCTTTTTCGACTGTTATCATTAGAACAGCACTTAATATTGAATTATAAGATATAAATACATAAACAAATTAAGGGATTAAAAACAAGCACAGTGGATGAAGATGTGTGGATGTCATTGATAGACAGGATGGACATTAAGAAAGTGGATGTCAAATGCATGGGATTATATATATACTAGTGCAGAACAATTCTAACAAAAATGAAAGAAATGAAGTTATTTAAAGGATCTAAGTTCCATGAAAAAGTAAAGAAAAATGAAAAATTGGAATTATATTTAGTTCGAATTAAACGAAGTCATAAGAAAATGCGTCCAAATAAATGATTTTGTTTCTTTTGTGTTATTCTGCCATTGACAATTTTGGGACTTCATGTTAAGTTGGAATTAAGCGAAAATTCGATTTATCCGATTTTGAAACAAGGAGAGCCGACTGCATTTTACATTCAAAATATCATTCATGTGTTTAGTCATTTACATACATGCTTCTTAAATTTATACGTTGTTCTCTACATTCCCAATTTACTGTCATTCGTTTTAATAGAAAAGGGCTTCGTTCATAAGGTCAATGACTTCGTTCATAGTTTGTTTTTATTCTGACATTAAAATATATACGGTGTCCCTGGGTAATAACGCTAGGGTGAGTAACAACATCAAAAGCTAATATTTTGCGTAATGAAGGTATACAGGAGTTGGCACTAATGATACTGCATAAGCGGGCTCTGCGTTATATGAACTTATTTGATCAACTGCTAAAAGTTAATTTATCCCATTTGTAAATATTATCACTGGGAGAAGCACGTAAAAATCAATTCCAGATTTAAAGTTTGCGATGTAAGTTCTGCTATGTGAAGACTATATATTACTTTAAAATTAAATTAAATTAAATTAAAAGTAAAATAAAATAACGTGAATAATAAAAGAGTTTGTGAGATACGTGAATGATGTCGTTTTAAATTATTACATTATAAATCTTACAAATGTATTTTTTTTTTTTAAGTTTTGGTGAAACTTAAACCTTTAGACATTTTATGTATATGAAACATTTTTACTGTTTTTAGCTTTTTCATTTATCATCTTTTAGCAATTAATGATGAATAAATCTTCTATTGTTAAAAAGCCGTATTTCAGCAAGTGTATTCAAGGAGGCAGATTAAATTGAGCAGTTAGAAAATGAACATATTTAAAACAGTAAGAAAAATGCTGTAGTTTATTAACCAATGAATAAAAAATAATATTTTTTGTCTTTATTTTCCCATATTTTTATGGTTTGATAAAATATTTAAATACACATACATTTAATAATAATAATTAACTAATTTTTAAAGACAAAAGGGCCTTTTGAAAAATATGAATAATGAAATATGCATTTTGCGTGCACGATTTTACAAATTTTACAGCAGATATATATTTAATGTTTCTTATTTTGTTACTTATAATGCTATATTTTACACTGACCTAAATTTGAAAGTACATTCAATTTCTTAAGTATAATTAATGGCTTTTCCAATTATATTCACTAAATTTTAACAAAAAATGTACACTTTTTTTTATTTACAATTTTAAGTGACAAATAAACTAACAATTTGTAAATTTAGAATATATATATATATATATATACAATTTCAAAATTATGTGATAACTAGTTTTTAAATAATAATGCACGCAATACCAAAAAATCAATTTTTAAGAAAAAAGCTTCAAAGTTGGCTTGTAACATTACAACATATGCTTTTATACAAGATATTTTTAGCTGTAACTTCTGTTCTAATTGGTATTTTCATAAAATTCTTTTTGTTGTGTATTTTTAACTTGTATAAATACCCATGCTGAAATTTGTGAAAAATCATTTTTTTTTAATCATAAATGTAATCTGGGACTTCTTATGGGGTAAAAAATTTCCAGGGGATTTTTTTCATATAAAGTTTATAAATTCAATTTAGGTCTGCTTTTATATAAAATATTTTGATTTATTTATTAATATGCGTAGAATAATATCGCTTTGAGATGTCTATATATCTGAATGGATTTCGCCGTAAGCCGGCATGAAAGTGCATTAATATCCTTTGAATTCTGTCTCCATCTCCACTGCATGTGTATTAAGTCCCTGCCTAAAACAAACGGCTTTTGACATAATATAAAGGCTACACTGAATTTCGGCAGTCAAATACACTACCAATTATAAAACTTTGCTCCACATAGTGAATGAATTAACATAATGAATTATACATCTTTTTCACGAAGTAAAATTGAATTCCCTCTTTAAATTAGTTTCAGTATTCCCAAAATATGATTTTAATTTTAAAAAACCATTAACTAGATAAAATTACGAATCACATTACGAAAAATATTAATGCGTTTAAAAGATCTCTTTTAAGCATAACTTGGATTAAGCTAATATTATATGTGCTTTTATAAAGATATTTTTTTTAAATATCTAGTTTTATAATTTTCAGACAATGCTATTGCCTTGTGACAACTATTATCTGTGTTAATGATTTTAGAAAACCTTCAGGCTGACACAGTAAAGCACTGTTTATATATTTTTCATGAAACGGTTAAAAATTAATTATTATTATGTCTTTTTTAAATGTTATACAATATTTTTTCTACTTTTTTTGAGTTTAAAATATTTTGTTGTTGCAGTTTCGCAGACACTTTTTATATTTTATTTACAACACTGCGGAATAATAAAGCACTGATTTGTTTGATTAAAAATAATAATAAATGTATATATTACTAGTAAAAACCACGGTTTTGCTCGCGTAATAGTTGAAACATTCCAAGTGATATTTGTATGCCTATTTTTTATCAGAAGAAATTATACTTTTAGGAATTATTAAAAAAATTCCATTTATGCCACAGTTTGACTAAATTTCATTATTAAACTACATCAAGCAGAAATTAGACTTAATAAGAAAAACTAAAGCTAATTTTAAATAAATGATAATTTAGAAAATATTTTTTAACTTTTATGCTTAATTCATGTGCTTATTTCAATATTAATTTGATTTTTTATTTTTAGTTACCGTATTCGTATTATGCATTTGTATCTTAAAATTAACCACCATATAAAATTCCAAGTTTCTTGCCTGAGGATCTTCCATCTTTCTAGGGCTAGTGGCACCATAAAATGTCCATGTTGAAACAAGGACTGTCACCCTTAATTTGCCAACATTAATCTTGAAATCGGTTTGGTATTTCCTAATATTATATTGAACTGTAATTTAGAAAGTTTAGAACTTTTCTAGAAGGTTTGTTGCTCCTGCCAATACCAGGTGGTCGTAGCACCGGCATAAAATATAGTTTGTGTAGGATCAGAAATTGTTACCATTGATTCGGAATCATTACTTTTATAATCAGTTTATTATTTCATCAGATTGCATAGAAATTGTAATTTAAGTATTTTTAGAATGTTCCTTATAGCTCCTTTCTTTTTCTTCTCAGCTTTTAAATTTCGAATTTACTTTCAACTGTTCTTAGAGTAAAATTATGTGTTATTTGTAACTACCACATCTTATTTAAAGTTTCTAGCCTCTTTAGTATCACAGAAATCGCAATTTAGAATGTCTTTTGCTCCTACGAATAACATTCAAAATTAGTGATAGCTGATATGTGAAAATATTTTTGAAGTTCATATGTAGTAGTTGATGCACCTAAAAAGCTATTAGAATAAAAATCTAGTGAATCAGACCATTTAAAGGGAATTGTAATTATGACCGGGAATGTCCCAAATCCACATATCTATTAATCAAGGGTGTGACACGGTGCGTCAACTATCTCATTAACTAGATGGTTGCCGGAAATAATAAAGAGGTTGAGAACTCTTTACTTTTACGCAAATTCTTTGCCAGAGATGGTCCCTTTTCAGCTAAAGGATATTGATGGTAATTGCCACATGTTCTCTTTGCTTTAGCAACTAGAAATAATCATTTTAACTTCCGCAAAAATGCACGTGTTGCTTTATCTGTTATTTTGCAGTATTTGCTTTTTATGGAAGGCTCTTAAAATGCTGTCCTTTAAACCTGAGTGGAAATTGAAACACTTTCTGTTTAAAACTAAATTATCTTTTTTAAATTATTATATTAAGATAATTTTTATACATTATTATTAAAATTGAGTGAAATTAGGATTTATTATTAAGATAATTTTTATATATTATTATTAAAATTGAGTGAAATTAGGATTTATTATTAAGATTAATTATTGCTTCTTGCTTCTTGAAAATAACTACACTGGCAATAGCTAATAAAATTTAAACTACAGCATAGATTCCTTTAAGATTTCTCATATTCCCACGCATCAATCTCATCTTTTCTTTTACTTGAGTTATTGTACCTATAATTTGACAACTTTTAATTTTTCAAATAAAATAAACTGGTTAAAATAAATTATTTGTGTGAAATACATAATTTGGAAGAAGCATATTTTACATTGAGATTTCAGTAAAAAACAAACACTATGAATTTGTAAATACAGAAATTATTACCAAATTTATGCTCAGTTTTATGTATTGTTATTTTACTTTCATTTTATTTACTCTATCTCATATTTTAAATGCGGAATGTATTTCTCGCACCATCATTGGCGATCTGTTAAAAAAATAAAAACACTTTTGACATTTCTATAGTAAACTAGAGTGAATTTCTGAATACTAAATGTCATTGTAAACTATAAATCTTTATGGATTGAATCAAATTTTTATATATAAACGTTTTAATGATTTTAAACTTGCGTCCAAGTAATTTCACATGTCATAATATTTATAGAATTTATCTTAATTTCAGAGAAAATAAGAAAAGTACACTTAAGTGCGTTCTTAAATCAAAAAGGGCTACTTTGTGACACATACATTAATTTATTTTTGTTCGGAAATGCATGAAAATAGCAGGTGTTATTATTCAGAAACTGTCTAATTGCACTCAGTCTTTTGTTTTTTAAAAAATACAATAGATTTTTCATAACAAGTCTTCAAAGTTGACACTTTTGAGCTTATTTCCCGACGAAAGCAGAAAAACCGGTCGAAAAGGAGAAAAAAAGCTGGTGATTGCGTCATCGAAATAGCTTATAACTCGATAAGTAATTTAATTATCATAAAATGGAAAAATAAGTTCAATTCAAAATCGCTTTCATAGTCAGACATTAAAATTTTATAACTTTCTGTTAAAAAATGAATTTGTAAATGTGTCAAAACGTTTTTCGCTTGTTGAGCGGATCAGTTAAGAACACCCTTAAGGCGTTGAGTTACATTAACTAGACTTTAATTTCCAATGTGTATTTCATTTTATTATCAGACGCTTTTACCCCAAAACATTTGAGTGAGAGGAGTCAAAAACTGTACATGAATCTAGAAAATTGTGATATCTAATTTAAAAGTAGTGTGCTAATAAATGGAATCTTGACTTATTAATTTTGCACTAAAATGAATTCCAGTGTACTCAAATGATTGCATTGAATATTTTAGAGAAATACTTTCAATGATTAAAAGAGAGAGAGAGAAACCCCACAGATTTCAGACTACGCTAGTTTAAAGAAAAAGATTTTCATTTAAGACCTGCAAGATATTTTAAAAAAGTAAAAAAACTAATAAGAATTAAAAAGTAATATTTAGAAATCATTAAACTGTTTAAACATGCGTTTTTATTTTATCATATGAAATTTTAAATTGAAAAAGAAAACTTTAAAAAACAAGTAATATCTATAATCTGTAACATAATTTATGATAAAATGAAAATTGATTGATATTTATTGTGAATTGTAGTAATGTCTTTATAACGAGAAAAATCGCTAATTATTAAATACTATTACTTAGAGTTTGAGATGTAATGGAATTTTTTTTTATTATCTACTTGTCAAATTGCAAGTTTGTTCTCACTCTGAATCTCGAAATTTCATTAAAAATAAATATTTAAAAATAATAAAATTGGAGCATTAAGCTAAAATTATTCTGTGTTAAGATTGTTCTGAAATCCAAAAGATCTATTATCTGATATATTTGTGAATTCGTTTTTGGTCTGAAACGCATGAGACTAACAGATGCTATTCAGAAACAATGATATCGAATAGCTTTCCCATTCTTCGTTTTTTTTCTTTTTTCTCGGAATTAATTAAAAACAGAATTTTATCTAGAATGACATTTTGCACAGAATTTCCGGACGCTTCAGCTTTTAAAATGTTGTGAGACAACAGTAGCTTATAACTTCAGGTTTAATTCCTTTATAGGAAAAAAATATATTCCAAAGCATGCCAATGTGCAAATTTTTTTAATTATTGAACGGGGATTTTTTTTTCCAAAACCGCCTTAAAATTGACGTGAATTTGTTTCTCAAGCTCGTTAAAAAAAAAAAAAAAAAAAAAAACCTTACACATTATTCTTATAATATAACTAACTGTCATATTTTACATGATTTTTTTCTGAATTATTTATAATGATATCAACATGGAAAAAACAATTTTTCGAACTAAATTTCTGAAGGCTAAATTTTCTGTGGTCAAAAAACAATAAATTAATATATATATATATATTTTAAATATTTTGAGACCTGTGGCCGTAGCATATTATTTTTCAGTTAAAATATTTAACAGGACAAAATTCTCTATAACTTTCATGCTTACAATTTTTTATACACTCAATAGCAAGAGCAGTACACTATTTCAGAAATAGGACATTTTTTCAATTTTCTTAAAAGCGGTGAAAAACGTAGTTTTGCCTCGATTATTCAAATGTTTCCCACAGATTTAATCACGTATGTCACCCTCAATATATTAGTAGCAGTAAATAATGTGTTTCAGGACCCTTTTTCACACACGTGGCAATCACGGGTTTTGGAGCTCTCTGCCCCTCCTCTTAAAAAGAAAATTTACCATGAGAATTTAAATAAATTTGTAATAGCCGGATCTTGAAAATTTTAAGAGGGCTCAGAGGTTGAAAACTTTTTAAAAAATCGATTTTTTTATGATCTAGTTTGATTATTCAATTAATTCTTAACTCAATGCAAAAAACCGCATAAAAATATTAGCATTTTTAACGGAGTTATTTTTACGGAGCATTTACGTATCAATATTTACATAGCCGGATCCATATAATTTCAATTTTAAGTCTTGTTTTCTCAAAACTTGATTTTTGACGACTAACACCAAGATTAAAAAAAACCAATTTGATGGAATGGCTTAATTTTTTTTTTTCTTGCATGCATATAACATCATTATCTAGATTATGAATTAAGGATATAACTATCACTTAAAAAAACATTATTAAAAAATCTCTCAAAGTTGAAAATTTAAACCCCCCCCCCTAAAAAATACAACTTTTTTCCATTAAAAATACTCAAAATATTAAACTATCTAAAATATATTAATTCATAATCTAGATAATAATGTTATATGCATGAAAAAAAAAATTAAGCCATTCCACCAAATAGTTTTTTTTTTTAATCTTGGTGTTAGTCATCAAAAATCAAGTTTTGAGAAAACGCGACTTAAAGTTATATGGATGCGGCTATGAAAGTGTTGATACATAAATGTTTATAACTCCGTTAAAAATGCAAATATTTTTATGCGGTTTTTTGCACTGAGTTAAGAATTCAATGAATAATCAAATTAGATCATTAAAGAAATCGATTTTTTGAAAAGTTTTCAACCCCTGAGCCCCCTTAAGTGTGTTATCAATAAATACATAATCAGCTTTGTCAAACATTGATTCAATAAAATCTTGAAAACCGAAAAAGAACCGAAATATATTCCGCTTTAAATAATACAATTCTCTTTTTTAAAGATTTTACGCATTTTACATTTTTTCGGTTAATATATATATATATTTACATGCGTATGTGTATGTATATGTATATGTAACTATTAATTATATTATAATATGAACCATTTGAATTTAATAGAAAAAAACCATATTGAACATGAGAAAAAATTAAATAAATAAATAAAATGAATACAAATGGAATTTGTTGAACCAAAGCAGAATTATCAAGATCCAAATACTTTGGAACTAACAAAAGAAGTGTGTGGTTTCATCTTCGTATTAGCCATGAAAAAGCAAAATAGTACGATTTTGGGGCTACCAATCCACATAAAACCAAAATTCAATCAAGAAATAACATTAAAAACAAGGCACAACAAAATTACTAAATTCGATAGAAAAATGAAAAATGAAAAGGGAAAAAATAAAAAATAATTATCGTACACATGATAATAATAAATTAATAAATAAATTAAAAGCAGAGTAAAGTGATAACAGAAAAATAAACCATACACCATATTTCCTCCTATATTAAATTTGTTATATCATACACCATAGTTTACCCTATTAATATTTAAATCAATAACATTTAATTTGACTATGCTAGGCTAAAACCAATATCTTAATTTAGGATGTAAAAGATTAAAAAATAGATAATTAATATATGTACCCTATACATTTAGTAGTATTATAGGTCTTTCATTTATTAAAAGTGAAGTGCAATTTAATAATGTAAATGAATAAAATTATTTTAATGTAATTGATATAACTAAACAATAATCCATACATTGGTGAAATTTAAACTCCATAGAAACTTTGTTCCAATTTAATTAATGCATTTCCCTCTCTCAATTTTTTTAAAAATATAAAACAACCTTTGCGTTTTATCCAGACAATAGCGCCCTCCTCCGTACTCTAACATCTACCCACCTAACCATCCTATTATATGCATTTTTAAATATTTTTTACATTTTTAATTTTTTATTATTATTTTTATGTTTTATTAATTTTTTGGTTCATTTTTACGCAAAAAGTTAATTAATTTTTAAATCATGTAACAACTAATTGTAAATTAAAGAATAAGTGATTTTTTTTAGGAAAACCATTATTTATAGCATCATAAACAAGCTTTTTAATATTTGCATTAATTAAATGAGAAGAACATAAACATTTTATTCTATATAAATGATTAATGATTATATTACGATATACAGAATTATGAAGATAGGATTTAAAATTAGTAAATGTATTAACTTTAAAATTAAACTCATTCCGTTTATCATAAATATCAGTTATTAATTTGTTTTCCTTTAACATAATTTTAAGATCTAAAAAGTTAATGGCATTACTATAAAGCAGGTGTTTTGTAATTTCTAGATTAGATGGATAATCAACTGGGAATTGAGATATACTGGTATTATCAGTATCAATTAAAATTATATCATCAATATATCGATATAAATGTAATTTATTATCAAAATATTTACGTTCATGATGATATAAGTCAGATAATATACTAGATGTACAACCACCTTGTGGTATACCAACTTTTTGTATATATATTATGTTATCTTGCATTATGAAATTATTATAAGGTGGTCTGGTGTAAAAACGCCAGGCGGGGTAATATTTTGCATAATTATGAAATAATCTGGTAAATGACACTCATGTACTCTACACAGAAGGGTTTTGAGTCATATAAATCGCAAAAAACAGCTTCAAGTTAATTTGTTTCATTTTTAGGTCTTATTGTTTTTACAAGCAACTAAAATTAACGCTTGATCTAAAATTTGCGAGATACGTTTTGTGATGTAAAGACTATTTTTTTTTTACCCGGAAATACTTTGTTAATTACATAAATTTGTAATACATTTCATAGAGAGAGGTCATTCATTTGTAGAGAGGGGTCATTGCATTTGCAGGGGAAAGCACTATCATCAGAAGTATTTTTAAGAACGAATTATAGTTAAATATCTTTCTTCCTATAGTTATTGAATACTTTGAAGTTTTTGATATTTGAATATTATTTATAGGAAATTTTCAGATTTTATCATTTATTATAGAATTTACATTGATTTTATTAAATATGTGATTAGTAAAATTTATTACCATTTGAGTATTAGTATTTTGAGTTTTAGGGGGTTTTTAGTAAATTTATTTTGAAAAGATTAAGTCTAGTCATAGTAAGATCATAAAAAATATCTGAAAAATGTTTAGAGCAAGTTTTACTCAGAAATATATTTAAATATTGTACTATATGTTTCTTTTTTATTCCAAATATATATTTTCGTATTAATAATCAATTGTAACTTTATAGAAAAATAATATATGAATAAATAAATAAATAAATAAAAACTGTAATCAAAATAGAAAACTAAAGTAACCAAAATAGATAAAGTAAACACTAATCCCGTTAGAATTCTAGCAGCAATTGTCCATCAGCAATTGTAATCTCAAACAGAAAAAAGACCTTTTAAAACTATTAAATTACAAGCGAGAAATTGCAAAAAAAGAACGCTCCTATAGGTTTAAGTTTAGCGTTCTAGTTTGTTCGTATGACTAGTGTAATTTCACAGGAAAGCATTTGCATGCTAATGTTAAACCTATGGGAGCATTCTTTTTAGAATTCAAGCTCGAATTTTGACGTTTATTTTATTTATTATTATTATTATTATTATTTTGTTGTTGTTCATTTGATATTTAAGGTCGCTATCTAACGTTGCGTACTTTTAATTTTGTAAATTTGGTTGAATTTTTTTTAAAGAAGCTACTTTAATTTCAGAAAACGCTCCAAACAATTTTCCGAAATTATATATATATATATATATATATAATTGAGAGTGGGTTATTCATTTTAACATAATTTTTAAACTGTTTAATTGACACCAATATATGGATATTTGTCTAGTTATATCTATAGTTAAATAGCTATATTTTAATTATCAAATTAATTTTAATGTTATTGATATAATTTTTGGTATTATTATTAATAATATCATTACTATTATTATTATTATTATTATTATTATTTTACTTATTTTTATTCTATTTTATTTTATTTTATTTTTTAATTTTTATTTTATTTTATTTTATTTTTAATTTTTATTATCCTATATTAAGATAATGAGTTTTTACCATGTAAAGTCACAATAAATGTTACTGATTAAAGTAACAAAATGGTATTTTAAGTTATATGTTAATATGAATGTTATTTCTTAATTCTAATTTTAATTATTTTTCTCCGGTTCAATTATATTTCCATTCAGCTTTATGTTTTTTGTCTGTTATGGATAACTATTATTTTTACTTACTTTCAACTCCTTTTTGTAAAATATCTTTGTTCCTTGTTTAATAATTTGGTTTTTGTGTGCTGGTAGCCCCAAATACGTATTATTTTGCTATTTCATGGCTAATATGTGGATGAAACCGCACACTACATTTGTAGTTCCAGAGCATTTGGGGCCTGATGATTCTGCTTTTGGAGCTACAAATTCTATTTGCATTCATTTTATTTATTTATTTTTTCAGATTTACTCGTTACACTATTTTTTTATTTTATTATAATTCAATTCAATTCTAATTCTTCGTTTTGGTTTTTTGTTTTATTGATAAAATACATTGGTGAATCTTGTCTACTTTTAATGGTATTATATATATATATATATATATATATATATATATATATATATATATATATATATATTTAAAAGTAATAAAAGCAAGCAAGATATTAGACATGAACACTTCAATAGGTTTAATATTACGGGTGACTAATTTAGTCTCATAGTTGTAAATTTAGAAATTATTGAATTACCATTGAATCATTACTATTATTAATTACCCATCATACGTAGTATAGGGTAAGTCTTGCAATCGTTTTGAAAATCGATTTTTTTGACGGATTTACACGTTTCGGACACTGAAAAACATATTTTTAGAAAAAAAAAATTTGCCGTCCGTCCGTCTGTCTGTCTGTCTGTCTGTAACCGCTCTATCTCCCGAACAAATTGAGATAGAGACTTGAAATTTTGTATGTGCTTAGTATGTAAGAATGGGACGAAGCCTATTTAATATCAGTAACTTCGATTATTCGGAACTATTTTTTCGGACTCTCGAAATATTCGTTCTGATGAAAGGTATACAAAAATTTTCGATTTTTTTTTTTTTTTTTAATGAGTGGACGTAAAAGGCAATAAATTGACACAAATTTTGCATAAAAAACGAAATCGATCGGATTATTAGTTGTCGAGAAATTTCTAATCTTGTTTTCCACATTCTTTGATTTTTCATGACCCTGTATTTCATTCAAATTTCAACTCAAAGATATCTTTTAATTGGAAATGAGACACTTAATTTGATGCAAGAAACCGTTAGTGAATATGATATTTATTTTTAGAGTTATAAGGATATTTCTTTTATGCATTTCAGTGCTACTAGAATAGTATGGCGTTTCATGTAATTTATCGAAATTGGTTCATCAGAAATTCATTAATAGAGCATGATGATGTGTTAAAAATACTTAAATATACGTTTATATTTTGTTTTGGAATTGCAATGCATTTCATAAACTGTTTACATATGTTATGTTTTCATATATTATGTTATGCATCTCCTGTGGGTAAGTATTACGGTGGCCTCCAACGACTAGTTATTATTGTTATTATTATTTCAAGAAAAAAAAATGTGTGAACAATTATACCTGCTAAGATGGAAACCTTTTATAAAACTGGATATATTTCGATTCCTTTCGTTTAAATTTTCAAAGTTTTATTGAATCAATGTTTAACAAAGCTGATTACGTATTTAATGATTACATACTAAAGATTTCCCAAATCCGGCTATAACAGATTTATTAATATTCTCATGATAAGTTTTTTTTTGAACGGGGTGAGAGAGGAAAAGCGGGCACCAAAATCCAAGTTTGCTACGGATGCAAAAAAGCCTACTATTAACTTGAAATAAATAATTTACTGCTACCAATCTATCTATCTATCTATCTATCTATCTATCTATATATATATATATATATACACGGTTAAATCCGATGAATACATTTGCATAATCGTGGCTTAACTACTTTTTTCACGGTTTTTAAGAAAATTAAAAAAAAAATGTCCTTTTTTATTTATTATTTTTTTTAAACAATTCTACCTAATAGAATTATTATATTATATTAATGTCCGTTTATTATTTATAATTTCATATGTACCTCACTTTCAGGCATTAGTTTTTCTCAATACAAAAGCTACAAACACAAACAAATTTTCTTATTTATGCTCTTTAATTTTAAATAGAATGGCATTTGGGGGGATTTTGGCGTACTGCGCTTGCTACTTAGTGTATAAAAAAGTTGTAAATAAGAAATATTATACAGAATTTTGTCCTATTTAATATTGTAACTGACAAATATTTTGCTATGGCAACAAATCTCGAGATATTAAAAAATAAATAAATAAAATAAAATAAAATCTCAAAATTTTGTTGTTTTTTGACCACAGAAAATTTAGACTTGAGAAATTTTTATTCGAAAACGTGGTTTATCCATGTTAGCATCATTATGAAAAAATCAGGAAAAAAATCTTCCACCCGATTTTTGAAAGGTAAAATGTTACATATAATATAAACATCACTTTAAAATACCAATTTAATTTAAATGCTTTAAGTGATAAATTAAAATAACATAAAAAGATTATAGCTTGACATGTTTCATTGCTCTTACGGCAACATTTTCAAAAGCAAATAAATGATAAAAAGAAATTTCTCGAAATAAACATGTTTGCAATGAATTTACCTCCATGGAGCTACCTAAAATATGGAAGGAAATGCTTCAAAGGTTTTTAAGACAATAATTTGTAATATTTCACGCTCACAAATATTTTTATTCATTTTTATTTCCAGTTTTATTTTTATATGCTCATGTTCACGTGATTTGTGTTTTTCTGTTTATTTCGAGAAATTTCTTTTTATCATTTATTTGCTTTTGAAAATGTTGCCGTAAGAGCAATGAAACATGTCAAGCTATAATCTTTTTATGTTATTTTAATTTATCACTTAAAGCATTTAAATTAAATAGGTAAAATGTTTATTTCGCCTGGACTAAAAAAGTCAGGAGGGGAAAAATATTGTTTAAGGGTGCTGGTCAGTCAGCTTCCGAATTCCCTTTCGTAAGGTTAAGTATATAGACGTTTGATGCATTTTTATATTTAAAATATCTCCGAAAGTAAATCAATATTTTAAACCTATTATTGACCGTAAGGTAACGGAATATTTTTGATTGTCCCTGTAATCGATCTATGCATCCGATTTTCTTAAAATTTGAAATGACTCGACAAAATTATGTAATAATTATGTATTTTAAATTTCAAACGTATAAAATACATTTGAAACTTTTTCCCCATTGACCATAATGTAATTGAATACTTTTGATTGCTCTTGTAATTGATCTATGCACCCGATTATCAAAAAAATTGAAATAACCCGACAAATTTTTTTAATAATTATGTATTTTAAGTTTCAAACGATTAAAGTGCATTTGAAACTTTTTTCCCCTTTGACTGTAATGTAATGGAATACTTTTGATTGGCCCTGTAATTGATCTATGCATCCGATTTTCATAAAATTTGAAATGACTCGACAAAATTATGTAATAATTATGCATTTTAAATTTCAAACGATTCGGTTGGGTTGTTTTTGCGTTGTTATATGCGGACAGACGGACGGACTGAACGACCACTATAGGTGCTACGTATTTACATAATTACGAATGCACCTAAAAAGCGATAAATATGAGAACCTAACATTTAACGCAAAATAGTGAGATGCACTCCATTTTTTGGAATTCATTGTTGCAAATGTTTTTGTCGAAATTTATCTGGAAGGATTAAAATATTAATCACCGCTCATTAGCTTTTAACGCATAAAATATTAAATTAAACACATATTTTATAAATATTTTGACAATTTTGAAACATCCTTTAAGAAAAGTACAAATAAATAAGACAAAAATGTTAATTTTCTAGGGAGATTTTTTTCCGCATATAACAGCGCAAAAACCCCAACTGAATTATTTGAAATTTAAAATATATAATTATTATATAATTTTGTCGAGTCATTTCAAATTTTATGAAAATCGGATGCATAGATCAATTACAGGGACAATCAAAGGTATTCCGTTACATTACGGTGAATAAGATGAAAAGTTTCAAATGCATTTTAATCGTTTGAAATTTAAAATATATAATCATTACATAATTTTGTCGAATCATTTCAAATTTTATGAAAATCGGATGCATAGATCAATTACAGGGGCAATCAAAATTATTCCGTTACATTACGGTTAATGGAGAAAAATGTTTCAATTGCATTTTAATGGACTACACTAATTCGAACACAATAAAATTGTTATGCCTCTATGAACATACATATTATAATATACATTTTGCACAATCTGTGGTGCAAAAAGCATTTTTTGTTGATTTACAAGGTCACACAAAAGTATTCCATTACATAATGGTATAGGGAGAACATGTTTTTGGTGCGATAATTGTAATTGACTATTTAACATTTGATATTGACTATTTAACATGAGATTGATATACATTGCTGCGGAATACTACAAGTTATTTCCTGTATAAAAGAAAGTAGATAGTATAGCGTATGATATACGTCGCTGAGGTGTAATAAAAATTATTTCTTGTATATTTACAGGAACACACACACACACACACACAAATATATATATATTTCACTACTATATACTCTATCCGAAGTACTATCTACTAGCAGCAAGATCTGAATATTTTTAAAACATCGTTATCATACGAAAGCACCTCATTTGCCACGCTTTACGTGGAATTTCCAACTTGTTTAAATATACGAATGTGCAAATCCTTTTAAGCACTTGAACTTTCTAATTTACTATACGAATGCATTTTATTCCCATACATTTAACATTAATAAGGGGGTGGGGAGTTAATTGATTAAACCTCTTAATGGAATTTTAGAATATTAATGATGTGAACAAAAATAAAACTATTGTTCTAAAAATGTTTGCATGTTTGTAATTTTATTTATACGTAATACATTTCGTATATTTTTAAGTTATTCAATGGATTATAATTCCCGTTAACGCTGTAAAACGTTACGGAGGTTAGTTATATTTCATATGGGAACTATATCTACAAAATGGTTCTTTATTTAGATATGTACTGTGAAAACAGAGCAGGATGTTGAATTCCTCTCGAAAGGGTAACTGATGACCATGACATTGAAGAATCATTGGGACGGGAAAGAGTGCGAAAACAGATGTCTAATGAGGAAAAAAATTATCATTCATCTTATCTTACTTCAGGGCCCGTATACCAAAAAGTGTTTGTCTGAAAGAAGCGAATAAGCGCCAATGTGGTAACCTCTCTTAATTACAAGTCAGTTGGCTCTTATCTGTTGTTTCTTTCCCCATTCCTGCATCCCCATATGTAAGATCGGTACTGAGCCATTATGACCTACTGGGGCCAACTGATAGCTAAGGGCAGGTCCCTAAGAGATAACATATGTTAAAATGACATGTCCTAATATTTAGCGTTTTAGATCTGCAATGAGTCAAAATTAAGCATCGTTAGAATATAATTTTAAAGAAATATGCAAACAATGGTGGGAAATGCTTAAAAAGAGCAATAGGATCTCAGGACCCCAATAAAAATATGGGGAAAATTACAAAAAGAGAGGAGTCAAAGAGACTCAAGATTCAACTTATGTTATGCACTCTGAGGGTGACACAGCTAAAAGGTGAAACATGCATGCCGCACCAAAATAAAATTGTACTTATCCTTTCCCTTCTAATAATAATAATAATAATAATAATACACTCTTTAAGTGATGAAATTAAGTATACTTCTAGAATGCATTTTAGATGTATAAAAGATTTTTTTACATCGTTTTAATAAACTCAATTTATATATATCTATATCTATATAAATATTAATTTACAGTATTTTTATAACTGATTTCATCTTGAGACGACCATTTATCTGAGAATTTCCGTCGAAAGCCTTCATGAAAGAGCATTTGTATTCTTGCAGTTTTGTCTCCATCGTTACCGCTTTGGTACTTAGTCATTGCCTAGAAAACAAACGGCCTTTGACACAATATAAAAGCTTCACTAAAAATTCGACAGCGAAACCAACGATGGAATCGGGGGTTTTGGTTGATTTACGAATGGCCATGGGACATTACTCATATCTCCATCTGAATTCCCCTCCCCCCTCTCTTCCTTGAACCTCTTTGAAAGTTCTTATTCGGCCAGTGCTCCCCCCTCTCTATATCCTCCCCCTTTTTCTCTTCGTCCTCTGTTATAAAAACGTCGGTGTCCATAGAGATCACTTTTAAAATCAGCCTCGTTTTTGTTATTGTGTCAGATCGATTCCAACTGACAACCTGTCACATATATATATTTCCGTTGATATAAAAACGAAAGGGAAAACGGAGAAAAAAAAAATCGGAAAATTTTTTGGGGTTTTGTTCTGGTCTATACGCATTTGTTGCCATTTCTATGTTTGTTATTTGTTTTTCAATTCTTTTTATTTCTCGAGATTTTTCAGGATATGAGTGAATCATAGCCAGAGAATTGTTTTATATGACTCTGTCACTATATTTCGGAAGAAAATATTCCAGGAGAGGTATCTGTTTTTTCATATAGATATATATCCGCGAGCTATTGAAGGATGGGATGGAGAGGAATGCTTTAATATTTATGGTCTGATTTATTGTCAAGATGGGCCCAAGGTTTTAGATTTCGTTGGTGCTGTTCCGCTATGCCGTTGAGGAATGATGTATAATTTTCGTTGCAAGGAGACGTGAAGCTTCGGGGGCCATAAACTTTTATTCCTCTAAAAGTTTATGAGGCCTGATTTTTATGAAGATAGATAAAAAAGTGCGAGATGGATGGGGAATTATTTTCGGAAGAAAGGTTCATAAGCAATGATGGATAATTTATTGGTAAAATCTCTTTTGTCTTGATGGAAGATAAAATTCAGTCAGTAAATTAGAGATAAGTTGATATGTATCTATCTTTTTTTTCTTAAATCTGTGTTGTTGATTAACTGTATCACTCATGTGTGTTTTTTTTTTCCAGAGAAATAATTTTTCAAACAATTTTCTTTTACCAAACTTTTTAAAGTTGAGGGCATGATATGGAGAATACTTATTTACTATTCTTAAAATAAAGTTATATTGCACAAATTTATAAAACTTTTGTTTGTTTGTTTATATATGAGTTGTATAGGGTGCAATAATGGGCAATTCCATGATAATGGGCATTTAAATGATATTATCATATATATGCCCATAATAATGTATATGCCCCCATGATAATATCATGATATTACCATTATCATATAAATGATATATGATAATGGGCAATTCCATGGTGACTGATGTTACATTTTGAGATAGTTTTTTAATCTTATATATTTTTTTCTATGGTTAAATATTTTTTAAATTTTTTGAAAATGATATGATTTATACATTAGTAGCCTAATATTATTATGAAAATAAGAAAATGGGTATAAACAAAATATTTTTCCATTTAGACGAGAAAATTAAAATGCGACTGATGTTACATAAAAAAGACATGAAGTAAAACATCCTTTTTTTTATTTTAAAATTCTTCTTCCTCTATCGATAATAATGGTATTTTTTTCTTTTACTTAGATATAGAATACGTCTAATTAATAGGAAACAAAAACAAATTCGCATGCAAAAATATATAAATAATGACAAACGAAAAAAAAAATGACCTGTGACTGATGTCACACTTTTTATGTGACTGATGCTACTCATCCAAATTACTTCAAAAACAAAGATTTTTATTAAATCTGAAATGCAAAATAGGTAATATAAAACAGATTATTCAAATATAAAGCATGCTATTGAATTTAAAATAAACACGAGCATTCACAAATTGGGTATGTTAAATTTAAGAATTACTGGCTTCTATGGATATAAGACCTCATCAATTTGCAAAGGTCACTTCCAATAATTTCCAGTTTGGATCATAGTGTTGGCAAGATATTCTTTACCAGCAATAGACTTTTCTTCCCCAGGAAAAAGTTCTCTGTCATTATCTACTTCAATCCTATCTGCAACTGACTGATTTGTCTGTATTGAAGTGATTGGTCTCAATGCATCAGAAAACCCCTGTCTTTCAATTTTTCCATGGACTACTTCAAAGAACTGACTGAGTTTTAACCCTTCAATTGAAGATGTATTTGAAAAGATTTTTTTTTAATTTCATGATTTTATATTATTATTCTAGGCAAAATTTCTGACACTTTTACATTTGAAACTGTTCCTGCAGATGCATCTTTTGTTATGAAAGGCAAGCTTCTGGTTTTAGTATCAGGTAACCAACCTATCTTTATTTCTCTTTGAAACAGTCATTTTATGACAACTTTTCTTCACGTATAATTGCAACCCAGGTTACAGATAAAATTTTAGTAAAATAAATATATTTTTTGTAGATTAGTTTGTAAAGTTACAGATTTCTGTAGTTTAACAAAAATTAGTTTTGTAGATTTACGTATTTTCTTGTACAGTGCACAGATAAAATTTTAGTAAACATACAGATTTCGACAATTTTACATTTGTACATACATACAGATTTTTTTTTTTTTTTTTCAATGTAGAAAACGTTTAGTATCTTTAAAGATTTTTTTATATAGTGTACTCAAAATTAAAACGATTCAAAATAAAATTCAAAATATCCACGATTTTTTTTACATTATTTTAATACAAAGTTATAGGGACTGAGCAAAATATTCGAATTATCCAGAATTTCGAATTATCCAAGTTTCACTGTGTTATATGATATTCCTTGTGTTGGAAACCTGTCATTTTTTGTTTAAAAAATTATTCCGTTAAAAACAGGACCCATTTTATCAGTTTTCTCTTTAATTTTAAAATTGAACGTATTTATGTAATTATAGATTATATTAAAAAATGTTGAAAAGTATAATTGTAATAATAGATGATTACAACATACCATTTACTGTTTATCTTACGATTCTTGCTAGTACATTACAGATCTATCGCTTAGAATTTTTTTTATCAAAGTGATATAACGTAAACAAATTTTATTTTTTCGATTTTCACAAATTTTCAAAATTGATATGCTGCATATACTATATACGCCTGTATGCAATCCATGTATTTTTCGCATACTGTACCTCACTCCGAGTTCTTTGGAAACAATATGAGCAGTGATAGATTTTTTACACGGCACTCGGAGTATGCTCTTCTATATCGCTTCTTTGTATGTGATAATCACTTCCTTTTATGAATGTTGTTTTAGATTTGTAACATGAAGGGATCATTCACAACGAGTTGTTTTTTCTTTTTTTTAATGAAATATCACTCCTTTTGTAAAATACTTCATTTCAAATGCTAAATATTCCATTTTAATTCGTAAAAGAAAAGATAAAATAAAATAACACAGGTGAACAAATAATTCGATGCATACTTTTAAGACATAATATTGGACTGTTTTAAAATAATTCAAAACCATTTCATCGATTCTTACACATCTCAATAGAATTCATTTTTCAGAAATGAAAAAAATGTAATGGACAAAACGGCAGTATTTTTTGCTGCTTTTCTGTAAGCTATAACGGATTAATTAAGTGAAGAAGGATTTTATAATAATAACTTTAGTAGCAATAACTTTACATTTTCAAAATGAATATCACTTTATACAAAATATTTAAAAACTTAAAACAGACTGCATAATGAACCTTTGTTTTAATAGCGGGTGTGTTTGAAGTATACTTTTTAAGAAATTTAACCTTTCTCCTATAAGTGCTGCAGAAGCTGTGATTAGCTGATCAAGTTTCTCTTTTTAGATTGTTCGTATAAGCTGTAACAATTGTCAGATTTTCCAAATTTTTCAAACAATAGGTGGCGCTGACGGCGACTGAAGGCCAGGTGATCAGTGCTGAGTGAAGCGTCGACCTGGCCTTCAATCGCCGTCAGCGCCACCTATTGTTTGAAATTCGAACTAAAATAAAGAATTACGGTAAAAAAACTCCTGACATTATACATAACCCTCCTACAAAAATTGTTTAAATATCTGTCACCGTTTGCAAGTTATTGAATTTTAAAATCCATCAGTCATTTTTGGGACACCCGATATGTACTTTCTAGATTCCTAATTGTTTTTAACGTGGCTGACAGAGCATACTGAATTGTGTGCTATCGACATACTTTTTCACATATTTCAGACAATTCATCCGCTAAACTATGATTCATTTCAATAAAGACAGGGAATTCAATAGTTAATCGTTATGAAATGATTATACCAAATTTTAGTCATATTTTAAAAATTTTAACTACCATTATAACCTAATTACGGCCGTAAAAACCATTTACAGCATATAGATTTCTCTCTCTGAACAACAAGTCCAAATTAATAGAGTCTATTAGTTTTGTAACTTTCCTTAACTGTCTGTTTAAAAAAAAAAAAACGAAAAATTCTAATAAAACTTCATTGTAAAAGGATTGTAAATATTGTATTAAAAGCTATTTAATAATAAAAAGCTTTCTCACTATATTATCTTTCTACAACTTCCTTAAATTGATTAAATTGAAAAGTTTGGGCTGTTGAATAAAATATTTGAGCATATGTGCACTATACATATAGAAAGGAAGACGAAATGAAAAAGACACATGCATGCATTATTTACACGTATCTTTTTTTTTCTATCATTTTTTCTGTAGATAAGTATAGTACACATAAAATCAAATATTTTTACTTAAAATGACATTTAAAACACGTTTCTATCGTAATTGGTCAGGAAATATTATTTTGTTTTCGCTTTGGTTTGTTTTCAAAATCTGTCCTTCAAGCAATGGTTTTATAGAAACGATTTCTTCTGAAAATGCATTTTTCTTCATGATGGGATACTTAATCATTTCTTCTATTTAAATTTTTATGTGTCAAGAGATGCTAAAAATAAAGGGTCCAAACTTAGAACATGTCTTTTTCTGTTGTTGCACTTTAATCACTTTAATTTTAATTCAGAAAATTTCAAATAATAATAATAATAATAATAATAATAATAATAATAATGAGATTTTTTAAAAAGATAATATTATCTTTTATTTCAATTTTTTGCTTTAAATATTTTTAATTTGTATTTAAATTAATATATTTTAAAATTCTGAATCAAAATTAAAGCTTATACATTTATGTTTATTTAAATGAAACAAAATTGAAAGTCTACAAGTAATATTTCGAATTATAACAATTTTAAACTACCCCACTTTTTAAATAAATTTTAAACTGAAATTAAAAAAAAATTATGAAAATTTCTATCATGTAATTTCGTTTACGAATATATGCCTGCATCTAGGCTGAATCCCTCATAAAATAAATGTTATTTTCATCTGAGTTTGCAAAATGCCTAATAATGTTTAAAAGTCGGTATGACCAAGAAAGTGATAACTTTTCATAACTATTTAACTTAAATGTTTTTCAATTTTTTTTTTTTTTTTTTTTTTTTTTTTTTTTTTTGAGAGTTTGTAGATTACTTACTTGTTCAAAGCTCTTAAATTTGTGATAACGTTAATGTAGATTAATGGTTATTAAATTGATATTTTAAAGGTGTATTCCAATCCAAACTGCTTAATTTCTGATTTATTAGGTAGCTTTCATTACAAAAAGTAAAAAGCTACCTATTGCAGCCGTCCGGAGGAAAACACTTCCGGAAAATTTTGGTATATTTTCACCGATCATGACCCCCAGACCCCAAACCCACCCTCCGTTTGAATGTTGACATATATATATATATATATATATATATATATATATATATATATATATATATATATATATATATATATATATATCTGATTTTTGTCATGCGATAACTAACGTATTTATGAGCCGATTTGAATGAAACTTGGTATGTACATAGTACATACAAATGTCTCGACCGAGTTCGTTGGTCAGCATCACCCGCCATTTTGTTTCAAAATGGCGGCTATTTTAATTTTTTAAAAAAATTAAAAATTTAAAATTAAATGAGAAAAAATTAAAAGTTGAAAAATATTTTTCTTTTACGTGTTAGAACTTAAAACAAAGATTCCAGAACACTTTTTATTTTGTCTATATCTTAAAAAATGATTGAGTTATAGCACTTTGCATTTTTCTTATGACTGACATTTTGAAACGATCTGATTTTTGTCACGTGATAGCACGCGTGTTTATGAACCGATTTGAATGAAACTTGGTATGTATATAGTACATACAAATGTCTCGACCGAGTTCGTTGGTCAGCATCACCCGCCATTTTGTTTCAAAATGGCGGCCATTTTAATTTTTTAAAAAAATTAAAAATTTAAAATTAAATGAGAAAAAATTAAAAGTTGAAAAATATTTTTCTTTTACGTGTTAGAACTTAAAACAAAGATTCCAGAACACTTTTTATTTTGTCTATATCTTAAAAAATGATTGAGTTATAGCACTTTGCATTTTTCTTATGACTGACATTTTGAAACGATCTGATTTTTGTCACGTGATAGCACGCGTGTTTATGAACCGATTTGAATGAAACTTGGTATGTATATAGTACATACAAATGTCTCGACCGAGTTCGCTAGTCAGCATCATCCGCCACTTTGTTTCAAAATGGTGGCCATTTTAAATTTTTAAAAAAATTTAAAATCTAAAATTAAATACAAAAAAATTAAAAGTTGAAAAACATTTTTCTTTTACGTGTTAGAACTTAAAACAAAGATTCCAGAACACTTTTTAGTTTGTCTATATCTTAAAAAATGATTGAGTTATAGCACTTTGAATTTTTCTTATGGCTGACATTTTGAAACGATCTGATTTTTGTCACGTGATAACACGCGTATTTATGAACCGATTTCAAATAAACTTGGTATGTACATAGTACATACAAATGTCTCGACCGAGTTCATTGGCCAGCATCATCCGCCATTTTGTTTCAAAATGGTGGCCATTTTAAAATTTTTTAAAAATTTAAAATTTAAAATTAAATGCAAAAAAATCAAAATTTGAAAAATATTTTTCTTTTACGTGTTAGAATTTAAAACAAGATTCCAGAACACTTTTTAGTTTGTCTATATCTTAAAAAATGATTGAGTTATAGCACTTTGAATTTTGTTTATGGCTGACATTTTGAAACGGTCTGATCTGAACGATCCACAATGTTGCTTTAAAATGGCATACAACTTTATGATATCGTGGAATTTGGTGACTCTCTAAATCGCTTAAAATAAAACCAGATTGAATAAAAGATGACCAATTTCTAAAAATTCCTATTAATATTCAGTCTTGACAAAAACTAGTATTCAATCTTATAAAAACACTAATTTTATAAGATTATTTCCACTAATTTGAGATTAGTATTTTTGAACAATGTAACTTACTTTAAAATAAATAAATAAATATATAAGTATATGAAAGCTACCTCTTCCTCCCGGCATTGCCGGAAGGACTTTTTTTAATTCATTTTTGCTATTAAACGCATCAAACTGCCAAATTTTCTTATTTAAAAACTACATAATGTGCCATGCTTGTCAATTTTTTTTAAAGGCAGAAAATATTGCAACAAAGATGGAATTTTGAACCGAAATTTCCGAAGCGGGAGATCTTGGAACGAAAAAAATGGTCATAGAAAAAAAATGGCTATCTGAGAAAGTAATTGTTTATGAATCAAATTCTAATGAATTGAGCGAAAAATGAAATCTCACGGCCTCTTATACATCCCTTCAAAAATCAAATCAACAAGTTTCATGTTTTTACTTTTAAAAATGTGTCTGAAAATGTGTAAGAAAATTTCGAGCTGGTGAATGTGTAAATTAATTTTTCGAATACAACCTTAAGGGGAATTGTAGTTTTCGATCCGAATTTTTGAACGTAGATTTCTAAGCGCCTAAAGGATCAATTTAAAAAAAGATATTGTTTCTGTCATTTACAATGTCATTTTGTTTGTAAAAAAACAAATGAATAAGTATTTGTATTGTTATTTTAGCTTCGGAACTGAAGAGGTTAGCATTATCTTTCTAAATATAACGTCACTATCCTATTTAAGGAAGTATGAAATATCTAAGCACATCTCCACCATCTTAGTTAATGGACCATCAGGTTTATTGTTCGTACATTCTCTGTGACGTATGATCGTCCATTCCGTCCCTGTTCTTAATGTCCCAGAGTGACTGATAGCACCGCTGTCCGCAGAGGAGAGTGCTGCGGTCAGATTTCTTCGTACATCCAGGGGCATGACTCGTAAATCAAAGGCTAGAAGGGAGAAGAGAAAGAACAATGAACATTTATATGACCTAAAGGAGTAAATATAGGAGACTGTGGATATTTATTGCATTTTAACCTTATAGTACCTAAAACAGAAAATGTTTGCCACAGCTGCTTTTTATTAAATAAGTATTTCTTTTTAAAGATCTATAGCATTTTGAATGCATCTAGTTAGAAAAAATAGTTAATTCTAAATGTCTTACTGAATTTTTTTTATTTATTGCTTTAGGATATTATATCAAACACTTATTTCTAAATTAAAAGGGGAAAACATGTGAAAATGTGTTTTTTTGCAATTTTAATACGAGTCACATTATACAGGAGTATGTAAAACTTCCCACAGTTTTGAGGAATTTCTGTATGTCTTTCTAATTAGGATTTGAACATAACTTACACCTTTTTTTTCTGCCCATTTAATCTATATGAAACTAAAACAATTATTTTATTATAAATGAAAAATATAACCAAAAAACATTTTGGGTTTTGTAGACTCCAGTGTGTCAGATTTGTTCAAAAATATATGTTTGTCATTTTAGGGACAGTAACCACTTTTTTTTTTTTTTTTTTTTTTTTTGGTCAAATAATTCTTTTTGTTTTCATTGTTTTAGTTGCTTTTGTATTTATATAAAGACTTTAACACCTAAAACCGTTGTCTGGTCCGTCCGTCTGTCCGCATATAGCAGCACAAAAACGACCCAACCCAATGACCAATTTTAGCAAAAGAGATTTTGGGGTTTTGTAGACGTGTATAGATTAGATTTAAAAATATGTATGTGTCATTCTAGGGTAAGACGGGCTCGGTAAGAGTCCGTAGCCAGGCTATCACACCGTGCTACTCATGGAGGCTGCTATAGGTTCCTTACGGATCCCACTTAATTTTCTTAAAAAGCGCAATAAAGATTTGTTAGTTTATTTATTTATTTTTTAGGGAAATATATTCTGTAAAACAAACATTTAGCCAAAATTGGCGATATTTTCAAAGAGGAGTATTGGAGTTTCATTAAAAATATTTGCAATCGAAAGTCAATATTTGACGATATTGATGTTCCGTTAGATAATTGTTGAATACAAAACTAACTAACGATATTGACTTTTCAATGAAAATATTTGCAACATAAAATAATTACGTATAAAAGTCAATTACTTTACCTTTTCCAAAGCTCAGCTACTTCTATATGCAAACTTCTAAATGTTATTAGCCGAAATTGCATCGTTTTGAATGCAATACAAAATGTTCCTGGAAAACTTCTTGCATTTTACGGATTTGCAATCTTGAAAAGTCAACTATGGAAATTGTATTAAATAAAATCCAAATTTTATAAAAAAAAAAAAAAAAAAAAAAAAAATTTATTCTTTTTTACGTATTTTATTTAGAGTTTATCATTTTGCTATAAATTTTTTAATTCAATATGAATGAAATTTAACTTTTACATGATTTTTAAATTTAATGCAATCAATTGAGGCAAACGAAAAAAAAAAAAAAAAAAAAAAAAAAAAAGATTAGAAAAAGCAAGGAGAGAGAATGAGTGTGTTTGTGTGTGTTGAAGAGAGAAGGAACGCGAATGTGTAGGTTTGTGTGTGCCAAAGAGAAAAAAAGAGAGAGATATAGGGGGAACTGGGGCACATTGATGCATGGGGCACCTAATTATACCCCTATTACTGCTCACAAGATTTTTACAGAAAGTTTCACAACAGCTCCAAAAGATGATGCTAGTGTACACAACTACCTACAGATCATCTTGGTGTGACTCAGTAGTTTGTTGAAATGATAGGGATGATTTAGTATTTTTGTAGGTCAAAAGTAAATTTGAGTTGCACAATTGTAGTGTCATTATACAGTTGTATCAGTATTATCAGTGGAAAAGAATACTCTGCTTGGTAAGTAAAGATACTCTTTATCAGTTCCTCATTTTTTATTGTTATTTAAATTATGAAAAGTTGGATTTGAGATTCATATTATTAAAAATGGCTACATGGTGCATATTGTTACAGCCGATGTTAAGGACAGTGTAGAAAGATAGCTACAGACGACCAATATCCTTTTTTAGTTCATTTTTTCATTATCTTTTATTGTTATTTTTACCATACACTCCTTAATCCAAATATTTCTCACCAACAATTTCTAATATCAGTTTTTATTAAAGTGAAATAGCTCCATTACTGCATATTGAAAATTTTAATAGTATTTTTTTATACAGAAGATCTAAGATCTTACCCGACAGCTGATAGTAGTAAAACTAACAACGACAAAAAAAAAAAAAAAAAAAAAAAAAAAAAAAAAAAAAAAGGACGGCAGCTTGGTAATTTTTGGATTTATACTGAGTCTCCAGAAGAAAAAAGGCTTTTCGGCATAAAAAAAGTTAAAGAAGAGAAACAAGTTGCAGCACAGAAAAGGAATAGAGAGAAAGAATTAAAAAGGATATAAATGCTGCTGGGGATATACCAAACCTTTGAAGCTAAGGAGAAAGAGAAAGAAGCTGGAAGAATTATATTCATCAGATGAATCTGAAACATGCTTGGGACAGCTGTGTGACTCTATATCAGCTGATTTGAATCTAAACAACCTGCTAGATGAAGAAGCAGATATTTTGAAAGATGATATAATGAAAGAAGCAGATATTTCCGAACGAAATATTGTTGACGATGAATTTGTTATAGTGTGGTTTGCAAACAAAGAGATCGGTTGTTCACTTTGCCGGTCAAGTTAATGAAAAAACTGATGTTGATGACCATCTCGTCAACATTGTCTTTTATTTTTATTTATTTATTTATTTACTTATTTATTGCATTAATTTTGTATCGGCAAATTTGAAAAAATATTTACTTTTGAACATACGATTTTTGAAGAAGTAAGTTACATCATTTTTTAAAATATATTTTGTTGATATTTTTTAAATTAATATTTAAATAATTCTGATACAAAACTGAAATATTTTCCTCTTTAATTAAATGAAAAAAAAAATGAAATCAGATGGATAATGATTCGAGTTGTAACGATTTTAAATTACTGTACTTAAATAAATACTTATGAGTTGATTTTTTTTTAACTTTATGAAAAATTTTAGGATGTGGTTTTCTTTGCAAATTATATGGTTAACCATCACAAAAAAGAAAAAAAATCAAAGTTTTAACTCAATAAATATATTTTTTGCATGTTACCTAGAACTCTTAAATTAATGTTTCTCTTGAATCGCACACATTTCAATTTGTGTCTAATCCTTTAAAATCTAACGAATTATTTAAACGACAATAACTCTGCGAGTTTTGCAGATATGAAGATGCAATTTCTTGTGTTAAATTCGGGAATGAAGTTGGAAAGTTTTTCTACCTGGACTTTTTACCCTACGGAGACGTATAAAAATTAAATTTTCGTATTTTTTTCAAATATACCCTCTCCCTCCCCCACCATAGAGTCGCAATTTATGCGATCATATATTATCATATATGGTACCTTCTTTAATAATTTTTTTTCAATTGGAAGTATGGGTCTAGGGACAATAATTATGGAAATAGCCTATTGTTTCGCTAATTATGACTCACAGTGTATATGTGCATATATTCACTATAATGAAAATCATAATTCACTAATAAGAAGAATATTGCACGGGAATATTAAACATTGTACTTTTGCAAGAAAATCTACCTTATATTTAGTCCCAATAAACAAAACATGCATAAAATGCGGTGATTTAAACTCCGCTCCTGTATCATTTATAAGTAGTAAAAAATGTTTCATTCATCTTAGGCAATTCGCATTAAATCTTTATTACGATATACTTAAAACAATCAGTTCAAAATCCATTCCACCCATTTTATAACTTCCGCCGATGGAATATAGGCAAATAAAAACTGAAACAGAGCGAATCAATAAAAACGAGAAACAACGTTCAAATAAAACAGTGGAACGCCAAACGAAAATTCATTTAATTCAATAAAAAGTCATCTACCACCCAGGAAACAATTTCGAAACACTAATTCCTTCTCTTAGTAAATAGCGCTCAGCGATATTTTGATGAATGAAAAAGTCCTGCGAAATTCACCCGCTTTATTGGGCAAGAAAAATATAGTCATAAAAACTACACATCGCCATACATTCAGTCTTATCGGCCAAGAATCGGAGAGAGACGCATCTAGGGATTGCAAATAATCAAGAGCAGATACCCCCTCTTTTTGTATATCCATATCCATATAGATCCCCCCCCCCCTTCTCATTTTAGCTCTGACATCCTATGCCTCTTATGTGTGATTAATTCTATCCAATTTCATATTCCAAGAGAACACTTGTTTCTGACGGTCATCAATAAGTATGCCTCGGCGAATCACAGCTCTTTCGGCTGTGTGAGGGGGGAAGACCCCCTCTTTTTCTCTCCTACTCTCCATTTAACTCAGTTTCCACCCCCCCCCCCTCCCAAAGGAAAGAAGAAATGAATATAAAAAATATCTATCCTTTGCATCCTTTCTTACCCCCTCGCTCTTAAAAAAATGCAAAAGATTTATCATCTAAACGCATGCAGATGAATCCATAGGCAAGAACGTTTTTCCTCCTTTAGACAGCAAAAGGCAAATAGTAGTTTGTTCTCTCTTTCTTCCACTTTCAGTCATTTAAAAAAAATGTGGGGGTGGAAGGGGATTTTTATTAGAACCTATCGGCTGTATTCCCCTCCCTCTGCCTTAGCTTTTTAAGCGCCAGCCCGATGTTTATGTATGGAGAAAAAACAACACAAAAAAGAGGAATAAAAGATTGAATGGGAAGCATTGCTGTACCCACGATTGTGAATCCATTAAGAAATGAGGCCTATTATGACAGGGATATTTCTACTACAAGAGGGGATGATGTTATAGAAAGTAGACTTTACTGAGATTAAGTGCGGTACATCGTTTCATAAATCCTTTGCCTTTTTTCTGAATAGGTATCGCGGCCAGAAGATGCCAAATTTGCATAAACATGGATATTTATGATTTTTTTAATAAAGCGTATAAATTGCTGTCCGCTTGTTTGGAGCAGATTCATTAAAAGCTTTTAAAATTTGGTATTTAGTGAAAACTATGTTCAATAATGCTTTTCTTTAATTAACTAAATGAATGTAACAACCGATTTTACTATCGATCTTGCACATGCGAGTGCTGTTAAAAATATAAAAGCCTTCGTTTTAATTTTTGTTAGTGAATATTTTTCACGATTGTACCTATGTTGTGCACTAAGTCGCATGTAGAATTTTTGAAATCATAGAAATTTTTTGTGATAACATTTTCCATGTACTAATTACGTACTAGTATCAATACTTCAATATTTCAATTTGCAAAATGGTTTAATAAAGAAAGCATTTTTCTTTAAGCTGTGTACATTTATTATGCGCTATCGTATGCAATGTGCTTGAACATTTTTCATTATCTGCAGGGCAGCACATTTGGCAGCACATTGATGCAGTTTTTTTTCTGAGAATTTTGTTTGGTGCTCAGAAAACATAAATTTCAAGTTATTTCTTCTTATGGTGTCAGAAAAAGTAGTGTAGTGTATTATTAAAAGGCATAATCATTGTTTTATGTAATATTTCTGTATGTAATTAAAAAAATATCTAAAAAAGTCACATGTGTCAATGTGCTCCATCCCCGGGGTAGATTGATGCACCTCATAATGCCTTTTGATATGTTTTGAAAAAGAGGGGAAAATATGAAGTACTGCAAATTTTCCATAGTAAAGAAGTTAGCAAACTATTTTATATTTATTTAAAAAAATTCAAATTGCCCACAATTTATTTGTAAGGAATTTTAAAGCGATCAAAATCAAAATTAAATGCATAATGACCTGATGTTCCGACTGTTCCTTATTCGGTTGTTGGCTAAAGACTTTGTCATATCTGGCATTATTATCTTCTTTTTCAGGAAAGTTGAAAAAGTTACCAGTTTTGTCATTACCTGTTCATATTGACGTTATTAACAATACCTGACAAATTAATTTCATTTTTAGTTCATATTTTTTAAACTTCTAAACATTTAGCGTTTTAAATTTTTACACCCACGACAAAGGGGGGGGGGGGAGAAGGGTGTTCTTGCAAATGAAATTTTCTTGAAATGTATCTCAATTTACTTTACCTTCAATATGAGTTTGCGTTATTTGCGGACATTGTCTATCTTATTATATCATTTTATATATTTATGCTTTATTTATGATATCTCACTATTTCATATAAACAAATAAAAACTGTACCAAAAATTCATCAATGTGAATTTGATATTTCTAAATTAGTTTTATTATTATGATTTTATATTGCATTTAAAAACTATATGTAATCACATGAAAAACTGGAGGAACCACAGAGAAAAGTAGAGCTCGATCATAGTATATTATAGTAAAAATTGGGAAATATTTTTAATCTAAAAACGTGTGTAGAAAAGAAATGGAATCAGGTGATCTGTAAAGTTCATGAAATAACCCAAATTTTTGTTAGCGTAAAATGTGGACTAAGCTTTACTGGTGCTTTAAAATCAATCAGGGAAAAAGAGGCATTTTTAACTCACTCCGTATTTCAATCATCCATAACCAGTTTGAAAACTTGGGTTCATAACTATAAATTATAGGCTGATGTTAAAAAGAATGAGAATATGGACGGTTCGTCCAAACAAAGTGTGGGCAAAATTCCATTCCAGGGTTTTTGATAAGTGGAAGATCAAAGCTCCAGGTAAACCCAAAAGCTTAAACATATACGTTTCAACCACACTCTAAAAAAAAATGTGTAAATTTACACACAAAAATGTGTAAATCGATGATACAAAAACGACATGTCTATATGTGTAAATTTGTGTGTAAATTGCGCCAAATGTGTAAATTTCAGAATACACATTTTAATGTGTAATTTGATGATAAGTCCAAATGTGTAAAAGTTATCTGATAACTCTTGAAATACACACTTTAATGTGTGAATTGTACTGAAATACACATATTTCTGAGCACTATTTTTACACATACATATGTGTAATATTCTTTTTTTACATATATTTTTGTGCAATAGGAAAATACCTACAATGTTGTGTAATATGCAAAATACACATGTTTTTGTGTTATGTATAGAATGCACAGATTTTTGTGTAATATTCTGTTTTTACACATATGTCTACGCAAAATGGAAAATACACATTTTTGTGTAATATTTAAAATATATAGGTTTTTGTGTACATAGATATTTATCTTATTCTTTGATGTGTAAACTGCGAAAAAAGGTTTTCAAAATCGCAAAATAAAATTACATAAAGAACAAATTCGTATTTGCTTCACGTGTTTCTAAGTACGCGTTCGTAATTATGTACATTGGTAGCACCTATAGTTGTTATTCAATCCGTCCGTCTGTCTACATGTCCGTTCACATATAAGAACGCAAAAACTACACAACCGAATCGTTTGAAATTTAAAATACATAACCGTTGCATAATTTTATTGAGTCATTTAAATTTTTATGAAAATGAGATGCATAATTCAATTATAGAGACAATCAAAAGTGTTCCCTTGCATTATGACCAATGGGAAAAAATAGTTTCAAGTGCATCTTAATAATGTTACACACTTTTGAACATAATAAAATTGATATGCGTCTAGGAAGTACATACTACAATATAAATTCTGTATAATCTGTAATGCAAAGAATAGTTTTTATTAATTTACAAGGCTAAACTAAAAAATCCCATTACATTATAATAAAGAAGGAAATATTGTTTGGGACGCGTTTTAATTATATTAAAATGTTTCACATTTTATGAAATTGATGCTTATGTTGCTGAGATTCGTTAAAGATTACTTATTTTATAATAGAAAGCAGATATATAGTGTTTACAAAGAGAAAGAAAAAATTTCGGATACTTAAACAGTATCCGAAGTACTGTCTACTATTAGACCTAGATCTGAATTTTTTTTAACTTCTTTATAGTACGAAATGTACCTGATTTGCCTTGTTTAACGCGCATTTTCCAACTTGTTTCTTTCTAACAGATTTGTAATCTTAAAACAAGAATTATTTACGCTCAATCAAGAAACAGGGTCGTCTCAAATTGTAATCTATTATCTTTCCGATATTATAATCTATTTTCTTTATTTTTATTAATCTGTTTTCTTTCTGAAATTATAATATATTTTCTCCTTCTGTTTGCATATATACAACGTGATGACAGAAAGGATTAATTCATTTTACATAAGGGTTTGCAAGCAGTAAAAGAAAACTTAAAAACAATTTTTTGATTATTAAAAAAATAACTTTAATAATAGAATGTAGATATTACATTCTTATTTATGAAATTATACATTTAAATCAATAATAACTCTTGATACATGATTTTTAAAAACGGTCATTAATTGTTTATATCTTACAGCAACTGAATGCTGTACTCTATTTTGCCTATAATGTAAAATTTTTTATGTTCGTTTTTTTTTTTTTTTTTTTTTTTTTTTTTTTTTTTTTCAAAAATGTAATTTCTGGCTGGATTCTGTTGCCAAAGCCATTATAACACTGATACTATCATAAATAGTACAAGGGATTAGAATTATTACTATGCAATTTTTAGAATAAAATGGGGTGAAAAAATTATTTTATCAGTGTATTAAAAATACAAGTTATTTTTTATAAGACACAATAAAAAAAGAATAAGGAATGTGAATCCAGTAATGGAACCTCACAAAAGTAATAGATTTTATAACAATAATTAGAGCCAGAATTTAATGAAGGCATGCTAATAAAACAAAATATTTGCTTCAAATAAATTTAACAAATTAGCATAGCAATAATTAATGAAATATTTTGAGAATTGTTCACTGTTTAAATAAATCATTGTAACTATCACAATATCAAAATTTTAATTATTTTAGATACATTGTTTAAAATTCTAAATGTCAGGGAATTACAGTTATCAAATTATTTATACATTGGAAGGTTTAGATGGATAAAAGAAAATATGAAAAAAAAGTTATTTTAGCACAAATTCGTTTACTTCCCTCTATTTTTAACAATTAACAAGTTGAGCGCCACTCAATCTCCGGCGACAGATGTGACACAATAAATGCAGTTAATTTTTCAGAATACAATTGATTTTTAACAATTTCTGTAACTTAATTGTTTTTATTTAAATGGGAATTATTAGATTTAATTGAGCGCCCCCCGCCCTCAGTAACAGTAACACACGCTTCTTAAATTCTTAAAAATAAATGAAATTTTGCAAATAGTCATAAGTACATAAAATTCAAAATTTTCTTTCTAACGAAACATAAACACATGCAAATTTTGCAAGGAAAGAAAAATGACCGTATTAGTTTTTTAAATGGAGACAACTCTTAGCAAATTCATTCAAATTTTCCTGAAAATCGATGGAACTTTAAAATATTATTTTCTGTGTCTTGATTAGGAGCATAAAAAATAATTTAGACTTTAAATCATGTAGAGAGGAGTTAATGAAATATATATACATAAATTAAATTGTTAATTATTTTTTATTAACCAAAAATATTGAAGCTTGTCCATTACCTTCCCATGTAGCCTATATATACCTCATATGCATGTTGTACATATCATACATTTCATATTCATACATTTTATAATGCGATTATGATTCATATATGAGTTAAATCTCTGTTTAAAGTAGAAACTATTGGGATGTGATAATACATGTATAGTAATTATGTTAACTATTGGTTAAATTACTTTTAAAACCCAAAACTGTTAAAATTTAAAGAAACGTAATTTTAACCGCATAGTTTTAAAAAGGAAAAAAAAAAATCTGATTCAAATACTATTTAAATGAATAAATCGTTGGCATGCGGCCTTTTATTTCAACAAAATAAAAATTAAATTTAGTAAAGTTTATTGAATTGATAAAAGTTAAATTAATGTTAATCATTGCTTTTATAAAATGTTTATGTGAAATTAACTAAAACTAAAACTATTAACTAAAAGAGAAAGCTGGGAAAATACTTTTCCCTTACCTATTTCTTATGAATGACCTTCCTCTGTGTTAAATTAGGATAATCCAAATAGAAATACGTAGATTCTTTCGTAGAATTATGTCCGAATACAGTACAATGACATTAATGAGCTCTTTTTAACTACATTACTGACACTGTACCTTTTCGGACTGTCATGTAAAATATCCTTTGGCCGCATTCTTGTAACATTTTCCTAAAAGTTTTAAAATTCATGCGAACTATATACGTTTATAAAAGAACAATATATACGAGCAAACTGAACGTTTTTTATTCCAAAGACTAACTGTTGTGATCGTCTGCGTGTGAATTTATTGCTGCGAAACGCAGAGCAGATGTTGAAACGCAGCAGATGTTGTTTTCCTTTTATTTATTCAATGCTAGATTTGGAAGTTAAACGCACGTTATTTTCATAAAAGTGGCTCTAATTAAAATTTTCGGTTTAAATTTTTTTTTTATGCATTTCAGTTTTGTTTCTATTCAATTTCAAAAAGTTTCCTGTTAAAATGAATTGTAGAGTTTCTTTTTTATAAATTATTATATTGTATTAGTCATAATTTGGGTTATGAATTAAAATATTGCCTTAATACATGTATCAATTACAGAGCAATCCAACTATTAACGCAAGTTAGAATACGGACAAACAAACCGTATTCTTAAGCATTTTCAACAAAGTTGTAAAGTATTAAAACGACTAATAGGTTGAAATTTGACTTTTAGAATTTTATACCCAAAAGACGATAGCAAATTTTAATTCTTTTGTACAGCCCTGTATTTTGTCTACTATTTTTGCATAAGGTTATGCCACTATTTAGCTATGATTTAATTAAAACAAAAACACGTTTAAATCTAGTGAACTTACATTTCCAGAGGTTATCATACATAGGCAGCCATGTATCAAATTCTTTCGGTGGTCCTGTATATCATTTTCCTCCATATATATCTTAGCTTATTAAATGCAATTCTGTGTAAAAATGTAGAATTTATTTTAAAACCATCTTTAAGCTACTTCCGTTCATGTACTGTAATCTGTGCACTTTCTGCTGTGTTACACTGTACATGATCTACAGCATTTGTACACAGAACGCAATATGCAAAAATCAATATAAAAACTCATATCTCAATGAACAAGAAAGAAAAATTATGCGTTAAGGATAGATTACGAAACACTTTCCAACACTTCCTGAAATCTTTAACAAAACTTCATTATTTAGGAAAATAACGTGTTAATGTCCATAGCCAAATATGTATTTCAATACTTTTGAACAGCCCTGTATTTAATCTGTCTGTTGATATATATACTATATAATAAGAAAATTTAGTTAAGCAAGAAAACGCTAAATTTTCGTTAAATTTATTTATTAGTAATTCATACTAATGGATAAAAACGTACTTGAATACTTTTGATCAGCTCTGTAGTTTACCTAGTACCTGTATTACAGTCCAATATTTACCTAAAATCTATTTTAAACTAAAACACTCTTAAAACTTCTTAAATAACATTTCCAGAAGTTATCATCGAATTGTGAGCACGTATCCAGTACTTTACATGATCCTGTATATCATTTTATCTATATTCTACAAACATTTCTGAGTAAGCGGTTCAACATAAAAATGTATAACTTATTTAAAAACCACCTTTTAATAAATTACGCTCGTATTCAGTAACCTTTACGAGTTCTTTTGTGTAACCTTGTATATAAACTATAGAATTTATACACACTATGTTATATGCATATATTTAGTGAAACTTAAAAACGCATATCATAATTAAAAATGCATTTCATCCATCCATCAACCATCATCGATAATACACAGTACTTCAAATAGAATATACTATTTGAAATCTTTTGTATCTCCCTGTAAATGCTATGCACTTCATATTATGACTCAGCGTATCACCATATCAAATTTATTGTACACGAAGTCGTTTAACATTATTAAAATATCTCGCAAATAATCCCCCGCCCTTTTGTTCTTGCATAATGGAATTCTTTCGTGTGGCCCTGTAAATAAATAATAACTATCATTTATACTGCATTTTTTAAATACATATTTTAACGTACTTTCCAAATGCATATAAATTTAAATATGTTTGGCAGGGTGTTACACCTTTAAAACTCATTCGAAACTATTTTTTCTCATAGGCCGTAATGTAATGGTAAATTTTGACTATCCCTGTAAATAAATTAATCATGATAGAAACTCCATTTTCAGTAGGGTTTGTGCTAACGTGAACATCAATAACATTTAAAATTTTCATGGAAATTTGATTATATTTAGGAGAGTTAGAGCGCGGACAGATGGACAGACAAAACGAATGCACTTTTCAATTTTGTCGGAAAGTCTTCTAATACATTTAGAAACTGTCTTTTAAAATTTACATATTTATAATTATGTAAAACACTCCAATTCGCGTAAATACACGTAATCTTTAACATTTACACACTTCTGTGTGTCTATTAACTGATAAAAACTTACGTACCCATTCTAATAAACAAAATACACATAAAAACAGGCAATTTTTTGTACGAAATGTGTAAATTTTAAAACAAGTGGGTGATTTCAGAAATTTACACACTTCTCTGAGTAAACATCATTATGCTTAAATTAGAATAACACTCCAATTCGTGTAAATTCGGGCATTTTTCGGAATTTACACACTTGTCTGAGTTTATCAAGTGATAACAAATTACACACTTACTTTCAGACGCAAAATACACACAAAAACAGGTAAATTTCCGAAAAAAATGTGTAATTTTTATTACAGGTGTGTAATGCCAATTTACACATTTATTTTTTACAGTGCATATACTAAGTATTTGTGTTCATAAATATTTATCTACATCATTTCTTCAACAACTTGACTATATTAATGTTATATTTTAATTATTATTTAATAGTTTATATATATTTAGTGTTGTGGAGCTTAGCTTGATTTGAAACAACATAACTATTACGTTATATAAAATGCTTTGCCCAGTATTTATTTTGAGGGGATAATAGCATGATTCCGAATATAAGACATCAGTAAAGCTCAGTCCACATTTTCATCTATCAACAGAAATTTGGGTAATTTCATGAGCTTTGCAGATAATTTGATTCCATTAATTTTCTACACACTTTTTTTTATTTGAAAATATTTGCAATATTTACTGTAACATTTTTTAGATTGAGCTCTATTTTTCTCTCTGGCTCCACTAGTTTTTCATATGGTTTTACAACATTATCATATCTTTTCAGGAACTTGATCAACCAGCTTCAGCTAACAAATCTAAACTAATATTAGTATTAATTTAAAGTTATTAGCAGACACATTAGTTTGGTGAAACACCGGAAATAGTGCCAAGTTGGTGTTACTTTTGACGAATAAGTTTGGTTGCCAGATTGACAAACTTGGCGACATTTGGCGACAACCCCACCCCCTATGGTAGTCCCCCTACAGTTTCGAGGTATCTATGCAGGTTTTCATTTGTCCATAGATATCTACTCAGATTTTCATTGTCCCATTTCCAAATCGTTATTATTATTATTATTATTATTATTATTATTATTATTATTATTATTATTATTATTATTATTATTATTATTATTATTATTATTATTATTATTATAAAATGGATTTGTTTCCTAAATTATCGTTTTGTAATTAAAATATCTGTATTATAGTAACTGTTTTGACATCGCAAGTATTCAAATAAATCTGCAATTTTGTTTCAACACATATTTAGTTACAGTTATTCATATATCTGTTTGAGAAAAATATGTATTTTCTGTTTCGAATGACGCCAATTTCAAAAATGCGAAAATCTATTAGGAGAATCTGAGTTTTTATTGACGCACCAAAAAAATAACTCGTATTATGATTTCTTTTTTAAATTATTGTGCTGTTTACTTTAGTTGGTGTCAGATCGAAAGAAATGATTGAATTAGCAATTAAAAAGGAGAGATTTCTATAATGTTAAATTGCAGAAGTTATAGCGCTGAAAAATTTAAATGGGTGCCATTTTCTTAATATTTTGGATATTTTTTGACAGGTCTTTCGAAAGGTACATGCCTAAATTAAAAGCTTTCGAATAAACTATTACACGTCTCTGAATGTTTCCTGGTTCGGTTTATAATTGAGTTGTCTTTTTATCTTGTTTCATGGAGGAAAAAAATGACAAAACAGGGATTCAAGATCTCTATAACTAATGGGTGGATCTAGATGAATTTTCGTAGAATTGAAGTTTAGAGTAGGACACTTCGCATTTTCGATTTCGTTGCGATCGGATGATTTCGTTAAAAGTTATTAAAAGGCAAACTTTGGGCTTCAACGTTAGAGATGCGTCTGAGCTCTGCCATACAGCAGTATCGTGCTGTATGATAAAAGCCTAAATCATGTGACTGTCATCAACAGTTCCTGGCTGACCGATTCGCTTTTTACTAGGCGACCATTTTTATACTTAAATGTTAGCCAGACAAAGGTGGTGAGTCGCCAAATGTTATTATATCGCCATCATTTTATCTGTATAATAGTCGAAATCATATAAATGTCAGAAACAACCATGGTCTGATTCCATCGCTTTTCATATGCAAGGCTTTCATTTTAAATAACTAATCAAAAACATTTTTTCGAATAAAACTATATAAAAGTTTCCATGATTGCAAAGAATTCTTGACATTTTAGCTTAATGTAAATCTCGCCAATAGCATTTTTTAACTTTTAGCCTTTTTTGTATTTTTCGTCATTTTGTATTAAATTAAAACAGTGCTTTAAAGTTAAAATTAAATATCTTGGTTACTGTCATTACTTTATATTTTTCTTTCCTTAAAAAGAAAGCTGTGAAATCCATGAATTTTAGAATTACATAATTTTAAATGAAAGTATTGTATTTTTAAAAGAAAAAGGTGAAAATATTATATTTTTAATGAAAAAAAAAAGTGCTAGGAAGAATGTTTGGCGATTTATCACCTGCGCCTCGCTAACGTATAAATAAATCACATTTGAATTTTCTATTAGAATCTTCCGATTTGGCGAAAGATTGAGCCAGTAAATTGAATTAATAAAAAGTAGCATGATACATTGCTTAACATATATTTAAGGGAGACCAAACTGGTCGCCAAGGGCAGCTAGTAATTTAATAGTCTCTTGATGAACCACAGACTTGGTTTGCAAAATTCATTGATGTGTCATGCAGTAAATCAAAATACTATTGGGTCGTTCGGAATGTCGTTTCCGTTTGGGAAAATCAATTCGTACCGGAAAAATTTGTCCATTTATATCTAAGTATTAGATCGGAAACAAGAATTTTCCGGTACGAATTGATTTTCCCAAACTGAAAGGACTTTCCGAACAACCCAATAGTACCAAGTGCTTATTTGTTGGTTCATTTAATCTTCAGGTCAACCATGTCCTACACGTCGTTATTTGAAATTGAAAAAGTTGTAACTCTAAGAAATAAAATACATAAATATCAATATGCGAAAATTCGTGAATTTTTTTGTACAACGTATAATTTAAAATTCAAAAAATAGTTAAAAAAAGAAACTCCAAAAGTGTAACTTACTACAAACTATTTGCATGCTATCGGATTTTTTTTTTTTTTTTTTAACATTTGTAAATTTTCCATTTAAAATTGCTAATTATCATATTAAATGCTAATTATTATTTAAAAGCAGCGTCATCTATTGAGCGATTTCCACCAAAAAATTCTCAGCACCGAATTATATCAAGGACTAACTGTGTATAAATTTTTATAAAAATCCGTGCATTGTTCTTGAGATATAGCTAATGTAAAGATTATACTCTATTGTGGAAATTGTGAATAATGCCGCATAGAAGCGGCACCTTTTGAGCGTATGCACCAAAAACTAATCAGCTTCAGCTTATATCAAGTTCTAATATAATCTAAAATTTTACGAAACTTCGTTCATTAGTTCTCGAGATGAGCGCCCACAAGTTTTTTGTCGCACAGATTGACAGAACGGCAGACAGAGTTACAGACGCACATTTTAAAAAAACCATCAAATCGTGTCCAGGATCTTCTAAAACGTAGATTCCTTTGAAAAGATAATCGTCAATCCATCGATTGTAAAGATAGAAAAAAGTGAAATAGCTATTTTCTTAAGACTTTTTAAATTTAAATTATTAAACATTAAATGTACTAATTATTAAATTTATTAAATATAAATACAATTATAATTATAACTAATAAAATAAACACATTTTATGAATTCCATAATAGAATTATAATATTATTCATGAACTAGACTATTTTTAGGATAATAACAGGAACGTTTAAAGGTTATAGGTGTAAAAAGATAAACAATGCTGGAAATTCGCGACAAAAAATTAATACTTTATAAATTAAAACTATGTAATTTATAAACTTTCAATAAACCTGTCTAAGACTAGTTTACTTCTTTTGAAAATATATTTAATACACAATTTAAACATTTAATTTCTTTCAAAATTTTTATTTCAAAAAATAGTATAAAATTAACCAAAAAATCGTTTTTAATTTTTTTCTGTCTTTTAAAGAGAAGAAATTATTGGATTCATGAAAAATTTCGACTTCCGGTTTTCCATGGAATAATATGGTTTAGAAGATACTGAACAAAATTTGGTTTTTAAAAAATGTCTGTCAGTCACTCTGCCACTCTGTAAGTCTGTATGTGACAAATATTTTACGGGCGTTGTATCTCAAGAACTTGGAACGGAATTTCACGAAATTATAGATTATGTTAAAACTTGATATAAATTGATTAAAGACTGATATAAGTTGATTAGTTTTGGTGCATATCGCTCATCAAGTGGCGCTGCTATGCTGCATTATTCAGAATTTCCACGATAAATATACTTAAGAACGGATTTCTATAAAGCTTTAGATTCAGTTAGTTCTTGTTATAATTCGGTGCTGAGAACTTTTTGGTGGAAATCGCACAATAGGTGGCGTTACTACCCTGCATTATTCATCAATACCTCAATAGCTCTACCTCAAGAACTAATGCACGAATTTTCATCAAACTTCAGATTCAATTAGATCCTAATGTAGATCAGTGTTGTTTAACTTTTTATTTAAATCGCCGAACAGGTGCCACTGCTATGGTGTATTTTTCACAATTTAGCAACAGCTGTATCTTAAGAACTATTGCATAAATTTTCATCAAAACTCTGATTCAATTCGTATGAAATAAAAATTGATCCTAATTCGTTTTTGGTGTACATAACCCAACAGGTGACGCTGTTATGTAGAAGTTTTTAAGATTTTCGCAATATCCCTATCTCAGAAACTAATGCACGGAATTTCATCAAAAATGAGATTTAGTTGGAAGTTGTTTATTTAGTTGTTGAAGTTTTGTGCGAATCACCTAACAGGTGGCGCTGCAGTGCTGCACTTTTTCAGGAAGTATTAACATGTATGAGATAGAAGAAAGTTCTGTGATTGCCACGTCTGACTAGTTATTTTTAAATTTCTTCTATCTTTATAAGAAAGTTTTGGATTCGTAAAAATTTTTCGAATTCCGGTTTTTTACGGATTTACACGTTTTAGGGATCAGAGACGAAAAAAAAAACATGTTTTTAAAAGATATCTGTTTGCGAGCCTGTGACTCTGCCTGTCTGTGTGTGTCATAAATTTTGTGGGTGCTCTATTTCCAGAAGTAATATACGGAATTTAATAAAATTTTATGTTTAGGTGTTCCCTTATATAAATTGATGTTGATTAGATTTGGTGTAAATCGCTCAACAGTTGGCGCTGCCATGCTGCATTTTTCACTATTTTCGCAATAGCCTATCACAAAAACTAATGCACGGAATTTAATAAAAATACATATTCGGGTAGTCCCTGATACATATTGATGTCATTTAGGTTTTGGTGTAAATCTCTCAACAGATGGCTCTGCTATGCTACATTATTGACGATTTACGCTATAAGTCTATCTCGATAATTAATCATGAATTTTCATCAAACTTCAGATTCAGTTAGTCCTTGACATAAATTGATGTTATTTGCATTTTGGTGCAAATCGTTCAATAGGTGTCGTTGCTATGCTGTATTTTTCAGGATTTCCGCAATAGCTCCATTTCAAGCATTAATGCCCGGATTTTCATCAAACTTCGGATTCCGTAAGTACGTGATACGAACTAATTCTGTTTATGTGATGATATAAGGTGGCACTGATATGCTGAGTTTTCCCGTTTCCGGCAATAGCTCTACCTCAAAAACTAATGCACGAATTTTTTCATGATATTTCAGATTCAGGTGAAGCTTGATAAATATTTTTACTGTTTATGTTTTGGTATAAATCGCCCAACAAGTGGCAGTTTTATGTTGCATTTTTTCAGATATCCGCACTAGTCCTATTTCAAGAACTAATGCAGGGAATTTCACGCCTTTAGTATCGTCACGATGAGCATAGATTGTTATTTAATTTTGGCACTATGGTAGCGACTTTTGAAATACCAAAATGAGTGACACACATGAAAGTTTTGGGATTGCCACATCTGATACTTTAAATTTAAATTTAAAACTATTAAATATATGTATATTGATTTATAAAATTATTAAACATAAATATATTAATTATTAAAGTTATTAAATTCATGATTTATTAAAATTTCTAAATGTCAATACATTTTATGAATTCCTATCTAAGAATAGAGTACTTCGATTGAAAAAAGTTTAAAACATAATTTTAAAATGTAATGAAATTTTATTTCATAATATAGTATAAAATTAATCGAAAAATCGGTATTTTCTTAAAATTTAATTATTAAAAGTATTAAATATAAATATATTGCTTTATAAAATTATTAAACATAAATATATTTATTATTAAGGGTATTAAATTCATTATTTATTAAAATTTATAAACATGAATACACTTTATGAATTCCAACCTAAAAATAGTGTACTTCCATTGAAAATAAGTTTAAAACATAATTTAAAAATGTAATTTTTAACTTTTTATTTAAAAAAATAATATAAAATTAATTTAAAAAATGGTATTTTCTTAAAATTTAATTATTAAAACTATTAAATGTAAATATATTGATTTATAATATTATTAAACATAAATATAGTAAATATTAATGTTATTAAATTCATTATTTATAAAAATTTTAAATATAAATACATTTAATGCATTCCAGTCTAAAAATAGTGAAAATAAAAAATTGAATTCCATTGAAAATAAACTATAAACATAATTTTTAAAATGTAATTTTTAACCGAAAAATCAGTATTTTCTTAAAAGTTAACTATTAAAATTATTAATAATAAATATTAAAATTATTAAAATTATTAAATATAAATGTATTAATTATTAAAATGATTAAATATAAAGGTATCAATTGTAAAAATTAGTAAATATAAATACATTAATTATTAAAATCATTAAATATAAATATACTTTTATAAATTCTATAACAGATATAATAATGTTTTGCAAGAACTAATCAATTTTAGAATAATAACATGAAAGTTATAGACATAAAAAGACAAAAAAAAAAGCTTAAATTTTACGAAAAAATTGTTCTTTATAAATTAAAATAATCTATACTATTTTAATAGTTTAATGCTCACAAACTTTTCAAAATTTCAGTTTAAGTTTAACTTCCTCTGAAGTCTTTGTACTTCCTCTGAAGAATTTTTTAAAATATAATTTAAAAATTTTGAGATAGTTGACCAATCGTTCAAAGAGTTATGACAATTTTTCAACACAATTTTAAATAAATAAAGTTTTGAGAATAATCGTGAAATAACGTCCATATTAGATTTTAAATTCTATAAGAAATATAAACTCGAAAATCAAAAGAAAATTATAGAAATTTTATATTAATGTAAACAAGTAGGAAAGTGTGCGTCAAACAGGGCAAATGAGGTGCGTTCGTTCTATAAATAATTTTATAAATATCCAGATCTTGGTGTAATAGCTGTTTCACGCTTATGCAATAAAATATGAATGCAAAATGTATTACGAATAGCTATCTTAGATCCACAAATACAGAAATAATATAACTCCATCTTAATTAGGATGTAATCACCATGACAACCTAGAATCATTATATTATATCACTGAATTAATTCTGATAGGATTTAATAGAATGAAAAAAGCTTTTATTAATATCTTTTCAAGTATTGATTCTACTTTCATAAGATGTGAAATAATTCGACAAAATTGTGAAACAGTTGTAAATATGAAAATTCAAATCATTCGGTTGGGTAGTTTTTGAGCTGTTATAGGCGGACAGACAGACGGACGAACCAGACGACTGCTATAGGTTTAACGTATTTATATAATCAAGAACGAAATTAAAAACAGGAAATCGAACTTTTGATTGAAACCGACATTTTAAAAGCATACATACAGATACATTGATAATTAAAATACTTTCGCTTCTTAAGTTATTTTATTAAGTAGTCAGATGTGAAACTAATAAAATTTTTTTCAATCTTTTGCATGTTAATACTTTCTGAAAAATACAGCATAGCAGCGCCATCTTTTAGGTGTTTTAAACCAAAATCTAGTCAGCTACAACTTATGTCAACTTATTACTGATTCTGAAGTTTGATAAAAATCAATACAATTGTTTTTAAGATAGAGCTATTGCAACATCTCAAAAAAAATCTGCATAACAGCGCCACATGTTGGATGATGTACACCCAAAACTAATCAGGATAAATTTTTTATCTGGTACTAAATGAATCTGAAGTTTGGTGAAAATTCGTGCATTAATTCTTGAGATACATTTATTGCGAAATCGGGAAAAATGCAGCATCGCAGTGCCAGCTGTAGCGATTTACACTAAAATAAATAAATAAAAAAACAACAACACTAATCTATATCAGAGAGTAACTGAATCTGAAGAATTAGAAAATTTCGTGTATTATTTCTTGAGATAGAGCTATTGCGATAATCGGGAATAATGCTCCATGCCAGCGCCACCTTTTGAGCGATATGTACCAAAATGCAATCAGCACCGTATTATATTAACTACTAACTAAATGTAAAATTTTATGAAAATCCATGCACTAGTTTCTGAGATATGGCTATTGTGGAAATTGTAAGTAACGCAACATAACAGCACTACCTGTGGAGCAATATACACCAAAAACTAATCAGATCTAGTTTATATTAAGGTCTCACAGAATCTAAAGTTTTGTGGAATTCCATGCATTTGTTCTTGAGACAGAGCTACTTTAATAATCACGAATAATGCTCCATGGCAGCGCCACCTTTTGAGCGATTTGCATCAAAACGTAATTAGCCCCACGTTATATCAAGTACTAACCAAATCTAAAGTTTTATGTAAATACATGCACTAGTTTTTGCGACATTTCTATTGTGGAAATTGTAAATAATGCAACATAGCAGGGCCACTTGTTGAGCGATATACACCAAAAACTAATCAGATCTAGTTTATATCAAGATCTAACAGAATTTAAAGTTTTGTGAATTAATTCTTTTGAGATAGAGCGTCCACAAAATTTTTGTCACACACAGACTCACAGACAGACATTTTGTAAAATCATAATTTTCAGGTTCTCTGACTCCTAAAATATGTAAATCCGTCGAAAACCGTATTTCGAAACTTCTCATCAATCCAATACTTTCTTCTAGTAAAGATAGAAGAAAGTAAAAATATTCACTAGAAAATAATACATATATTTTTATGTATAAATATTAGTATCCATTCATTAAGCGCTAAGTGTTATTATCCATAATGCTAAGAGAATTTTGTCAAATTGAAAAATTGTTTTTACTGTTTTTTGGTTCTAAGAAAGAAATTATCCTAAAAACAGAAGCCTAGAATAATCAATTCATTAATTTAATTAATTAGATGCCACTTCACTGATTATATGAACATCTACGATGAGCTTTTAAGTAGGAGATTCTATAAAATCTGGATAGCGACCAAAAAGAATGTTAAGCATGGAACAAAATAGCTAAAAGTAAATAAATAGAAAAAAAAAAAAACGGAGAAAGTAAATATAGGCAATTAACAGTGAATGATCCTAAATAACTGGTGATAATTAATTTTGTAAAATATAGCTTGAATAGATAATTTTATTTATTGTGCTTTTAGAAGCATTATATTGTATTTAGCGTATAAAAAATACATCATTATCAATAGAAGGCTATTGTTTCACCTCCAAATACAATAAATAAATAAATAAATAAATCCCATTTCCGTACGAAACTTTGATTTTTTATCTTAATATTGATAATGAAAAAGCTTTGAAAATATCATAATGAATTTTCAACGCCTTGCATTAGAGGTTGTTCATAGCAAGTATAAGTTACCTCGATACAACGAGAATTCAGTTTTAAAGAATGAGAAGAGAGAAAATGTTTAATCCTATAAAAATACATATCTCGGTATTATTAGAGAAAATCTAGTCTTTTGCGAATGCTTTTTACTAATTAAGAAAATAATAGTAATTTTTTTCATAACTTTTCCCAAACTACATCGTGTTTTTCTTTGTGTATGCTTACCTTTTGACGAAATTTGAAAGTCTTTTGATAGGAATAAAAATCGTATACATAGAAAATTTTCTGTATTTCTTTTTTCTTTCTTTCTTTCTTTCTTTTTTTTCACGAAAAACGGGAAATTTTCCTGGAATTTATGGGAATTTTTCCATCAGAATACAGTGAATTGTACTGGCGTCCCGATTGCTAGTATAATCTCCGTAATATACACGACTCATACACTCTTTGATTTATACACGAATATATACGGTATAATTACAAATACATCTAAAACAGGAAATTGAATTTTTGATCGAAACTGACCTTTGACAGGGATAATTAAAATATACCAATTAAATTATAATTCCCTTCTTAAGTTATTTAAAAAAATATTCACCAGAAAATAATATGTATGTATTTTTATGTGCAAAAATTAGCCTCTTTTCTTTAAGCGCTAAGTGCTATTATCCATAATGCTAAGAGAATTTTATCAAATTGAAAAACTGTTTTTATTGGGTTTTTTTTTTTTTTTTTTTTTTTTTTTTTTTTTTTTTTTTTTTGGGTTCTAAGAAAGAAGTTATCCTAAAAAGCAGAAGCCTAGAATAATCAATCCATTAATTTAATTAATTATATGCCTCGTTGATTAATATTAAATATATGTTCACTGATTATATGAACATCTACGATGAGCTTTTAGTAGGAGAATCTACAAAATCTGGATAGCGACCAAAAAGAATGTTAAAAATGAAATAAAATAGTTAAAAAGTAAACAACTTAAAAAAAAATGGTGAAAGTAAATCTAAGCAATTAACAGTGAATGATCCTAAATAACTGGTGATAATTAATTTCGTAAAATACAGCCTGAATAGATAATCTTATTTATTGTGTTTTTATATGCATTATATTCTATTTAGCATATAAGAAATACATTATTATCAATAGAAGGTTGTTATTTCCTCTCAAATACAAAAAAATTTAGCATTTCCTTACGAAAATTTAACATTTTATTGAAATGAAAAAGCTTTGAAAATATTCTAATGAATTTTCAACGCCCTGTATTAGAGGTCGTTTTCAGCAAGTAAGCTACCTCGATAGAACGAGAATTCGTTTTAAAGAATGAAAAGAGAGAAAAATGTTTGATCCTATAAAAATACATATCATAAAGCTCAGTATTGTTAGAGAAAGTCTGGTGTTTTGAGAATGCTTTTTACTAATTAAGATAAAAATAGTAATTTTTTTCATAATTTTTTCCTAAGTACATTGTTTCTCCTTGCATGCTTACTTTTGTCAAAATTTTAAAGTCTTTTGATAGGAATGAAGATTGTGTAATAACTATAAAAGTATAATAGCTATTAAAATAACTATTAGTCTTTATTAACTATTACATAAATATTAATCCGTAATTATTAAGTAAACAACATAAAGTCTTGTTTCAAACTTATTACATTTAAATAAATAAATAAATAAATAAATATTAATAATAATAATAAACTATTGAAGATCTACTACAATTCAGGAGATAAGGATATCAATCCTACTTGACGGAAGGGTTTCTGTTTTGCAGGACATCGGTTCCCTTCCTTTAAAAGTCATTACAGTTCAAAATCGCCGCATCGCCACAATAAAGGATTCCAATACTGATAAGAATTAATATGCTTGTATGTTTTCACCTTAGAGGTGCTAGTCACTCAACAATCGAATTCCCCTCGTTAATGTTAAGTCTATGGGCAATTTATGCATTCGTATATTTCAAATATTTCTTGGGAAAATTAGTATTTTAAACTTCTTTTTTTTTTGCGTATTCATCTGAAAGAATGTTTCTTTTTTTCTTAGTTTTCAAAATGTTTCTGAAATGTTTTCTGAATTTACTATTTTAGGTGTTCAAAGCTGGTGAACTGTGAGTAAAATTTTAATGCTGCATTATAAAATTAAGCATAGATTTAAGAAATTTTTTGAAAACATAAAAAACAGACACTTTTTTTAAGAAGCACATATAAAAAAAAAGTTAGAAATATATAAATTCTCCGAGGGGACATTTTAACTTTATGAATGCATCAAACACCCATAGACTTTACATTAATGAGGAGAATTCGGAAGCTGAGTGACCATCCCCCTTAATAGTAAAAATTGTAGCTTATCGTATATTCCTAAGAAATTAAGAAGAATATGCTTTCTGAACTTTTATTATACTTATAAAAAAAAAAAAAAACTATTCACATAAAATTTTTAGGAACAAGTTTGATTAATTTCTCTTGCGATTATCATTTATGCCTTAAGATTAAACAAACAGAAGAAATTAATGCAGAACTTAAGGTCGTGTTAACTGATGATAAAATTCTAACATAAAGGAAAATATTCCAATTATATCATGTTTCATTAAGTTACCTACAAACAGATTTACAAAGCAAAAAATTTTATTTTTTTTAAGATTATCATTTATTCTTAAAATTGTCTGGGAAATGAAAATTGAATTAAAAAACGTGTTTTCTCTGATAAAAATAAAACTGATTCACATGTAACGCACGTTCCAAACAAATCGTACTTCATCTTTCAGATACAAAAAAATATCCATTACGTTTCCTCTAAACAATAACTTTAAAAACTTGTATTTCATTAAAATAATTATAACAGTGGCACGTCTGTTAATTATGGACCGTAACACAGCTTGATTAGTTTAAATATATTAATCCACATTAAAAATGACTACTATTATAATTACATACAGCTATAATTTCTCCCGTATAATCTTTGTTTAACGTAAAAATTATACCCTCGAAAGTAAAGTTAATACAGCCTTATTACGTTCCCTTAGACAAGTCTAATATCTCATCCAAGATTAAACGTCAAGTTCTTAATTATTTCTCATGACGCCCCCAATATAGTTCAGCTCAATGAACGTCAACGACTCAAAATACGAAATGATGTCTTGGACATTTCCTCCGAGATTAAAAATACGCCAAAAAAAAAAAAAAAAAAAAAAAAAAGAAGAAATAATAATAAAAATCGCGTCTTATTAAAAAAAAATGAAGAAAAAGAGAGGAAGCCTTTTCGAAATTATAATATTAAAAAAGCACGTCCTTCTTGAGGGTTATGTTAATCACGCATCGTGGAGTCTGCAATGTTGATGTCAATTAAGTGCTAACCAAGCCTTAGCACCGGTATCTAAAACTCCAATACAGCTGTGCACTGCTGTCCTCTTCTTCTTCTCTCCTCCCCCCCCCCTCCTCCTTTTCCGTTTTTACTCTCCTTTTTCGAGAGAATAAAATGAATAAAATAATAATCGTATCTAATATCCAGGATAAAATACCGCCGCCAGAGAAAATGAGAGCAGAAAAGAGGAGGGGGGGAGGGGGGAGTAGGACAGGCAAAAAAGTACACACAGAAGAGAAAAGATTAATATGAAAAAAGGATACGAAAAATAATATAACGCTGGGCGAAAGGGGAAAAAAGTAATTTTGGGGCTTCCAAATTTAATAAGAGGAAAGCGGCACGACTTTGGCGCCGCAGTGTTTTGCATTCCCGGCCCCTTTGCGAAGTGTGCTTCTTTTATGCTGGAAGACATTATTACAAGCGCATATGCTGTCTTCTCTCGCTTCTTCCCAGGGCACGGGCAGCGCTGGGCAAAAAAAAATGCTTACGTGAATTAAGAGCAAAGGAAGTTTTGAGTGCGCTCGAAATTTGGATGTTATTGCATGTGCTTGGGACGAGATTGAGGGAAATCGGGATTCACAGTTGGAGCTTTCTTTCCGAGAAGAGTTTCCTTTAATTTACATCTGCTGCCGTAAGCATTAAGAAAACACCTGGATCTTATATATATGCGCATGCTGAACTTATGTTTATCGTTTGGAATTAATTCTGAATGACTTGGAATAAGCAATAAATGAAATCTAATTATTCCAAAAAATACTTTTTTCTGATTTTTAGATAGGTCAATCTTTTTTTCTTTAAATTAAAAGCTCCTTATTTCATGGTAGTAAGTCAAAAGAGCGAGAGAGGGGAAAAAAAGAGAGAGAGAGACAGATATTAGAGAAACGTTGATAGACGAACTAAAGTGAGATTGACTGAGAATAAGAAAGAAAGGAAAACTATGATTTTGTGACAGAGAAAAAGTAATATTAAAATTTACGACCTCGTTTCTGTGACCTATACGCAAGGTAGCATTACATGAAGAGTTTAGTTTCCGCATTTTGAACTATATTCATCGTTTGGAAATAATTTTGAATGACTTAGAATGAGCAATAAATGAAATCTAGTTATTCCAGAAAATACTTTTTTCTCACTTTTAGGCAGATCAATCATTTTAAATTAAAAGCTCCTTATGACATGATAGTAAGTCGAGAAAAGAAGAAAAAAAAAAAGACAGAAATTAGAGAAATTTTAAAGACGAACAAAAGTGAGAATGTTAGAGAATGAGAAAGAAAGAAAGACCTTGGTTTTGTAACCGAGAAGAAGTAATACTAAAATTTATGACCACGATTCTGTGACTTAATATCACGTGAAAAGTTTAGTTACCAATTTAGTTTCCGTATGCTGAACTATATTTATCGTTTTAAAGAATTTTGAATGACTTAGAATGAGCAATAAATGAAATCTAATTATTCTAGAAAATACTTTTCTCTCATTTTTAGACAGAGCAGACTTTTTTTAATTAAAAGCTTCTTATATCATGATAGTAAGTTGAGAAAATAAAAAGACAGATATTAGAGAAACGTTAATAGACGAACTAAAGTAAGACTGTATGAGAATGAGAAAGAAAGAAAGGTCATGGTTTTGAGACCGAGAAGAGGTAATACTAAAATTTACGACCGCATTTTTGTGACTTAAGATCACGTAAAGAGTTTAGCTTCTAAATTAGTTTCCGTATTCTGAACAATATTCATCGTTTGGAATTAATTTTGAATGACTTAGAATATGCAATAAATAAAATCCAAATATTCCAAAAAAATATTTTTCTCATTGTTTAGACAGAGCAGACTTTTTTTAACTAAAAGCTTCTTATGTCATGGTATAGTGAGTCGAGAAAAAAAAAAAATAAAAAAAAGACAGGTATTAGAAAAATTTTAATTGACGAACTAAAATGAGACTGGCTGAAAATGAGAAAGAAAAGAAGGTCATTATTTGTGACCGAGAAGAAGTAATAGTAAAATTTACGACCCGCGATACTGTGACTTAGCAATACGTGAAGTGTTTAGTTTCCAAATTAGTTTCCGTATGCTGACTTATATTCATTGTTTGGAATTAATTTTGAGTGACTTAGATTTTAGACTAAACAATAAATGAAATCTAATTACTCCAGAAAATACATAATTTTCTCATTATTTAGACAGATTATTTATTTACGCTTAGAAATTAAAAGTTTATTGTGCCACAGTAGTGAGTTGAGGAAAAAAGATAGAAATTAGAAAAAAAAAATAATAGACAAACTAAAATAAGAACGAGGGAGAATGAAAGAAAAAGGAGGACCATTGTTTTATGACAGAAAATTTATAAAACTGAAACTTACCACCGCGAAGTTATGATTTGTACGTGAGAGCACTTTTTTTCTGTAAGACTTGAATTAAAATTCTAAGATGCCAAAAGTGGGGATATATATGCACTGCATAAAATTTGATAAGGAATTAATAGTCGCTTACTCATAGATCTCATACCACAAGTATGAATATAGTTAAACTTATGTCATGGTGAAATCTACTTTTGGGATGCCTTAGGTGAATATTTGGATGGAGTAAATGAAAACGACACAAAAACAGAAAAATGAAATGGCAAAGTTTATTTTAACTATAATCTCCAAAACAATATTAGCAGTTATCCAACTCCTTTACTAGGCGATAAATATACCTTTGTATAATGTAATTTCTTTGGATGATACCTTTTCCTTAGTCCTTTGGTTGAAATCGAAAACGATTTCGAACATTGTCAAAGTAAAAACAGCGAACCTGCAATATCTTTTCCAACTAACCAAATATAAGAAAATCATATGGCGAAAGATACCGGCTATATGGGGATTATTTTGAACATTGTCCACCGAAACTTCGCCAGATACCCTAACGAAAATGGTGGTGTCTTCCTGCATACGAGTCAATGATGGTGCATGTTCTGCATGCAACTGCCTTCATTGCCCGACCACTTCATGAAATTCATCTTTTTTTATTACTAAGTAACGAATACTCACTAACATTCCGAAAACACAGATGAATAACAACAAGAGTCGGATGCCGGCCGGACGATGTTTTTCGCAAACCAGCAGCGTATATCATATCCTGCTGCCTAAATTGAGAAAGTCCATTTTCGCAATAGGTGTTGCCTTCCTTACTTCACGCTTTTTCTTTACGGAAAGTTTCAATACATCTGTGTTAAAATAAACTAAATTATAATCACTGTGCTGTTTTCATTTGATCTACTCCTATATTAAATGTTTACTAAGCAAGCACACAGGCCCAGATCTGGCAGAAAAGCTGACCACATGGCTGAAGCTCAAAATCCTTGCCTGGCACACCAACACACGCACACACACAAAAAAAATCTCATTACAAATGTATTTTATTTCTTTACAAACCAGAAACCCTAAAAAACGGTTAACACTTTATCCAACTCCTCCGTCTTCAGATTAGTTCTTTTAGCATGTAAAAATTTTCATTGTGTCTTTGAAGACAGTAAACTGTTTGCTAGCGAAAAGGCTGAGCAATATTTCAGAATCTTTTGGTGCTTTAACCCTTTCCGGCGCACTACTCTTTAAAGTTGGAATTCAAAGAAAAAAAAAATTAGGTAATCTATTTAGGCCTAGAGGAGTACACAGGTATTGTTTTGTAAAGATTGCACTAACCATTTCAATTATACAGCTGTTGCCGAAGTGGTAACCTCCCATAAGTAAAGCATTGATAAGCGCAGTGAGAAGAGCAATGATGTGAAGCGCGTATTACAGTAAAACATTTTACCTATTATTTTAAAACAGTAGAGTTTGATCTCTGTGGTGCTGCTATCTAGAACTCATAAGAAAGATTTAAAGTAGCCATTAGAGTAGTTCTTGAAATATTTACGGAGTTTTTGTGTCTCTAAACAGGGGGAACTTCAGGTGTTGCCGACCCGGCAACACATCGCGTTAAGGGGTTAAACTTTATTTTATATACTTATGCTGCATAAATCTAATTTTATATCATTTTTAAAACACTTTCAACTTTTAATTTCGTAAGAATAATTAGAATTGGACGAAACGATTACGACCAATGAAAATTGCATAATGTTTAACCGAAAGTATACTTGTAAGTAATTTATTATAATTGCATTTGTTAAGTGAATACATAAATGTTCAATTATTATTTTGTACGTTCTAAGAGTTAGTTCCTGTTACTTTATTTTAATAACGATCGCAATAAAGGGACATAAAAGATATTTTTGGGCGAATATTATGTTTAGTATAAAGTAAAACTATTTGATTCTTGAAAGAAAGAATGAATGAAAATTACGTCAATTCAATGCCATTATGTGAAATTATTACGATTCTAAATTAATTAAAATTTACATTTCTTTTAATATTTAACGAAAAGAATTCACGTTTTATAAATAAACATGGAGTCATTTCAGGTTTAAATAATCTTTTATTAGCAAGTTCACTGTCGCTTACGTGAAGATGTGATGATAGTTAATGCCGCACTGTAGAAGTGGGTTTTCCCAGAAGTCGATTTACTTTTTGTAACAAAGAATCATTGAAAGATTTTTCCGCTCCAGAGCGTGACTGGCTATTGGACATCACCACACATCACGCACTGGCACGTGAGTGGCCGCTTAACGTTGGCGCCTTATCCCGCGTTGGCGCGTCTGCGGCAGCGAACGTGTTAATAATTCGCATTTTATCAAAATCTTTTTTTCTTGGTCACTTTCATTCTACGATATAACAATAGCATATAAAAAACATTTTACAAAGCGTATATTAATTATTGTGCATACAAAAAACGAAATTTTGAATGTAATAATAATCTACATGCATTTAAATGAGATGAGAAAGACAAAGTTTGATGTTCTTTTTCAATTAAAATCCACTTGTAAAAAAGTTTAAAAGTTAACCAATTCAATTATTTTTATGATTTTGGTTGTTCACGGAATCTAAAAGATTATTTTAGTTGTCCTAGCATCCAATGCATTTCCTCTTACAATTATACAAGTATAAATGCCCGTCCTGGGACGGTAGGTAAAAATTGTGTTTTTCACTTAAAAATCGAAGTAATGATAACAATATTGCACAGATGTCTTTGACGCACCGGTGTTGACGGAATGTTTTATTGTGTCGTTTTGAATAGAAAACCTCTAGCATATCCTGTGCAAACGGGACTTAAAATGGCCTATAAGGCATTGATCGCAGCCTTCGGTACAGAAAAATTGTTTCTTTAATGTCCGTTTAACTAATGCTAAAGTGCCATTGAAATAATTCTTTATTGTAAAGCGATTGAAAATATTAGATATCCAAATTAAGATAAATTTTTATTTGCCACATAATTCGGAACAAAATACTACAAAAAATCTAAAAAAAAAAAAAAAAAAAAAAAAAAAAAAAAAAAAGAAAAGAAGAAGAAAAAGATCATTCTGAATAAATTAAAAATCTATTTAATTCAAAGTACTTGCATGGAATTTTTCTGAAGAAGCATCTTTCCTCCACCAGATGTCGTATTCGAGCGCTTAAATATCGCCAAATGTTTACCCTTTCCGGCACGGGCAAAATCTGTAACAAAATGAGAAATTATCGACTGACACCGGAATTCACAAACGAATTTTTTAGATAGTTTGAAATCCTTATTTTCAGCTTTTGTTGTAAAAGCAAAATTTTAGTAAAATATTACCGGTGCCGTTTGCAAGTTTGGAATTAAAATTAGGTATCCCAGATCGGACACAGTGTGCCGGAAAGGGTTAAATGCAGAGGCGCAAGATTGAATAGATGAGTTTGCGCAGGAATCGTTTCACTGTGTTTTATTATATTTAGAAGTCATCACAAACCCTTACGTCTCAACGTAGTGCAAAAATGTTTTATTTTTCAGGAGGTTAGTTGATAAGAGGTTAGTTGTGGTCATATGATTTTAGACATTTTCGTCAGTTAAAATCTTGTCAATTCAAGGTAACTAATATTTACTTCAGTATTGCTTCTGATGGACAGAAGCATACAGCAATTATGGCTTATCATAGATGTACGGATCATACTATGATCTTGGCATTTACAAGTAGGGGAAGATGGGGATACTTGAGCCATTTTTTAAATTTTAATTTTTTTAATTTTTTTGTAATTTCTTAGAATAAAATAAAATATTGAAAATGAAAATTTGATATTTTTCCTTCATCTGAAAACCAGTTTCAATAAATTTTTACCTATTTTTCTATGTTTAATTAATTTTTACTTTTTTTTGTACATCGTGGCTCAAGTATCCCCATGAGAGGGATACTTGAGCCATTGTGAGGGGATACTTGAGCCATTGTGAGGGGATACTTGAGCCAATACCTAAAAATACCTACAAAAGTAATTTTTTTCGCTTTACTTTTGCACAAACATTTTACAGAATGATACATTATGATACATAAAGTCCTTCAAAACCAATTGAGAAAACAAAGCTAGTAATACGATCATCTTTTGTCGTTAGAATTGGTGGTCGAAGGATCATTTCAACTTGAGTTATGTCGATGGTAGAAACATCCTCAGTTCAGAGCCATTTAAATTTGGAATCTGCAATTCTTCTGGCAAATTTCATTTTCAAATTATTAAGCACTTGTCCAGCAAATCATTTTACAGTTTTCTTTCCGGCATATTTTATTAGTAACCAATCATCAATAGAAGGTTTTCTTTTCATATCATCACCATCATTGACAGAATTTTCCTCTAATTATATTGTCGAACTCATGCTTTTAATTGAGTAGCTGTCGGAATCTAAGACAGATGTATCATTCTACTATTTCAAACACTTTTTTGATATCACAAGAAAAGATTTTGTCTTCCCCTTTGGCTCCCTTTTTGGTAAATTTTAACTGTGATTTTTGTTGCTTTTCTTGTATTTTGTGCGCTCTTTTTACCAATTCTTCTGCAATTTTCTTAGTTTAAAAAAAGTTACAGCACATGAGGTTACAATTTCAATATAAAATATTAATCTCAATATATTATATTAAAAAATAAACATTTTAATATGTTGGACCTAACTAATTAATGTATCAGAGATTATAACCTGTAAAACAGTTTTAAAAAGTTATTTTAATTTAATAAAAGTTAAATTGAAAATTATGTTTACATTTATCTAGACAGGGCGTTTTGTTAGTGAAAATGAAAAATAAAATGGCTCTTTTCATTAAAAAAATATACATTTTTAAACTTTTTTTTGGTCGTTATTTAAAAAAAATAATAATAAAATGAAAAAATATTCTCCCTTTTATCCAGAAAAAAATCTGTTAGTGAATATAAGGATGTAATTTTATTTTTTGTTTGTTTCACCCATGTCTAATTTCATAGTGGGGATGTTTGAGGCATGGCTCAAGTATCCCCACTCTCACTGGCTCAAGTATCCCCACTACCACTATTTTTGTTTATCAGCGTTTTACTAAATAAAGCATGCAGCTATAAGAACTATTTTAAATTCAAAATACAATTGAAATTATACTTATTAAATTTATGTATGTGGTTGCAACCTTAAACAAAACTTTGATTACAAAAAAATAAAAAAACCATGCACCTAAATATTTACTTCAGATAGGAAAAAAACAACATTTAATCACTATACTTTCAAAATGGTACCAAGGTGTGTGATTTCTTTTTTACATGTTCAGAACTATAAATATGTTACTATATTGCCAATTTTAGAAAGAAAAATTAACAAATTGTAGAGATAATAGGGGTGGCTCAAGTATCCCCTATGCTCAAGTATCCCCACTCTCCCCTACATATTTCTTAATGACTGCATGAGAATTAATTCCATTTCCTAATTTAATAAAAAAAATTGCATATGCTGCTATAAAGAAAGACCATAACAACGTTTAATGTGAGCGATTATTCCAATGCAACTATCTTATTATAATTTAAGATATTGAGAATTTAAGTATAGGAGAGTAAAATATTTGAATTACATTTAAAAATAGTTCATAAATTAACAATTAGTTCCTTATTATGAATGAATTAGTTAGTGGTTGATTACTCGTACTGCAAAAAACTTTCATAAATTTATCAGAAAATATTGAATGTCTATGTATATTTTCATTTAAATGAGACAAGTAAAATTTCTTTGTTATCAGTTTGAAAAATCTCATTCTAAGCAGTATACAGCCGAATCCTCTTAACATGTTATTGATTGAAATTATATTCCATTTCATGTGATAAATTCTCAATGTCGCAAACTTTCAATGTCTCAATTTTAATGGTTAATATAACGCATATTTTAATGTAGGCTCTATTCAATCAATAAACATAATAACAGGAGATTTTCTTTTAAAAATGAAATAAATCATTTTTATGTTATTCCTTTTTTAAACTTGTTAAAAATAAAACGAAATAAAACTAGATGAAAACAAAACAATTTTTTTTTCCTCATGAACAAAAATTCTCATCCAGCCGTTATCATTCTCGCACCTCAAATGAATCCAACTCTTCTTTTTCAAAACGACTCCTCAATAAGTCTCCATTCCAAACAGATTAAGATCCTCAATCGCCTTTTTACCTCTTTCTTCTCAAATCAAACGTTTCTTCGCCGAAATCAATCATGACCATCGACGCCCGATCGTCATCCATGAATCCTAAACGATGCCCAATAGAATCCCAGAAGGTGGGGGGCAAAAAATCCCCACCGGAAAAAAATGGACGAATCGGAGGCTAGGATTCCTTCCCTTTCGATCATCTCACGACACGTAATGCCTCACTATGAAAATTACATTAACATTTTCTTTCCGAGGCCCCCATAATTCTTGACGCTTCTCATCATCCATCTCAGTCGAAGGGGAACTTATTATTCCTCTTCTCTGTTGGTGAGGGAGAAGGGAAAATCAAGATGAACGTACCCAGTGAGAGGCACTGACTGAGCCGATTGCCATAGGAAGAAGGAAAAAATATACTATATATAGAGCCACAAAGAGTTAAGAGCAATTGCTTGGATATCCTTGATAAATATGTTGTTGTTCAAAAATAGCATGGTTAAGTAATATTAACCCTGTATGTATATTGTCGGTAATATTAACTGTGCATGTATCAGATGAGAATAAAATTTTAAGAATGCTTGGTAATTCGAGTTTCGTTCATCTGACGAAACCCTATTCGTCTCTCTCCTCTGTCTGTCTGTCAAAGAGTCTACACAAAAGCTATATAAGACAAAGAATTCAAATTCTGTGTACTTACAGTTGAATACCTCTTGAAAAAGACTATTATTTTAATTTAAATATCATTTTTAATGTTATCAGTTTTTTTTTTTTTTTTTCATGCAGATTGCCATGCAGAAATTATATTTTATAGAGCTGTAATTGGTTGAAATCAAATACTTGGATAGCCATGATATTTACTCCAGAGCCAGAACATTATGACCACCTACATAATAAGGTGTTAGCCCAGCTTTGATCCGCAAAACAGCTGCAAGCTGTCTTGGCATGGATACCACAAGCTCTTGGTAGATGACCGGAGATAAATTAATATTATCTCTTCAAGCAACGTTTATTCATATTCAGGATATTCCAAAATGGTTGTTTTTGAGCTCTAAGCTGTCGTCGAATGACACCCGAAATTTTCCCTGTCGAATTAAAATCCGTCGAGTTAGGCGATCAGGGCGTTAACTGGAATTTAGTATTATATTTCTGAAACCAATCGAGCACAATACGAGTCAGGTGACATGGAGCACTGTATTCCACGAAGCAAAAGCGGATTAACTACCCTCCGGGCCCCTAGGCTTGACTTTCTGAGGGTCCCCTTTCACTCCTTCAAAGAGGTATATACTGGAAAATTAAAACACATGCTTGTTTCATTAACTCATAAATCATTGAAAATAAAAATATAAATGATTACGACAAAGAATTACGCACATCTTTTGTCTTTTGTATTAAATATTAATGTCCGGCCAGTGTAAAAGAGTATTTTCTTGTTCTTTTATACTAGGAAAATTTTAGCACCGGGCCCCCTTTTCTTGTGCCTACTCAGCTTCAGCCTACTCAGCCTAATGGGTAATCCGCCTCTGCCACGAAGACCTCCATTTTGATTAAGGAAGAAATATATCGTGTAATGATGCAAATGATATCAACAGTGATGTTCAGATAGTCCATGGCGTTCATGGTCTGTTCTACAACAACCATAGAATACAAGGACGCCCATGAGAATGAAGCTTAATATCGACACAACTAGTCTGCGTATATGTTGTACTGAGCCTGATGTTGCACAGGAGTAACAACATGCAGGGCAGTAACAATTTGCACAAAATACGGCATACCCAAACACTGTCATTCACGTATTAAAGGATGAATCTATTTCATTCGATGAGGCACCTCTCTTCCTATGTTCCATAGTTCAGTCGTGATGTTCCCAGAGTAAGGGTATTTGGCGATTATGCTTAATCAACATGGACAAGAGTAAGGGGACGTGAGCTCCGTAGCCTCACATTCAACAGTGCCAGCTGAACTCTATGCTGCGAAATAATTCCACTTGGACCTGTATTGTCTTGGGATGCAAATTGAGTCAGTCTCTGGTGCCATTTTTTTAAAATTAGGGTGGTCTCCGACATCCTTTTTCACTTGGTAACGCCTGGGCATTCAACGCGATGGCTTCTACTGATGGTTTCACCACCATTTATCTACTTTGTACAAGTACTAATAACGATATGTCCCGAACAACTCATTAGACGTGCAGTTTCGAAGTTACATGTTCTGTATCGTCAGGCGCATGAATTCTATTCTCTATCAAAGTTGCTTAGATCAGCATCCTTTACCTCCACGAGCAGATGTAAGCTGTCCAAATATAGTTTGATTAATTATTTTCTAAGATTTGTGGATAAAATCGAATAGGAATTGGATTCTTTAGAAACGCTACGTCCATACCAGACTTCGAGTCGATTACAGAGGACTGTAATCGATTAAGATTGCGATTATTTTCAATTTCAAAAAATAGATTATGATTATGTCTCTATTTATGCAAGCCTGATTACGATTACATAATCGATTACCCATTTTTTTTATTTCAAGATTACGTTTGGATTACGATTAATATTTTTGTTGGATTACGATTACCGAATTAGCCGATTACGATTACAGTTCGATTACAGTAATTCCGTAGTCTACATGTTACAAACTAGAGTTACAAATTTACAAAATATGCGTTTCCTTTAATTTATTTATTTTTAAAGGAAAAATAAATCATTTATATTAAATGAGCTATTCTTTTCTATATAAATAATATATGTTTTCCTTTTCGAATATTTTAGAACTGACTTCATTATTATAAATTTATTTTGAAATTAAGAGCATTTCAAAGGATGCTTGATTAATAGAATAGGTATATGTAACATGCGAAATTCTGATTTGAATTTCACGAATACCGGTGTACGTAGAATGAGCCCCCCCCCCCCTCCCCTTACACATACACTAAAATTTGGGGGGAGGGGACATGTGTTTCACAATTTTTTTTTTCGTAAAATTTAAACATGAAATGAGTTTAAATAAGGTTATTTTCCTCAGAACATTCGTTGCAAGACATTTAGGCAAATAAGCAAAACAAAATTTAAAAAATGAAGAAAAATTAAATAAAATAAGCTTCTACCAAAATTTTCGAAATGGAAGAATTAAAGCAATTCATTCTTTTTTCTTTCATTTGCATACCTCTGTCCAATTGAACCACATATTTAAAACAAAATTGAGACACATAAACCTTAACAGGCAAATAATAATAATAATAATAATAATAATAATATAAAATACTATATTTTGGTAGGAGTATATTGGGGGAGGGAAGAGGGGGAAACAAACCTTTCTGGAAAGAAATTAACTAACTTTTTTTCCCCATTATTTATTTATAACTCATTTAGAGGGATTTTTTTTTTTGGTAGTTTTTTTTCCTTTTTAAAATAATCAGAGATAAAAAAAAAAAAAAAAAAAAAAAAAAAAAAAATTGGTGGCTACATTTTAAAATTCAGGGGTTCGTCATTGAATTTGTCGGCGCATAAGCTAAAGAAATTTACTAACAACTAAGTATTATTAACATTGTCTTTCACCCTTAAAGAAATCTTACTTACACCCGTATATTTATTGACAGACCAGTCTTACTTTCTGTTTTTTTGGAGGGGATTCTCATAAAATAAACGTATTAAAAAATAATAATAATAAATAAAAAAATAAAAAAACAATCTTTTATTATTAGAGCTTTTGTAAGAAAACTGATCTATATGCTTAACTTATCCAGATATTAAAATACAAATTTTGAATAAACAGACTATACTTATGATTAAAAACACCATATAGTTAATTTAATATAAAAAAATCCTTTCGCTACAATTTTAAAGAAAAAGATAAGATATAACTATGCAATATTTCTAAAATAAATCCATACAATATGTATATATCTATTAAAAAATTACCTGCATGTGGGTGTTCAAATTGGACTTGGTTTTTATGGAGACCCTGAGATCTGACGAGCACAATTTACATTTATATTTTAAAATTTTCACGCCTTTTTCATTAAATTCTGACACAGATTCCGTGAAATAATCTTCAATTTTTTTTTATTATTTCTTTTAGCCATCTCTTTCTCTAGAACCTTGTAAACAACTACTTAGATATAACCAACCACTAAGAAATCCAAAATGCGAATGAGCTATTCGATGAATTGTCACATGTAATTTAAGCATCTTTTTTTTCTCCCCATTTTCTTTATTTTCTCATTCCCACATTTCGAAGAGGGTGATATCTGTCCAATTGCTAAGTGCCCATAATAAAACCATAAATAAAATATTTTTCTTTCTTTTTTCTTTTCTATCCTTTATCACTTTCACTCAATAACCCGCGAAACAAGACCCTTCGAATGACCAGAGTGTTTTCCCCAATACCCATTTCTTTTAACAAAGTCAGACTATTTCTATGTTTTTATACTATATACCAGGGGCAGCCCTCTATAGCGTTGACTACATACAGTGTAAAGTATGCATTCTGTTTCACCGCGAACTGCTGCCTGACCTATGACCTTTTCTCACTTTTAACTTTAGGGGCGATTTAACGAGCTCCAAACGTCGACTACTCTTTCCTTGGTACAATGTTTAACTCACCGACCAAATATTTTCTGGATTTGGCGAAATGAAGAACGGGGAAAAAGAAATAAAAAAAGGTGTAATCGAAGAACGTAATCGTATTTTTGCGCTCGATTACGATTATATAGCTTTTTGATACAGATTACATTGCGATTATCTGCAGTGCGATTACGATTGGATTATGATTGTAATCAAAGTGAAATCTTTTGATTATGATTACATCGTGATTATTTGGAAATTAAAATTTACGATTATGAGTACAATGCGATTACGCAGTTTTTGTAGTCGATTATAATCGATTACGATTACACGATTACGATTACTCGAAGTCTGGTCCATACTTTACTAATGAGATCTAAACAGCCAGGAAAACTAAGATAAATGTATCTAGTAAGACGCATTGGTTGAGCCGATTGCCATGTAAAGAAATACTACAGAGCTGCAAAGAGTTGAAAGCACTTGGATAACATTTGCAACGATGAGATTCAAAAATATTTGAGTTAATTGTTCTCTTATTTCAGTGGATAATATTACCATGACTGTGGGTTACTAATTAATACATTTTATGAGGATGCTTTCGCTTTCTTAACCGGCTCCGAAAGTGAAAGCGTCCCCATAAAAAATATCTGTAAACAGAACCAAACAGCAAAAAATGGCCTGCATGCAGATCGATCTCAGCTATCCAATGTAAAAACATCATGTAAAAATATTAAAATGCAAATGAGATATCTTTGTAAATTTCTTCCATATGCTTAGTATTAGCGGGCGGGTCTTTTCATTTGAATGAAGTAGCGTCTTAATAAAAATACCTTACTGCAGTACATTTCAAAGCGAATATTCGGATTTATTATTATTATTATTTTTTTTAATTATTCCCTTATTGTCAATAAACGTAAGATTTCACTGAAAACACGTCGCTCGAGTATTTCTCATAAAATAAAAAAAAATCGCTAATAAAATATTATAAAAACATGAAATCTTTCTGAATTAAAAGAAAAGGCATTTTTTTTAGCTTTATCATTCTTTGTGACATTATTCTTGAACACATATGTCAGAAAGAGAGTTTAAAATATAACTAACAATAGAATTTTTATTTTAAATGCATTAAAAAAATCCTTTCGTACTTTTTAGTTTATCAAAATACTTGTACATTTTTAAAGCTAATAATATTAAATTGCACAGCAATTTTTTCGATCCAATTTATTTTCTTCTGACGTATTTCACAGAAGATTAGATCATTATCAAATTACAGTAAAATTAGAAGAAATAAGAACAGGAAAAAAAAAAAAAAGATTGTACATTTATAAAAATTAAAAAGAGTCACGTTATGGAATTATGAGTCTTTAAAATGAAAAAAAAATAAATAAAATAAAACTAAAAGTATAAAGTGTTTTAAATTTAACAGGAATAAAAGTGATTTCATGTAAATGTAAGTAAAAGTTTGAAAGATTTATTAAAAGTTTTGAATGAAAAAAGAAATTTTCAAAACACTTAATGAGTGGCAAAAAAGAAACAATTTTTAAAATGCTTATAAGTGTTTTCATTTTTCTATTAATTTTCAACTATAAAAGAAAATCCATAATCTTTTAGGGTTTTTTAACCAGTCAAATTTAGTTGTTTTTAAGAATAATAATAATAAAAAAATCCCTCTTTCGGGTTATTTGATTATAATCATCAGCATCTGTTACAGTAATATTTCTACGTTACGTTTTTTAGCATTAAAATTAAAATAATAATAACAAATGCATAGAAAGTTGATACAAATTGGGAATTGATTGACAAATTGTAAAACAAAGAATGTATTAAAGTTCATTGGCTTATATTAAATTTCGGGATTTACTTTATTTTTATGCATTTTATGATAAAAAAAAAATACGTAAATTAGTCTAAATAAAGTCAAAGAAATTAATCGAATTTTTAATTCGATCTTTTTTAAAAAATTACATTTATCATTCTTTTTCGTTGAGGAATGTAATCTTTTACGCACATACATTGTAAAATTGTCATATCTTATAACTTGCAACTTATAATGTCATTAAATAAAAGATATTATGAATTTTATAATATACACTGTTAAAAATAAACCAGTGAATTCACGGCAAAACTACTGGCAGCAAAGTTGCCAGACGTTTCTCCGTTTCGTTAGATTTTCCATTGTGGGAAATTAAAGAACGAAAAACTCCGTGTGAAGAAGCGGTAACTTTCTATTATAAACTGTGTATAACGAACTGGCTGATGTTGCCATCTAACGAACAGTTTAGAGGCTCCTTTATTTATTGACCGATAAAAAAAAGTAATGTCGTCGGGGTAAATCGAACTCACGACCTTTAGTGTGGGAGGCCATCGCCCTAGCTATTACGCCATAGGGTCTTCCAGTGCACTTGATTCTAAAGACATAGAATGGATTCTACAGAGTATTTATATTTTTATAAGATAGGTTGTAATTTTATTGATACTATTATAATTTTTGCAAGTTTTAATTAAAAAGGTTAATTTATTATTATGATTTTCTTATGGTTCATGAATAATTATAATATGGCTTGATTAAATGATTTATTAGAGAAATTTTCTTTGCTCAATAAATGGTTAAAATATGGTCTGGTTAATTTGTGTTCAGAAAGTTGTTGGTATCAGTATTCAGTACAGTTACATTTTAGCAGCAGTATACAAATATTACAAAAGAGTCAGGATTTTTTGATTGAGTTTTTTCATTTCTGTGCAACAACATGTCAGTTTTATAAACATTCAAAATAAGTTTGCGATAAATAACAGAATAACTCCTTTTTTTTTTTTTTTTTTTCAATCTTTTTTCGTTTTGTTATTTTCGGGAAATATGATGTAAGTTTTCGACTTTTATTCGAAAATGCCCTTTTGCCTTGAAAAAGCACTTTTTTCAGTGAAATTTGGGAAAAATATATCTGTAAATTTCAGATTTTTTTTTTTTTTTTTTTTTTTTTTTTTTTTTTTTTTTTTTTTTTTTTTTCAGTAATCTCGGTTTTTCATACTAGCATTTCCAAAAAGATGTCAGTTCATCTCCTTTTCATTTATTAAATTGTTTATCCGTTTGTCTTATGATAGTGATTATGTTTTATTTATTTATCTACTATTATGTTACCCGCGACGTCTTTCACATAGCATTAAAAGAAAAGTAAATGTGTTATTTAAGCAAAACGTTACACTACTAATAATTAAAAAAATAAATAATTAAGCAATTCTTTATCATATTTTTTTTAAATAAAAAGCACTATTTTTTTTTTTAAGTTTAATGTTATATTTATCTTTTTTTTTTTTTTTTTTTTTTTTTTTTAATTTTTCTTTTTTACGTGAAAAATTTTCAATTCAAAATTAATTGTTGACGAGAAATTATTGTTCTGAGTTTTGGTTTTATGGCAATGATAAAAAAAATTGTTAAATTTTATAGGAAAAATGTCAACTGATTCTCCTTGAAAATAATAAAATTTCGAATTATTCAGAAAAATATATGTGAGTAAAATAAATAAAACATAGGCTATGTTCATTTTTGGCATCCACCTATATGCGAAGTCAACATTGACATGATTCAAAGATTCACACACACTTTCACATGTTTAGGTGCGTTTGTATTATGTAAATACGTAGGACCTATAGTCGTCGTTTAATCCATTCATCCGTCTGTCCGTATATAATAGAGCAAAAACTAGCCAACCGAATCGTTTGAAGTTTAAAATATAAAATGTTGTATAATTTTGTTCAGTCATTTGAAATTTTATGAAAATTGGATTTTTGTTACTCTCTAACTATTACAGATTCTGTTGTGTTACATGTATACGCACCACGTAACATGCAAAAATGTAGTTAAACTTAAAAACTCTTATCACAACTAAAAATGCACTCGCAGCAAAAATCTGTAATATAGAGTGTATCTGGTACAGTATAGTATTCAAAATCTTTTGTGAAACCCTGTAAACACTATTAGTACTTTCTATTATACAGGAATTAACTTGTAATAAATCTAAGTAACGTTTATTAGTTTCATTATGTATGAAATAATTTAACAAGATTGAAGTACGCCGAAAACAATGTTTTCCCATATATTATCATGCAAAGGAATTATTTTGTGTAGCTCTGTAAATGAATAATGAACACTTTTTGCACCACATGTCGCACAGAATGTATATTTTAGTACACTTCAGTAAATGCATATCAATTTTATCCTGTTTGAAAGGCTATAACACCAATAAAATGAACTTGAAATATTTTTTTTCCCATTGACCGTAATGTAACGGAATACTTTTGATTGTCCATGTAAGTTCACGGGAATGTTACTTTCAATTTCCCACTTAAGTATATCTATATATATTTATCATGAGACATTGGTAATAAGATATATCGAAAAAAGTAATTTTGAAAATAAAAAATAATCACAAAACGCAAAATTTAAGCTTAAAATGCGCTAAGCATCAGAAAATTTTTAATAGAAATATTAATGAAAAGTTAAATCGATTCTGCTAAAAAAAGCATTAATTTGAATCACATACATGCACTCACACAGAAATCCTAATCTTGATAATATTAATCAGTTTGAAGTTGCACATCAAACGTAGCAAATGAGGTGCGTTCGTATCATAATTAATTTTATAAACAGTCAGAGTTTGATGCATTAGCTGTTAAATTCTTATGCAAAAATGCATGAATACAAAATTTAATTCGAGTATATAATAGTCGGATTCATAAGTAACGAGCCTTTGTTCAAAGGGACATATTTATTGAGCGAATTGGTACAATTGGCTAGTATTCTTCAAAATAGGTACCTCCTGTATCAATACACTTTTGTAAGCGGCATTTCCATGATTCAAAGGCGTCTACGTAGGCCTCTTCCGGGATGGCTTCAAGGGCTGTCTTGACATTTTCTTGAATGTCCTCGATCGAGTTGAAGCGTTTAACTTTCAGCGCTGATTGTAAGCGCGGAAACAAGAAGAAGTCAGGGGGCGACAAGTCCGGTCTATATGGAGGATATGGGGCAATTGGAACGTTCAGCCGAGCTAGGAAAGTGCTCACGATGTAGGAAATGTGGCTGGGCGCATTATCGTGGCGAATCTTCCAGACATCCTTCATGTCCCTTGGTTTGCGCGCGGCACTTTTTTCAGCCCTTACATGCCAATATATAAGTGAACGCCTCCCACCGTCGTCCCTCGCAACAGAAGCGCGCCGACGTGACGTACGCTAGCGTCAAAATAAAATGAGACTCATTACTTATGAATCCGATCATGTATCTTCAATTCAGTAAATAGGACTTCATCTTAAGTATGATGTAATCAACATGGCAAATCAAGAATCATTAGCTATCATGGGATATTGTAAAAATACGTAACTCATTCGAAAATCACTTTTAAGCTATTTTCATTCATATCAGTAACCAATCCTACAAAAACGATTTAAACTACAAAACTTTTGCAAATTTCAATCATGTAAACTTTATTACATAAAATGAAAATGCTTTTCTCACAGCTTTTTCTTTTACAGTTTATATAGGACCAGGTACATGACAAATCTACATATACAATTGCCAGGTACAAGATAATTTAAGAGCAAGAACATTATGTAACCCTAGATAAAATATTAGATGATTTAGGAAAAAACGGGCTGTATAAAAAATTCTACATGGAAAGGTGATGTATTTGAAAAAATTTGTGGAAGATATATAGAGTAGTTAAACAGTACACCAGTACACAGAAAGTAATTGCTGTATTTAATTTAATCTCGAACTGGATCACCTATATCCCAACTCTTAATTGTACATATTGTTTTATTATTTGTAATTAATGTGTAAATAAATTTTTAATTAAGTTTAATTGAATGATTTAGTATTCTTGTTGAAATTCTTCTCAGTAAGTACCTGATATCATTTAATTATATCGGCGATGGCAGCATACTAAAACAAAGGAATTGTCTTCAAAGTTGTGTGAACTAAGGAAGGAAGAGTGTAACATAAAAATCCCAAGGATTTCCTTTGTATCTGAGGCAGAGATTTAAATATTTAAATTTTTTTATGTACAATACACAATAAATTCGGCTCATCAGTGTATAATAATACACTGATGAGCCGAATTTATTGTGTATTGTATTTAGAGGTCTGTACGGGCCGGAATTTCCAGGCCCGGGCCCGGCCCGTACAAAAATCAGCGAAAACAGGTCCGGCCCGGCCCGTTTTGGCCCGTTACAATTTCTACGATTTCTAAAAAAATCAGATTTTTATCATATAACCAAGATTCCTTTAAAGAATATTGTATACATATCTATGGAACGATTTTACAGTATATTTTACAGCAAATACACATTAACAACATTAATGATTCCTTAGATTCTTAGGCTTTCAACATTCGAATAAAGATTCATTAAAAAATTAATATGGCTTAGAATAAAAGAAAAAAGAAAGAAAGCTAAAAACATCGTTAATTTTGAAGCTGTTTAATAAAAGAAGATTTATAAATATATTTCTATATCATTTTATTATAGATTTCAAATCCAAATTCATTCTTAAATTCAAAGAAGCTCCTTTCTGATGCATTTCTAAATTCATTTTTTTTCTCAGAAACATATAAGATTAGCAGATATCTTTATTCAGAAACTATATAATCAAATGGCGTTATCCATTTTTTGATACAAGAAATTTAAGAATACTGCAAACAAATAAAATACTGTCATAATTAGCGTTTTGAATAGAATTTCCGGAAGCAATAGCCAGGGAAAGGAGAAAAACCTGCAATCATTTGAGAAACTATTATATCTCAACAAGGTTATACAAGTATTTTATTTACCAAAAATGAAAAACGCTATTCGATTCCAAGTCCCTTCAATAGTTAGGCTTATCACTTTTATACTTTTACAATTTAAAATTAATCAGAAAATGTGTCAAACATTTGCATTATTAAATGTGAATGTTTGAGTGTTCTTTGTAAAGAAACTAGGCTTCTTGACAAAATAATAAGCTGTGTAAAACTCATTGAGGATAATCAGACATTATTTCAGATGCCTCCTCTTTAACTTTCAAATGGACTCGAATGAACTTTCGAACTTTACTATGAACTCTACTAAGAACCATACTCATTGGACTTATTCACTTTCAAAATGAACTATAGAACATTGTACTTGTAAATATTCCGCACCTCTAATTTCGAACCTGTAAATATTTCTGTTGTTAAAACACACGTCTGAATATTCTAAACACACCATCATGCAATAATATAAAACATTAACAATGTAACAACACAATTAATTAAACAATGTTAATTAAACAATGTAAACATTAGATACTTATTTCCCGGGCTCGCCCTGAAAAATAGGGTAGCCCATTGTGATTGACATTGTACTTTTTTTTTTTTTTTTTTTTTTATAATAAATCTTAGGTGGGGCTTGTTGAGCTCAAGCCATATGGTAGGCCTTCCCACCTAACTGAATCTGAATCTGTAATTCTCCGATACACTGTGCATTTTTATATTGATGCTGTCAAACTAGTAACAGGCCCGAAAATGTTTTTTTATCGGCCCGGCCCGTCTGGCCCGTTCAATTTTTTTGCCGGCCCGGCCCGTTGAAAATACTATTCTAAATCTGCCGGCCCGGCCCGTTAGGAAATTCGAAACGATTTCGCCGGCCCGGCCCAGGCCCGGGCCCGTTCAGACCTCTAATTGTATTATCAAACAGTGTAATAAGCCCTTTCATAATATAATATATATCTTTTTTGTGTATTTTATTTTTAATATATGTGTGATAAATCTGAGCGTAAAATCAACCTCCAGTTTTTTTTCTTAATAAGAGAATATGAAGATGTGTTAGATTTTATAGTTTCATATATATATATATATTATATATTTTATAGTTTTATAAATATCAATAAAAAATTTATTCTAAAAGTAGTATTAGATGTATCTAAGAATCCATACACAGTCATGTGTAATATTCATTTGCGAAAATTAAAAAAAAAAAAAAGGGGGGGCAAAAATATTAATATTTATAAAAATAGTAAAGAGTCTAAAAAATACAATTTAATTTTTTTAATTTTTAGTTATATATTCAAATTTTGTTTTCTAAATTCACTTTTAGTTGAACATAAAAATGTTGTGAGTTCGCCATTTGAACGATATTTTTAAAAAATAAACAACATTTTTAAAAAGGCAAACTGTCCCTTTAAAAATATGTAAAAAAGTTCAAATTTTCTTTCTGCTCTTTTAACTTACTTTATTTCATTCAAAACATTTCAACATTAGCGAGACACTTTTTGAAAGAAAATATGATTCCCTTAATATTTGAAGTGATATTTCCTCTATAATTATTAATATACTCTCAATTTCGCCCGTAATTTACTTTGAAAGTTGATTGAACAAATGAGTAAAACGACGGAATGAATAAAAATTCAATTTTCCTCGAGAACTTCTTTTCGTTAATTAAACATGATGATTGGATGGTGGGAATAAAATACGGTACCCATGAAAGTTGCTTAATGCATATAAATTTGTTTCATGGAAGCATTCAATCCAGTTCGAAATTAAAATTAATTTCGGGGAGGGAGGGGGATTAACTGACTGAAAAGAGTCTATCTAAAGTTCTTAAACTAGTCTTTGTTTTTGTTATAGGGACATTTGGGACGGCTCCGCATTCTGGTATTCGTTACTATACGCTTCTTTAATTACAAAGAAGTTCGTAGACGCATGTAGAAATAGAAGATGTGTAGTTAAACGTTGCTGAAAAAGATAGTACAGTCAATTTCCTAAAAATTATCTTAACTCAAAAAAATTGGACAAAAATGATGAAAATCGATGGCAAAATTATTTCGCTTAAGTTGGTCCGGGATACAGAAATCGTCAATGAAAAAGAAAAATACTGCATTAAAAATGTCTTGGTTAATTTCTGCTTAAAATGACGTTTAAATCATGTTTCTGTCTTAAGTATAACTGGAAATATTACTTTTTATGTTTTGGTTTGTTTTCAAAATGCAGCTGTCAAGCAACTGTTGTTATGAAAAACACGTCTTTTCAAAATGCATTTTTCTTCATGATGAGTTTTTTTTTACCATTTCTCTTATTTAATATTTCCTGTATTTCCAGTTATGTGTAATACACATTTGAGAATCTAAAAAAGAGAAAAAAAAAGAAAGAAAGAAAAAGAAAAAAAATTGGGAAAAATATTAATATTTAAAAAATAGTAAAAATTTTAAAAAATGTAAAAACATTTTTAAAATTTTAATTAAATTTTATGATTGTTTTTTCGAAATTCACTCCTATTTGAACATAAAAATGCAGTAAGTTCACATTTAGAACTAAATAAAAAAATTGAAAAGGTCTTTTTAAAAGTGTAAAAAAAATAGTGCAATTTTTCTCTCTGCACTTTTACCGTACTTATTTCGTTCACAATATTTCAACATTAGTGAAACACCTTTTTGAAAGAAAATATGATTTCCTTAATATTTGAAGTGTGATTTCTTATAATAATATTTTTTTATTAATGTACTCTCAATTTCGCCCGTAATATACTTTGAAAGTTGATTGAATAAATGAGTAAAACGACGGAATGAGTAAAATTCAATTTTGCTTGAGAATTTCTTTTCGTTAATTGAACAAGATGATTGGACTGTGGAAATAAAATATGGTATCGCAATGGAAGTCGCTTAGTGCAAATAAACTTGTTTCATGGAAGCATTCAATCCAGTTCAAAATTAAAATCAGTTTCGGGGGGGGGGGGGATGGGATTAACTAACTGAAAAGAGTCTAAGTTCTTACACCAGTCTTTGCTTTTGTTATAGGGGACGACTCTAGCATTCGTTACCATCACCATACACTCCTTCAGTTATAAAGAAGTTCATAAATGCAGGAAGAAGTAGAAGTTGCGTAGTTAAATGTGGCTGAAAAAGACAGAATAGCCAATTTCCTAAAAAATGTGTTAACTCAAAAAAATTTATAAAAATGATGAAAATCGCTAGGAAAAATATTTCGCTTAACCCTTTGAGCTCTGGTAGTAAGTAATCTGGTCTGGTAGTACGTAAATTTCTTCAAAATTCGAAATGTCACATTGGCGTCAGTATTTTGCAAAGAAAAAAACCGGTTAACAATAAACACGAAAAAATGCATTAAACCTTTTTCAAATAAATCTGGTCCAATTTTCTGGTGCCATTGTCACATTTCGGAATTAAAATTATGTGGTAGAAAATTCTACCATCAGAGCTCAAAGGGTTAAGGGGGTCTGGGACACTAAAATACAAAAATCTTTAAAAAAAAAATGTTTTTTTTTTCTGTATAAAATGATGTTTAAAACATGTTTCTGTCTTAATTAGAACAGGAAATATTGATTATTTTCATGGAAGCACTCAATCCAGTTCAAAATTAAAATTATGTATGGGGAGGAGAAATAAAGTGAATTAAAAGAGTCTTTCAAAAGTTCTTACACCAGTCTTTGCTTTTGTTATAGGGACATAAGGGGTGGCTCTCCAGCCTGGCATTCGTTACTATACACTTATTCAATTATAAAGAAGTTCAAAAACGCATGAAGAAGTAGAAGATGCTTTGTTATTACCTTGAGACCCTTTCGCAGGATAGTGCTACTAAAACAGCTGGCGTTCGCAAGTTAAGTGACATTTTTACATACGGTTTTCTGGTTTCGAAAGAAGAAGACGTGTGCTACAACACTGTGTATTTATTGTTTTGAAAAATTATCATCTGTAGCCTCCACGAAGCCTCGAAAATGGAACTATCACGTATCCAGCTTCGAACCATCATCTACTACGAGTTCTGTAGCAACACCGGAGTGACAGAATGTCACCGTAACATGTGTGCACGTTTAAATGAGGATATTGTATCACTTAGTACAGTCAAACGATGGTATCAAAATTTTAAGATTAAGAATTTCGACATCGAAGATGAATCACGTGCTGGTCGACCTACTGTGATTGATGAGACCGAATTGAGGAAATCCATCGATGAAGATCAAAATGCTACATCACGGGAACTTGCATCTCACTTCAATGTTTCTCAAACAACCATAATTCGAGCATTAAAAAACATTGGTTTGACATACAAATTCAATCGATGGGTGCCGCACGATCTGACACAAAATGACAAAGAAAAACGAAAACGGACCTGTGTAAACTTGCTCGAATATCACCGAAAGGGTGATTTTTTGAACCGGATTGTTACGTGTGATGAAAAATGGGTTTATTACGACAACACCAGTCGAAAAGGAGGATGGTCTGAACCAGGTGTACCGGTCGGGACCGTAACCAGGCGCACATTGACCTATAAAAAAAATCCTCCTCTGTGTTTTCTGGGATTGTCGCGGTATTATCTACAAGGAGTACTTAAAAAGTGGCCAGACCATCGACAGTGAGTCGTACAGCAGCATGCTGCATAAAGTGGACGCAGCAATTAGGGAAAAGCGAAGTAAGGAGTTCCGACGCAAGGTGGTTATGTTTCACCAGGATGATGCCAGGCCACACGTCAGTGCGTGGATGAATTGGAACTTATACAAGCTGGAATGGGACTTAATGACACATCCTCCATATAGTCCGGACATGGCACCTTCCGACTACTATCTGTTTTCGCATCTGCAACTGCACCTTAGTGGTGCAATTTTCAATTCTTCAGAAGAGGTCAAAAAAGAGGTTGACCTCTTTCTCGACTCACGTAGCCCAGAGTTTTTCAAAGAAGGCATTGAAAAACTGCCAAAACGTTGGCAGAAGATTGTCGAACTTAATGGTGATTACTATCCTTACTAATGTTTTGTATTTTTGTAAATATTTGTTGTCAACATTAAAATATAAAAAGGGTCAAAACTTTAGACTCAATCTGATAAATGTGGCTAAAGAAGACAGAATATTCAATTTCCTGAAAATTATGTTAACTAAAAAAATTGGATAAAAAATGATGAAAACCGATGGGGAAAATATTTCGCTTAAGGCTGCTAGTCACTCAGCTTCCAAATTTCCCTCCGCAATGCAAAGTCTATGGGCGTTTGATGCATTCTTGTTTTTATAATATCTCTTCAGGAAATTAATGTTTTTAACTTCTTCTTTCGGTTTTCTCTTCTTAAAGGATGTCACTTTTTTTCTTAGTTTTTACAATATTTCGAGAATCTATGCTAATTTAATATTTTGTGTATTAAAAACTGACGGACTGTAAGTAAAATTTTAACACTTCATATAAATGAATGGAAGATTTTAGAAATATTTTTAAAAACTAAGAAAAAAAAGATCGCCGGAAAAAGAAGTTAAAAATTTTCGAAGGAGACATTTTAAATATAACAAGTTGGAAATTGCACATGAAGAGTAGCAAAAGAGGTACGTTCGTACGATAACGAAGTTTTAAAAATATCATTCTCATATATCAATCTCATAAAATTGTAAATAGTGAATTACAATTAAAACGCTCATCAAATAATGTTCTCCCTGTGCTATTATGTAATGGAATACTTTTGTGTGACCTTGTAAATCAATAACAAATGTTCTTTGCACCACAAAGTATGTAAAATGTATATTATAACATGTACTTTATAGTTGCATATAAATTTTATTAAGTTCGAATAAATGTAACACCATTAAAATGCATTTGAAATATTTTTCCCCATTGACCATAATGTAATTGAATAATTTTGATTGTCCCTGTAATTGATCTATGCATCCGATTTTGATAAAATTTGAAATAACTCGACTAAATTATGTAATAATTATGTATTTTAAATTTCAAACGTATAAAATACATTTGAAACTTTTTTCTCCATTGACCACAATGTAATTGAATACTTTTGATTGCCCCTGTAATTGATCTATGCATCCGATTTTCATAAAATTTGAAATGACTCGACAAAATTATGTAATAATTATGTATTTTAAATTTCAAATGATTCGGTTGGGTAGTTTTTGCGTTGTTATATGCGGACAGACAGACGGACGGACTAAACGACCACTATAGGTGCTTACGTATATACATAATTACGAACGCACCTAAAAATGCATGAAACACATGACGTAGGGGAATTCGGAAAATGAGAGACCAGCAGCCTTAAAAGTGTCCTCGATACAATTTTTTTTTTAAATTACGGCATTAATTTTCTTTTTTCTGCTTAAAATGACGCTTAAATAATGTTTCTATCTTAATTAGAACAATTGTTGAATTTTAATTGCTAATTTTTTTTGTTTTGATTTGTTTTCAAAATATAGGTGTCAAGCAATGTTTGTTATGAAAACGACTTCTTTTGATAATACGTTTTTCCTCATGATGGGTTTTTTCAACATTTCGCCTATTTAATTTGTTATAACTCAAGAACCATTTAAGATAAATGGAAACTTGAAACATGTCTTTTTCAATTGTTTTATTTTAATTTTGATTCATTAAATATGAAAAAATATTTATTTTTAGAAATATATATATTCAGTTACATAATTTCTTTTTCAAATCTTTAATTTAAATATTTTTAATTTTTACTTAAATTAATATTTTTAGAAATGCTGAATCAAAATTAAAGCTTATATATCTCTCTTTATTTGTATGGGGAAAAAATAAATAAAAAGAAAAGAAAAATGAAATTCTACAAGTAATATTTCATGTTATAACTATTTTATATTTACATCACTTTTTGAAAAAATTTTAAATTTAAAAATTATGATATATTTTATCATGTGATTTTGTTATTGATATAGTTAAAATGATATAGTTAATCATCACAAAAAAATTAAAAACTTTAACTTAATAAATAAAAATGTATCCTGGAACCCCTTAATATTTGTTTATCTCTTTTGTTAAGAGGTTACACTAGTCACACGAAGAAACTAGCATGGTAATGTTAAATCTATGGGAGCGTTCTTTGTAAATTTCTTGCTTCCATTTTGATATTTTAAAATAATAATTGTTATTATTAATTTTATTTCGTAGAATTCTTTCATGGAATAGCTGAGTTCTATGTGTAATGTTGTTAGTTTTATTTTTTTCTGTTTCTGTTTCTTTTTTTTATATATAAAGTTACTTTCACTTTCGGAACTGGTACTGAAAATGAAAGTATCCTTATTTAAAAAAATTTAAACCAAAAGCGAAAAATTATCTGGTTATAGATCGACCTCGGACATCATATGCAAAAATAGATAAATAAATAAATAAAATAAAATAAAATAAAATAAAAAATGAAATGCAGTCTCTAAAAATATTGAAATTTAAACGAGAAACTAGGAAAAAACATATTCATTTTCGTTTGCAAGTATCTTTCCGTGATTAACACATTATGCTCTTATTTACCTGAATGTTCAAAAGCAAAAAAAGTATTAAAATTAACTCATTCGTCTATAATAAGATAACATTAATCCTTATAAATTAAGCAAAATCCATTTTGTTTATTTCAAATTAGACTTATCAATTAAAATACATATTTGGCTATGCCAGATATAACGTTAAATCTCCAAACGAATCGATACGGGTTACTATTGCAATCTGATAATTATGTCCATTCCTAAATATCTTAATCTTCAAACATGCATCTTTCCTATCCTTTCCCAAATGTTTCCGTAAAATTTGGAATCCAATCGGGATTAAGACATAACACTCTTATAAATTAGCCCAGTTGGATAGAGATAACACATACAGCCAATGTCGGCGTGATTATATCCTTATCACTCCGGCTTTAATGTCTTGCAGCACAAATGGCATCAGGGCCGAGTGTTTTGTCAGATTAAATTTGATCCAATGCGCGTTCAATAATCACAGACTTCGGAGTAGGAATAATGTGTGCGTCCCGATTTTCCTAAATAGTGGATGATTAAAGTTGAAGCTTTTGGGAGGAGGAATCGGTGTTATTTATTCGCTGCCTTTTACAGATTAAAGCTCGAATTGAAATTGAGAGATCGTTTCGAATGGGGATATTTTGTTGAATTTAGAAATTATAATTACAGTTCGGAAAATTTCTGCAGATTTGGAATGGGTATTTGAAACTATCAGATTCGGAATAATCTGAGATAAATTTCGACATTTGCACTGGCGCAAGTTTGAATAGTTGAATTTAAAGAAATATATGTTATTCCAAATCATTCATGGCGTTTTAGATTTGATGCCAAATTTACATACAATGATTTCAGTAAGTGTTAGGGCATTTTAAACTTCTATAATAATAAAAAAGCGTCGAAATACGTGAAGTGCAAAACATTTGCTGTAACTTTAGGAAAATGTTTTGATTAGTATTCTTCTTTTCTGAGAAATATGTACAGAATTATCCTAATTTGAATTATTCTATTTAAAGCGTCTCGAGTCAATTATCGGAATGACATCAAATGTCACGAATGGGTTATTGGCGAGATAAGAAAAAATAAACCACAATAAAAAAAAAAGTCCATTCGACCTGAACTGGTAGAAAAATTAAGTTTGGTTTATTTCTTGCATTCAGCTAAGTTTTTTCAAACTCACGCAGCCAAAATACGGTGGAACTCGATTATCAAAGATCCATTTTGTGTCAGTGTTGAATTTGTACATAAAAATTAGTCATCCATCGCCAAACTGGCCTTTTTTAAAAGAAAACCTAAATATATATAATATCAAGTATCACCAATCTTCCAAATAAAAACTTGTGCGGAAAACTAAATCACTAAAAATCAGCGTTTAAACACACAATAAATGAATTAAGCAATGTGAACATAATCATACATATACGTTTCGTGAGTACTAAGATTACATCATCAGTGTATAAAATCAGTAAATCCCAACTATATGCAAGACAAAAACCCAAAAAGACAAGGAAAATCCATTTTGGGTTTTTGCCTTGCATGTAATTAAGAGGATGCTGATTTTTATACCTTGATTTCATTCACTGATGATGTGAATCCTAGTACTCACGAAACTATACGTCTGATTATGTTCACATTGTTTAATTATTTATTGTGTGTTTAAACACTGATTTTCAGTGATTTATCATCAATCTTGACCAGATTTTGACACTACTAGATATAACTGAGTAGTTTTAGGCATATGAGAGTTGGGACAATGATTATAACAATGACACAAGCAACACAATCTACCCCCTTCAGCCTTTTTAATATCCAGTAGAAATCAACATACTGCCGATTCGGAAGCAGGAAGCTTTGGTACCACCATTTCGGTCCTGCCGTTTCGGCCCCGAGACATTTCGCTCCCGAGGCATTTAAGTTCCTAGCCATTTCGGTCGCAAGACATTTCGGTTCTAAGACATATCAGTCCCTAGCTATTTCGATCCCAAGACATTTCGATCACTTCTCCTGTAAGCTGAAATTTTGTGCACGTGAAATATGTGACATAATTTTATAAGGAACATTGTAAAGTTTTTCAACTGAAGGCCATAAAATTTTAGTGTAATGCAATTATAACGGCCCGAAAACAGCCCTCACGTATAACTCTTATCCAAACTAAACTATCTGGCCAAAGGTGGTCGGCCACTCACGATTTTAGATATTTTGTGAAATATCTAGAAAAATACATGAGAAATTATTAAGTATGTAAACATATAATTTTACAGGTCATACGCTTTCGCGAAGATTTTTTTTCCCGAAAAATCACAAAGAGCCGTCAACAAACTAGAAAAAAAAAGAATATCTTTTGGATAACACTGTTAAAATAAATGCAGTAAAAATGTTCAAACTGTAGATTATGATTAAGTGGCTTATTGTAATAAACTGTGTGCATTTTTATGTGAATAGCATGTATACTCGTAAAGAAATTAAGATTTTTATATAAAAAAAAGTCCCAAATTTTGCCAAGTTTTTTGCTTATAGTTTTCAGAGTTCTTAATAAAAAAAAAAAAAAAAAAAAAAAAAAAAGTTCCTTTCAGAAAATATGACAAACAACATTGTACGCAATACTCTGTAATCCGAATAATAAATAAAATATAATAAAAATTGTGTGAAAATGAGCAGGTTTTCTAAATAATGTTTTACTGCGCATGCGTGAAAGCAATCAAAATACAATTTGCATAATATGTTTTTTAAATGTAGAGAGCAACTTTTGTGAAAATATCAAAAACATAGCTTGAAAATTCTGAAAATTATTGTCGATAGAATAAGCATAAAATCCGTTGTTTCCAAAATAAAGCAAAAAGATGAGGGCCTGACTCCATATGTCCACTGATTAGTGTCAATATAGAATACACAATACTGGACATACTACTATATTTGGATTCAGCCGACGTAACGTACAGCCAAATGTATTTATTAATAACTATTCTAAATTATTTAATTATTAATTGTCTATGTGGCTAATTTGTTAATTACTTCTTTAAAAATTATTACAAGAAGTATATAATACTTGTTATAGGATAAATGAAAAAATATATTTTTTTAATTTCAGTTACTATAGCGTTATTAATTTCATTAGGATGTATAAAAATGATAAGGATTCTCAAGATAACTGTGTTATTTATTTATTTATTAGTTAATTTATAACATTTTTCTTGCTTATTAAATATAATTAATTAATATGTTGCTTTTTGAGAATTGTAAACTGTAACTTTGCCTAAAAAAATTGCAATCTACATCTGAATAATAATGTCATTTAACACCGTTAAAAAATATTTTTTTACGCATTTGTACAATGTTGCATTATTATTATTATTACATTTAATTAATTTTTACTTAAACTTTATGTTTTTGACTGATTTTTCAAAAAAATTCTCTTTTATTTTTTGGAACTAATAAACAAATAATTTTGAATAAAAACTTTAAGTGGCGAAAAGTTGTCATTAATTAATTCTCAAAACAGCTAGTAATTTTAATATAAAAATCAAATTAATATTTTATTAAATATTTATATTTTATATTCAATGTATTCTTAATTTATTAAATTAATAACATTATTAATACACATTACGAATTTTCCTTTGAAATAAACTCGATACATAATATATTTTATATTCAGTGCATTATTATATTTTATAGTAGATATAAACTGAAATTTATCCTTTACTTGTTTATTTATTGCATATTTAAAATTATTAATATAATTAATAATTTAATAATTTAAAATTATTAATATAATTACTGATAAAACTAAAATATGAATTATTAATTTTTTCCTGGGAAAGTACGAGCGAAAAGGTAATACAAAAATAAATAAATAAATAACAATAAAAAAAAAGCTTAGTTTTGTCAGTTAAAAATTTAAAATAAAATTTTTAAAAATAATAGTTACATTATTACATTAAAACTAAAAACTAATAATCTTATTACAAATAAAAAGGCCCCTATTTCAATAAAATTAGCCCACAAAATTTGTCTTCATTGGTAAGAAGATTGTTAAAAAAATGAAATCAAAATTATTATATATATAATTCAATTCAATTCTAATTCTTCGTTTTGGTTTATTGTTTTATTGATAAAATCCATTGGTGAATCTTGTCTATTTTTAATGGTATTATATATATGTATATATATATATATATATATATATATATATATATATATATATATATATATATATATATATATATATATATATATATATATATATATATATATATATATATATATATATATATATATATATATAAATGGTGGGGCCATTTTTCTGAAAACAAAATTTTTTCATAGTACGCCTAGTTACCAAATCCCTATTGTTTTTCCAATATTTATAGAGGAAAGTAACTAATGAAAATAAATCTATAAAATGCAACTTTGTATAAGAAAAATAATAAGAAAATTAAACATTTGTACTTCAATAAATATATCCCATTTCTGAATTATTAAAAGAGAGGGTATGGAGGGGTGATTTGAGGAAATATGTACATACAACAGCTTATAAGTGTCCAATTGAATTATTAAAAATATTTATTATTAAATTAATTGGAATAAGAAAGAAAAACTTAAGCACAGTTTTTTATTATTTAATTAATAATAATTTAAATACTCCAAAAAAATGTATGTAATATTTATGTAATTTTATATTATATATAAAATTCTAATACTAATAAATAATAATAAAATTTAAAATATTCATTCTGCTAAATAATAATAATAATAATAAAAGAAAAAGACCATGTCCTCTAAATTAAATTTATATATTTATGAAATCAAATAAATTTTCAGCTTGCTGTGATTTCATTATCACGAGTTATAAATGTTTAAATTTATCGAACTATTATGTTCAACATTTTATAAAATTTGGGGGAAGGGAGAAGTAAAATAAAAAGATAATTAAAAAAGGCAAGAAAAATGTTGAACTTACAGCGTTTGGCTGGCCCAGAACAATAGAATCCGAGTTAAAAAGTGGCTGGCAAAGAAATAACAACGGACCAAAATGGCCAGGGACCGAATTGTCTCAGGACTAAAATGGCCAGGGACCGAATTGTCTCAGGACTAAAATGGCCAGGGACCGAATTGTCTCAGGACTAAAATGGCCAGGGACCGAATTGTCTCCGGTCTAAAATGGCCAGGGACCGAATTATCTTGGGAATGGCCAGGGACCGAAATGTCTCGGGACCAAAATGTCTCGGAACCGAAATGTCGGGTATTATCTTGCCGATTCAGGTATGTCTCAGTCATTTTTTAAAAATTGTTCGCAGATTTAACATTCAACTTGTTGCTATTCCCCTTCCTTACCTTTTTAACTTATTAAATAGTAATTTGGATCCTATACCGGGACATGTGTCGGAATTTTTTAATATAACCATTATTTTGGAAAACAATGAAAGAAAGATTTACATTTGAGCTACAAAAAAGAAAATTTCATAAGCACTTGAAAGAACATAGAAAGTTATTTTACAATATCGTCGGACAACAGCGCTTGCAAGATTTTATTTCAACAATCCTTACAGTTCCATAGACTTTAATAATACCAACACTGTAAAAAATATCCGTTAATATACACAAATTGTTCCGTAAAATTCTACGGAAGAGTTTCATTTTTCTGAAAAAACAGCAGAACTTCCGTTATTGATATTTTGAAATTATAAAAACAGTAAGTTTTCCGTAAGATTTTCTGAAAACAGAAAAGTTCCGTATTAAAACAGGATAAATTCTATAAATAACTCCAGTGTCGCCATCTATACCTGGGATAGAAAAACATTATAGAGTTGTTTTATGAACAACTTTCTATAATAATTTACTTTATTTCTTTGTGTTTTAATGATATAAAGCTAACATATTTTTACAATATTAAAAAATAATAAAAATTATGAAATTTTATTAATCCCTTTTAAGTTTGAGATTAGTTAGTTTATTTTCAGTTAGTTTATTTCCATTACGATTTTTAAATAATGTTTAACTCATTTATGGCATATTTTTTAAAAAGTGCGTATGATACTTTAAAATGGAAAAAAAAATCTACTTTTAATTTTAATATATTTTAATAAAAGTAATAATAAAATATTAATAAAATAATTTTAATTTTAATATATTTTAGTATTACTTTAAGAATATCCTTTCAAAAATAAATAAGTAAATACACAATATAGTATTGTAATATATTACAATAAACTTTTAAAAATCTCCTTAAAATGAATGAAACAAAACTTTTTAATGCATTCAACTCTTAATACATGTAATATTTTAAAGTCAAAAATTTATTTTTTATAGAACTAAAATTAAAAACTAAATATTCGAAATTATGGAAATAAAATTTGTTAAACATTTAGAACTGTACACTCATATAGAAAAAAATTCTCAATAAAAATTAATGCCGCGTTCAACATAAGGCCTTTGCTTTATAAAATCATTCGAAATAAGTAAAGATATTTGCAAGCTGTGTATGCGTATCTATGGCGTAATGGTATTACACTACTGAAAGCTGCCATGGGACAGGTGCTGGGTTCGATTCCCATCGAGGGTAAGTAACATTTCTTCACTGTTTTTTAAATTAAATGTATATGTTCTAACCTGATGTCTTTGTCTAAAGAATAAAAAAGCCAGTTTGTCCTTGAAAATTCATTTTTTGGCTTCCAAACGAAAATTTTTATATAAAAGGATATGAAAAAAACGGAAATATTTTGTAAAAAAAAAACGGACGTATAGTTGAAAAAAAACGGAATTTTTTCCCGTTAAATAACGGAAATAGTACTGCGTCTAGATTGCCAGTACTATTTCCGTTATTTAACGGAAATTTTTTTTTTTTACAGTGAAGTTAATAATTCCATGTAATACTGCTATTGATGGCCTACAGAAAGAATCCACTGAAATTATGATTTGAAGAAATGAAGTTTGTAACGATAATATTTCATTCAATATTCATCTTTGGTTGTATATGGGTGATTCTACGATAAGAGGTAATTTGTACGGCAATCCGTTTAAAACAGATTTTTTATTCTATATGTTGCTATTTTTTGCAATGAATCGCATCATCTTAATATACTTTATTAAATAACATCACGATTGAATGCCTAATTAAAAGACATTTTTCTGAAATTTCTTACAAAGTCTAAAAAAGTCCCCTCCCCTGATGGCATGTCCCCTTGCCGGTTTCAATTTAACTTTCAAACAATACATATATTTTTCCGCCAGATGCTTAGCTAAAGTATGTTTAATTGGAATTTAAGTAATTATACTTACGTATTATAAAATAAAAAATAAAATAATTTTGTTAATTTCAAATAATTTTTAAAGTTAACTTTTGTCCCGCTTTAATCGTGTCTCTCCCCTGTCAAATTTCGTTCCACTAAAACAAATATAAATTCAAGGATGGCTATATTGGAAGTAGTGCTTAAGGACATCTATCGGCTTGAAGTTGACAATACTAAACGCGCAACCCATTTAAGCGTCACCATTTTTAGTTATTGCGACGCAACCGTGCGGTGTAGTGGTTTCGCACAGTGATCGTGTATCTCCCCTGGTAAGTCATAAAACTTATAATATTCATTTAATTCAATTGCATTTACTGCCCTAATTAAACAATACGGTAATAATTAAAGTGAAATACACAATTAACCCAAAAACTAATTCAGTCAGTTAAAAAATTTGAATTTACATGAAAATGTCTCTCCCCTGCCGTATTTCCCCTGGCAAGATAACTGCCAGGAGAGCGAGTCACTGACCAGAAAAAGTTATAAAATATGTATAAAGTGACTTGCCCTTATATGAAAAGGTAAATAAACGGGACAAAAATCATAATTTAAAGGTTTTTGATCAAACTCAAACTTTTCTTTTTGGCCGAATTCTCTATGTTTTTAAACCTCTTATCGTAGAATCACCCATATGTTAAAATAATCTTTTACAAGTACAGTAGAACCCCGATAATTCGGACCCCGATAATCCGGATCTCCGCATAATCCGGATCGGTTTGGTCATTCCTTTTTTTCAAGTTTGAAAAGCGATTGCCTAATTTCCATAACATTGACTTGTTTCATCTTACTATTCTGATTAAAATAAACTTTTTCTGATACCTTTTTGGAAGAATTAAACAATGTAAACATTTTTATTGTCTATAAATATTCAATGAGTTTAACATAAAGGTGATTTTCTGTAAGAATGTTTTATTTTATTCCATTTTTTTCTAATTCTCCGGATAATTCGGATTTCCGATAATCCGGATTGGGTCTGGTCCCAATTAATCCGAATTATCGGGGTTCTACTGTAATAATTTTATTCATTTTATACTTTTCAACGTAAGATTACACTACGTGATTCTTCTTCGTTAAACCATTTAAATGTTGATTCTAATTTATGTTAGATAAATGTTTGACATTGCATATTTCCTAGTTTATGATTGGTTAAAGCAATAATTGACTGGTAATATTATTGCGCATCGGAATCGAGATAACAAGAAACTCTATATATTGTTATCCCAGACTTTCTTTTTGAACTCGAATTATTTGACATTAAAATTATTCTTTTCTATTTCAGATGTGTGCACATGTAGATGCCCAGCTGCCCAGCCTACATTCTTATGGCTTATTGCACCCAAACCCTTGCCACAAGAAATATGTGAACTTTGCGCTAGTTTTGCTTGTACCGTTTTTTCCTTATACTTTTGATGATGTTTCCTACCGCGAAGGATAGAGGTGGTTATTCTCTCCCTTTTCGCATACATTCAAATAATCAAGAATAAATAAAATTTTAGTTTAATAATCAAGTGTATACATTCAGCCACTAATCTCACAATGGGATACTTCAATTGAAAAAAGAAATAACATGACCAGTCTTTCTATTTTTTCACTTTAGATAGTTTGTGAGGGAAAAAAAAAATGTGCAATGATGTGTCACCTCATCAGGGAACTTGGACCGAGGATGTGGACGGTTGCTACAATATAATCTAAGGTAAGAGAATTTCCTTATCTCTTTATAACTTTTCATGTATTTATAAAGTAAATGGAATCATTTAGAGGTTCCTCCAACAAAGGTTTAGTCATTACAACTTCCGGATTTGTAACAAATATAATAAACTTTTATATTTCAAGACGGTTTTACTCTGTTTGGAAGCTGTAAAACAGCATTTTTCTGATAAAGATTGAAATGTTGATTATTTTAACTTTATTTTAATGTTTGTACAGTTTTTAAACATCGCAACAATTTGTTCAACATTTAGTAAACTTGTTATTTTTATTTTAACGTTTATTCGTTACATTTAATGGTGTAAATATTCAGCTCTTCCACTGAAAATATGCAAAAAATTGTGTTCAATAAAACAAAAATTTAAATCATTTTCACGACCGAGAAGAAAACAGCTTTGCCATGCTTTCTCTCATTTACCAAATTTAATCTTTTCAATTTATTTTTTATATTGTACCAAGTTGTTTCATCACCGATTTTCCATTATAGTTGAATTCAAGCTCATTATATCTGGGTTCATATGTATTAAGATTTTCCTCCAATTTTCGCCGACATGGTATTTCAAAAACATACAGAATTTTTGGTTTCACATTGGCTCAGTACTAGATTAAAAAAAAATAATAATAAATAAAAAATTGGCTGTGTATTACACTTTTACGGCCGAGAAAAAACAGCTTCGCAATGCTTCCTTTAAATCATCATTTTTTTTTTTTTTTTTTTTTTTTTTTTTTTTTGTATTGGCCAAATAATTTGATCACCGATTCCCTATTGTATTTATAGCTCATTATATCCGAATTCACCTATATTGAGATTTTCGTCCACGCTTAGCCGACATGGTATTTCAAAAACATACAGAATTTTTGGTTTCACATTGGCTCAGTACTAGATTAAAAAAAAATAATAATAAATAAAAAATTGGCTGTGTATTACACTTTTACGGCCGAGAAAAAACAGCTTCGCAATGCTTCCTTTAAATCATCATTTTTTTTTTTTTTTTTTTTTTTTTTTTTGTATTGGCCAAATAATTTGATCACCGATTCCCTATTGTATTTATAGCTCATTATATCCGAATTCACCTATATTGAGATTTTCGTCCACGCTTAGCCGAAATGGAATTCAAGCGGCATATAAAATGTTTAGTTTTCTATTGGATCTTGGATCCAGTACTAGATTTTAAAAAAACTTTTCACGCGATCCAAATTGACTTTTGGTTGTGCATGATACTTTTAATGCCGAGAAGAAAACATCTTTGCCGAGTTTTCTTTGGTCTACTAAGATTTTTTTTAAATGTTTTTTTATACTGGACCATGTGATTTGATCACCGATTTTAAATTATATTTACACTCAAATTCATTATATTTGAGTTTATCTGTATTGAGGTTTTCCTTCAATCTTAATCGAAGTCAAAATAGGATTTCGTACGCGTACAAAATTTGTAGTTTCATATTAGATTCAGAACTAAATTTCAAAAAAAATTCGTATGATAATAATGGAATTTTGGCTGTGCAAGACACTTTTACGGCCGAAGAGAAAACAGCTTTGCGATGCTTTCTCTAATTTACCTATCCATTTCTTCGAGAGTTTAGAGAGCCGAGTGCATATAAAAAAAATTACGAGTCGCATCTCAGCAAACATCTGTGCCTCTCTCTACCCATTAAGAAATCCCGCCTTTACCTCCGTCGTACCTATGAAGAATCCCGACAATGGCGAGCGAGAGATTTTTAGAGTCAGGGTGGGCCGAATGACAGCCTGCTGATGATGAAGATGTGCCAACTTAGCTAGGCCATAAAATTTTACGGCTCGTCAGCTTTGCATAGAGCGAGCGTGGGTCCGCTACAGCACGTTTATGATTTCTGGGCCCCGTTGTTGATCAAAGGGGCCCGAAATGACTCTATATTCCGGAATTAAAACTAATAAACGTCGAGAATGGTTCATCAGCACATGTTTTTGATGAGTTTGAAGTCGCGCCCTTGGCACTCTGTATGATGGGCGGTGTGTTGGAATAAAAAAGAGAGAGAAGGATAGGGACAATTATATTTGATAGCTATTTAGGCCGTGAGTTATGGAAGAGTGGGATTTATGGACTTGGTTAGGTTTATACTGTAAGAGAAATGGCCTTAAATATAAGGTAGGGCAGGCAAACAAGAAATTTTATTCCGTTTTTTAAGATCTTGGGGTGTATTATTCTTGAATTTAACGCTGAAGACATATTAATTCGAAAAATATAGCTATGCAAATCTCTGCAATGAGGATTTTTTTTTAATTAATTTGTTTAAAGATTTGTGGTTTACAGTTGTACCCAAATGAAAAATATTGTATGATGATAAAGTTTTTAATCGTTTTCTTGCTTTTTTTAGTGTATCTGTGTGTTTTTAATAATGTATTTATTGGCGAAGATTGAAACAAAACAGCATGAAAAATACAAGATAGTTCCGGTTATACATATTTGAATGAAGACTTTCTACAAGTTTTAATGATAAAATATTTCGCTTATTCGATATAGATAAATAAATTAAGGCACGGTTTTTCAATTAAAATTGTCTAAGATGACTGTATATTAGAATTAATAAAAGTCAAGAATGGTTCACCGGCATTAATTTTTCATAACTCTTGCTAACTTTTAGCATACTATGTAATGTACTAGTAATGGGCGATTCTGGAAATTTTGAGAATCGATTAAAATCGACATCGTATAAAACAACATCGATCATAATAAGAATCGATTTCTCAGTTCTAGAATCGATACTAGAATCGATATTTCGATATTCACACAGAGAAGATCCAAATTACTAATTTCAAAACTTCAATCAACAATCAGCATGACCTTAATTACCGCCTCCCACCCCATCCCCATTTAGGGAGGCATAGAATTAAGGTATTGCAGATTTTAGAGTCAGATAATAAGAATTTTAAATTTTAAAATGATTGTCACTTATGATTGTCACTTACACAAAAACTTTGACAAATTTGAGAGACATAACTCAACTAATAACAACACTGTGTAACTTCGCATTAAACCGAGCATAAAGAGTGCCAAGAGCGTGTCACTAGGATGGGGAACAAGGAGTATGGACAAAAAAAAAAAAAAAAAAAAAAAAAAAAAAAAACTTTTCTTTTTCTAATGTTAACCAAATGTTATACGAGATAGTTTGGAAGAACAAAAAATATGCCCCATACCCAGGGGGGCAGGTAAACCCCACTCTTGACGGAAGGGCGACCATAGCCCAAATGTATCTTTTGTCGAAGTTTCAAAATGAGGATTTACAATAAAATAGAACGAGAATTGGACATTTTAAAAATTGCATGCATACTTTAAACGGCCCATTTAGTAAAGATTGGCGAAGAAGGGGGAGGGGGGGGGGCGAGGGATTAAAACGGATGAACTTGAAAAAAAAAAAAAAAAAAAAAAACATAATAAACTAATAACCCAAATAACTGAGCTTCTAAACAAAAATATAGTGTTTAACTTAGTGTTGAATTCATGGGGTGGCCCGTGGGGAACATGCACTATTTGAAACTATAAAAAGTGCCAAGAGCATGTAACTAGGTGAAGAGAGGGGTAGTAACAGAAAAAAAAACGAGGCGATAAAAGCTTTATAACGATATGTTACATGAGATGGTGTGGAAGGGTCAAGGTAAATCCCAAACGGACAGAAGGACGACCCCGGCCTAAATGTATCTTTTGTTGAGGTTTCAAAATATGGATTTATAACGAAATAGAACAAGGATTAGACTTTTTTAAAATCGCAGTCCTAATTCGAACGATCCTGTAAGTTAAGATTGGTGAGGAAGGGGGAGGGATAGGACGGGCGAACATGGAAAAAAAATAGTGGCACTCCGAGAGTGCCGACAGAAGTGAAACCTTGAACAATTACGTGTGTATTTTTTGAATCGTTAGGATATATAATTTTGAATCGTCAGGAAATACTTTTAAATGAATAAAAAAAAGGTTCTATAATATTAAAGAATATATCAATATCTATAAAAAAAACCGTGCGATACCATATGTCCAGCTATTGTAGTTAACTCACTATAACTACTTTCTTACATTTTAAAACGCGATAAATACACCAAACAAAATTAGACCATACTATCGATACCTTAATCCTTATCAAAATAAATCATTTTGTATTAATGCTTGTTACAATATCTGTAGATTACTTTTTGAATTATTCAAATCGGACATTCCATTCAAAAGATATTACGAATTTAAAAATGACAATCTAAAAAAATAATAGCGCTGCTGAGCACTCGGTGGCCAATAAGCTTAGGGATTACGTGTGCAATCAAAAGATTGCGTGTTCGAACCCCAGTTTCGCTGATATATAGCAATGTTTTTTTTTTTTTTTTTTTTTTTTTTTTTTTTTTTTTTTTTTTTCCCGAAGAAGTTTGAAAAATTAAAATTTTAACCCATTAATGATAGGAGAAAATTTCTTATGCTAGATTTGTAATGTATGAAGCATAAGCTTTCAATAGACATATTGTATCAAAAAATGAGAAAAAACCCCTCTGCCCCCCCCCCCAAAAAAAGAAGGTCCTATAGAGAAAACCGGAAACTGGAATAGCAAAAAGAACGGCGAGAAATGGTTAGCTATACTAGAATTTTTCTCCCCACTGTAACTCCTATAGACGCAAAGTTATAGCCTTTTAAAGATTGAAATGAAATGAAGAAATAAGCAAAATTAGGTGAGCAATCGAGAGGGGGGGAGGGGGCAGGGGTCCACAGCTCTGGGGGTGCCACTGCCATGTAGCTTAACTTTTAAGTTAAAAATGGTAGAGAATTAAATGAGCGAAATTTTAAGGTGTATATTGAGGGTGGGTGCAAGCCCCCCCCCCTCAACATTTTTTTGTTTCTTTTGAAGAAATAAAAAAATATGCCCCCCGGCGGGACGCAGATAAACCCCAAAAGGGCGGAAGGGCGATCCCTTATTTATCTTTTGTCAAGGATTTAAAATGTGAATCTAAAATAAAATAGACTGAGAATTGAACATTTTAAAAACTGTATGCATATTTCGAACGGCCCTGTAAGTTAAAACTGACGCGGAAGGGGGGGGGGGGGTTAGAAGAGACGAGCGTGAAAAATAAAACGTAATAAACTAATACTTCAAACAACAGGACTTCTAAACAAAAATATAACGATTTAACCCAGTGTCGAATTAATGGCGTGGCCCGCAGGGGATTACCCCCCTCCCCCAGAAGTTATGATATTTTATGCTTTTTAATGCACAAATTGCGATTCCCTCTCTCTTACAGAGCTGTAAAACATGTTGCCTTCCTCCGGAGTCGCAGAAAAATACCTGCATTCAACACTAATTTAGCCTAGAAAAAAAAAAAAAAAAAAAAAAAAATCCATTTTTATACGTAATTTTACATCAATACTACCATTAAAACAATGAAATTAGAAAAATCAATTCGATCTGAAACGTGGATCGATTTAAAGTAAATCAAAAAAATTACAATTCTATTGGTATCTAAGAATCTTCCAAAATGCGCTCTCAATTTTAGTAAATCAAAATGAAATCGATTCCAAAGATCGAAATCGAATCTAAAGATCGAAATCGAATCTAATGATCGACATCGAATCTAAAGACCGATCTTACGGGCAGAATCGATTTTACATTTTTACTTTCTTTTGTAACTTTACAAGAAAAGAGTATTAGATTCGTGAAAAATTTCGACTTCCCGTTTTCGATGGATTTATATATTTTAGAAGGTCTTTAACACTAGAACCGCGGGAAAATTCATTCAAGTTTTATAAAAATATTTCTCACCGGAATTTTCATTTAAAACTGCTTAACTCATTTATTAAAAATTATTTTTGCTCAGCTTATATTTAGCTTATTTTATAAAACGTTTTCTGGTTCGAATTGACATCTCTGCGCATGATACGGGTCAAAATGACCCGCCTCCGCGGTTCTACTGTTAACACGATTTCATGGTTTTTAAGAAATATCTGTCTGTGTGTGTATCTGTCACTCTGTGAGTCTGTATATGACAAAAATTTCTGACCGTTCTATCTCAAGAACAAATGTACGGAATTCCACAAAACTTTAGATTTAGTTTGACCTTGATATAACCTGAATCTAATTAATTTTTGGTGTATATAGCCTAACAGGTGGCGCTGTTATGCTGCATTTTTTGCGATTTGCGCAACAGCTCTATCTGAATAACGAATGCACGGATTTTCATCAAATTTCAGATCCAGTTAGTCCTTGACATGAATTGATGTTTTTTGCATTTTGATGTATATCGCTTCTCAGATGGCGCTGCTATGCTGAATTTTTCACAATTTCCACTCAGCGCCATGTGAAAGGGGGGGGGGGGCGAAAGGAGGCGGTCTTCCCGAGTGCGGAAATTTAGGGGGCGCCAAATTTTTACTACTAACATCCCTTCTAGCCTATCACAAGAAAAAGTTAATAGGGGGGGAGGTCTTAGTTGAAACTTTGACCAGGGCGCAGTTCTCTTTTCGCACGCCCCTGTTTCCACTTTAGCTTTATCTCAAGAACTAATGCACGGACTTTCATAAAAATTTAGATTCAATTGGTCCTTGATATTATTTGATGCTAATTACATTCTGGTGGAAATCGCTTAAGAGATGGCGCTGCTATACTGCATTATTCATGATTAACGCAATAGCGCTATCTCAAGAACGAATTTTCATCAAAATTCAGATTCAGTAAATCCCTGACATAGATTAGTGTTGTTTAGTTCTTGGTGTAAATTGCCCTACAGGTGGCACTGATATGCTGCATTTTTCATGATTTCGCAATAGCTGTATCTTGCGCTTTCGTCGATTTTCATAAAAATTCAGATTCATCTGGTACCTGATAAAAATTGATCCTAATTAATTTTTGGTGTACATCACTCAACAAAAAACGCTATTTTGCAGGGGGGGGGGGGGGGTTCTGAGGTTTCTTTAATTCTTCTATCTTAGAAACTAATACACTGAAATTTTGGAATTAGCACATCCGTCTATTTTATCTTCGACTTTTGAAGGAAAATGAAAATTATATTACCTTCAGAGATATCGATTAAAAATTTTAAACTATCGATTAAATCGAGTTGGCCGTAGTATCGATTAAATCGATTTAAAAAATCGAAATCGACCATCACTATAATATACACATAAACGCATATTACATAGTATTAGGTAGCTTTCATTACAAAAAGTAAAAAGCTACCTATTGCAGCCGTCCGGGGGAAAGCACTTCCGGAAAATTTTGGTATATTTTCACCGATCATGACCCCCAGACCCCAAAACCACCCTCCGTTTATATGTTGACATATATATATATATATATATATATATAACCATATATATATATATATATATATCTGATTTTTGTCATGCGATAACTAACGTATTTATGAACCGATTTCAATGAAACTTAGTATGTACATAGTACATACAAATTTCTCGACCGAGTTCGTTGGTCAGCATCATCCGCCATTTTGTTTCAAAATGACGGCCATTTTAAATTTTTTAAAAAATTTAAAATTTAAAATTAAATGCGAAAAAATTAAAAGTTGAAAAATATTTTCCTTTTACGTGTTAGAACTTAAAACAAAGATTCCAGAACACTTTTTATTTTGTCTATATCTTAAAAAATGACTGAGTTATAGCACTTTGAATTTTTCTTATGGATGACATTTTGAAACGATCTGATTTTTGTCACGTGATAACACGCGTATTTATGAACCGATTTCAATGAAACTTGGTATGTACATAGTACATACAAATGTCTCGACCGAGTTCGTTGGCCAGCATCATCCGCTATTTTGTTTCAAAATGGTGGCCATTTTAAAATTTTTAAAATTTTTAAAATTTAAAGTTAAATGCGAAAAAATCAAAATTTGAAATATAGTTTTCTTTTACGTGTTAGAACTTAAAACAACGATTCCAGAACACTTTTTATTTTGTCTATATCTTACAAAATGATTGAGTTATAGCACTTTGAATTTTTCTTATGTCTGACATTTTGAAACGATCTGATTTTTGTCACGTGATAACACGCGTATTTATTAACCGATTTCAATGAAACTTGGGATGTACATAGTACATACAAATGTCTCAACCGAGTTCGTTGGCCAGCATCATCCACTATTTTGTTTCAAAATGGTGGTCATTTTAAATTTTTAAAAAAATTTAAAATTTAAAATTAAATGCGAAAAAATTAAAAATTGAAAAATATTTTTCTTTTACGTGTTAGAACTTAAAACAACGATTCCAGAACATTTTTTATTTTGTTTATATCTTAAAAAATGACTGAGTTATAGCACTTTGAATTTTGCTTATGGCTGACATTTTGAAACGGTCTGATCTGAACGATCCACAATGTTGCTATAAAATGGCATACACTTTATGATATCATGGAATTTGGTGACTCTCTAAATCGCTTAAAATAAAACCAGGTTGAATAAAAGATGACTATTTTCTAAAAATTCCTATTAATATTCAGTCTTGACAAAAACTAGTTTCAATCTTATAAAATCACTAATTTTATAAGATTATTTCCGCTAATTTGAGCTTAGTATTTTTGAACAATGTAACTTACCTTAAAATAAATAAATAAATTTATAAGTATATGAAAGCTACCTCTTCCTCCCGGCATTGCCGGAAGGACTTTTCTTAAAATACAATATACGTATTAAAAAAATCGGATATTTGTTGTGTTATTCTTGGTAATTACAGAAATTGGGCTTTCAAATGAGTTAAGTCTTTATTGAATTGTTTGTTTAGCTATATTTCACCTTATAGTTTTGTTACAGTATTCAGAAAGTTTTGGAAAATGTTTTTTGCTCTTGAGTTAAAATATATCCGAGTTTGAAGGGGTATCATTTTTCTTCAAGGGAAAAAATTAAAATACCTCCGTTACAGAATTTCTACAATTATTTTATTTACTCATTTGAAGTCTGCTGTTCGTGTTTGTAATTGAGATAAGTTAATAAATAATATTCTCCATTAAAATATTCTTCTTGTAGTGTATTTGCATAATTGGTCGAAAATTAAAAGCCATATCGCTTGAAAAATGCAAAAGATTTGATTTTATACATTATTTATTTCTGATTTTTCCCTATGTGTTTTTTATGATAAAATATTTGTTTTACATGATATATGGCAAAACTTTTGTTTATCTTTCAAACAAAATGTTTCTATAATAATTTCTGTGGAATAAATTTGATTCTTGCTTGATTCTTGCTTTATCTTGCTTTCATTTGAATCTGCAAGAGAAGCGTATGCATCAAATGGAAAAAGTGTAAGAATTTTTTGATGGAATAAATAGTAGGTGTAAAACTGAATTGAAAATTTATTATTAGTTCGACCTTTTCAATTAATTCAAATTTAATCGATATATCTTGATCCTATACATCACCGTGCGGCTATTAAGCACTATTAAAATGCAGGATGAGGATAAAGTCTTTCCGTGATTAGAAAAAAATATTGAGCAAAAACTATTAAAGCTATTTTTATTTTTCGTAAATTTTAAACACAGTAATTGGATTTGCATTAAGATTAATTACCTTAGAAAAATTAAATATTCTTCTGTTTTATTGCTAGGAGAATGTCAAGACGATATTCTGATTCATGCTACATATTATCTAAAATTTGTTCTATAACATTATACTGTTTTGTCGACACGACGGCAACGTCAGATTGATTAAAAAATTGTATGCGAAAATTTGCATTTGTAATCCCTGAGTAATTCTTAAGCTCTGATGAAATTTTACCATTACTGAATAATATGTAAATAAAATAGGGATATATATATATAAAGGCCGTGATTATATTACCAAATTAATGAATCAAAGCATTAGGCATAATATACAACAAGACAATGTGTAAATTTTTAAACGTTATTTATTTTTTTTTTATTTTTAGATAAAAGACACTTGCATCACTATTCGAAATAAACATAATTCACAATAATAAGAAATCATATCATTATTCTCTCTTTCAGATAAAAGACACCTGCATCATTACTCAACATAAATACAGTTTACAATAATAAGAAATCATTTTGTTAATTTTGATTCCAATTACAACAATTAATTCACGTAAGCTAAATTAAGAAGTTGCCCTAAACTATGCCCTCTGATTCCCTATCACTAACAGCTATAGTGACAATTGTTCAGTGCTAGATTGTACCAACAGTAAAATCGCTTACCAGTTAAAATTAGAAGGCACCGTATGGACATCTCTGGAAACATAGCGGATGAACAGGGCTAGGAACGTAGCTGCAGCTGCTCCTCACGGTCTATTCCACAGGCACACAGCAAAATTATCAGTTTTCGACTACTCAAAACTCCGCGTTCGTAAATTTTACTAGAACACTTTCCATTCCCTTATCGTCTAAAAAAAGTGATATCTTTTTTCCAGTTCCCCTATCTTAATACTCCTTTCCTTATTATCATTTTTTCGTTTTTCCCTCCTACTCTTTTTAGCCTATTTTTACGTGCAAAATCCAATCTTAGCTGCTTTCTTTATTTCCAAGACTCTTATTGGATTCTTTTCTCACAAAGACCTTTCTAGCATTGGCTTGCGAACCCCTTCTTTAATATTTAAATTTGTTTATTATTGCAGTTCCCTCGGTACGTGATTCCTCACCTTTACGTGATGTTTTTCTTGCACCTGGATACTGTATCGAATTCATATTCTCTCGATAACAAGCCTTTTAACTTCTATTGCTATTCTCAACTGGATTCCTGACCCTATTTTTTTTATTTCTTCTTTGAAAGACGGGTTCCAGTCTTATAAAACTCCAGTATTTCCTTCGCTATGGTGAGGGAAGTCCTCTGAACAGAAAAGAACGCTAAAGAAAGACTCCCTTTCAAAACGAAGATGAAATTTATTATAGGGTACACGTGTGTACACCTGAGCATTTTAACAAGGTACCTTTTTTCTACTTTTACGCACTTCTAACAAAATCTGCTATGCAACTCTTTTTAGTAAGACATGTGAACACCTGAGCATTTTAACAAGGTACCTTTTTTCTACTTTTACGCACTTCTAACAATAATCTGCTATGCAACTCTTTTTAATAAGGCATCTTTATTACATATCCTAAATGTGAAAGCTCAATTCTTGTCTCCCACCTGTACAGCGAACTTTCTTTGTATTTCATTTCTACTATTATACTATTTCTTTTATTTCATTTTTCCTACCTTCCCTTTTCTTTAATAATCTGGGGTTAGCGACTCAACAAAATATAGCGACTGTTTGAGAAAAGAAAAAAAAATAAATAAAAAAAAGAAAAATGCTCTGAGTTCAGGTGAATCAGAAAGCATAAATGGGCAGATTATTAATAATGTCGATGATCTATACAACAATGAACTTGAGAAAAGAATATTAAATGATTAATATGTGTAATATAACATAATACAATATTTTGCATAATAATATCAAACACTAAAAAATATATAAAATAATAAGAATAAGAATTATAAAACTTGTACACATTATATAAACTAAGCAGGAAACACAAATAATTGGAATTGAGAAAAGGTTAAAATAAAAATGTTCACCAAAATAAACATAAAATAAGATTTATGTATATATATACTCATATAAATATATATATACTTACGTATGTAAATTTCATTAGAATTTTACAAATATGTTTCCTGTCTAGTAAAAATAATCAAAATTGTTTTTACCTGGAACGACAACAACAGGTTAAAATAGTAGAAAATAGTGTGATTACAATACATATTATGAATAAAGCTGAACCAATAAATTTTAGAATGAATAATGAAGTAGAAAATTTTGGCAATGTGAAAAAGTCTAGCCAATTTGCCGTAGTAGGAGTGTTCATTGATCGTGTATAGTTCATGTTCAATTGGAGCAAATCTATGCTCGGCTCGTTTAGGCAAAATTTTAAAGTTTGACATTGCATCAAAGTTGATGATTGTAGACATATTTTCTCAGAGTAGCACTTCAATTCAGCAGAAAATTGAATAGTGTAAGATTGAATTTCAGTCGTCAAACGGATGGCTTTTGTATGAATATTTATGTCCTGAAAATGAACACTGACTACACCCGCATCACACGTGCTGAGAGCTTTGAAGTTGAGTCGTGCAAGTATGGCGCATTTGTAACAACCTTTCGTAGAAATTTCCTCTTCTGCAAATTTGGGACAAACGTTTTTAGCTTTGACTGACAATTTGTAGTTTGCAAAGTATAATTGCACACGAATAGCTGAGGACAGCAATAAAGTTGATTTTAATTTGTCATCCTCTATTTGAAATAAATGTATGTCTCTTTGCAAAGGTAGTGCATGTTCCTGAGAGGATCTGAGCTGTGTAATTGCATCGGGTGCGTTTAGACATCTTAGAGTATCTTCAAAAAAATCACAACTTGTCATATCAGGATCAAAAATGAAATTTTTAGTGAAGGATGAATTCGCCTGAATTGCACCAATCTCTCCAGCTCTGGGCGAATTTTTATCACTTGCCTTTGCTAGGTAAGCTTCCGACTTTTTACCTACACGTTGAATAAAATAATCTTCCATATGTAATTGGGCCTGGTCATAAGCTCCTAAAATCGTGACTTTAATTCCAGTTTTTGTGAAAGCTGAATCAGTAACCGTTACCCGAGAAACGGTATTATTTTCATCATGTTTGAGGGAAATGTAGTATTTACAAGTATGACCTCTTATTTTAGAAACTTCATAGCTGTATAACAAGTCTGGTTCGTACCACGTTCTATAAAAGGCACATGAAGAACGGAAAATGTAACAACCCGTTCCTGGTCCTGCTTCCAAACAAGCTGAGATACCTGGATAATCTCTACTTTGAGGTGTCTCCGCTTCAAAATTTATTCCACCTCGACCAACATGCCTTTTTATGCAGTGAACACCACGACCACAGTATTCGTTGAAAACACATGATATTTGTGAAATATGATGAGTTGTGACTGGAAAAGTGAAATATTGCCTTTCCGTAGTAAAGTCACATTTTACTTCGTCTAACTTTAACGTTAACGAAAATAAGTGATTATTATTTTTGTCCGTGAACCACAAACATGATTCGGAATGCAGTGTAGGAAGTGTGATTTCAGAAGTTGAATGTAATTGACATGAACGTGTGCCATCTTGAAGTGTTTCACAGGTTTTCAGCTCCGAATTTATAATGGCATGAGTGTTACAATCAGCATTGGATACTGCGATGAGGAGGGTACAAGCTAACAGGACTATCTGGAGTGATGTAAAATTGGAATTTTGTGAATTGTGTGATTCCAAATATCCATAACTCTTTAGTAATGCATGTTTGATAGTATTGCCGAAAAAAGCTCCTAGTAAAAGTGAGCATCGAGCCATGAATTTGATCATTTTAAGAAGCATAAGTAAAATCATATATATTATATGAAAAATATATAAACAGCTTTTTAATAGTGCTTTCAAGAATTTTAAAAGTATCAAAATTAAAATTGAAAAAGTTATATAAGCTGTATACCGTATTGGTTTAGGTAGACATTGAAAATGTGCAAGCACTTCAAAACACATTATACATTGTCTTAATTGACAAATGTTTTTACCCGAGACATGGATTAATCCTGATATTGTGATCCCACTAGTGTGCAAATAAATAATTGTAATGTCTGTTTTAAATGCAAGTAATTCAAATGGAATCTTAATCATGAGATCCTTTGGAACTGTGAGCACAAATTCAAAATCATTAGTTCGTAGGATTACTCTTCCTCTGTCAGGGAGGGTTAAAATGGGGTCATCAAACTTTATAGTTAAGTTGTGCTGCCTGAAGTAAGCCGTTTCCCCTTCTAGTAATTTACGGGAGCGTGGGTTGGGTGTAACACTAGTTCTTTTGTCGAATATACAAACTTCCCATGTGATTAAGTCCGGGTCATAAAAAGTTTCCAATTCTGTTGTTGCTAAGAGTTGTGGTTTGTGATGCGTTAAAGAGCAGAAACAAGTGTTTACTACTGTGCAGTTTCTTAGACTGCAAAATTCTTTTGTACCCGAGCAATCATTGTCACATTCACAAGGTTGGTTTCCATTGAAACAGTTGTATGCAGTGCTATTGGTGGCTACTTCGTCTTTCAGATGTCGCAAGATAAATGATGTAGGGCGTAACAGCCTGAAGTCCTTGGACAAGATGAAAGATGCTTTACTCACAATGCAATTTGAGCAATCGTGAATTTCACAAGCATTAGGTGGAATATTTATCTTCGAAGCCAAATGTCTACTTAAAGATTGACACGAGTAAATGCCTGTGAAATGGCAAACTATTCCTTTGTGCTTTCTAGCCACACTTGTGCACAACAGTACTGTAAAAAAGGAAGCAAATTTTTACTATTAGTCCCTCTCCAGCACCAAACAATTGACTTAAATAACTTTAAATGAAATAAATATGTTACATTTTTTTTTTTTTTTTTTTTTTTTTTTTTTTTTAGAATGTATAATACCGAAAATGGAGTGATAACTATAATTTCAAGATTTTTTTTTTTTTTTTTTTTTTTTTTTTTTTGTTAATAGGAAGTACCCTTTTAATCCTATTAATATAAAAGTAAGCAATAAATATATACATAAAGAGGGAGAGATGGAAAAGAAAAGGCTGAGAAAAAAAAAACAAAAACAAATAAAGTAAACATAACAAAATATGTATTAGATCATGATATATATTTTTTCTTTCCTAGAATTCAAATACATATAGTGATGTTTTATACATATAAGTTAGAATATTTGGTTGAGTATAAAAAAGAAAAAAAAATTTATTTTTTTATTTATTTAAACATCTAAAGTATGAATTCAAGAAAGATAAGGAAATATTTTAGAGTTTCAGAATTTCCTTCTTCAATTTATGTTAATTTCAATTTATTTTATTTTATTTTATTTCATCTAAATTTATTCTTATTCTATTTTTATTTTATTTTATTTTATTTTATTTTATTTTATTTTATTTTTTATTTTTTTTTTTTTTTTTATTATTATTATTATTTACTTTTAAGAATTTCAACTTGTAATTAAATGTTTTAAAGAGGATAAAATGAATACAAAAACAACAATAATTCGCCCGCAAATTATTGCTAAGTTTCATTCAAAATTAAATCTGAAGAAAGTTAATTTAATCACATTTGATAAAAGGAAAAAAAAAAATTGACCGAGTTTCACCCGTGCACTATAGTGAAACAGAGTCAAGATTTTCAATCATATTTAATCAATTTTGATGTAGTTCAATTATTTGAATTTATTAATTATTCCTTTATTTATTTATATATACTTATATATTCTTAGATAGATCTAATTAATCATTCAATTAATTACGCCTTTATGTTATGTTTTAAGTTGCATTTAGTAATTCACTATTTTTATAAATTTTAATTAATATTTATTGACCAAATAACAAAACCCTATCAATAAACGCCACATATGCATACAATTAATGTCCATCATATATGGCCGTAATTCCCATGATCCATATCAACAACGCATGACATCAATATCGATGTATTAATGAGAAATATAATAAATATAATAAAGTACACTACCTATATGAAAAGTTGTTATATTTTTGTCAATATATGATGTAATAAGAAACAATTCAAACATTAAATGAAATTTTATGTACATTTATACCCTTTTTTTTTTTTTTTTTTTTTTTTTTTATACACATATGTATCTGTATACTTTGTTATTTTGTGAGTTTTAACGCAAAATCAAAAATTTTCTCCGCATAATAGTCGACAGGTTGTCTTTGTCTAAAATTATATTGGGTATTTGATATTTCAGTATTCGCAGAATCATGTAGTGATGTTTGATCTACATTTGGAGTATAAATTTCGGTATCTTGCGAATCATCTGACAAATGTGGACTTTGAGGATTTGCCGAAATGCTCTCTGTACTAGGTAATTCACTTTCTTCCCGTACATGTAGTTCATTCTCTGCGACAAAAGAAGCTTCCCCACTTTCTCTGTTCAAAATGGGCGGTTCCGAAAGAATGAAAGGTAATAATTCATGGTTTTCAAATACTGCATGTGGTTTGGGAGTGTTCGTATCCTCATTCATATACATGTTTTGTGTGTATTTTGAGTCTTGAATGATACTATGAAACAAATCTAATTGCGGTTTTCTCGCTACATAGCGGATTAAACGACTTGAATGAACTTTCATCTCTTTACCCCTGTCATCCATTGCATGTATTATAGAATAATTAACATTATTGTGCTTCTTTACGACTCTCATTGGACCTACATAGTTTCGTAATTTGAGTATTTTGTTGTTTCGATCTTTTGCGGGATTATATAAATATACTAGTTCTCCTATTACAAAATTTCGAAATTTGGCATTTTTATGTTGATACGCTTCTTGTCTTTCTGCCGCACTCCTAATGCTTTCTTCTATTTTTTTGTTTGTATATTGAAGTTGGCTGATCTTTTGTTCGACAAAATCAGTATACGAAAAATAATCTTTGTTGTTGATCTCGTTGTGTAAATCGGAAGGCAATAGCGGGTCGTAAGCTAAATGCAAAAAAGCAGGTTTTTCTCGTGTTGCCGAATGTATTGTGGAGTTATAAATGAGAGAATAATAATTCACATATTCATCCCATTGTCCAGTATTTTCTGCAAAAATTGAAAGAGATTTTTTTATATTTCTGTTGAGCGATTCGGTGGCACCGTTTGTTTGTGGATGTAGGGGGGTTGTGAAAAGCTTAACAACGCCCAATCGTTTGCATAAACGTTTAAATAAATCCGCGATAAATGAATTTCCTTTGTCACTTAATAGTTTTTCAGGAATACCGAAAATACTAATAAAATCCAAAAACTTTTCCGCTGTTGTATTTGCGGTAAGATCTGGGACTGCATAAAGTCGCAGATATTTTGTAAAATGATCTAAGAAAGTTAAAATGTAAACATTTCCTTTATTTGTTTTTTTAAAAGGGCCTACATAATCGCAGCTTAAGTAAGCCATGGGTCTATTAGGAATAAAATTTCTCTGTATTGGGATGGGTTTTTGTACATTTGGAGATTTGAACGTATTGCACTGTATACATGATTGAACATAATGTTTTGTATCAGCATATAAATTTTCCCAATAATATTTTTCACGAATGGCATTATACGTTCTAATAAAACCGAAATGAGATATATGTTGTGCAGCTAAAATATGTGCCTTATATTTCTCTGGTATAACTATTTGAAGAATATTGGATGATTTCCGAAATTTCGGTATAAATGCAGAATGCATGAGTAGATCGTTTTTTATTAAATAATTAGGAAAATTAAGTTTAGCTTTATGGGGTTTATTTTTTATTTCTTGAATAATTTTAGATGTTTTAGAGTCTATTAATTGTTCTCTTTGTATATCTAGGATGTTAGGAAGATCAATTTGTATAAAATTTACATTTACACTAGGAATATGTGATGAATTTGCTCTTGTATTTTTGTCATTTTCTTGAATGTCATTGTTGAATTTTTTTATTGTAAGTGTTTGTTGATCATTTTTGTCATTTAATTTGTCTTTTGTATATATAAGTATATATGCCTTTTGGTTTAAGACTTCCGTTATATTGACTTTTATTACTTTAGTATCGTCTAAAAGATACCATGTGTTTTGAGGTGTTTTGACATAAGTAAAGTAATGGCCTGATTTGTCATCTTTGCCTGAATGCACAATGATCGCTTGTAAATTGTACCAAATAGGTATTCCGTGAGATTTTTGTAAATAAGGACGCATATTTAATTTTTCTGGATATGATATATGATTAGTAATTTTTGTACTAGATTTTCCATCAAAAGCAAATCTTTTAAATTGAAAAGTGATTACTTCAGAAATTTGTGCGATTGAATTTTCCTTTTTAGCACTAACTTTAGGAATGTTACATTTACAAATATATTCTTGATCTAAAATCTCTGGTTTCATAAAATTATATATAGCGTCTTCCAACGATTTAACGTTTTGCGTTATATCCAACATGAAATCTAAATTTTGATCGTATGTGAAATTTTTCTTTTTACATTGCAAACAAGTAATTTCACTTCTAATGTTACTTCCAAAAATATCTGTAATAGACTGTGCATCTCCTTTTGAATTTAATGATTCCTTTATTCCATTTATAATGTATCTCAAAAATTCATGAGCGTCTTGTTGCTGATTAGGCACAAATTGAGGTGCTATATTTATTAGATTTTCATATAATTCAATGGGTGCAATAATTTGATCGGGGTTTTCTACAATTAGATTAATGTGACGACGTAACGCACATGTAAGACAAAATCTTGAGTTTTTACAATATTTTTCGTGTAATTTGTCACTAAATAAACATTTTAGAAAAGGCGTACAATGAGTCAGACCTTGGAGAACAGCATTCATGTAACAGGAAAATCCCAAGTTTTCTAAACCGTTAATCGTATATAAATTATTTTCTTTAATAGGAAATTCTTCATTCGAACTTATTTCTTTACAATCTTGTGTGATTTCATTGAATAAACTAGGCTCCGCTTGAGAATGCGTAGAATCTTCTAAATCCATAAGAATGTGTGAATTTATTTCACTCTTATTTATATGATTGTTATTTGAATAACAATAATTTGGAATATTTAAATTATTACTTTTTTGAGTAAAATTTTCACAATTTGAATGTACATTTGATGTAGAGTGTTTTCTTTTTGAAATATGTTGTGTAGAGTCATTTAAATGTGAAGTAGGACGCATAGGATCTTTTTGTGGAGAGAAAGAATTTTGATGAGTAATATTTTGCTTGTGTGTAGAGTCGTGTGTGAAAGAATTACTTGATGAACTTGTGCGAGAATTTTGTATTTGTTTATTTGTTTGACTTGTTGTCTCTTGGGGAAAATTTAAAAGTTGTGGTTTTCCGTTCGTTTCATTTCGTTGTTTACTCAAATCCGATGCACTATTACTGAAATCCCTAGAAAGTATATCCGCTACTATATTCTCTTCTGATTTAATTAATTCAAACGTATACTGATAGTCATTTAAAAAAGCTATCCATCGAGCAACTCTGTCACTAATTGATTGTAAATTACTAAGTTTAGTAAGAGCGGCATTATCACATCTTATCGTAAATTTTCTACCATAAATGTAGTACTTAAAATGTGCTATGGCCTGAACAATAGCCATGAGTTCTTTCTCGAAAATAGTGTATCGGCATTGAGTTGGATTTAATTTTTTTGAAAAATATCCGATCGGACGAATGATACCATGTTCATCTTTCTGGCCTAACATCGCACCAAGAGCCAAGTCGCTCGCGTCGCAAGAAAGAAAAAAATGTTCCTCAAATTTTGGATGAATTAAAATTGGTGGTGAAATTAATTTTTGTTTCAGAGTATCAAATGCCAATTGCGTTTCTTCCGTCCATTTGAATTTCTGATTTTTTTTTGATAAGTTCGTGAGCGGTGCAGCTAATTCTGAAAAGTTTTTAATATGTTTTCTATAATAGCTTACTAAACCATGAAAACGACGAACTTTCTTAACTGTATTAGGCACAGGAAAATCTTTTATTTTTTTTAAATTATCTTGAAGTGGTTTAATACCTTGAGAGGATATTTCGTGACCCAAAAATTCTGTTTTTGGCAGTAGAAATGAGCATTTTTCCGGATTTAATGTAAGTCCGAATTCTCGGAAACGTTCAAATAATTTCCTTAACTTATAAATCATATCCTCTTCATCTTTCGATGGGACGCAGAAATCATCAATGAAATTTACTATATTTAGATCAATTATGGGGGCTAAAAGCCTATCAGCTAATTCAGAGAAGACTTCACTACTCAACGACAATCCTTGTGGAAGACAGACATAACGATAAGAACCAAAAGGGGTAGTAAAAGTGGTCATATCTCTATCTTTTGCTTGTAATGCTACTTGCCAAAATGATGAGGATAGATCTAAATTTGAAAATAATTTAGCCTCACTTAATTTTTCTAATAGATGACTAATTATAGGTAGTTTATATCGAGGGTATTTAAGATGTTGATTTAATTTACGGAAATCACAAACCAGTCTCCATTTTTGTTTCTTAGGATCTGAACTGGGATTCTTTTTCTTTACCATAATTATTGGAAAACTAACATGACTATTCGATTTTTCAATGATATGAGCTCGTTCTAGTTCATTCAACTGTGTTTTTAATTCTGCTTTCAAAATATGGGGCAATGAATATGGACGTGATGACGGTAATTTATCGTAATCAACTTTCATTTTTGGTTTAATGTTATATGTGCGACCAATCGTGTATAAGTTTTTACTAAAAATATCCGCAAATTCAAATATTAAATCCAATAAACGCGATTTAATTTCAGGTTTTAAATGCGCTAGATTAAAATCAGATTCTCGTAATTCTTGACGTCTTAATCTTTTTATTTCCTCCATATTTCGATAATCATAAACATCCGCATTTATGTTTTGTATATTTTGATTATTTTCACATCTCCAATCACTAGAGTTAGCATTGTTTTCATTTAAAATTTCTGTAGTTGTGTTTCCTATGACTAAAGTATTAGTATCCAAACACACTTTAATTTTATAGTTTCTCAAGAAATCAAATCCAATAATTGCATCATAATGCTCAGATAATTTATTATTAACAACATAAAATTTGTGCATATACTGTCGAGTGTCTAATGTAATTGGTAACACCGTATAATGTGTAATATTTAAGGTAGCACCTGATATTGATTTTACTGTAACGTTTGCATGTTTTAGAGTAGCATTTTTATCTTTAATTCTTCTATAAGTGTCAACATTTACCAAACTGATAGCTGCCCCTGTATCTAGCAAAAATTTTACGTAAAGTCCTGCTAATTGTGTTCGTATTATTGGCAGATTAAAATTGGTTTCCTTTTCCGTTAAAATTTGTGTATTTACAGAAATCTTCCTATTCCTTTTAATAGCGCTTTCATCTCCTGATACAACTGTGAAATTCCTTTCAATTCGGGGGAGTCGCGAATAAGTAATCTTTATTTGTCTGCTCTCCCCCTCTGGAAGTTTAAAGGGAGCTTGCGAGAGGTTTGCTTGAAGCGATTTTGACGATTGTCATTGACCCTGCTGGTATTGTTATAACTAGGAGTGGAATCATGTCGCGAAAACTGTCTATGTGGGTTTGATCTTTTGTAGAAGCAAAAATATGAAGCATGGTTATTTCGTCCACAATGTTCACATGCAGGAAAAGATTTTGTAAACCTGAAATCTTTGTTATTATGTGGAGATTTTCTGTAATTTGGAGAGTGATTAGGTGTATTTTGAATTTGTATTTGGTTGTTTCCTTTTAGTTTTTGTACTTCATTTGAAAGCGTACAAATAGAGTCATATGTTTGTTTTGCATGAGCTTCGAGTAATGATTTAATTTCTTTATTTGAGTCTTTTCCTGACACGGTATTTATGGAATTAGATATGTGAGAATTTTCATCATATTGAGGAAAACAAAATTTGTTAGCTTCTAAAAGTTCTACAAAATCTAATGCGGCTTGAAATGATTGTGGATCTTTCATTAATGTGGGGTGTTTATATTCAGGTAGAAGCCCCTCCAGAAACTTTGATAATTTAGATTGCTCGAATAAAGCCTTAACAGATGGATTGGTTAAATCCGGATTGTTAAAGAATTTCTGTGTTACAAGTGAAATTCTAGCAGCATAAAGTTTGACTTGTTCACCTGGTTGCATACGGCAGTTTGAAAATTGTTGTTGGCGAGTGGCCAAACTGACTTTCTTGTCAAAAAATGCTAAAAATTTAGCTTTAAAAGTCTCATAATTGTCCTCCTGACATAAATCGGGACAATTTATTAATTGTGAAAGTGCCTCTCCTCTCACACGAGATTTTAAAATCATTAATTTTTCTGGGTCAGTGCATTCAATTAGCGTTGTAAATTTTTCACAATTTTCAATGAAAAAAGTAGGGGTGACTGCCGACGCGTTGTCGAATTGTGGGAGTATGTTCTGTAACGCCGCAATTTTTTGTAATGGAGTATTTACCGCCATTACGAATAGATTTGACTAATGATGAATATTTTATACTACTAAAATATTAATATATTTTTTTTTTTTTTTTTTTTATGAATATATATGAAAAATGACATGTGAAATATCATACATAGAAAAGAAAATTTGTGCAAATAGTATCATTTTAAAATTATTAAACTTCCTATAATTCCGAAATTGTTCGATTGATAAATTTTAAAGTATAAGATAGGTTTCTATATTTTGTTTAATCACACTGTACATTTGTTTAATCAGCATAATAATAAACACACTTATAAATATAGAACAGAAAATATTGAAAGTAAAGGAATTAAAAATAAGATTTGAAAGTAGATGTTTTCCTTTCTTTTTATATTATCAATTCCAATAAAAGGGAAATTTATTATAGAATAAAATTTTCTTACTAATAGAAGTAAATAGCAATAATACAAAATATGTTATCATATATGCAAAATAATACTAAAAAAAATAACAATAAGGAAGAGAAAAAAAGACTTGCAAAATAAATTCTTATAAAATTAAATCCTATGCTATACTCCATTTTTGGTATATATACATGTGAGTCTTAAAAATAGGTGATGATTGTCAGATAAATAAGTAGTTCAGATACACTACACCTGAAAAGGTGTACCTGGTACTAACGGCACCATTGTTTTGTCGACACGACGGCAACGTCAGATTGATTAAAAAATTGTATGCGAAAATTTGCATTTGTAATCCCTGAGTAATTCTTAAGCTCTGATGAAATTTTACCATTACTGAATAATATGTAAATAAAATAGGGATATATATATATAAAGGCCGTGATTATATTACCAAATTAATGAATCAAAGCATTAGGCATAATATACAACAAGACAATATGTAAATTTTTAAACGTTATTTATTTTTTTTTTATTTTTAGATAAAAGACACTTGCATCACTATTCGAAATAAACATAATTCACAATAATAAGAAATCATATCATTATTCTCTCTTTCAGATAAAAGACACCTGCATCATTACTCAACATAAATACAGTTTACAATAATAAGAAATCATTTTGTTAATTTTGATTCCAATTACAACAATTAATTCACGTAAGCTAAATTAAGAAGTTGCCCTAAACTATGCCCTCTGATTCCCTATCACTAACAGCTATAGTGACAATTGTTCAGTGCTAGATTGTACCAACAGTAAAATCGCTTACCAGTTAAAATTAGAAGGCACCGTATGGACATCTCTGGAAACATAGCGGATGAACAGGGCTAGGAACGTAGCTGCAGCTGCTCCTCACGGTCTATTCCACAGGCACACAGCAAAATTATCAGTTTTCGACTACTCAAAACTCCGCGTTCGTAAATTTTACTAGAACACTTTCCATTCCCTTATCGTCTAAAAAAAGTGATATCTTTTTTCCAGTTCCCCTATCTTAATACTCCTTTCCTTATTATCATTTTTTCGTTTTTCCCTCCTACTCTTTTTAGCCTATTTTTACGTGCAAAATCCAATCTTAGCTGCTTTCTTTATTTCCAAGACTCTTATTGGATTCTTTTCTCACAAAGACCTTTCTAGCATTGGCTTGCGAACCCCTTCTTTAATATTTAAATTTGTTTATTATTGCAGTTCCCTCGGTACGTGATTCCTCACCTTTACGTGATGTTTTTCTTGCACCTGGATACTGTATCGAATTCATATTCTCTCGATAACAAGCCTTTTAACTTCTATTGCTATTCTCAACTGGATTCCTGACCCTATTTTTTTTATTTCTTCTTTGAAAGACGGGTTCCAGTCTTATAAAACTCCAGTATTTCCTTCGCTATGGTGAGGGAAGTCCTCTGAACAGAAAAGAACGCTAAAGAAAGACTCCCTTTCAAAACGAAGATGAAATTTATTATAGGGTACACGTGTGTACACCTGAGCATTTTAACAAGGTACCTTTTTTCTACTTTTACGCACTTCTAACAAAATCTGCTATGCAACTCTTTTTAGTAAGACATGTGAACACCTGAGCATTTTAACAAGGTACCTTTTTTCTACTTTTACGCACTTCTAACAATAATCTGCTATGCAACTCTTTTTAATAAGGCATCTTTATTACATATCCTAAATGTGAAAGCTCAATTCTTGTCTCCCACCTGTACAGCGAACTTTCTTTGTATTTCATTTCTACTATTATACTATTTCTTTTATTTCATTTTTCCTACCTTCCCTTTTCTTTAATAATCTGGGGTTAGCGACTCAACAATACAAAACATTTGCTGTAGCCTGGAATGCTTTATTATCACTAATTGACGTGACAAAGACTCTGTCTTTGATTTAATCCCAAAGAACGGTAATATCCAGGAGAACGTTGGAACTGCGGTTTTAATTTACCCCTTCCAACAAAATTTGCCAAATTACTTTTTATTAACCGCCTATGTTAATGTGCCATATAATTGAAGATATAAAATTTTTTAAAAAACAGGGCCATACATTGAAAAAAAAGTTTTTATTACTACCTTCAGCAGTTATTTTGTGCTAATGATTTGTAACCAAGGAAAGATTTCGTGTTTACTAATTATATAATTGAAACTTTACTGCGTCGAAGTTAATTTACAGTTTTATACGTTTCTAGCCCGTCAGCAAGCGCGTTTGAATTAAATTTACCCCAATTACACTGTGAAGCCAATCTACAAATGTAAGAAAGAGCATGTGCTGAGGGATTAGGTGGTAAATTATTAAAAAGCATATGTATGGTATTTGAAAACTGATGCATCTAAAATATACCATAAAAATATATAGTTAAATCAGATGCAAATCAATACATGTTGATAAATTACCATACAACAAAAATTTGATGTATAAAGCATCGAAGAAGCAACGTTCGTTCTTATTCAAGATTTATTAATTGCAAAAAAGCATGGTCGTCGCACGATAAAAATGCTAATACTTCAGCCAACGTGTTGCAAAATTTATACGAACAACTCTATTAGATACAAAGGAGCAAATACATTCCTACTATCTGTCAAATGGAGGGAAATGTTGGAAAATATGCGCTTTAAAACGGCAAAGAGCCGAGATTTCGCCAATAAAAAATGCCAGTTGGTGAGGCGGTGTAACAAGATTTATAAAGGCCCAATAAAAACCATTTACAGCCACGGGAAGTGCGCCGGACATTCATTCCTGGAATTGACACATCCGGGAGAATCGCATTTTGTAGTTTTTGAAATTCGTCCGGCACTGAGTGTTGATGTAATGGCTTTTCCGCTCCGGTTACCATTACTCATTGAACCACTTTTTTACTTGACGTTGGCGGGGAATGATGGAGACGGCCTACTTATAATGCGAGACTGAAAGTTTATGATTTTGGCGAGATTTCGGCTACTTTGGCGTATATAAAGATAGAAACTCATTCCATGCTTAAAAAATGATTTTAGAAATATTGTGAAATTTGCTAAGCAGAATCACAGAAAATCTAAAAAAAAATTAACTTTAGACAAATTTCCATCTTACTAGGTACATCGTCACTTATCACTGTATTTTATTAAGTTCACCGTGACTATGTAAGCTTTATACACGGGTTTCGTTTCAACAAGTTTTGTTGTAATTATTTTATAATATAAATATCTAGTTACAAAGTTAGCAAACTGTTAATGAAAAAGGGTAATTAAATCTATTATGATTAAATTTATTAAATTTATTATGATTGAGAGTGTTATCATTGCTTCATTATTACCACTGTTCATCACTAAATAAAAGTTAATTTGTTAACTCTACGCAATGTACATAATTTATTTAACAGTAATTTTTTTTATTGAGATAAAGCAACTTTTTTTTAAACCGAACAAGAAAGAAAAATAGAACAAAATATCGAAAAAGTGATGAGGTGTTAAGAGCTTTGAAATAATTAATTTTAAAATCAAACGAGTCAAAAACCATTGCATTCGACGAATGAAATTGTTTAAACGAACTTATTGACAAATTTTTAAAAAACAAATAATAAAATTTAACATTAATTGATCAATATTATAGTTTAACTCTTAAAAAAATATTATTTTTAACAAAAAATCAATTTCAATTTCTCGAGCTATTGAAAAATTAAACTTTATTCATGTATGTATTCAGTAACATGCAATTCAGAGGATGAAATTATAAAGTTTTTAATTGAGGCTTTGATTTTCGTTATCACATAAAGTAAAATCAACGAAAATTACGCCACTAGGACACAATTATATTTTTTGTTTACAACAAAATGTATAAAGAAGGTCTTTTTCACTGTCGCAAAATTTACATGCATACTTTTTTATATTCCTATTCACTATTTTAAAAATATTCTAATAAGCAAGAGGCTATTAATATATGCATTCCTAAATTTCATATCACCTTTTCCAGTTACAACTTTGCATGTAAACATTGACACTTTTTACTTGAAGCTCTAATCTGATTTTAGGCGATATCTAGAAACTGGTTTTACACTTATGTATATTAAAGTATTTAGTCTCAATCTTAGTAACTGTAACTGAAAAAATATATATTAAAATGACGCTGCTTTATCAGTAAAAATGAGTTATTTTAAATCGCAATGACCTTTTACTTACAAAAGTTTTTAAAAAATTATTTTTTATTGTAATACGAAAATACCACTTGTAAGAATATGGTAATTTCCATTGTTTTCGTTCGGTCTTTAACAATGAAAGTAGCCTAATTGCAATCCATGTGAAAAAATTTCATAAAAAACTTAAAAAAAAAAAAAAAAAAAGAAAATATTGTAAAAAAAGCGAGTGCGGACGCATTGGAAAATAAAATGTTTTCCTTTAGTATATCTATATTATATATATATGCATCAAAATCGGTTCAGTAGAAAGCTCAGGTAGTTGAACAAAACAGCCCTGTCTTTTAAATACACTGGTCATCGCGCACCACACTGACAATCAGCTAATTTGGATATTTATACCGCTAACATATATACGGAAGTGCAATTTTGTATTCAATAGTATTTAATTAACACAAGTAATTGATGCATTGGTTATAGGCTGAAGTATTAATTGAGTGAGCATAAATTTACTCATTGTCCTTTAATTTTGATGACCAGTGTATATTAGATAATTAAAAATAATAAAAAATAGTGTTTATGCATAAATTTGAAATTAGGAATATTGTGGCTGAATTTTACAGACAGATGATGTTGAAACCTGCTAAAGAAAATAACTCTGGTTAATTTATTAGTATTTTTTTCTTTTTTACCTATTTATAATTCTTTTAGAAATTTACATCGTTTCTTTATATGAAGAAACTTAAAGAAATTATAAAAGACTTAAAAAAATAATAATAAAGCATCCCGATATGCAAATTCGGCCTACGCTGTAAAAAAGGGGAAAGAACGGACGATTTTACGGAAACTGTATTAGCAATCGGGATACCAGTACAATCCGGAAAACTTCCCGTTTTTCTCGAATTGTTTTCCCTTAGAGTTTACTGAGAGTTTTCCGTTAAAAAACAATGAATTGTACTGGCGTCCCAATTGCCAGTAGTTTTCGTAAAATCGTTCGTTTTTAGGTGCGTTCGTAATTATGTAAATAGGTGGCACCTATTGTTGTCGTTCAGTCCGTCCGTCTGTCCGTCTGACTGTCCGTCCGCATATAACAACGCAAAAACTACCCAACGGAATCGTTTGAAATTTAAAATACATAATTATTATATAATTTTGTCGAGTCATTTCAAATTTTATGAAAATCGGATGCATAGATCAATTACAGGGACAATCAAAAGGATTCAGTTACATTACGGTCAATGGGGAAAAAAAATTCAAATGCATTTTAATCGTTTGAAATTTTAAATACATACTTATTACATAATTTGTCGAGTTATTTCAAATTTTATCAAAATCGGATGCCTAGTTCAATTACAGGGGCAATCAAAAGTATTCCGTTACATTACGGTTAATGGGGGAAAATGTTTCAAATGTATTTTAATGGTGTTACAATATCATTCGAACGTAATAAAATTGATATGCATCTATAAAGTACATATTATAATATACATTTTGCATAATCTGTGGTGTAAAGAATATTTGTTATTAATTTACAAGGCCACACAAAAGTATTCCGTTGCATAATGGTATAGGAGAACATTGTTTGGTGCGCATTTTAATTTTAATTATTTACAATTTTATGAGATTGATATATGAGAGTGATATTTTTAAAACTTCGTTATCGTACGAACGCACCTCATTTGCTACGCTTTACGTGCAATTTCCAACTTATTATTTACAGTGTAATTTCTGCCATTAAAAGTTAATTTCCATTGGCAACAAATCTGCTCGAAAAAAAAAAAAAAAAAAAAAAAAATCAGATGATATGTTTAAGCGCTATTTTTTTAAGAAACTTATAATTAATACCATTTATAATTTTAAAAGTTTATCCTTTTTATTCAATAGTACCTAGTTTTATTTTTACTTTTTTTAATTAATAGTGTCAATTATTAATTATTATTTTTTTTAATTGAACAGTCAATTTCAAACACTCTGTTTATATACATTGTAAAGGAAAGGACAAGCGTGTCCGTGCGCAACGCTGACGTCATTTTGAGATTGGCAACACCTGACTTTTAAATTTCGATTTTGCAGTGTTTGCTTCTGCATTTTTTAAAACTTCTAACCACGTTTTTATTTATATCACGGTAACATAGGGAAAACAATGTACTTTCAAATGTAATTTGCGTGAAAACTGTATAGCAATTTACTGACTTATTGTGGCTTTGAAAATTATTTTCAAGCATAATTTTTTTAAAACCTGCTTCCTTGCTTACAGGTTCCATTGCAGAGAAATAATAACACATCTGCCCCTTCAAGGACGGTGGTTCATTTTGTGCCACCTAATTTTTTAGTCCTAAATGTGTCATTGGCACCAGAATATTGAAATGAAAATTTTCCCTTTATTAAGTATGCGAACAAAAGCTTTTGCTTATTTTGAAATAAATCTGTTTTTAAATTCTGGTGTCGATCATTCATTTCTGAATTTTATGAATATAATCCGAATCCTTTTATGTAATAAGAAGAATCCTAGAACTAGAGTCCTTTTATATATTGTTCTTAAAACGGTTAAAATATATAAAATGCTTACAAATAATACAAAATAAAATAAAACAGAAATTTAACCTATATGTATTTGAACAATTTCAACTTTTACCCCACCAAATAGTAAAGTAAAAATTTACTTTCAAATCTAATTTGTTTTAAAACGTATCTCAGTTTACTGATTGTTTATTTTTTTAAAAATAATTTTCTATCATGAGTTATTTTTAAATCTGTCTTTATCCGATGCAGACAGATTACGAAAATTAAAATGTTTGCATTTAATGTAAATAGTTCACCATCATCTATTTCCGGCTAATATTTGAGAAAGATGTTAAAACTTCAATAAATAAATAAAACAATACAAACTATGCGCTTAAATAACCAGAGGCGAAATCTTTGGTGACTTTGTTGGTGTTTAACTAATGACATGCGGCTAACACAAAAGTATAATTTTTAATTAATTGGAAAATTTTATTTAAATATCTTATTGATATTTTTTGTACATAAATATGTTCATAGGCAATCTAAAAAAATATGTAAATGTATGAAAAATATCCGATTAGAGTTAGAAAAAATTGTTTTCACTTATCATCTGTAACACAGGAATCCCGGATTTGATTCCTAGTTATACTTACATAATAATACATGTATTTGGGATTGCTAATATTAAATTACCCCCTACGTGAGGTTTGAATTAACTCGACTTGCATGGCTATATATGTTTCGTTAACCCATCATGTATGACACATTTTCCCCATAAATGGCATGTTGTACAATAGTTATAGTGCATTGATGTCGTAATAGTTATAGTGCATTATTTATTTCAATACAAATTGCATTGTATACCTCAAACTATATCCGCATGACTGTACATTTGAATGCATTCTATCTGACTGCACTGATTAATTCCATTTCAGCTTCACATGTCTAATTACTATTTATATGATAAATGCAGTTCAATATATTTAAATGAATAACACAACTAGCTAAATAGAAGGCAAACATATTCTTAGTACATCTGCTGGTAAGGCAAACAGTAGAAATAATAATACGAAGCGTCAGAAAAATGTAAAAATTTTTCTTCTGAAAATGATAATTTTTGACACTGCAACAAATTTTATCTATTGAGATGTTGTGATAGTGTTTTTATATCTTAATCAGTCCTAAGAATGCGATTTAAAGTACTTTTTTTTTTTTTTTTTTTTTTTTGAGAATTACTTAGAGCCTGCGGATGCTGCGTTGCTTCATGGATCATTAAACGCTTCTTTTCGTCATTTTATTGAAATGTGATCTTCGTAGTGGTAAAATATTTTTCTTATTAGTCTTAATCCCACAACTACTTTGGAAGCTCAGCCGGGATATGAATAAAGGGCAATATTTTATATTGGCTTTGTGGTAAAAAAATAAAATTTTCAAAAAATATTCTTATTAAAAATTCCTATATTTCAGAAAATAAAATTATGGACAAGTAAAATGTTAGCTATTAAAACTCTTTTTTTATTTTTTAGACTAAAATAATTTTAAAAATAATAAATAATAATTAATAAATAAAAATAATTTATTCTCAAAATAATCCCATATACCGATGATAACTTATTACCTGCTCATTTAACCAATGTCAGTTTCTATAAGATCTCATTCCTTATAGCATTATATAGTATTTGGTATTAAACACATAAGTGTCACCTCCCTGACCTGAGTGTCCTGAATAATAAGTATATATTTTAACATAAAATTTGTTACAATGTCCCATATTTCTAAAATTTAAAAGTAGGTCAGTTAAAATTAAACATTAGCCAAGAGTAATATTAAAACTCTTTCTTCCTTTTACACAATAACTGATTTCCAGAAGAATCGTATTTTATGGCAACTTTATTTAACTTTTAAGGGGGTCCGGGACACATTTAATTTTTTTTTTAATTGAGTTAAAATTTCGATTTTTATTTTTTATGATTAACCATATCATTTATAAACAAAACCATATAATAAAACACCTCATATATATGTTTTTTAATTTAACAGTTATTAAAAAAGTGGGGTAATTTAAAATCATTATAACTCAAAATATTATTTGTAGAATTTCGATTTTTTTTTTTACATTTAAATAAACAAAAATATCTATATTTTAATTCAGAATTTTTATAAATATAGTATTAAAATTTTTTTAACTAAAAATTTGAAAAAAAAGGTTGCAACTATTATTTAAAAAAATCATTTTCAAAAATATTTTTTTTTTCAAATTTGCTGAATCAAAACCAAAGTAAAACAATAAAAAAAAGACATGTTCCTAGTTTGAAGCATTTATCTTTAACGGTTCTTGAGTTATAATAATTTAAATTTGACAAATTGTGAAAATTCCCATCATGAAGAAAACCGCATTTCGTGACAACCATTGCTTGAAGGCTAGATTTTGAAAACAAAACAAAACGAAAAACGTAATATTTCCTCTTCTAATTAAGATAGAAACATGATTTAAATGTCATTTTAATCATAAAAATGAGACATTTTTTTATGCAATAGTTATTACTTAAAATAAAATTTGAAGATTTTTGTGTATTATACTTTTTGCCATTTGTCCCTTTCTATTGGTCCTTTGGTGAATTATTATGCCTATTACGTGTAACAACATGCATTTAAGGTCGTAAAGTCTATTTTTGTTCTGATTTGTTATCACGAGAAGGATATAACATATTTTTTAAATATTGCTTTGAATGGGCTCGACTTCTTCTTCTTCTTCTTTATATATATATATATATATATATATATATATATATATATATATATAAGACAGTAATTTCTAACACTATTTCTACCATAATTTTGTGTATACCGATTTTTACGATAAGATGTCTTTTGACGCCTTTGCGTTTGAATGCAAAAAACTGCCAGAACTGTTGGGATTTAAAACTATGAGTTAAATATAGATAATTCGAGCAATAGTTGTATTAATACATTGATGCATATTTATTTGAGATTGTTTAATAAGATTATAAATTATCACTTAATTCAACGGTTTACAAAATATAAATAATACATAAATGTAATAAAACAATACATAAATAAAATAAAACAAGCATATTTTACGTTAAAATGAACAACAATTAAAAAAATATATTATCTTCTTCATTTTTAAAAATTTTTATTAGAAAATCAAACATTTTAGTATAATTAACGCAACAAATCTTCAGTCTCATGTATAAAAAATGCAATTTGTGTAACAACAACATCAATATCAATAGTTGGAAATTACTCGTCAAGCGTAGCAAATAATGTGCTTTCATACTATCATGAAGTTTTAAAATATTCTGATCTTGGTGTAATAGTATACAGTACTTAGGATACATTAGAGTAGCCGAGATCTTTTGTGTGTTCATGTAAATACTACCTGTTTTTAATTATACAGGAAGTAACTTGTAGTAAACCTCAGCAAAGTAAATCAATTTCATAAGAAGTAAAATAGTTTAATATAATTAAAACGCGCCCAAACAGTTTTTCCTCCTATACTATTATGCAATGGAATACTTTTGTGTGACACTGTAAATTAATAACAAAGATTCTTTGCTTCATAGATTGTACAGAATGTATATTTTATATTATACTTCATAGATGCATATCAATTTTATTATGTTCAAAAAAGTGTAACATCATTAAAATGCACTTGAAACATTTTTTTCCTATTGGCCATAATGTAACAAAATAATTTTGATTGCCTCTGTAATTAAACTATACATTCAAATTCATAAAATTTGAAATGACTCGCCAAAATTATGCAACTATTATATATTTTTAATTTCAAATAATTCGGTTGGGTAGTTTTTGCTCTGCTATATGTGGACGCATTGACAGACAGGCAAATGGACAGACTGAACGACGACAATAGGTGATTCGTACTGATATAATTACGAAAGTACATAAAAACTAGTTGGATGTGTCATTCCCAAAACTTTCTTCTATCTGATAAGTACATTTTAATATTAAAAAAAAAAAACGTGGTGACCCCAAAGTTACCCACTATCGAATTTCCCCGAACATTTGCCCTAGCCTAATGAGATTCTGGTATCCGAAAAGCCTAAAACGCAAAATTTAATTAATATTCTGAGAAAATGAACTTAGTAGTGCCTCATGTTGGGTAATTTATACTAAAACCTAATAAGCATCTATTTATGTCAAGACCTAACAGAATTTGAAATTTGATGGAATTTCGTCCATTAGTTCTTGAGATATAGTTATAAGAAAAAATTTGCAAAAGTAACACAGCAACACCATATCTTGGACAATTTATGCCAAAACGTAAAAAAGCGTCTAATTATGTTATGGTGTAAAAGAATGTAAAGTTTGATGAAATTCTGTGCATTAGTTCTTGAGATATAGCTAGTTTAAAAAAAACCGTGTAAAATATAGCACAGCAGCACCATCAGTTGAAGAATTTATAACAAAACGTAATCATCGTGCAATTATGTTATATGTCATTTTATAACAAAACCTGAAGTTTGATGAAATTCTGTGCATTGGTTGTTGAGATATAGCTATCGGAAAAATCGTGCAAAATGCAGCATAGCTGCACCACCTGTTGCAAGGTTAATACCAAAATGTAATTAGCGTCTAATTATGTTATATATTCTAGTGTAACAGAATTTAAAATTTGATGAAGTTCTCTGCATTAGTTCTTGAGATATAGCTATCGCAAAAATCGTGCAAAATGTAGCATAGCAGCGCCACCTATAGGGCAGTTCACACCAAAACCTTATCAGCGGCTATGTATCTTAAGGTATCGCGGAATCTGAAATTTGGTGAAATTCCGTGCATAAGTTCTTGCGATATAGCTATCATGAAAATCATGAAAAATGTGGCATAGCAGCGCCACCTGCTGGCCAATTTACACAAAAACTTAATCAGCGTCTATGTATATCAAGGGGTCACAGAATCTGAAGTTTGGTGAAATTTTGTGTATTAGTTCTTGAGATATAGCAATCTTAAAAATCATGAAAAACGTAGTATAGCAGCGCCACCTGCAGGCCAATTTTCACCAAAAACCAATAGGCACTAATTCATATCAAGGTCTAACTGAATACAAAATTTGATTAAATTTCGAGCATTAGTTCTTGAGATAGAGCGCCCACAAATTTTTTGTCACATACAGACAGACAGACTCACAGACAGACAGACAGACTCACAGACAGACATTTTCTAAAAATAGTCAAAGCGTGTTCAGGATTTTCTAAAACGTATAAATCCGTTGAAAACCGGAAGTCGATAAATTTCATGAATCCAGTACTTTCTTCTTGTAAAGATAGAAGAAAGTAAAAACAGTGAAAGAATTTCTTTCCTTATTCAATACACAAATTAATTTTTATACGAAGGAAAAAAAAATTCATGTGCATTGAATTCACTTGCAGAATTGGATAACAAAACTCGTTAATCATTTTTTTTAGAAATAGCCACTACAATGATCTACACTAAAATCCAACATGATGGCTGAAAAAAAGTGAATATCAAAGTTATGTCGCAACCCCTGCATTTTTTGTCACAACTGAAATCGGAATTCTCTAATCTGATTATAATTTATATGATGCTGTGAAATGGTGTTGATATTTAGGCGTAAAACTGTTTAGAATTAGAAATTATGAAAGCTTTTGAAATAAGAAATTGTGAAACTCTTTTAAGGTATCTGAAAGCTTTAAAACGTAATTTTCAGTCAAAATACCAATTTTTCAGTCATGCAATAACATTAAAATCAACTCTCTCTCTCTCTCTCTCTCTCTTTTTTTTTTTTTTTTTTTTTTTTTTTTTTTTGCCGCATTTTATTTAAATTGCGTTTATATCTTAATTAGAACCAAAGTTACAGCCTTTTAAATTTACAGTAATTACAGCTTTTAAGTTGTGTTTAAAAGTTATTTTAAGCTTTTTCTCAAAATAAAAATTTTCAGATTTTTACTATACGCAAAACATCTTAAAACAGAAAATTATGGATGAAATGCCACGAAATTTTCGGTACTTCTTTTATAAATGTCTTTTGATGGAATAGACTACGCTCCTGATAATATGTTAAATAATTTTATATTTACGCTGGTATAAATGACAAACTTGAGACAAATTTTGCGAATTTTTCATTGCATGCGAGTACTTTAACTGCCCTGTCATCCGAAATAGAGATGCAATTATAATGTGTGTAGTCTAAATCATAGAGAAAGTTACTCTGTTTATTATGAAATTTACAAAATGACAATACATTGTTTTATTCTTGAGTTATCACATTTTGCGGGAATGCCAATTTTTGACATAATTCTGACTATTTTTGTCTTAAAAAAGTTACTTCTGGGTAACTGCTAAATGTTTTGCATTTTTTTCAGAGTTTTAAGGTAAATGTCTTTATAAAAGTGGATGACAAATGAAAATTTCAAAATAATCCCTTCTGAAGGTGGCGGAGACCTTTCGATACCTAATGGTAGAAATCTGTAGGGTGAGCTGGAGAAAAAATATATAGCTGAAATAATCTAGCAAGTATTATATGAAAAGTGAAAATTTAACTGTGAAGGAATTATTAAAACTTGGAGGATAATTGCAAATAAAAATCAGAAAGCGTCTTTTGACACTTCTGGTAGAAATAGTGTTAATTTGGCAAACTATAAAAACGTTATAAAAATTACTAAATTGTTGAATAGTTGTTATTTTTCAATCTTTAAATTAAATATCACAACACTTGAATACTTCAGCACTTCAAATAAGTATCTATCTATCTTATATTATAAAGGTCAAACGTATCTATCTGTACGTAATGCATACGTCATTTTGCGAATGGCACCACTTTTTTCCTGAAATTTCGGTTTTGCAATTTTTGGCTACTGCAAATTTTACACTTCTAAACATCGCACATTTTAAATTTTTATACCGTCGAATAGAGAAAAAAACGCGCTTTCAAATGCAATTTGTTTCAAAGTTGTATCTCAATTTATTTTTGAAATAAGGTACCCTGGGGTAATAACGCCACGTTAAGGTTCTACCAATTTTCACGGCTTAGTTTTAGATTGTATTTTTCAAACAAATATAGGATCTGATACAGCAACTCATTGACTATCTATATAAAAAAAATAATTTAACAGATATGTAATCATAAAATGTAATGGCGTGATTTCTTGACCAATGCTATTTGGCGTTATTACCCACCTATATGGGTAATAACGCCATGCAAACAAAACTATGAAATAAGATGGGATAATTGCATGTAGATTGCCCAATTCTTAAAATACAAAGTCTACAAACTTAGAAATTGACAAACTGCATTCTAAGCTATTGAAAATGTTCAATTTTTTGTGAAAGTGTAAGAAAAATAAACGTGTGGTGTAAGGGGGGGGGGGGGGAAGGATGAGGCAAAAGAATATCAGACCGTGAGCTTCTTTTTGCTTAAAAAGGACCGCTTAAATAGAATTATTATAAACATTACACAGTTTTAACTGTGTTTATTTGAATCAGTATTTAGGATGCAGCTCGGCCACTGTAGGGTATCAACCGGAGTATTAATGCCAAGGATTGGCGTTATTACCCCGGTATAGTTAATGCGCTGTACAATTTAAATTAAAAATTATCTCGAGAAGATATCCAAAATCTTCAACAACATTTTGAAAGTCCATGAAATGTACTACAAATTTATGTAATTAACAAAGTGTTTCCGTATAAAAAAGATAGTCTTCACATCACAAAACGTATCTCGCAAATTTTAGATCAAGCGTTAATTTTAGTTGTTTGTAAAAACAATAAGACCTAAAAATGAAACAAATTAACTTGAAGCTGTTTTTTGCGATTTATATGACTCAAAACCCTTCTGCGCAGAGCACATGGGTCTCATTTACCTGATTATTTCATAATTATGCAAAATATTAGCACTTGGCGTTATTACCCCGCCTGGCGTTATTACCCCAGGGTACCTTATTATTTTTTTTAAATAATTTTTAGTACCAATTTTATAATTTTGGCAACATTATCACTCCATTTTCTCTTAAAACTGAAAAAAAATAGACATTAAAATACGTATACTATTTTTAAAATATCGTTTGTTATAAAATCCGGTGAATTTCGATTTTACTTCGTTTAATAATTTGGATAACTGAGTTTTATAGTATTTTGTTAATTTTAGCTTTAAGTAATATTTGTTTGAGAGTTAGATTGACCAATATAAGATGCAGTTCTTTCTTAAAGATTTTCTTTCGTAGAATTTCGACGGGTTCAACCTCGTATAATTTAAAATTACCATTTTTGAGCAAATTTCGTTATGTCACTCAGGAGCGACCTAATGACATTATGTGTCAATAAATAACATAAATAATTTTTTCACTATTTTTCTAGTGGCTAATTGAGGAAAATATAATTTTTTTTTAAATATAATTTTTCTAGTATATTTTTTCCGAACAAAATAATAAATTATGTATTAAAGTATTACGAATTGTCTATAACTATTGTACCAGAATAAATTATTTCTATTAGCTAATTTTACGAAATTCGATGCTGAAGAATTCTTGCAGTGTTGCAAAATTATGGTTCTATTGTCTTTATGTCATTATAATTACGAGGTGGAACCCGTCGAAATTCGACGAAAGAAAATGGTTAAGGAGGAACTGTTTCATTGATTTATTATAAATCTACAAAAATAGTTACAATAAAAAATGCATATGATATTGGTCTGTCTAACTCTCAAATAAATAATATTTTATGTTAAAATTAAGAAAATACTATTTGTATAAAGCTCAGTTGTCCAAATTATTAAAATTAATCTTTAATTGCACATGTAATCAATAAATTATAATTCAGATAAGTTATTATTAAGTTATTAATTGAGTTTCTTAATTTAGGTATAAATGTGAATGAAAAAAAAAAATCTAAATTGACACGATCACAGACGATATATTTGACATAGCATACGCATTTTAATTTCTATCTTTTTTTCTTTCAATTTTAAGAGAAAATGGAGTGATTCTGTTGCCACAATTACAAAATTTATGCAAAAAACTATAAAAAGAAATTAATATTTCAAAAACAATTTGAAATACAGCTTTCAAACAAATTGCATTTAAAAGTACATTTTTTTCTCTTTACGACGGTGTAAAAATTTAAATTTTGCGATGTTTAGAAGTGTAAAATTTGTTGTAACGAAAATCGCAAAGCCGAAATTGCAGGGGAATGTGTTGCCATTCGAAAAATGACGTATGCGTTACGCACAGATACGTTTAAACTTTATAATATAGATAGATATGTAGGAAACAAAATAAAGATATTGAGCAATTTTTTAATCATTCGGATCCTCCACCATTTATTTATCTCGATGAGGTTTTTTTTTTTTTTTTTTTTAATATGATAAATGAATTTTAGTATCCGAAAAATAAAAATGTCATTCTGTAACGTCAATATCCGAATGTTCAATTTCAGACAGGGGCTGCCTGTAAAACTTGTTTCTTTGCATTGTTCGAATTACATCTGGAAAGAAAACTAGTCGTTGGGGGCCCCTGTAATACTACCCATCATGGATATGCATACTAAAATTTATGAAAATAAAACATGTGTGAACTGTTTATCAAATGCATTGCAATTTCAAAAAAAAGTTTAAAGGCAGATATAAATATTTTTAATGTACATAGAAATGCTCTATTAATGAATTGCTGATGAACCAATTTCGACAAATTATATAAAACACCTAACTAAACAAGTAGTACAAAATTACGTAAAAGAAAACATCCTTATAGCTCCAAAAGTAATAATAATATTAACTAACAATTTACTGCGTCGGATTAACTTTCTCATTTCCAATTAAAATGTATCATTAAATTGAAATTTGAATGAAATACAGGGTCTTGAAAAATCGAAGAATGTGGAAAACAGGATTACAAATATCTCGGCAACTAATAATCCGATCGACTTTGTTCTTTATGCAAAATTTGTGTTATTTTATTGCCTTTTATGTTAATTCCTTAAAATAAAAAATTTCGAAAGTTTTTATGTACCTTTCATGAGAACGAATTTTTCGAGAGACCGAAAAAAAATAGTTCCGGATAATTAAGGTTACTGATATTAAACAGGGTTTGTCCCATTCTTACATACTAAGTACATACAAAATTTCAAATCTCTCTCAATTTGTTCGGAAGATAGAGCGTTTATCAACACATAGACAGACAGACGGGCGGATATATTTTTTCTTTCTAAAAAAATTTTTTGTCGGAATCTCCAGTGTCTGGAACGTGTAAATCCCACAATTTTTTTTTTTTTTTTCGATTTTCAAAACGATTGTAAGGGGTAATTACTGTTAGCATTTTAATTAAGCAATAAAAAATAAAAAATATCTTTTGAATAATTAAATAACTCTCAGTGATAACTATTTATGTAACTCTATGATAAGTTATTTCAAAATATATTGCAGTGCAATTATTTGTTTTTAATCACAATTCATACTTAACTTTCCCATACTTTAAACTTCAAAATAGAAGCAATCTTCAATTATCTTACATTATAATGCGAGCAAAAATTGTATGTGTGTGTGTGTGTAAATTTTTATCTCAAAAACGGCTCGAACGATTTTTTACAAAAATTTGGATTTTACCATTTTCGGGCACGAGAAGATCATTGGGCTAGGTCACATGTTCGAAAAAATTCGATTATTGGGTCATTTTGGGTCATAATGAGTCAGGATCAAGCTATTTATATCTAGAGAACGGCTGGATCGATTTTAAGGAAATTTTGTATCCAATCATTTTTCGGCACGAGAAAACTATTGGGTTGGATCACACGTTTGAAAAATTTCGATTAGTGGGTCATTTTTGGGTCATTATGGGTCATTATGGATCAAGTCATTTTTATCTAAAAAAAAGCCTCTAACGATTTTGACCAAATTTTATATTTTATCGTTTTGGATTACAAGAAGACCATTGGGTTAGGAAACACGTTCGAGAAAATTCGATTAGTGGGTCATTTTTGAGGTCATTGTGGGTCATGCTATTTTTATCTAGAGATTTTCTCACGCAATTTCGACTAAAAATTGTATTCTATGGTTTTCGGGCACTAGAAAAACATTGGGCTAGGTTACATGTTCGAAAATTTTTTTAATGGGTCATATTGGGTCATTTAGGGTCTGGGTCAAGCTATTTATATTTAAAGAACGGCAGAATCAATTTCATAGAAATTTTGCCTGTAACAGTTTTTTGACACGAGAAAGTTAATGGACTAAGTCACACGATCGAGAGATTTCGATTATAAGAGTCATTTTTGGGTCATGATGGGTCATAATGGGTCATGGTCAAGCTATATCTAAAGAACAGGTGGATCGATTTTAATGAAATTTTGTATACAACATTTTTTTGGCACGAGAAAACTATTGGGCTAGGTCACATGTTTGAGGAATTTCGATTAATGGATCATAAAAGGTCTGGGTCAAACTATTTATATTTAAAAAACGGCAGGATCGCATTTAACGAAATTTTATATATTACAGTTTGTTGGCATGAAAAAACTAATAGGCTAAGTTATATGTTCGACAGATTTTGATTATGAGGATCATTTGTGGGTCATGATGGGTCATAATGTGTCATGGTCAAGCCATATCTAAAGAACGGGTGGGTCAATTTTAGCGAAATTTTGTATACAACATTTTTTTGGCACGAGCAAAATTATTGGGCTAGGTCACATGTTTCAGAAATTTTTATTAATGGGTCATAAATCGTCTGAGTCAAGCTATTAATATTTAAAGAACGGTATGATCGATTTTAACGAAATTTTGTATGTAGCAGTTTTTTGACACGAGAAAACTAATGAGCTAAGTCACATGTTTGAGAGATTTCGATTATAAGGGTCATTTGTGGGTTATGATGGGTCATGCTAATTATATTTAGAAAATGGCTCTCACCATTTTGACTATACTTTGTATTATCTCATTTTCGGGCAAGCGAAAACCATTGGGCTAAGATACATACACACGAAAATTCGATTAGTTTTTCATTTTGGGTTCTAATGGATCAGGGTCATTCCTATTATATATAACAAGGACGAAATCAATTTTATCTAAATTTTGTAATGAAACGTTGTTTGTCATGAGAAGACTATTGGGCTGAGTAGCATCTTAAAAAAATATATTTTAGCGGTTCATTTTGGCTTCATTGCTGAATCCTGTCAAGCTAATTTTACCTAAGAAATGGGTTAAACGATTTTGATTCAATTTTATATTCTACTGTTTTTGATTACCTGAAGACCATTGATCTAAGTCACATGTTTGATTATATTTGATTAGCGGGTCATTTTGAATAAAACGGATCAGGGTTACGAGAATAGGGCAACATTCAATAAGTTGGCGATATTTGACAAAATATTGGCGACATTTTGCCGAAATATTGACTATTGAAATTACAAAAGCCAAAACACGTATTTGGCGCAAAATAAAAGAATGTCGCCAAATTTGGCTATATCTGGCAAAATATATTGTCTTTCAGAATGTTAAAAAAAAATTTATACATTCTTAATAGGATTCGATATGCATGGTCAAACCGATCAGAATCGAGCTAAAAAAGTGATTTGAATTAATATACTTTCGTGGTAAATTTTAAAATAATGTAAAATTTATGAACATGTGCATACATACATAGTTTTCTTACTGATTGTTTTAGTAAATAATACTATTATAAATAACATGTATTATAGTAAGAATACAGATAAACTGATAGAGTTAAAATGCTATATGGAATTGAACAGAAAGTTAATTATGACCGAGCTTAGCTCGGTCACTCCTGCTAGTAACCTCAAACCTTTATAACATAATACATTATTTAAGTCAATAATTAGCAACATAAAACATGTTTTAACTTTCTGCAATTAAAAGTATAATAAGAAAAATTAAATTTAAGATTTGGGTGAAAATAAACTTAAAAAACTTATCCTTACCTTCTAAAATTAAATTTATTTTTGAATAAAAAATAATTCATTCTCAGAAAAATACCAATATAATGGCAATTTGTTATTTCAATTAATAGATGACAAATTCCATTACAATCTCATGCCTTGTGGCACATAACAGAATTTTAAAAATATTATTCATAAGTAAAATAAGTTATCGTTCTAAAAATGTAAACATAGACAATTGAAATTAAAAAAAATAGCTGAGAATTTCATTAAAAATGTTTCTTCTCTTTTTATTATGATGATTTTGAATAAAAAATCATTTATGTTCAGAAAAATCCCATATATCTATTCAAAAATTCACTAGTTAATTTTACAAGATCCAATTTCTATTACAATATTTCCCCTTAAACATTATAAAATATTCTGCATTATATTTTACGAAAAGAGAATAACATAATTTTCCAAAGAGTATTCCTTGACAAAATTTTTCATCTATCTAAGTTTTAAAGTAGTATTGATAATTAAAATTGAAACAATGTTTAAAAATATACTTATCTTCCCCTTTTTAAATCACATTTAAAACAAAAAATAATCTATTCTTAGGAAAATTAAGTTTGCCTTTTAGAAACTATTACAAGCTCAAAATAGAAGTACACTTCCATTACAATAGCATCTCTTATTGCTTACACATTATTTGAAATTTAATACATAAGCTTAATCTTATTCCTTAACAGCAACACTATACTGTAACGTAAAAAACATTGCAACATTATTATTTTTTTTATTAAAGTAAGTTAATTTAAATTAAGAAAATTGTTTAAATTAAATTAGTACGTAGAAATAAAATTAAAACTCTCTTTTTTTTCCCTCCTAGACTAATCATTTTTTAATAAAAAATAATTTATTCTTTAAAAAAAAAATCGCATATACCTTTGATAAACCATTAAAAATTTATTTAAAAAGGTTAGCTTTCGTTGCAATTCATCTTTTATGGTGTTTTACATTATAAAGAACAACAAGCAAGCAACATAATGCATGGTCCAATATTCCATATTTCTAGAAATTTAAATTGTAGAAGAGACAATTAAAATTGAAACAGCAGGAATAAAATTAAAAGTCTTTCTTTCCTTTTTAGATTAATTATATTTGAATAAAACAAAAATAATTTATTCCCCGAAGAATCGCATCTATATCTAGGACAAACTATTACAAGCTTATTTAAGAGAAGCCAACTTCTATTACAATCTCATCCCTTATGGCATTATGCAGTTTTCGGCATTCAATACATAAGCTTCATCCCCCTTAATAGCAATACTATACTGCAACGTAAAGTATATTGCTAAAGTTAATTTTTCTAAAAATTAAAGTAATTTAAATGAAAGGAAAATTTAAAATTAAATCAGTACACAGAAATAAAATTAAAACTCTCTTTTTACCTCGTCTAGACTAATTATTTTTGAGTAAAAAATAATTTATTCTAAAAAAAAAATCGCATATGCATTTGATAAGCCATTACAAATTTATTTGAAAGGACTAACTTGCATTACAATCCATCCTTTATGGTGTTTTATATTAAAAAGAACAATATGCAGCAACATAGTGCATGGTGCAAAGTACCATATTTCTAGAAATTTAAAATATAGTAAAACACTAGCCGGGAATAAGATTAAAAGTCATTCTTTCATTTTTAGGTTAATTATATTTGAATAAAAAAAATAATTTATTCCCAGAAGAATCGCATCTATGCCTATGACAAACTATTACAAGCTCATTTAACAGAAGCCAACTTCCATTACAATCTCATCCCTTATGGCATTATGCAGTATTCGGCATTCAACACATAAGCTTCATCTCCCTTAACAATAACAATATATTGCAACATAAAGCACACTTTTTTAGAGAAAAAAGGCTGAAAAAATTTGCCGGATTGAGCTTGTCAGTCACGGCCTGGGACATAATAAAAGGAGAGGATTATGGGGGCGAGCCTTTATTCGCGGCACATGCCGACTGTTTGTGCGAAAGAGAGCCCTTTTCCCTTTTTTTAATAATTTTTTTTATCTCCTTTCGCTGAAAGACCATAATGGCCGTTGTATCCCCATAATCCGCAAAATTAATTGCTTGCGCTTGCCGTGTCGATTAAATCCTCAATTTTCTCCGGAGAGGTTCCGGGCGGATTAAGGTAGGGTACCACGGATCCGACATCTGCGGGGCTTCTAATTAAGAACGACGCCCTACATCGACCGTTCAAGTGGCGGTGGCTTACTTTATTTATTTGTTTTTTGTGCCCCCTTCTCTGCACTCGATCAAGGCTTTCGTTTCCTCCGTATATATATAAAGTATTGGTGTGGGGCAGAGCGGCGTAAGTTTGGGAGTAAATGTTTGCTTGTTTTGGAGAAGAGAAATTAATTGGTATTTATAGGGTAGATATTTAATCTCTCGTCAGATTTTTTTCTTTCTTTCTTTTTTTGAATATTTTGCTATTTATGAAATAGTTATTGGCTTGTTTCCGTAGCATGATCGATGGATTATTGTTAGTGATATTTGCAGTTGTTTTGAAAGGTTAATGATGTTTAATTTCATTAGTGGCTGCAAAAATATGGATTAAAAAGGCAATAAAAGCTACTGCAGAAATTCAGATTAAAGAAAATCCTTTTGATTGAGTTTTTTTACCCGATGAATTTAGTGCTTAATTAATGAATATGTAATTCAGTAGAATTAACTTTTAAGTATTTTGTTGCTTCTGATAACTATATTATGGTTTTATTTTTCACTTTTATGGTTGTTGATATCATTAGTTGCTTTTAAAGAGATGTAATAAGAAAAAAAAATCTCAAAAATTGTATTAAAAATTAAAAATTGCAAATCAGTTAGAATTATTGCACTGAAATCATTTTTATTGATTTATGTTACGCATTAGTATGTTTTGTGATTTTTATTTTAGAAGTCTTGTTGCACAGAAAAAGAAAAAAAAAAAAACCTTTGCTATTACTTTCTTCTATCTTCAAAAGAAGAAAGTATTGTAATCGAAATTTCTTTCGACTTCCAGTTTTCGACGGATTTACACGTTTTAGAGGTCAGAGATTCCAAAAAGCATGTTTTTACAAAATGTCTGTCTGTCCGTGTGTCCGTAAGCCGCCATTCTACCATCAAAAAATCTATGAAGATATGCATAGAATTGAACAAAATTTTTTGAGAATGTTTTTCCCTGTGGCAAGCAAGTCCTCCTTCATTTTTGAAATATTCTACCGGAAGAGAGCGCTGCAATTGCGATTTTTGTGCCATTTTCAATACCATACCACTTAAAAGTGTATGAATTTATGCATAGAATTAAATCAAATTTTTTGTGTAAGTGTTTGGCTATGGCTAGTTGATTATCCCTGAATTTGAAAAAATTCCGCTGGAAGGTGACGCTATAATCACAATGTCTGTGCCATTTTCATTATTTTACCATCAAAAAGTGTATGAAGTTATGCATAGAACTGAACTAAAATTTTTATGTATGATTATTTTTGGGTATGGCAAGTAGATCCTCCTTGAATTTGAAAAAAATCTGCCTATCATTCTATTGTCCATCGGTTCGTGCAGAGACGAAAACTCGTTTTTACTCCGATTAATTGACTGAAGGAGAAATTTAAGATGAAAATCAAAGTTGGTACAGTATTGAATTAAAATTATTAAAGCATTAACACATGTAACAATTTTTTAAAGTATTAAGATGTACGTATGAGATAGAAGAATATTTTGGGATTGGCACATCCAACTAGTTAGGGTGTATTCGAAAGAACGCTTTTCCAGCTTCAACAGCTCGAAATTTTCCGATACAAGTTCAGGCACATTTTTAAAAGTAGAAACATAAAATTTGCTGAGGGGATTATTGAAGGGACGTATGAGGTGCCGTGTGATGTCTTTTTACGCTCAATTTATTAGAATTTGAGTTATAAACAATTACCTTATCAGTATGACCCTTTTTTTCGTTCCCAGGTCTCTCGCTTGGGAAAAATCGGTTCGAAATGCCTTTTTTGATTACTTTTTCTGCAATATTTTCTGCATTTATCAAAGAATCGACAATTACGGCATCTTGTGTACTTTCCAAATAAGAAATTTTGAAAGTTTGGTGTATTTGAGAGCAAAAATGAATTCAAAAATAAATCAGAAAATAGTCAGTTTGAATCGAAATACACCCTTTGCAAAGATTGGAGCATTTAATAATTTCAGAATTCATTCATCTAAAATCAGAAACGTGTTGTTTACACTTTGTTCCCTCCCCAAAGACGATTTTACAGAATTTGTATTTGTAATCGAGACGCCAGTACAATTCACTGTTTTTTAACGGAAAAATTTCCATAAAATCTAGAAAATTTTCCCTTTTTTTTATTATTTGGAAAAAGTAGTTGTTGCTCTTGGTAGAGAATTGGGAAATCTAAAGTATATCTGAATCTTTTTCTTGGTTGAATTCCGCAACGTTTTTAATTTTATTCGTTTCCTGATTGGTCCAAGTTTAAAGCCCCAAAATGGAATATTTCTGTTTTTTATTTTATTCATTTTCTGACTGCTCCAAGTTTAATGTCCAAAAATGGAATACTTCTGTTTTTAATTTTATTTGTTTTCTGATTGGTCCAAGTTTAATGTCCAAAAATGGAATACTTCTGTTTTTAATTTTATTTGTTTTCTGATTGGTCCAAGTTTAATGTCCAAAAATGGTATACTTCTTTTGCCGCAATGACAAAAAGAGTAATAAAAACTTTTCTTAAAATTAACAATTTAAGAACAAATTGTGATGGAGATTTTAAACAAATTTCATTAAAAAGTGAATTTTTTTCTCTACGCAAAGGTGTAAAACTTTAAAATGTGCTATACTTAGAAGTTGAAAAATTTGCAGTTCCGAAAATTGTAAAACTGAAATTTTATTTAAAATTTGTTTGTGATGGATCCCGGAATATTAATGTTCAATCCATGTCGTACGTAATGTAAAGCGTTCACAGTGTTCTCGCTGATATTTGACCAACATTAGTAATTTGGCTAATTAAAAATAAAAAACATTCGCCAAATGAAAAAAGTATTAGCAAAATAAAATCGCCGTGTAGAACAAGTAAAAAAAATCTTTAATTTTTTAATGTACTTTCTTTTTTGTTTAATATGTTCTAAAATAACCTAAGTTTTTATAATTGTGACAACGATTGTTTTTAATCTAATTTTAACTATCCCCTACAAATATATTAAAAATATGCATACATTAAAAATATCTATGTATGCATATGCACAAAAAAGAAAAGAAAGAAAAAACAAAAAATGAGCACTAGCAATTTGGCGAATCTAATCGCTTATTTACTTGCCAAATGCAGAATTTAGTCGCACTTTGGCGCAATGGCGAACGACAGCGAGAACACTGGGGGTTCAGAAATCAGTCTAATCAACTCCATCCAATAAAAATGCACATTTTAAACTATTAAAGTTGTCTATCTTTAATCTACTAGTTTTTTTTTTTTTTTCATTGGCCTAGGGATATTAATGTTTAATGTACGGTGTACGTAATATATGACTCGTTATATTCATCCTAAAAAGGATGTTTATTTTTTTTTTTATTAATTTAAATATAGAATTTATTTATAAGTCTTTAAAATTATAATCTTTGAAAATATCATTTTCCAAAAAGTCGTTGTAATTTGTTAAATTACAATTTTGTTATTTATTATTACTATTGTTTATTTAATTTTTTAAGACCTTAAAAAAGGCGACCGGGAAGGACACTATGCTCTACAGACCTGGTTTCTTTGTTTGAACTGTCTCTCTTAGGCAAACAAATAAACATCCTTTTGTTTATTTATTTATTTATTTATTTTGAATTTTTTTGGAATTTACGGGAATTTTTTCTTTAACAAACCGTGAATTGTACTGGCGTCCCGATTAGAAGTGCAATTTCAATAAAATCGTCCATTTTTGTTTACCGTGTAGTTCATCTTGCGGACACGTGATCCATTCAGCATATCAGAACAGGAACTTTTTTTAATCACAGCACGATTTTTAGTTGGATGTATAAATAGCAATGTTCATTTGTTCATTTTTTTCAGTCACATGATGGTCTCAGCAAATCAGCTTTTGGATCATTAGGCAGAGCAGAAAATGTACTGAAATATATACTATGCACTTTCACATGAGAGAAACTTTAGATGAACGAACTTTAATATCAAATTATGGATGTTGATAACAGTCGATTTACATTGAACTGTTTTCTACTGCGTAGCGTTTTTTTTTAAAAGGATTCTAAGTCGGTCTGTATAAATTATAGGTGCAATGAACGAAGAATTGTTGAACATAGCAATGAAACATTAGATGAATCGAACCCTAAAAAATCAAAATACAGTGGTGGCACGAGCTAAAATTATTTATAATTGTGTTTCTAAAAAGTTTTCAACTAATTGCGTTTATTTTTAATTATTTATTATACATTTATAAAATTTGTACATTTCATAAAGTTAAAAGGATTTATTCTCAAATAAATGCATTTTTAATTGCGTTTCCAAAAAAGCTTTCAATTTCTTGTTAGATGAGTTCATAATTATATAAGGCCCCAGGACCTATAGTCGTCGTTTAGTCCGTTCGTCTTTCTGTCTATCTGTCTGCATAAAGCAGCGTAAATACTACCCAACAAAAAGGTTTTTAATTTAACATATATAATTCTTACATAATTTTGTCGAATCATTTCATGTTTTCTAAAAATCGAATCAAAATTTAAAAACAAATTAATAAAAGTTTTCTTCATTCTATTAATCCTATAATAGCTAAATAATTCAATGATATTCTATGATAGATAATGATTCGTAGTTGCCATGGTGATTATATCCTATTTAGGATAGAGTCATATCATTTCCACACTTTTTAATTTAGTATATCGAATCATATGAAGCTGTATTCATACATTTTCCATAAGAGTACAACAGATATTGCACTAAGATCTGAATGTTTATAAAACTAGTTATAGTGCTAACGAACCTCATTTTCCACGCTTGAAGCATAATTTCCGACTTGTTTACATAAAAATAATTGTAAATTTCATACGTTAAGATGATTTGTGGTAGCATACATTTTGACGAGAGTTGCTGCAAAATGTGGCGAACGAGTGAAGAAAACTGGGCCATGATTCTTAAATGCGTTCTTTATTCATAGAGACTAGTACAACTTCCTTTACAAATAAATATATTTTCGATATTTAAAGAAATATTTTTAAAATATAACGCTCTTTTGCTACCATTGATTTTCGAAAGCATTTTCGAATAGATTTTATAGTGTCTTAACCTGTAATCTCAAACGGGATTGTAGATTTTTCGGATACTATTAATTTTCAAGAAACACTTTCATGTTCAAAAAACGTTTTTTGCAGACAAACAAATTAACAACATTAAAATTAAAATTAAAATTAATATTAATATTAATATTATTTTGTTAATCCTGAGTATAAAAAATCCCTTACGCAACGAAAATGTTTAATTGAGAATTACTAGTATCTTAAAAAAGTATACCTCGGTTTGAAAAAAATGATTAATACACTTTAAAAATACCCAGAAACGTTTCCGGATTTAATATTACTGGAAGGAGAAAAAAATGCTTTGTTTTTATAAATTCTTATTGAATTGAAGAAAATATATTGATTTCTGCATTTTCCAAAGATGAAAACACTTTTAAGAACCGTGGGTAAATCGGAAAAGGTAATCTAAAATCGGATTAAGTTTTTCGAATGTTTTTAATTCTCAACTAAGCATTTTCATGTTCAAAAAACATTCTTTGCAACAATCATATGACAAATTAACAACATCAACATTAAAATTAATATTATTTTATTACTCATAGGTATACAGTCACCGCAAAAAAAAAAAAAAAAAAAAAAAAAAATCTTGACGCAATTTTAGACATTTTGTTAAATATCTAAATATATACATGAGGAATAACTCCGAAACTCCAGATACATAAACAAAATAGTAAAAGTCGTATATTTTCGAGAAGATTTTTTTCTGAAATCCCATAGGGGACCGTCAACAAATTGAAAAAGAACGAAGATCTTTTGATTAACCCTGTTAAAACTAATTTAGCAAAAGTGTTCAAACTGCAGATTATGATTAAGTAGCTTATGGTAATAAAATGTGTTCATTTTTATGCGGATAGCATGCATACACGTAGAGGTAAGGTTTTATAATTAAGGTTTTTATATTAATTTTAAGGTAATTAAGGTTTTTATAAAAACGGTCTCAAATTTTGCCAAGTTTTTTGCTTATAATTTGCAGATTTCTTAATAAAAAACAATTTTTTTTTCAGAAAATATGAGAAACGACATTGTACATAATACCTTGTAATCAAAATTTAAAAATATTAATAATTGTATGAAAAATGAGCAGGTTTACTAAATAAAATTTCACTGTGCATGCGTCAACTCTATAAAAATTTCATTTACATATTGTGTTAGCTAAATGTACAGAGCAACTTTTGTTAAAGTTTCAAAAATATAGCTTGAAAATTCTGAAAATTATCGTCGGAAGAATAAGATCAAAATTCGATATTCCCATAATGAAGCAAAAAGATAAGGGATGTATCCAAATATAGTAGTACATGCAACGTTGTGTAGACACTAATCAATGGAATATGGATACAGCCCCTCATTTTTTTTGTTTCATTTTGGGAATATCCGATTTTGATCTTATTCTTTCGACGACAATTTTCAGAATTTACAAGCTATGATTTTGAAACTTTAACAAAAGTTGCTCTATACATTTAGCTAACACAATATGCAAATGAAATTTTTATAGAGTTGACGCATGCGCAGTGAAAATTTATTTAGTAAACCTACTCATTTTTCATACAATTATTAATATATTTTTTAAATTTTGATTACAGGGTATTATGTACAATGTCGTTTTTCGTATTTTCTGAAAATAACATTGTTTTTTATTAAAAACTTTGCAAATTATAAGCAAAAAAACTTGGCAAAATTTAGGACACTTTTTATAAAAACCTTAATTTCTCTACGAGTATGCATACTATCCGCATAAAAATGAACACAGTTTATTGCCATAGATTCTCAAGAAATCATGTATACCGCAAGGGCGGCTAAGTATTTATCATCGATTGATTTATTGAGAGGTTATTGGCAGATTGAAATGGCAGAGGAGTGTAAACATTTGACAGCTTTTACAACGCATAATGGAACTTATCAGTGGCGTACAATGCCTTTTGGATTATCAGGGGCGGCTGCCACGTTTCAGAAAGATATGAATGAGGTTCTTCAAGGTCATCGGAGGTATGCGGAAGCATATATTGATGATGTCATCATTTTCTCCGACACCTGGGAAGAGCATTGTGGGCATGTTACGGCTGTCATTGAAGAACTTAAAAGCGGAAATTTTACGATTAGGCTAGATAAATGTAAATTTGGAGAGAAATTAACTAAGTTTTTAGGTCATGTAATTGGAGGTGGAACGCATGCACCTGATGAGGAAAAAATAGGAGCAATAAGGGATCTAAAGAGACCAAAAACTAAAAAGGAAGTTAGATCTGTTTTGGGATTAATGGGATTTTATCGATCTTATATTCCAAATTATGCCGAAATTGCTATACCATTAACCGAATTAACCAAAGGGAAGGTTAAAAATACTGTACCATGGGATGAAAGGGCAGAAAAAGCATTTAACCCTTTCAAGGGCGGTGGCTAGAGGGTCTAGCCACCTATTTTTAATTCCAAAATTGACAAATGGCACCAGTAATATTTGAATAAAATTTTGCTTTTCTAATGAAAGTGCAAAATATTGGATTTTTATTTTCTAACAAATTCGTTTGAATATACTGGTGTCAGTCTGTTAATTCATCTTTTTACGAACAGAATTCTTTTGCCCCTGAAAGGGTTAATACTCTTAAAGATGAGTTATGTAAAGTGACGAGTTTGGCTACACCTATCGTAGGCCGGGAATATCAGCTCCACGCAGATGCTTCCGACCTGGCAGTAGGATGTTGCCTTACTCAAAAAGATGAAAAGGGTCAGTATAAACCGATAGCTTTTGCCAGTCAGAAATTGTCAGGGGCTCAGCGTGCTTGGCCGAGTATAGAGAAAGAGGCTTGGAGTGTTCTCCTTGGGTTGCGAAAGTTTGAAAAATGGACCTATGGATCTTAAATTGAGATCATTACGGATCATAATCCATTAAAATTTCTCACCGAAACAACCCCAAGATCACCCAAACTCACTAGATGGGCTCTTGCTTTGCAACGCTGGAACCTGAGTATTTCTCATCGTCCAGGAGCTCAACATTTAAATGCTGACGCAATTTCCAGGCTACATAGAAAGAGCTGGGAAGAACAACCAGTTGTTAGACCATCAGCATCAACGACCCAGTAGTGGACAACCTTAAAGGGATGTCGTCACACATTTAATTTTTTTTTTCTGTGTGTGTGTAAATATTTTTTGATTTTTTTGTTTATAATATTGTATTAACATGTGTATTGTTTATGTAATATTAATATTGGTACAAGGTTCAGTAGAGATGTCAGTAGATAGTGTTCAGACACCTGGAAATACTTATATAATAAGCATAATGAAGAAATCTATAAAGAGACTATTGAACTCTTCTGCGACTATATGTTTGGGAAAAATTAGCCCCTAAAAGGCATATTTTCCGCTAAGGTGGGGGGTGTCAGGTTCTGATAGCACCTGTGCTAAAGAATGGAATTTCTACTATTTCTCTATTTCAATATTTCGTATTGTATGGTTGTGTACAGAATTTCCAAGGTGACATTCCTTCTTTGTGGAAAGGGGAATTGCCAGATAATCCTATGCAGGTGGTATGTTGGAGGAAGAGAACATTGCTGACAGGCATGTCCATCTGTCAGTGAGGTATGCGGATGATCAGGGGATAAGCAACATGTCACTAGGCAAGAAAGGAGTGGGGGAATGTGCCCAATGAGGAAGCTCCACAGGGGGTTGACATTCGTGTGACCCAGTGAGTTGAGAAGGGCATGTTTGTCTCAGAGAAGTCAGTCCGTTCCTGGGTCTCGTACCTAGAAGGTGTATGCCAGAGGTTCTGGTAGAGGGTGCTCTGTGTTGTAGAGCGTAAGCAGTACGTTTTCTGGTGAGCAAAGGACACAGACGTCCTAGTGTTTAGTGAGCTGGGCTAAGAAGTGCAGGCCTAGTATACTTGTGCTGGGAGACTCAAGGTTGAGCTCCGATAAAGTGAATTTAACGTGTTTTGAGTGTGAGGTGGAAAGTGTAATTGGAATAGTACACAGCCAATCTTTACTGTATCTAATTTAATGTTGAATCGGATCACCTATATCCGAGTTGTAATTGTATATATTTGTAAATAGCGTATTTAGTGTGTACATATATTCTTAATAAACTGATAATTCAGTTACTTGACAGCGTAAGTCTTCATTTACACAAACCTCACAGTGGGTGACCGATATCACCTAGTAATATCGGTGGTGGCAGCTATATCTACCACGGACATTCTTCAAAGTTGTGTGGACTGAGAGGAACGTCCGACAAATTGGTGGCAGCGGTGGGATAGAATCGCCTGAAACCAGTGACCAGCGAGCCGTGTTGCAGTCTGTTATTGCCGGATCGTCGAATGTGTGCTAAAGTGTCGTGCCATATCGTCGAGTGTGTGCTAAAGTATCGTGCCGGATCGTCGATTGTATGCTAAAGTGTCGTGCCGTATCATCGAGTGTGTGCTAAAGTATCGTGCCGGATCGTCGAGTGTGTGCTAAAGTGTTGTGCCTGTGCCGTATCAGTATTAGAAAGAACTAAACTGTTGTGCCATATTACCGCTACATCGTGGAACTACCTGTGATTAGAGAAGTACCCCAGCAAATAAAGTATAAGGTAAGGTGTTTGATCATATCCTTCTACTGACATCTCGAACCAAAATTTGTTGTTGTATAATTAATAGTAATTTAAGTAAATTGTCTATTTTATTTATGTATTTTATCAATACTTCCTACCTATAAAGTGCTAATAACCATATTGGCTATTGTTTTAAGGAAAGGTCATAATAACTTGAGCTAGTATTGACTGTCTATAATTTTTTTTTTTTTACTGATGGTGTTAATAGTATTTGGAAGGAATAATTAAATTTACTTAAATTTAAATTATTGTTAAAGTAATATTTAAATGAAGCAATATTTTTTTAGTTTGAAGAGTGTATAATAGCATTTGCTTAGAATTTTAATTGACAAACATAGTGAAAAAAAAAGGCTCAAAAGAGAGCCATAGAAAAAAAAGGCTCAAAAGAGAGCCATAGAAAAAAAAGGCTCAAAAGAGAGCCATAGAAAAAAAAGGCTAAAAAGAGAGGCATAGTGAAAAAAAAAAGGCCCAAAAGAGAGCCACAGTGGGGAAAAAAAAAGGCTCAAAAGAGAGCCATAGTGAGGCAAAATAAAAGTAAAGATCTTGTGATCAAAATATTATATTTGTTTTAAGTGTGAGAACCAGTATTGAATTTGGAAATATTTTAATGAGGATAGTTGTAGAAATTTATATGTGCATGTTATACAATTTTTCTTTAGGTGGATTTTTTGATTGATATCAATACTTCTATTTAATTTCAAAGTATCAGTATTATTATGTAAATTGTATGTTGTTATCTAAGTGTATAAATTGAAATCTGTATTCCATAGTAATCAAATTGAATTACTATTTTACCTTTTGTTTTATTGGAAGTATATTGTGTGATATCAATGGTTGAGAAAAATGAGAGTATTCAGTAGGTTAATTAGAAATTAAATGCATTGATTGTCTGAAGGGTATTAATTAGTAAAATAAGTAGAGATATATCTGTACTATGTTAGGAATTTAGGAAATATTAATTTGGTAGGTTTAACTATTCTTGTGGGGTGGTAATAACAATCGGTGAAGGTATGGCTTTCTTATTGAAACTAAAAAAGGTGGATCTTCAAGGGGTAGCCGAAGAATTGGGTGTTGAATCCGCGGAAGATGATACCAGAATTCAGCTTAAGAAAAAGATAATGAACAGTGATGAGTATGACGAGGGGGTTATTAAGGAATTATCGGACGCTATTGTTGCAGAACGATTAGAACAGAAAAAATTAGAACGCGAAAAGTTAGAAAAACAGGAAAAATTAGAACGCGAAAAGTTAGAAAAACAGGAAAGGTTGGAGCGCGAAGAAAAACAGTAAAAATTAGAGTGCGAAAGGATGGAACATGAATTAGAAATGGAGAGATTAAGGATTCAAGGATCGGCAAATAATTTTAATGGGTCTAGGGAATCTAATAATGAAAGTAACATAGAAAAATTGATCAAAAGTGTTAAAACGCTATCTATCAAGGTACCGGAAGGGACTGAGGGATGGAATTTATTTTTTAACAGTTTAGAAAGGGCATTCAAAACTAAAAATGTACCGGAAAACCAGCAGGCTGAAATTCTACTAAATATGTTAGGAGATAAGGCGGATAATTTGTTAATTTATACCACTACAGAACAAATGGAGAATTATGAGGAATTAAAGGAGTTAGTTCTAAGGGTGTGAGGGAGTGACCTTTGCATAAAGGTACTCTAGTATTTCTGAGATCGTGACGTCAATAATTTAACAAGTGTAAGCGTAAAAGCGACATCTATCCTCTCTTTTACTTTAACTTTCTAGAGTGTGTGTGCTCTTTCGGGTTTTGCAGTTAGCTCGCGGTTATTAGTAATATGTTAATGTGAAGTATCTCAGTTTGCAGCATATAAAAGCTTGGGTTTGAGTGAATGGGGAGGGTCTCTGGCATTAGCCAGCGAGAGAGCATCTGTGGCGGTAGCCAGCGAGCGAGGATCTCTGGCGTTAGATATCGAAGTGAATTATTGTTCAGCGAAGTGCTAGCAAATTGAGACGCAGCAGCGAGCCTCCGGTGAAGTGTAAAGGAGTTTCGACATTTGACTTGAGAGTCGGCCGTGGTAAGAAACTTTATAGTAGTTTCATTTTGATTGTTTGTGAATAAAGAAATACATACAGCCACGGGCTGTCTAGCTTTATCTAGCAGCTCAGCCAAGAGATAGGGAGAAGTATTAGAAGGTGCCACGATTGAGCAAGGCCGAAGCTTGTGAGTATGTGTTTAGCCTTTTCATAGTATTCTCAGTTGTGTAAAATTAAGACTTGCTCCACTTCCCTTCAGCCCTCATCATTTTAATAAACTTTGTTGTTTTATCTTAAGTACTGAGTATGTCTGCATTTAACTCCCACCACGACCAACCAAACGTTACAAATGACACTCAGCATGCATGTAACGTTACAAGGGAACATGAGCCGACACCGAAGGCATGTTTGGAAAATTTTAAGAAGGCTAGGAGAAACCAGAATGAAACTCATGTATTATTTGTATCGCGTTTAATAGCGACGTGGGAAAATTATTGTTAGATTAGAGGTGTTGACTCTTATGAAAAGGTCAATTAGTTGATAGTTACTGATAAATTAGTAAGTACGTTAGATGAGGGTACCGCGTCATATATTGGGTTAACTCACCAAGGTAAATGGTTAGAAACTTCTAAAATTGCTAAAGAATGCGACAATTATTTTGACGCTAAACATAAGTCTTACGCAATTACGTATAAAAGTTTTAAAGGTAAGGATAGACACGTAAACAATGAAAAAATGAGACCGAGGGAGGATAGCAAAGTTAATAATAATTGGAGGCAAAACGGGAGTAATGAGACTAGTTCTTTTTCGGATAGGAAAATAGATTTTAAGAAACCTAGTGATGCTTCAGCCCCTAAATGCTTTAAATGTGGTTTGAGAGGTCATTACCAACGTTTTTGTAATAAAGTGGGTAATGAGGGAAATAACGGTAATAAAGGACGAGGTCCGAAAGCGGGTGTACATAAGGTTGTGGTAAAAGAAAACAAAGAGTTACCTAATGGTGCTATTGTGGCGAGAATATCGGCAAAGGCCGAACAGAGAACTAACGTTATTGGTGAGAAATTAAATAAACTTGAGAAAATTGAAGTTAGTGTAAATGGGCAAAAAGCAAAGGGATTGCTTGATTCTGGATGTGAAATTAGTGTTGTTCATAAAGATTTGGTACCGGAAGAGAAATTAAAAGGAGCGGGTAGTATTTATTTACAAGGGTTATTCGGTGAACCAGTTAAATCGCCGTTGGTTAAACTACCGTTGGCTATTCCGCAATTCGGACAAACTAATATAATTCATCAGGAAGTACTTTGCGCAGTGACTGATAATATTAATGAGAAAGTAATTTTACATCCCGAAGTGATTAATGAGTTGTCAGGTATCAACCGCGAGGAGCCATTGCTAGAGGCCCAAGAGTTAGAAAATTCGGAAATTATTGATAAATTGAATGAAAAGGAAGGTATGAATAACGATAGTTGTAATGTTTACGCAATAGAAACGAGTTCGCAAAATGTACAAAGTCAGAATCCAGAAAAAACGGAAGTGGAGAAAGATAATAAAGCTATTGTTAGCAATTCTGATATGTTTAAAGAATCCCAATTAGAATGTAAAGAGTTAAAGAAAGCTTGGGAATTAGCTAAAATGGATAAGGGGGATTATTATATTGTAAATGGTTTATTGTATCATAAAGAGAAATTGTTAGGCGAGACTATAGCGCAATTAGTAGTACCCAAAATAAGGCGAGAAGAAATCTTAAAATTAGCGCATAGTTCGGTATTTGGAGGGCATCATGCAGCCAAGAAAACGTTACAGAGAATCAGGTATTCATTTTATTGGGAGGGGATGGCGAAAGAAACTAAACAATTTTGTGAGTCATGTTTAGAGTGCCAGTTGACTAGAGGGGTTAAAGTAAATGATAGAGCTCCTATTTCCCCGGTAGCGGCCGGAACTCCCATTTCAGGTGGTTAATGTTGATTTAATTGGGCCTATTGATCCTAAAAGTTCACAAGGGCATCAGTGTATACTAACCTTAATTGATCAGCATCAGGTGAGCGGATGCGATCCCTCTAAAAAGTTTAAGTGCTAAAACCGCGTGTGATGCGTTACTTCAAATATTTATGAGGACAGGAATTCCAAATATAATTGCCTGTGATAATGGAACCAATTTCACCGCCGACTTAACGAAGGAATTTGAGAAAAGGTTAGGTGCTAGTCCAAGAACCCCACAGTATCCACAGTCTAACGGGCCTGTGGAACGATTTAATCAGACTCTTAAACGTATGTTACATCATACTATTAGAGAAGAAGGAAAAAAGTGGCATGAACAAATACCATTTGTATTATGGGCGTATAGAGAAGTCCCAAATTCTACGACGGGAATCGCACCTTTCTAGTTATTATATGGTAGAGCGCCGGAGGGTCCTTTATCGATTCTCAAGTCATCTTGGGCAGGAGAAAATAAGGGGGCGCAGTTAGATACTACGCCGATTCATGAATATTTGAATAAACTTAGGGGACGTTTAGAAAGAGCCGCAAATGAGGCAAAATTATCGTCTGAGGTACAACAAAATAGAATGGCTTACCATTATAATTTAAGGTCTAAGGAAAAAACGTTTGAAGTAGGCGATAAGGTAATATTGTTTATCCCCGATTCGACTAATAAGTTATATTCTAGGTGGCAAGGGCCGGCAACCATAGTCGAAAAACGAAATCAGCATTCATTTATAGTTGAGTTAGCCGACGGGAGTAGGAAGCATGTGCACCAAAACAAAATACGAGAATTTATTGCTAAATGTAATATAGTTAATATTGCTTTTGAGGGTGATGAGGAATTTGGAGAAGTTGGGGAAATTCCTATTTTGAACCGGGATCAGGAAATAGAACGAGATATAGAAAGGTTCGAAATAAAAGGGTTATCTAACAATCAAGTTAAAGATATAAAATCTATTTTGATGGAGAATAAAGAGGTGTTTATGGGTCCTGTACGACCAGCTGGGGTAGGGGAGCATCGTATTGATCTGAAACCGGGGGTGGAAAGGAAAAAACCAAAGTTATATAGTGTGCCGGTAGCTTATAAAGAGGAAGTAGATAGGCAGATTCAGGAGTTATTAGAATTAAATCTAATCGAAGTGTCAAATGCTGAAATTAGTCATCCAATTGTTTGCATGGCGAAAAAAGACGAAACTATTAGACTTTGTATAGACTATAGAGCGTTAAATTCGGTAACTCAGGTGCCAACCTTTCCGATGAAAGATTCTCAAGATATCATGTATACCGCAGGGGCGGCTAAGTATTTATCATCGATTGATTTATTGAGAGGTTATTGGCAGATTAAAATGGCAGAGGAGTGTAAACATTTGACAGCTTTTACAACGCATAATGGAACTTATCAGTGGCGTACAATGCCTTTTGGATTATCAGGGGCGGCTGCCACGTTTCAGAAAGATATGAATGAGGTTCTTCAAGGTCATCGGAGGTATGCGGAAGCATATATTGATGATGTCATCATTTTCTCCGACACCTGGGAAGAGCATTGTGGGCATGTTACGGCTGTCATTGAAGAACTTAAAAGCGGAAATTTTACGATTAGGCTAGATAAATGTAAATTTGGAGAGAAATTAACTAAGTTTTTAGGTCATGTAATTGGAGGTGGAACGCATGCACCTGATGAGGAAAAAATAGGAGCAATAAGGGATCTAAAGAGACCAAAAACTAAAAAGGAAGTTAGATCTGTTTTGGGATTAATGGAATTTTATCGATCTTATATTCCAAATTATGCCGAAATTGCTATACCATTAACCGAATTAACCAAAGGGAAGGTTTAAAATACTGTACCATGGGATGAAAGGGCAGAAAAAGCATTTAATACTCTTAAAGATGAGTTATGTAAAGTGACGAGTTTGGCTACACCTATCGTAGGCCGGGAATATCAGCTCCACGCAGATGCTTCCGACCTGGTAGTAGGATGTTGCCTTACTCAAAAAGATGAAAAGGGTCAGTATAAACCGATAGCTTTTGCCAGTCAGAAATTGTCAGGGACTCAGCGTGCTTGGCCGAGTATAGAGAAAGAGGCTTGGAGTGTTCTCCTTGGGTTGCGAAAGTTTGAAAAATGGACCTATGGATCTTAAATTGAGATCATTACGGATCATAATCCATTAAAATTTCTCACCGAAACAACCCCAAGATCACCCAAACTCACTAGATGGGCTCTTGCTTTGCAACGCTGGAACCTGAGTATTTCTCATCGTCCAGGAGCTCAACATTTAAATGCTGACGCAATTTCCAGGCTACATAGAAAGAGCTGGGAAGAACAACCAGTTGTTAGACCATCAGCATCAACGACCCAGTAGTGGACAACCTTAAAGGGATGTCGTCACACATTTAATTTTTTTTTTCTGTGTGTGTGTAAATATTTTTTGATTTTTTTGTTTATAATATTGTATTAACATGTGTATTGTTTATGTAATATTAATATTGGTACAAGGTTCAGTAGAGATGTCAGTAGATAGTGTTCAGACACCTGGAAATACTTATATAATAAGCATAATGAAGAAATCTATAAAGAGACTATTGAACTCTTCTGCGACTATATGTTTGGGAAAAATTAGCCCCTAAAAGGCATATTTTCCGCTAAGGTGGGGGGGTGTCAGGTTCTGATAGCACCTGTGCTAAAGAATGGAATTTCTACTATTTCTCTATTTCAATATTTCGTATTGTATGGTTGTGTACAGAATTTCCAAGGTGACATTCCTTCTTTGTGGAAAGGGGAATTGCCAGATAATCCTATGCAGGTGGTATGTTGGAGGAAGAGAACATTGCTGACAGGCATGTCCATCTGTCAGTGAGGTATGCGGATGATCAGGGGATAAGCAACATGTCACTAGGCAAGAAAGGAGTGGGGGAATGTGCCCAATGAGGAAGCTCCACAGGGGGTTGACATTCGTGTGACCCAGTGAGTTGAGAAGGGCATGTTTGTCTCAGAGAAGTCAGTCCGTTCCTGGGTCTCGTACCTAGAAGGTGTATGCCAGAGGTTCTGGTAGAGGGTGCTCTGTGTTGTAGAGCGTAAGCAGTACGTTTTCTGGTGAGCAAAGGACACAGACGTCCTAGTGTTTAGTGAGCTGGGCTAAGAAGTGCAGGCCTAGTATACTTGTGCTGGGAGACTCAAGGTTGAGCTCCGATAAAGTGAATTTAACGTGTTTTGAGTGTGAGGTGGAAAGTGTAATTGGAATAGTACACAGCCAATCTTTACTGTATCTAATTTAATGTTGAATCGGATCACCTATATCCGAGTTGTAATTGTATATATTTGTAAATAGCGTATTTAGTGTGTACATATATTCTTAATAAACTGATAATTCAGTTACTTGACAGCGTAAGTCTTCATTTACACAAACCTCACAGTGGGTGACCGATATCACCTAGTAATATCGGTGGTGGCAGCTATATCTACCACGGACATTCTTCAAAGTTGTGTGGACTGAGAGGAACGTCCGACCGGTACAGGTCAGTTCGACGCCAACGTTTCGACGCCAACTGTTCGACGCCAACGTTTCGACGCGTGGTCAGTTCGACGCCGTACTTTTCGACGCCGGGGCAGTTCGACGCCATATATTTTTTATGAAACTTAGGAACTTCCGATTTTATTTACGTTTGCACAGCTTATTTAGACTTTCTAACAGCATATATATATATATATATATATATATATATATATATATATATATATATTTTTTTTTTTTTTTTTTTTTTTTTTTTTTTTTTTTTTACTTTTCTGTGTTAAAAAAAGAAAAGAAAAAATGTTTACAATGTAAAATATCTTTATTTTTATGTTCTTACTAAAAAACACCCATTCTTATTTAAATTAATTGCTAATGAGCTATTTTCTTCAAAACTTTTAAATTCCTTTACAATGTATTTTATTCTATTTTTTGCTATAGGAATATAATTCACAAATATCCACATTTTAAAAGTACTAATTAAATGAAACTCTTTAATAAAGACCTGTTTTGTAATTTTTAATCCTTGAATAGTTGTGTAAATTTTAAAGACTAAAACGCAGTAAAACTGTTAACGTTATTTGTTCAGAATTTGGAAATACCTTTAGTGTAAGTAAAGCAGCTTCCATAACGTATTAACTAGAATTCACATGCAATTCCTTTGTCCTCACCTTGACAAAGGGATAGGGAGCGTCCATAATGGGGACAATGAGGGCGCACGTAAATGTACAAAGGAACCGTGACATTCCCACTCAGGGGGGAAGAAATGTTGCACAGAAAAGCTAACACCGCTTCCCCTAGAAACCCTTGCCGATATAAGAAGAAACGGGTTGAAACTTCGCATTGACGCCTGTGACTAGCTTATCCTTATCTATTCTTCTTTCTTTGAAACATATTACAGGCTTGTAAATAACTCTAACTCTTTTTTGACAAGTGCAACCCCCCCCCCCCTCCTCCAGTTGGGGGTTATGAAATCGCCTCAGATTTGTCGTTAAGTATTGCCGATTGTCAACGCATGCGCATTTCTTATCTTCTCTAAAGCGCCCGTAATCTATTTGGAAGCCTGTCGATATTTTTAAATTCAATGTTAGCACTTTCAACCGTAGAAATGTCTGAAAGCCGAAAATATATGACTAAGAGAGGTAAAGAAAAGTATGAGCACGATGGATATTTATATTGTTTCGATAAATATATAGAAAATGGAGCAAAAAAATCGTGGCGTTGTGAAGTTGAATTTTCCAAAAACAATAAATGTAAAGGAAGAATTTACACTGATGCAGTTACGAGTGAATTTTTAAAACTTGTTCGCAATCATGCTCATGAAGGAAATGCAGCACGTGTTGAAGTTGTCCGCACTTTAACATCAATAAAGCGAAGGGCAGGTGAAACACAAGAAACTCCCGCAGTAATTCGCATTGAAGAAACGCAAGAGCTGTCTGTTGGAGCATTAGGACAGTTTCCAAGCAGAGAAGCTGTAAGATTAGTTATTAAAAGACGTAGAAAAGACATAAATGCACTCCCGTCGCAACCAATTGACAGAGCTTCCATTGAATTGCCAGAAAATTATAAATATTACGGAGAAAATAAGGAAAATTTTGTTATCGCCGATTCGGGAGTGGGGGATAAAGACCGAATTTTAATTTTCGGAAAAGCCAGTGTCAGCGATTGGATTCACCTCGTAACAAAAATTTACGTTGATGGAACTTTTAGTCTAGCACCACATCATTTTTACCAGGTTTTTGTTATTATGGCCGAACGTGGAGGTTTTGTATTGCCAATCATTTATGCCCTCTTACCCGACAAGGCGGAAGAAACATATACACGAATGCTTGAAATGATTCAAGACAGTTGGCCATTTTTTAAGGCGAAAAAAATTTCTTTAGATTTTGAAATTGCCTTAATTAACACTTTTTCAAGCAAGTTTCCAGACGCCGAAATTCAAGGGTGCTTGTTCCACCTTGTGAAAAATATGAAGCGCAAATTAGCAGAATTCAATTTAATGCAACGATATAATACCGATGCTGATTTTGCTCTCTATGCACGTATGATTCCTGCGTTAAGTTTTGTGCCTATCGAAGAACTTGAAAATGCTTTAGAAGTTTTGAGTGAGAATTTACCTAATCAGTTAACCCCAATTTTAGATTACTTTGAAGATTATTATGTTGGAAGGATTCAGAGAAATAATCGTCGCCGTCGTCCTATTTTTAAACCAGAAATGTGGTCATGTTATGCTAGAACCTTAAATAACGAAGGACGCACCAATAATTTCGCGGAAGCAGCACACAGACGTTTACAGTCCGAATTTGGTGTTTCACACCCCACATTATGGAAATTCATAGATGGTCTCAGACGTGTTCAAAAAACAATTGACCAATGTTATGAGCAATTTGTACGTGGAGATGAACCGCCGCACAAGCGGAATAAGTATCTGCGAGCTGATATGAGAATTAAAGTAATAGTTGAAGATTTTGAAAATCGAGAAATAATGGAATACCTGAAAGGTGTGGCGCATAATTTTGCAATGGATTAGTATAATAACAGTTTTGTGATGTAATCTTATTTATGTGTAATCTTGTTACTCTGTAATTAAATTTGTCTGCAATATAACTTTTTTGTAACCATATGTTTATTTACCATTTCTGTATTTTGCCTTTTTGATGCTGTTTTGTGAAATAAATAAATAAAAAAAAACAACCTCCCTCATGTCCCAGGGCCTTGACGTTGGCGAGGGGGCTTCTCACTAATCTGGGACAAAAAAAAAAAAATCTAGAACACTTTCACACATATATTTATTTCAAATATGCATGCAAACAATCGATAATTCAATAAATAAAAATCAGTCATATTGCTTATTTATTTGAATCACGCTTCATATACATAACAAAAATATATATATATTATATCAGGCATATTGCATATTTATTCTAAAAATAAATAAAAATACGGAAAAAAATATATGGCGTCGAACTGCCCCGGCGTCGAAAAGTACGGCGTCGAACTGACCACGCGTCGAAACGTTGGCGTCGAATCGTTGGCGTCGAACCGTCGGCGTCGAAACAACCTGCTTCGCGTCCGACAGTGTCCTAAAAACCTATAACCCTGTTTTATAATAATAATTAATACATTTTAAAAATACTCAGAAACGTTTCCGGATTTAACATTACTGGAAGCAGAAAAATTGCTTTGTTTTTATAAAATCTTATTGAATTGAAGAAAATATATCGATTTCTGCGTTTTCTAAAGATGAAAACACTTTAAAGAACCTTGGGTAGGAAAAGGCAATCTAAAACCGGATTATAGGTTTTTCGTATAATATTTATTCGCAACTACGTACTTTCATGTTCAAGAACATTCTTTGCAGACAACATGTGATAAATTAGCAACATCAATATTAAAATTAATATTATTTTGTAATTCTTGGGTATAAAAATTCACTTACGCAACGAAAATAGTTAATTGTGAATTACCAATATCTTAAAAACATATAACTCGGTTTGAGAAAATCATTAATACACTTTAAAAATACACAGAAACGTTTCCGAATTTAATATTACTGGCAGCAGAAAAAAATGCCTTCTTTTTTTAAATTTTTTTTTGAATTGAACAAAGTATATTGATTTCTGCGTTTTCTAAAGATAAAAATATTTTTAAGAACCGTGGATAAGTCGGAAAAGATAATACCAAAACCGGATTATAGGTTTTTCGGAAACTATTAGGCAACTAAGCACTTTCATGTTCAAAAACATCCTTTGCAGATAATCATATGATAAATTAACAGCAGTAATATTAAAATTAATATTATAATTATTTTGTTAATTTTGGGTATTAAAATTCACTTACGCATAAGAAAATGTTTAACTGAGAATTACTATCCTAAAAACCTATAATCCTGTTTGAGTAAAATGATTAATGCATTTTAAAAATACTCAGAAATGTTTCTGAATATATTATACTGGCAGGATTTAAAAAAAAAAATAATTCTTATTGAGTTGTTGAAGAAATTATATTGATTTCTGAATTTTCTAAAGATAAAAACATTTTTAAGAATCCTGAGTAAGTTGGAAAAGGATTACAGATTTTTTCGGTTTTATTAATTCTCAACTAAGCATTTTCATGTTCAAAAAACATTCTTTGCAGACAATCATATGATAAATTAACAGTACTAATATTAATATTAATATTAATATTATTTTGTTAACTTTGGGTATAAAAATTCACTTGCGCATAAGAAAATGTTTAACTGAGAATTACTAGTATCCTAAAAACCTATAGTTCGATTTGAGAAAAATGATTAATGAGCTTTAAAAATAATCAGAAATATTTTCTAATATAATATTATTGGCAGCAGATTTAAAAAAAAAAATAATAATAAAACTTATTTTTGTAAATTCTTTTTGTATTGAAAAAAGTATACCGATTTCTGGGTTTTCTAAATATAAAAAAAGAACACTATTAAAAATCGTGGGTAAGTCGAAGAAGGTTATTGCATATGTTCATTTGTGGTTATTTTATAATATCCTATATATTTAAACATTTGGATTTTGTACATTTGTTTGTCTGCAGTGTAAGATAAAGTTCTGAGTTTATCCTTTTTCACGAAAATAAATTAAATTTGATTCAAACAAAGTTTCAAATATACTCTGAAGTTTTAATTATGATTTTAGAAAAGCGAAACAACATCGAGTGCACTGGTGATAATTGAGAATTAAAATAGTAGAATTTGTAAAAATCATCATAAAATAAAGAAAAAGCATGGCGCATTTCAAGCTAAAACACCACAGCTCATCATCGGTTGAAGCAGATACGAATAAGAGCACAAGGTATATGAATATATGAATATGAATATATGAATAAGAGCACAAGGTCAAAGAATTTTTAAAAAAATCTGTCTTTCTCCAGTAAAATTAGAAGAATATTTTTGATAACTCTAAAAGACAAAAAACTTGATAATCTTACATTATTAAAACTGTTAATGAATATTGTAAGAGTTTTTACTGAAAATCATTGGTTGTATTACTAAATTTCATTTACTCAAACTTCATTTATATTAATCCTGGTAATCACAAAAAGTTCTGCAAGAGTTTACCTCCAGGGTTTTTTAAACAGTCTACCCAGATCAGTGTTGAATCCAGGGGGAGGGGGGGGGGCTTGGGGGCCATTCCCCCGGAGCAATAAAATGTCACCCCCGGAGCTCTAAAATTGCTCCCCCCCTCCTTGGAGTCACAGAAGTCCCTCCCTTAGAAAAGTGTCTGAATTGAATACTAACCAAGATGAACCATGATTTAATTCTAATATTTTTAACCTACTTTAACATTGTAAGAAATTACTTTCATAATAGAAAAAAAGACTTAATCGGTATTTATTTTATGAAAAAATACCCTCAATACAAAAATTAATCATTTGCTCTTCCAAAAGCTTCGGAGCCAGCACATATATATATACATATATATATATATATATATTTAATTTTGTTACTTTATACCATTTTTATTCAAAACTTTTCAATTTCTTGATAAGTTTTTTTTCTCTCTCTCTTATCTCAAACGATAGCTGTCAGAGCAACGGATGAAAGAACCGTGAAAAAACTTTTATAGATTAATTTTTGAAGTGAGTTTATTTTGTCGCCCGCTCAAAAGTCTTCGATGACGGGGGGGGGGGGGGGGGAGGGGCTTTTAATGAAGTCTTATCTTTTGTCAAGTCGTGTAAATCAAAAGCTATTGACTTGCACCCGTACATTAATTAGTTTTTCTCGCTTCTGTGCGCAGTTTGGGCTGCTTAACCTGTCTCCTTATAATAAATGGCGTCCCACACTTTTCTCGCTAATATATATTGCGGGTTAAATCCCACCTCGAAACGGAAGTAATAAACTTCTATCTGAAAGAAATGAAAACTTCTCGAAAAGGACAGGATGAAAAATGTGCCAAGGAATAATCAATGGACGTTCGGAATTATAATTGGAAGTGGGGTATAAATTGCTCTGTGACATTGACAAGTAATGAAAATTCATTTGGCTTTACGTTAAAAAATGCGAGGACTTTGGAGAATTCAGCTGTTAGCTTTTAGTAGGTTAGATAATATATGTTACAGATATTCCGAATTTAAAAGTTTAATATGCCTGATAACAAATGTAAATGGTGTTTACACTAAGACTTGAATTTCTGAATAATTCAATAAATTGGTACAGTATCTATTGGGACATTACTTCTTCTTTTTGCATAATAAAAAGTATTAGAGGAAAGATATGTTCAATAATTTAATTTGAAGTATAATTTACAAAGCTTTGTGACTTTGCAAGATAGCCTTTTCAAAATGAGAAGACTTTTGATAATACCCAGCAGTTAACTTTTCGTAAGTTAGATTATTATATTTTACGAATTTCCTTTCATTTATTAAAGTTTTTTTACGTGAATGATTACTAATCTAATATATAAAAACGAAAATTTGTTTTTCTGTTAGTAAATCTATGTGGGGCACATTTGGATTGCATCTTACAATTTACAATCTTTTTTAATAGATATAACAATTGTATTCAAAGTTACAATATCACAATATGTCTGCCAATAATACAATCTGCATGCATACAAGATAGTATGCCGACAGATAATTACAGGTTAGTCCATTGCAGCTGGCAAGGGACTGGCTTGAGACCAGGAGCTACGTTTCAATACTCCAGTTTTAAATGCGGTGGCTGTTGTTATTTTAAGGAATGAATTGCATCAGAAAGATATAGTTTTGCAGAAAAAAGACGACCGTCTTCAACGAGTATGCAGTACAAATAGAGCATATGAGTCTTGCAATATTTGTTTATGTTTTGGAAGGGGAAAGACGGATATTATTTTGAGTCATGTAAGTTGATCCAACAACAGGGGTACCTTCAGCTAAAAAAAAAAAAAAAAAAAAAAAAAAAAAAAAAAAAAAAAAAAAATACCATGAATTTTTATTCTTATAGGCTGATGATACGAAAAGAGACGTTCAAGTTATTGTACGTTCTCCGACTTTCCTTTCAGTTTGTTGTAGATATGTTCGCCAATATACAGGGTGAGTCATAAATATCGAAACAATAAGCTATCTCTTTAAATATTGCACCTAGACCAATATTTCCAATTGCAAAAATTCATAAAAAAGGTGACATTTTTGATAAGATAAGTTGCAACTGCATCGGGGGTCTATTTGAAAACATACGAAAATAAAATTTTAATACGGACCCCGTTGGGCAAAATTCCCAGTTAGAAAATTACTCCTTATCCATTCCTAAAATTGAACAAAAAATTTTTCTTCTTCATATCTAAAAACCTCACGGAGTTATTAAAATCAAAAATTCCCCAAAATTTGTGACTTACACCACTTAACCATGCCTGTAAACGAAAAGTTGTTGACTCATTTTGAATGCAAGTGAGGGATCATCCACAAACTGTCCGTCATTAAATGTCGATTTAAGTTCGTGCCTCTTATTTGGACATAAAAAAGTTAGCGTATTGATTTAAAGCTAAACTTGTTTTGAAAATATGATGGTAGTCTGCACTGGAGGTCCGCATGGGTCGAAATATCTAGATTAGGTCTCAAACCGACCCAATGGGGAAAAAAATTCGACCCGGCCTGGAAAAAAGTTTAAGTCATAGCCCGGCTCAGCCAAGAATTTCTATATAGTTTTTTATTTCGGTATGGTTAAAAATTGTTTCCTATCTAAGAATTCCAAACAAAATTCCTTATTACAGCCTTTCGTTTTTCATATTTATACTTTTAAATTAAAGAAATGCCAAAGGCTGTCATATGTTAATTGAATGAGAAACTTTTATAGGCGCTTGGGCATTTTTGAGATGGCGAAAAACCATCGTGGTCGCAACACTATTGCCGTAACCGATGTCTCTGTATATAAGTATCTATATTTTTGAGGGCCTCTTCAGGGGAGGGGGGATTGCACCCTCCCAACATACACCTTAAAATTTCGCTCATTTAATTCTCTACCATTTTTTACTTTCAAGTTTAAGTTACATGGCACCTCCGAGGCGTGGACCCCCTTCGGTCGGTTACTCACCTAACTCATTTTTTCACTTCATCTCTTCATTTCAATTTTTAAAAGGCTATAACTTTGCTTCTATGTGAGCTACAGCAGGAAGAAGAATTTTAATATAACTAACTTTTCCTCGCCGTTCTTTTTGCTATTACAGTTTTCTGGTTTTCCCATAGGATCCTTTTTTTTTTGGGGGGGGGCAGGGGGGTAGGGGCTCTTCTAATTTTTTGATGTTATATGTCTATTGAAAGCTTATGCTTCATACATTACACATCTAGCATAAAAAAATTTCTACCATCATTGTGCGTCACGTTACGGACCCATAATGGGTTAAAATTTAAATTTCTTAAGTTTCTTCGTAATTGTTGAAGTTTTCATTTCTGTCGGCACTTCCCTACTTAGGAGGTGTAAAGGGAATTTATTTTTTTTCTCAGGTATTATTATGTTTATTTTGCATGGAACAACACATTTTCCGTTTCAGACAGGATTTCGTCATTGGCGGATTTTTTCACTGGTTTTATTGTATTTAATTTTTTAGCCACTGAAAATACTATTTTTTTTTTAAATAAATTTAATTATTTTTTTTAAATAAAGGCGATTTTGAAACCTATGTTTTTCTCGTAAATTTTTTGAATGAGCAAATTTTATTTATTTTATGCACGTATTAGGTCAATCAGAGACAGTGATTTTAATACAGGTTGTGTCGAGACCGGGATTGAAAATTTCGTCCAGTGCAGGCCTAGGAAGAAAGAAGCTGTCCCCTCCGGTATGAAAAATACCTTAGGCCCGGCCAGGCGAGTTTTCATTAAAAAGTAACGTCTCCGTCCTGGCCCGGCCTGAGCCCAGAATACAGAATTTTTAACAGTCTCTCCAGGACGATAAAAAGCCTGAAGTTATAAAAGCTAAATTTACATAAAAGACTTTATCCGTATCTTAGAAAAAGCATTGTTTTAAATAACTGACAGTGCAGAAAGGAGATGGAAGCGAGAAAAGTGAAACTGAATTGGAAGTTTCAGTTGCAGAAAGGAGTTATTTTACACTTTCAATTTTTTTAAAAGCACTTAAACATTTTATTAGGAGCCAAACTTTATTTAAAACTTTAAATTCGTTTTTCTGCATGGTGAGCTTCCCCCCCCCCCCCACTATTTCTCGCCTTTAAATTATTAAAAGTCAAATATAGTCAAAGAAAAAAATATGCAAGCTTGAAACACGGCATTTTTGATTATATTACATTATTTTTTTCTCGGCAAACTTGAAAAAATATTTTCTTTAGAAAATATGATTTATATCAGAAAATAGAATTTATTTATTTATTTTTACTCATTTATTTTTCAAAATATGATTTATTATTTATATAACTTGTATCATTTTTTTAAATAAATATTTTTAATAGTTTTATAATTAATATTGAAAGAAAACCCTGGAACAAAACTAAAATCATATTTTCATTTTTAATTAAATAAAAAAAAATTAAAATCCGATATATAATGTTTCGACTAATAACGATTTTAAATTATACCATTTAAACCAGTACTAATCATTTGAAATTTTTATAAATTTTATGAGAAATTTTAGGATGCAATTCTCTTAGCAAATTATATGGCTAACCATCGCAAAAAAAAAAGAAAAAAAAAATCAAAATTCTAACTCAAAAGATATAGAATTTTTGCATGTTTCCTAGAACTGTTAAAGTAACATTGTTTCTTTGAGGGCCTTTCAGTTTGTGTCTATTCCCTTAAAACCTGGTGAAATATTTAACGGACTATAACGCTGCGAATTTTGAAGATATGAAGATGCAATTTTTTGTGTCAAATTCAGGACTGGATAAGGAAAATTTTCTTAATTGGAATTTTCATCCTACGGGGCCGCATAAAAATTTAATTTTCATATTTTTTCAAATAGACCTCCCATGGAGTTGCAACTTATCTTATCAAAAATTTCACCTTTTTTTAATAAATTTTTGCAATAGGAAGTATGGGTCTAGGGGAAATATTTAAGGAGATAGCCTATTGTTGCGATATTTATGACTCACCCTGTAGAAAGTGCACGATTGTTGTTTGTAAAACTCAACCAGAAGAAACTCCGTGCATTTAAGTACATCCATCTCCGAGATGCTGTGAACAACGATGCTAATTTGGTAGAAGTAGGTCACTTGGTTATTTTTCCCTCAACTTTTATTGAAAGTGCACGTCACATACACGAAAACACACAACAACTACGACATACATGTGAGGAATTATGAAAAACCCGACCTCTTCATAACTTTTACTTTCAATGCAAGATGGTCAGAAATTCAGGCAGAATTAATCAAAGGCCAAAAGTAATTTGATAGCCATGATTTGACGGCAAAAGTGCTTCGCCAAAATCTCTTACAGTTCATGAAATCCATTACAAAACTTCCGATATTTCGTCAAGTCCGATGTTAGATGTACACTATCGAGTGGCAGAAAAGAGGTTTGCCGCGTATTCATGTTTTGCAGTGGTTCAAAAACAAGATCATGTCAATTGACGTTGATAAGATCATATCAGCTGAAATTCCCGATCCTGATGAAAATCCCATCCTTTTTTAAGTCTTCATGCATGAATACAAGTTTACACAGAATTATCCAAGGAATCTCATTAAGAAAACTCAGACTGGAATGGATGGTTAACCCCTATACAAAAGAAGAAGTCCTGAAGATATTGGCAGAGTTACGAAGATCAAGGTAAAATTTGGAAATATGTTACAGTGAATTTGAAACCGACAACAAATTATTTGTTCCTTACTTCCCATTGCTGTCAAGCTTATTTCAAGCATATATTAATGCTGAATACTGCAGCTCAGTCAAGTCCATCAAATACATTTTTAAATATATAAAAAAAGGGAACGATCAAGAAGTTATTTTTTTTTCTTTTCAGCCAGACGGATCTGTTATCAACGAGATTGAAAAATACCAAATAGGTATGGGGCCATCCATAAATGATGTCACACTTATAAGGGTGGGGGTTGTCACAAGAGGTTGAGAGGGGGTAAGGAGAAATGTGATATCACACATTTTGGTTAAAAAAAAAGCATTAAAATTCTGCGGATCAAATTATAAAGTATGAAGTTATTTTAAAATTAAAATATTTTGTGTTCATAAAGATAAGATTTAAAGCCAAATATGTTAAATTCTATTTCAAATTCCAAAATACTATTGTTTTTAATTGCGCTTTCATTACTAATCATTTTTAATACTATTCTATAATAATTTTGTTGTTGTTGTTGTTATAAATATTTTGTTGTAATTATATACAAATTTTTATATACAAAATAAGTACACAAATCATTTTTCTTATTCAGATCACAAATGTCATTAAAACGCATAGTTAAAGTTTAAAAATAAAATTTGAAATAGGATCTAAAGCGTAGTGCTTTGTTTCTGAACTACAACTATATGTTAACGTAATATAGCGTGACATGTGACAAGAGGGGGGGGGGGGTTAAAGTGAAATGTGACACTTTGTTACAAAGGGAATAAGGAGGTTAGTCAAAAATATGGAAAAAATGTGTGACATCATTTATGGATGGCCCCTATGTACATTAGTAAAATTGAAGCGATTTGGAGAATTTTTAGTTTTTCAATTCCTGAAAAGTTTTCTTCAATTTTTCATCTCAGTGTGCATCTGGAAAATGAACAGCATGTTTATTTCACCGAAGAAAGTGTGCAGCAGAGAATTTTGCATGTACCTAAAACATCTACTACTTTTCTGACTGCTTTTGTTTTACGCCATGGGTGGAACCTCTTGGTTGGTTGGCCTTTAGTTTGTTTATCTTTTTTACAGGTGTCTGTTTTCACATAGCGTAGCATTTATATTTTTATTTATTAACTTTTTTTTTTTTTGCTTTGTAGTCTCTAGGGCTATCAGTTCACTCGTTTGATTACTTATGATTGGCTGTTATCTAAGACTCACATAATTTCTACGTTTGAATATTGCTATTTCTGAAAAATAAACTTTTTCTTGTTTAATTACAGAAGTTTTCCATTAAACAAAGCAACAATTACTATTCGAATACAGGGGTACTCAAAACTAGTTCAATACGAATCCTGAAATATGTATAAATTGTATCTTTACGATCGTTATATTTAATAAAATTTTGAAAGCAAATGAAAAAGAATAAAGTGGAAAAAATGTTGGGCTGATTATATATATATTTAATAGGAATTTATCTTTTATTATTGCATGCATAACGAATAATTCCTTTTTTCTTTTTGAAATTTATTATTATTATCATTATTATTATTGTTATTATTATTGTTAAATCATAATAATTATTATTGTATAATACACAAGTGTTCGGAGCGTGCTTGGAAGAAATCTGGCTATTGTTTAGTGCATGTTTAGAAATGCCAATGTTAAAAGTTTCTGAATTTAAATTGTTAATACAGTTTAATTCAAAAACGGTTTTTAAATTTTCTTTTGCAAATAAAGTTTTCGAAAACAATGCAAAGAAAAAACTTTCACACAAAAATAAAACTTTATATATGCTGTTACATGTACAAAATAAGCAATATAATTTTTCTTTTCAAGTTTTACTGTATATCAATTTTGTAAAATTAATTTCTATTGACACTGTATTTAAATAAAATTTCATAATTAATTCAACGTAGCAATATAAAATTCAATACATTATTGTCATGCATTTGTTTGACTTTCATCTTCTCATGGCAAATTGCTTGGCATTTTTCATCTCATTCATTTTTGATATTGTTAGAATTCAAGACGATATTTCATTGTCTTCACTTATTCCCGCTCATTTAAAACTCAGCACATGCCATACTCAAATACGAAAAGAGCTGAATATTTCAAGCTCTTCAACCAATTCCGCTGCTTTCTCAAATTCTTACTTTTGATTACTACCCTCTAAAGGGAGGAGAATAGGCGCTCTGAAAATCATTTTAAAGGCAGTTATCCTCTGCACACTGTACGGCAAAATTTTCATATACTGTATAGGTACCGGTACCTATCCTTTAAATACGACACTCCGGAGTTGCAGACGAGAAGAGGGGTGTGAGGTATAAATCTGGTAAAAGTATCTCAGTTACGGCACCATTTCGGGAGATGAGCGAGCTCATTTTTCCTTGCCTTAATTTTATGTAAGATGTTCCAAGATTAGCTTGGAAGGGCGTAGGGGGCCTCAAAAGATTGGACCGGAATCACGTTTGGAGAGAGCGGGGGTTGCGGAGGGTAGTGCACATCTTCAAATCCTTTTCTGCCCCCCTTTACTTTCTCCCGGAATCCATTGTGAGACGCGGAAAGTGTAATATCTATGAACGGAGTGTAACGCACGTAGGTATAGTCCAGATTTGCATATAAGGAGAAAGCAGCGCGCCTTTCTGAAAACAAAAGGGGCCCTCTTTTGGATAGAGGGGAAATATGAAATTTGTGGGGGAGGAATTGAGAGTTATAACGGACTTGAATCGCGGAGTTTTGAAGGAAAAGGGAATAGATAGATAAGTATAAAAGGAAAAGAGATGGGAGAATGGGTTTGCATAATTTCGGTTTCTCTTTAGATATGTCGCCACAATAAGACTTTTCTCTCAGGAATTCCCATCCATAGCCCCTATTACAGGGAGGCAGAAAAAGGGTTTCTTTTACACGTTCCTAGGCCTTTACCTCCATCCCCCTTCAACATCGGATTGGATATCCATGGAGAGACAGATAGGAGGAGAAAGAGAGAGAGATAGACGGAAAAATAACGCAATTTTCGGCATGAATATCCAGCTCCTTTCTAAGATAAGAAATGGAAAAACTCCGTAAGCCTGTTTTGATGAAATTCCTTTCCAGATGTTCATGTAATTGAAAGATGGCAGAAATGGAAATGCCGGATATATATATCTGCCTTTATACATATACACACATATATATTAATATATATCTATACACATACAAGCACACACGCAGTAAGAGATGCACAGCAAAGAAATGCAGATGGCTAGGCAGAGAGAGGCGCTACAATTTAAAAGTATAAATACGAAGGAAAAGATTATTCAAATGTGAAATGAGTTTATTTCTGGCAGCGCTCGATGAAGTGTCAAGAGTTCCGCCCAGTCTTTTTATTAAAATTTAATTTTGCCGTTTGTCTTTGAAAGAGGGGGAGCCGCGGAGTCTCTGCTTTTTATTTCCGCTCATTTGGTAATGTAATACAGTGTTTTGGCAGTGGTTGAGTATTTTTATGAATTGAATTATTTATCCACTTGCTGTTACGTCATTATTATATTTATAGCAAACGGAATCTTTTTTTTTTTTCTTTTAACCAAATGTAACGATATTATGCATTTAGAAAGTAAATTTTAACATTGATGAAATTTTTAGGGTGAATAGAGTTGTTTATATTAAAATCGCCTCGATAACTAAATTATTCACAATAAAGGTTCTAAAATTTGAAATTTGATTACTTTAGATTAGTAGCTAAAAATTATTTTTAATGAACACGAGTTCTTTTCTAATTTAGTAAAAATTACATTAAAAAAAATATGGTGAATTACTACCATTCTTTTAACATGTTCTAGCTTAATTACACAGTCAATAGCACGGAACTCAGTAAACTAAGAAAATAATAGACATAGTCTTAGATTTATTTAGCTTGGGTACTTTTTAATTGTAAAATATACGGCAAAATTCCGTATAAAGGTCCTTTCTAAAAGCATTCTTTCACCATAAATGTCATATTACAGTAAAAATGCATGTCAATGCCTGTTAAAAATGACTAATTTTTGCTTAGGTCTGAGATTTCTGCCTAAATTTGTGGAAATCTCAAATCAACTATGAAAGAATGCCTTTAGAAAGGACATTTATACGGAATTATACCGTATATTTTTAAATGCACATATTAGATTATGAGACAAATTTTATTTGCACACTGAGTAGATTTAATAAAAATTAAAATTTTTATAATAAATTAATATCTTTTTGAAAAAAAATTGACTTTAGATCAAATCACACTTTGGTCATATAAAGAAAATTCAATTTGTTTTGGACATAATTTCCCTTCTATCTGAAAATGGATTTTTTTAAATGTTCCTAAAGAGCCAAATTTTAATATAAGCTCTAAAAAAAGTTCTTTTTTCACTTTAAAATGTACCTAACCTTTTAAATGACTATAGTACCATAAAATTTCTTCATTAATTTTCCAGCTGGATAAATTATGCTTATTTTGAAATATCTAACACTGGTTGGTTGATAAGCAAACATGAGGGAAAAACATTAATTCTAGGGATTTTTGTCTGTCTCACCATATATTTCTGCTATAAATTTTGAAAAAATAATACTTTAATTAATGTAAAATTATTGAAAATATTGTTTTGAGATATATTACATTACACTATTTCTATCAATATTGATCTTTTCAGCAGTAACAGATTTTGTACTACTTTTGGTCATTCAAAAAGGAAATTTTGATTGCTTTACTTATTAGATTCAGAATAAAGGTTTTCTAAGTAACAGTATCAAGGAACTGTATAAAAATTTCGCAACCTTTGAAAAAAAAAAACAATTTTGGCTTAGGAAGTTACGTCGGTCACCTACAAATACTCGCTCGGTAATGCTAATCTTAAGGAAGAAATTTTTTCAAAATATCTTGCTTCAATCTTAATATTTTTATTTATTTATTTGTTTATTTATTTATTTTTCATTGGATTATAATTAAGATTGATTTCTACTCCTCTCTTTTTAGGTGCGTTCGTAATTATATAATACGTAGCACCTATAGTTGTCGTTCAGTCCGTCCGTCTGTCCGTCCGCATATAACAACGCAAAAACTACCCAACCGAATCGTTTGAAATTTAAAATACATAATTATTACATAATTTTGTCGAGTCATTTCAAATTTTATGAAAATCGGATGCATAGATCAATTACAGGGGCAATCAAAAGTATTCCATTACATTACGGTCAATGGGGAAAAAAGTTTCAAATGCATTTTAATCGTTTGAAATTTAAAATACGCAATTATTACATAACTCTGTCGAGTTATTTCAAATATTTTGATAATCGTGTGCATAGATCAATTACAGGGGCAATCAAAAGTATTCAATTACATTATGGTCAATTAGGAAAAAGTTTCAAATATATTCTATACGTTTGAAATTTAAAATACATAATTATTACATAATTTTGTCGAGTTATTTCAAATTATATGAAAATCGGATGCATAGATCAATTACAGGGGCAATCAAAAGTATTCCATTACATTACGGTCAATGGGGAAAAAAGTTTCAAATGCATTTTAATCGTTTGAAATTTATAATACGCAATTATTACATAATTCTGTCGAGTTATTTCAAATATTTTGATAATCGTGTGCATAGATCAATTACAGGGGCAATCAAAAGTATTCAATTACATTATGGTCAATTAGGAAAATGTTTCAAATATATTCTATACGTTTGAAATTTAAAATACATAATTATTACATAATTTTGTCGAGTTATTTCAAATTATATGAAAATCGGATGCATAGATCAATTACAGGGGAAATCAAAAGTATTCCATTACATTACGGTCAATGGGGAAAAAAGTTTCAAATGCATTTTAATCGTTTGAAATTTATAATACGCAATTATTACATAATTCTGTCGAGTTATTTCAAATATTTTGATAATCGTGTGCATAGATCAATTATAGGCGCAATCAAAATTATTCAGTTACATTATGGTCAATTAGGAAAAAGTTTCAAATATATTCTATACGTTTGAAATTTAAACTACATAATTATTACATAATTTTGTCGAGTTATTTCAAATTTTATGAAAATCGGATTTATAGATCAATTATAGGGACACTCAAAAGTATTCCGTTACATTACGGTCAATGGGAAAAATGTTTCAAATGCATTTTAATCGTGTTACACTCATACGAACTTAATAAAATTTATATGCAACTATAAAGTACATATTATAATATACATCATACATAATTTGTGGTGCAAAGAACATTTGTTATTGATTTACAAGGCCACACAAAAGTATTACATTATATAATGGTATAGGAAGAACATTGTTTGATGAGCGTTTTAATTGTAATTCACTATTTACAATTTTATGAGATTGACATATGAAAGTAATATTTTTAAAACTTCGTTATCGTACGAACGCACCTAATTTGCTACGCTTCACGTGCAATTTCCAACTTGTTTACTTTTTGTTTTCGTTTGCAGACTGTTTATAAGGAGATGCGTTCACTCTCACTTCCGAAAATGAAAGTGCCCTAATTAAAAACATCTATAAACAAAATCATAAACATAAAGAATGCCATTTGTACATATTGATCTCAGATAGTCAATGTTAAAAGAGTTTTTTAAAAATGCTGAAATGGAAATGAGATAGCTTTCAAAATTTGTTCTATAACATTGACATATGTGAGCGGGTCTTTTTATGTGACTGAAGTAGCCTCTAAAAAAGCTTTTAGATGCTGAAGAAGAACAATTGTCCCTTTTTATTTCTTGATTTGGAAGCATGCCTCTAAAACTAACGGCTTAGGTAATAAATATTAGACGACGGTAAGATGAGTCACATTATATGTGTATTATGTGTGAGTGTGAAACCTCGGAACGAAACGTATGAATGACGAAAATTAAAACAATTCAGAAATTGTGCGTCAAATGTAGCAAACGTGGTGCGTTTGTATTATAGCGAAGTTTCAAAAATATTCAGATCTTGGTGTAATAGTATACACTATACAGTACTTCAGATACAGTATAGCCGAAATCTTTTGTGTGTCTCTGTAAATACTATCTGCTTTCTGTTATACGGGGAGTAACTTGTAATAAACTCCAGCAATGTATATAAATTTCATAAAATATGAAATAGTTTAATATAATGAAAACGCGCTCTAAATAATAGCCCCCCCCCCCTCTATCATTGTGCGGTGGAATGCCATTTTATGGCCCTGTAAATTAATTACAAATGTTCTTTGCACCACAGATTGTACAGAATGTATATTTTAGTATATACTTCATAGATGCATATCAATTGTATTATGTTCGAAACAGTGTTACATCATTAAAATGCACTTGAAAGTTTTTTCCCCATTAGCCGTAATGTAACTGAATACTTTTGATTGTCCCTGTAATTGAACTATACATCCGATTTTCATAAAATTTGAAATGTATCGACAAAATTATGAAACAATTATGTATTTTAAATGTGAAATGATTCGGTTGGATCGTTTTTGCTCAATTATATGCGGACGGAAGGAATGAACGACCGACGGCTATAGGTATGCTACGTACTTACATAATTGCAAATGCACCTAAAAATGCAATAAAATTTACAAATCATGTATTGTGTTTTCTAATTGTTTTATTTTTATTTATTATGTAAATGATGATTTTTTATATATATATATATATAATAAATTTTTTACATTTAGTAATCTATATCGTTTGTTTTTTAAGTGTATGTGTTCGAGTGTTGTATAAAATAAAATTAAAATTTCGAATTTTTAAAAAATGAAGAATTTTTATATATATTGCATAAAGTTAGTTAACCTTTTCCGTTACAGACAAATTCTGTTCCTAAAATGTGAAATTATTCAGTGACACCGTAATTTACAAATGACTTTTTAGAAATTAATTACTTCTAAATTTAAGCTTTCTTTGTAAAAGCAAAATTTTATTCGAATATTCTCGGTGCCGTTTGCAAGTTTGGGTTTATAATTAGGTGTGCCCGAAAGGGTTAATAATTTTAAAGCTAAAGACAAAGACTCTTCAAAATTCTTTATCAGATTTTATGCTAATTATGAGAGATACATAGGAGTATTGGTACAAGTCCTGAGAACTAAAAACAATGGAACATTATGGTAGTCCAACATGCTTTTTAACACTAAGCTGTGTAATATGATTGCTTTGAATTGAATGAGTATTTTATATTAGCTTACTATAAATAAAAAGTAAAAACTGTTTCTAAAGGTATACTGCAGAGTTATGTTCTTCTGACCTTTTCCTATTTCATTGCATTATCATAAAATATTTCATGCTGTGATCAAATATCTTATTATGAATTTTAAAAATTCAGTTTTGAGTGAAATAGAATACTACTTCGTTCATCTGCAACTCAGGATAAAAGATGCAGCTAAGATTGGTAAGTCTAGTGATAAAGCATGTTCGGAAGCATTTTGCATATTCCCTTAAAAGCAAAATTAAAAACCCAACTTTTCACGAGTATGTTCAAAAGTTCAAAGGCACTGCTGCAATTCAACTTGTCAAAGAACTGGAGAAAATATATTTACCAGGTTGGTGTAAGTTTTCAAGAGCAATAAATAATGCTTCAAAATTAAATTATGTGCATTTAAATATAAAACAGCATTTATCTGTAAAGTTAAAAGAGCGTCTTTACATAATCTCTAGAGCATCTGCTGAAATGTACAGAAGTGGAAAAAAAGTAAACGTCCTCTACTAACTCTGCAAAACATCATCGTAGAAGATAATTACGGGCACTGAATGATTGGAAATAAAATCTACTTTTAAATGATGTGCATAAAATTTGCTTAGAGAGAGAGCCAGCTACATATTAAAAAGAATCTTTTTTTTTTTTTTCAATAGCAGCACCCAATTCTGACAGCATAAAAGAATTCTACACCTTTCATTGAGCCTAGAAAAGAAATTTTCATGCAATTCGTACGATGAATTTCCAAGAAACTAATTATTTTAAAGCGAGCATATTTTAGGGGCTGCATTCAAATTTAAGTTCGGTATTCGATTGTTGACCGAGGGAGCCCTTTTCTTGATCAAGACATAACTCAAGCCAGTCATTGAAGAGGAGATAGCATAAGAAGTTTCAAAATATCTAGTCGTATTCTATCATAGACACCCCTTAAACCACCATTTTTCGTTTTTTAAGCATAATTTGAAAACTAATTGGGAGAAAAATTTGAAAGTTTGGATTTCCATGAAGCACAATAGATCTAAATCTATCAAAAAAATGTAATTTTTAATTCATATTTTTTTAAATATTAATTTCATACTTTATAATTCATATAATAAAATTATAAAAATTGCAAATTCAACGAATTTATGTTTGAGAATTTTAGTACTATTACTAAATAAAAAAAATAGCTCATGAGGAGTATAATTTGAGGAGATACTAATAAAAATATGAAAATGTAATTTAACATTAGAGGCACTAAATTTTGAATATTTATCATTCAAAAATGTACCAGTCAAATGACTTGAAATTTGGTGTCTAGGCGTAGTTCTAACCGAAGTTTGGGTTCGTTTTAATATGTGTATAGCCTCGAAGTAAATTTATATGCATCATTTAAAAGTAGACTTTATTTCCTATTGTTCGGTAACTTTCTCCTACAGTAATTTGTTGAGGAATTAATAGGAGATATTTCCTTTTTTTTCGCACGAATGTACATTAATGATTATAAATCAATACTTTTGTGTGCGTAGAAAGTTAAAAGTAGTTTATTTTGAAATTCAGACAAAAAAGTGATGTTTTGATAGTTGCATTTTTTGATTGCCTTGATATTTTTTTGTGTTGAAGTAAATCATATTTAATGAATAATCTGCAATTTTGAAACCCTGAAAAAATATCCTCTTTTCTATAGAAAATGTCAAAATTCAAGGTTGTGAAGGCCATTTTTCATGAAAAGTAAAATGCTGGTATATTTGGAGCACTATATCTCTCGCAAGCAACAACATCCTAAAATTTTTTTGGCATAAACTGTTAGTATAATCCTACCTGCTTATTAAAATGTATTTGTTTCCATGGGGCATTGTTACATTACATTGTTATGTTGCCACAAAGTATAGTCAAAATGACGTTTTTGTCCATTTCCCGCACTTAATATCATATTTAAGCAACAGTACCCCAAACTTTTTCTTATAGAATATGAGAGTAATATAATATATACTACTAGGACAAACTAAATCTGCACAGAGATATTGTTGCTGTAAGTAGATATTATCTGTTAAATATGCAAATTTTTCAAAATATTCAATATTTCAATTAGCATTATCTAAAAAAAGTGCCACGTTTGAATAAAACAAATTATCTCACACAATAGTTAAACATATGTACGAAAACATGAAAAAGAAAATAGGTAGGGCCTCGCGATATTTTCAGGCAAAAAAATGACAAAAATTAGATGAAAAGCAATGTTCATTATCACATTTTTCCCCTAAGAGAAAATGAAAAATCCTATTTCGCTTACGGGAGCTGCGGCAAAAAAGGGATATTTCATTTTCTCATAGGTAAAAAACATAGAAAGAGGAAAGAGAACTAGGATTTTTTATTTTCTGATAGGGAAGAAATTTTATCATCGACATTGTTTATTTGAAAATTTTGTGATTTTTTTTGCCAAAAAATATCACGAGGCCCCACTTCTTTTTCTTTTCCAGGTTTTTGTACATATGTTGCACTATTGTGTGAGATAATTTGTTTTATTCAAACGTGGCGCTTTTTTTAGATAATGCTAATCGAAATGTTGAATATTTAAAAAAAAATCATATTTAACAGATAATATCTACTAACAGCAACAATATCTCCGTGCAGTACTACATTATTTAGTTTGTCCTAGTAGTGTACTTTCATATTCGGTAAGAAAAAGTTTGGGGTAGTATTGCTTAAATAAGATATTAAGTGCGGCAAAAGGACAAAAGCGTCATTTTGACTATACTTTGTGGCAACATAACAATGTAATGTAACAATGCCCCATGGAAACAAATACATTTTAATAAGCAGGTAGGGTTATACTAACAGTTTATGCCAAAAGACTTTTAGGATGTTACTTGCGAGAGATATAGTACTCCTAATATACCAGCATTTCACTTTTCATGAAAAATGGCCTTCACAACCTTGAACTTTGACATTTTCTATAGAAAAGAGGAATTTTTTTCAGGGCTTCAAAATTGTACATTATTCATTAAATATTATCTACTTCAACATATAAAAAAATCAAGCAAATCAAAAAATACAACTATCACACTTTGTCTGATTTTCAAAATAATGGTTTATATAATGGTTTGATGGTTTGATAATTGTTTGATATTTAATTTGTTGCAGATGAATAAATGACCGTGGATCGGTATATAACTTCTTAGATAACAAATAAAAACACTTTGATGTTAAAGTAAAGGGAAATGAATTAGAAAACAAAGGTTTTACGAACCATCAGTTAGTACTGAATTGAAAACTATTTCACATCGCAATTATAGCGCATATAAAATAGGTGATTAAATACTTAATCATCTTCTATATGGAAAACCTGACTTTCTTCTTATGAATACCACCAAAAAAAGAAAACAAAAAGCGTTTACTCAAGCCATTTTAAGATCTTGTGAAACTGAAAGAAATTGGCTTTACTAGTAAAGACATTTTTATGGTTCAAATGGTAGATGAGGTATTTCCTAACAGGCCAGATGAATTCGAAAACATATTCTACTATGATTTTGCAATTTTATAATAGTTATCACTGCTAAAAACGAATGCCAAATAATAATTTAAAAATAAAAATGTAATAATAATATCTGATTGTTAAAGAAAAGATAAAGTCTTTCCTGATGCAGCACACCCTTCATGACCCGATAAATCTGACACCAATCTGAAAGAGAAATACTATTATAGCCTTTTAATGCTATCCTTTCTTAACGCATTGAAAATTTACCTTTAAGTGATTATTCCAGCAATCAGGAGTCTTTCAAATTGAAGCAAATATCACGACAAGCTTGATATGTTAAAAGAAGGGGAAATTCGAAGATATTCTAAGAAAAAAAAAACTGACCAAGAGAGTAAAAGAAACGTTGTTCCTGATAATACGCAAAATTCTTTTAAAGATTATGATATTGCCGAGGCTCTTATGCTATGACAGAAGTAAAAGCAGCAATGATCAAGAATTTACTTTCTTCCTCAACAAATTTAGCTACACAAGTTTTATCTGATCAAAAGAAAATATGTGGAAAACACTTTTGTCTGAATCAGAATCAAATGAACTAATGCCAACATTTCTTACTGGATATGGAGGAATGTTTTCTTATTCATGAAGTAGTTAAAAACATGGTTTCAAGCCAGTTCAATGATGGCTTCAAAAATGATGTTGCAGTTCCAACAGGCCTATCTGCCCTACCACTTAACCGGCGATGGGTATGGGGAAACAGTGCTTTAACCCCCGACTTATCTCGGGGCAACCGTTAAAGTGGTTAATATTAATGTAGCCACTTTGCACAGATTATTAATGCTGTCTCTGTTGCATGGTAAAACAGCTTAGTACCATAAACTTGGAGTAGAATATTTAGCTACTATACAGATGACATTAGCAAATCTGCGATTTCTGATAGTTGATGAAATTTCAATGGTATCATCTTTATTTTTGGCTAACATTAATTTAAGATTTGTATAAGTAGAAAACAAGGTTGCAAAAATATTCGGTGGAATTTCAGTTTTATTTTTTGGAGGTAATCTTTAACTTCAACCAGTGAAAGGAAATGACCTGTATTCTTAGCTGATTCGCATTGAAACACTCCACTAATAATTATGAACATTATAGTAGTACGTATGCAAAATTAAATCATTCTGCTAATAAAAAAACTACACGCACAACAAGAGGTAAAAATAAGGCTAATAATCTATATATTTCTAGAAATGAGATCAAACAACAAATAATTAAGATGGAATCTGAATATAATAACTCGTATCAATGGATGGATATTAGGAAACACATTTTTTCAATTAAAAAAAACATCTAAATTTATATTATAAAGTATTTCTATCTATTGATTTAACTTCACATTTTAGTGATATTTACTTTGATTTATTGTACTATAGAATTAATCTTCTTAATGTTAAAATTTCTAAAAATACATATAAAAAAACTAATAATACTCAACTCATAATTACTTTTACCAATAATGTACTTAATAAAATTAATCTACACAAAATTATTAATGATAAAAATAATAATTTCCCTATAAAAAAAATTTCTATACATAAATCCTTCAAATATAATGTTACACTTGGACGTAAGATATTTAACTACAACAAATTTTCTAAATTTTTAACCAATAATACTAATTATCCATGTTATTGTAATGATCTCTGTCATAGTAACTTCGTAAATCAAGATCATGGTCACATTATTACTGGGGATATTAATATCGTTGAAAATGATTTTTTACGCAATTTAATGGCTAATGGTACTAAATATCGTGTTCCTTCATGTACTAATATCAAATCAATCATAAAACAGTTTAATTTAGATTTAGATCTTTTTATTTATAAAATTTCGATAGACTACAATAAGCCTCTGGAATACTTCACTGAATGGAAACTTAATGTTTCAGATAAATTAAATATTGAACTTTATAGGAATATCGATACCTTCAATTTAAATTTTAAACAATTAAATGATGAAATAAAAAACTTACAAAAAAAAAATTAATCATAACATATGTTGATAAATCTCTAACAAGTATGCTTTCATATGTAAATATTATTACTCTACATTATTAAATCAAGCAATAAATTCTAGTTCAAATTTCATTAAAACATATATTGATACTATTATAAAAATAGACATATAGCTCAATATTATAAATTACTAAAATTAAAAAATCATAATTATAACTATCCTTACATTGTGGTTATTCCAAAATTCCATAAAATTCCTATAAAGTTTCGTACTATAACTATTGGGTGTAATACTTATAACAATAATGCAGGTAAAGAATTATTAACAATACTTACAAAAATGCTAGATATTGCAAAAACTAATAATAAATTTTATAGTATAAAAAATAGTTTACATCTTGTAAATAATATCAAAAATTTACAAAACATTAAGTACATCAAAACATATGACTATAATGATTTATTTAATACAATTGATATTGCAGATATGTTCAGGATCATAAATTTATTATTCAAGGAATATAGGAATTTTCTTAACATACGTGTATCTTTATCTTACTTCAAATCTTTAACCAAATTTATTCTTTATCATAATTATATATTATTTAATAATACAATATTTAAACAAATAGTCGGTCTTCCACAAGGTGGGATTGTATCATCCATCTGTGCTGATCTCTACTTACATTATTATGAACGTAATACATCTATTGTTAATTGTTTTCTATACAGGTATCTTGATGATATAATAATTTTATATTCTAAAAAGTCATCTAACTATTCGCTACCAATCAAATACCACAAAAATTTAAAATACAGTTATAATGATAAGCATAATAATACAATTAACTTTCTTGATCTTAATATTACGCTTTCTGATAATAAAATTCTATTTGATATTTATGACAAACGTAATGACTTTCCTTTTAAAGTAAACCTCTTTACTCATTATAATTCTTGTCTACATAAATCTGTCTATGTCAATATATTACTTAATTTTGCACATAGAATTAAAAATATTTGTTCACATAATTTTAAAATGCATAATTTAAAAACTGTACAAAAAACTGCTATAAGATATGGTTATCCTTTACATTTGGTTAAAAAAATATTATCTGTATAAACATTTATTTAGTATTAACTGTCTATTTTCTCTTCAACCAATATTGCAAAAATGAATATTGGTTGCTAATTTATGCAGCCCCATATGATGTTATTGATAAGAACTCCTATAGTCTTTAATATATAATAAGTTATTACATGATCTTAAAAATAATTAACACATTGCGTAAAAAATTTTTTTAAAAAAATTATAAAAAATAAAAATAATACAAAAAAATTAAAAATACAAAAAAATTAAAAATTAAAAAAAAATATGAATAATAGAATGCTTGGGTGGGTTAGTTGTTAGATTACGGTGGAGGGCGGTGTTGTCTTGGTTAATTATTATACATTTAATAATTAAAAAAAAATTAACTTTACACATAGTATTAAAGTTTATGTTTACCTAAAAACTAATATGCACAACTTAAAAATGATCAAGTTATTGAGATAAGATATGGTTGTCTATTGTATTTGTCTTAAAGAAATTATTTGTAAAATATTAAAATAGAAATTATTTTTGGAAGTTCTTAGCTAATAAATAATTTATTTTTTTCCTATAATAGAGGGCAGCACCATAAGCATATAATTTAATTAATATATTAATCCTATAGATGTCAGCACTAAAATAATTTTTTGCTAGAAGTTGTAGTAATATATTCTAGTTAAATAATTAATATAGTAATAGTAATAATTGATTAAAAATAAAAATATAATATTTCTAATAGTAGCATCTATTTTTTTCTAAATATATTATGAATTATATAGTATAATATATGTTTTACTAATTTTTATAATTATTGTTACAACTTTATTTTATTATCTATATGGAGATTCTTCTTATAAAAGTTCTTTCGAACACATAAGTAAATAAACTCGGAGGTAAATTAAATTCTGACACCGTTTTTAAACTTTTAAATGACTTATATTAAACGTTAATATTTACAAAAAAGATATTTACATATTAATATTTACAATTCGAACCTTCAAAAGGAAACTTTAATTAAAACATCTTAATCGCGTCATCTTAATCAACATTCTTCTAAAGTCAACACCAACTCTCCCAACATTCCATCCAACGATCTCTTCCGTTCATTTCTTTTTTCTTCGGCTTTTCGTCTGAATGGAGTTTTTTCAGAAAATCGTCTGCTTTCTAAAGACCTTTTCTATCAGAGTTGCGATATGAAGAACCTTACAAGACATGATACTTGGCTGTTGGAGAAAGAATCGCTCCCACAACGGCCGTCCTGACTAGGCTTTCGTCCTCGAATGCTCGTCCCTTTGGAGGCAGCAGCAGTTGGATCATCTGGAAAGATAAAGAAAAAAAACACAGCAGCATCCAAAGTCTTAATTGAAAAAAAGAAGTCATTATTCAAATTGTTTATCAAAGCTTAGATTATTTCTTGAAAAAATTCATATATTTTTTTTTCGCGTCTTTTCGTCTTCTCTTTCTTACGTCCTTTCATCTTCTTTTATCTTACGTCTTTTCGTCTTCTTCTTTCATACGTCTTTTCATCTTCTATTACCTTACGTCTTTTCGTCTTTTCTTTCTTACGTCTTCCGTCTTCTTTTATCTTACGTCTTTTCGTCTTCTTTCATACGTCTTTTCATCTTTTCGAGAATAAAGTTAAAATTCTATTAGTTGTCAGTCCAGAGGTTTGTCATAGTTGGTATAGTGTCACAATCGGTGAAATTCTTTTTTTTTTTTCAAGCTTCGTCCGTCCACGGCTTCATGTACTCTGCACATGTACTGGTGACCATGGGTCCGTTGAATCCAAGTTTCTTTACATCGTAGGTGTCATTATTTTTTACTTTTATGACTTTGTACGGACCTAAATATTTTGGTTTTAACTTCAAACCTGGACCTTGTTGTGTGCGTTTTATAGCAACCACATCATTAATCTTAAATTTGTTAGCCTTCTTTCGTCTGAGGTTATAAGTTTTACGGTTCTCTTCTTGGACTTTTAAAATCTGTTTTTTAGCATTTTTTCTCATATCTTCGCGATTATTTGTAAAATCAGATTGTATTTCAGCATTCAGAAGACTAGTAATTTCAATGTTATTTTTTAGTTTCATTTTAGTACCAAACATCCATTCAAAAGGAGTTGTGCTTATACGTCTCTGAAAAGTCGAATTTATCACCTGTTGGACGTTGCTTACATGTATATACCATTTTTTAGGATTATCGACAGACAATTTAGACAGAACAGATATTATGACAGAATTTAGACGCTCAACTTGGCCGTTAGACCTGGGTAATCCAGTGGTAATCGGGATATGTTTAATATTTTCATTGATGCAATAATCTTCAAAAGCTTTAGAGGTAAATGCAGGACCTTTATCTGATATAATTCGAACTGGATTTCCAAAGATAGATTTTTGGATTCCTAATTTAGAAATTACTTCGGCAGCATCGGTAGATTTTGTGGGATACAACCAAACAAATTTTGTGAATGCGTCAATGACCGAAAGGATATGTTTGTAATTTTTATTAGTGCTTTCTAATGGACCTAAGTGATCAACATGGTACGTATGTAATGGAGTTTCTTCTTTTTCTATTGGGTGAAGTAAGCCTTCTTGTTTACCACATTTTCTATTAACTAAAATACAGGGAACACAATTTGCTATACATTTCTCAATTTTTTGTTTAACTTTAGGGATGTAAAAATCATTTTCTAAACTTTTCTCTGTTCTTGCAACTGCGTAATGACCTTTTTCGTGAGCGGCCTTGATTATATTCATTTGCATGTCTTCCGGTACAACTAATAAATCATTACCATTAACACATTTATAAAGAACATCATTTTTAACTAGATAATCATCATAAGATTTCACCTTTAGGATTTCTTTTATTGTTTTAATATGGTCATCGGTTTCTTGAGCTTGGATAATTTTTAAAGTTAAGCTATCTTGGATTACCATACAAATAGGATACCTACTTAATGCATCGACATGTCTCATACTGCTACCCTGTCTATGTTCAATAACATAATCAAAATCGGATAACATTATTGCCCATCTAGCTATTTTTGTACTCATTTCTTTTTTATCCATAGTCATTTTAAATGCATTACAATCGGTTACAATTTTAAATGGGATACCTAGCACATATACTCTAAACTTTTTCAGGGCTTCAATTACAGCTAAAACTTCTAATTCGTAACTAGTGTACTTCCGTTCAGCTTCGGTGGTTTTTTTACTTGCGAAATAAACTGGATGAAATTGATTATCTACTGGAGATTGTTGCATTAAAATAGCTCCATAGCCATCAATACTGGCATCACAATGGATTTCGGTCGCACTTTTGGGATTGTAAATTAAAAGTACTGGTTCTGACGACAAAATACGTTTGAGTTCATTAAAAGCTCTTTGTTCTTCTATATCGAATTTAAATTTTGAATCTTTTCTTAGCAGGTCACTTAACGGTTTAGCTATAACCGAATAATTTCTTATAAATTTTCGAAAGTATCCTGTCAATCCTAAATAACTTTGAACATCTTTGGTACACTTTGGTTCGGGAAAATTTATTACTGCTTTAGTCTTCAGTGGAGAGGGATACAATTTACCATTTATGATTCTATACCCCAAGAAATCAATTTCACGCTTCAAAAAATTGCATTTTTTAAGATTTAATTCTAATCCATATTCCGATGCAGTTTCGAGTACAAGTTTTAATTTTTCTAGACCTTCAGCTTCGTTTTTAGCAGGTATTATTAAATCATCCATATAAATGACAACAATGTGATCTTTTAATAGGTTTCGAAATACATTATAAATATACTTTTGAAAAACACTAGGGCTATTGGTCAACCCGAATGGACATTTCAAAAATTCGTATTGTCCTTCATGAGTAACAAACGAGGTGTATTTCCGCGAGTCTTCTTCAACATCTACATGAAAGAAACCGTTTTTCAAATCTATGGTGGTAAATACTTCGGCAGAATGTAATTAGTCTATTACATCATCAATAACTGGCAAGGGGAAATGCTCACGTACTGTCTTTTTGTTAAGACATCTGTAATTAACACAAAGTCTCATTGTGTTATCTTTTTTCTTGACTAACACAACCGGCGAAGAAAAATTAGAAGAACTTTCTCGAATTATTCCCTGAGCTAGCCACTCCTCAATTTGGTTTTCGACTATTTTTTCTCGCATGGCGGTAATCTTCGAGGAGAAGAACAAACTGGGATTTCGTCAGTTAAATTAATTTTCATTTTAACATCTACTGTTTTAGTTTTAATTGGTACATAATTTTCAATTAAAGAGTATAACTCTGAACGTAATTTTTTGTCAGCAATGTGAGTTAAATCAATTTTAGGCTCATCCAAAACATTTACAATATTAACTAAAAAGTCATTAGACTGAACTTCAGCTTTAAACAGTTTCACTTTATTCTCAGAAATAGTTAATGTACCTTGATGAATAACATCAGTGCCAATAATTAAATCGAAATTAATGCAACTGTCCTTAACGACAAAAATAGTAACTTTAAATTTTGAACCATCTACTTCGATTTCTGAATTGAAACAACCTTCTGGTTTAATTGAGGCTTTTCCTAGACCGGTCAAAGAGATACTCGTAGGTTTTAATTCTACAAAGTTCTTCAAATTATCATAAATACTTTTCTTTAACAAAGTCTTTTGGCTACCAGTATCTATTAAAGAGATTAAACGCAAAGAATAAAGCTTTATCTCTTTCAGAATTAAATCTTGGGATGTAATAATGTTTACTTGTGACTGAGCATTTTTAACACTTGTATCTTTAGATTTATTACATTGAAATGATTTATGACCATAAGCGTTACAAGCAAAACAAAGCGGCCCTTTATCTTTATTTACACAGTTAATACTCTTATGATTATTCCCGCCACAATTAAAACAACGCATATTTGGCTTTACAGGCTTAAATTTGTTCTTAACTTCAACTTCGGATTTAATTTTAGGCTTAGCTCCTTCCCCAGCTAACACAAATTTGTCGGAAAAGTCACGATCGGATGTCAGAATTATCATGTTTGTCAAGTACATCGATTTTCAAGTATCATTGCGGCATGTTTTAATGACAAAAGAAAGTTATATCATACAAGTTGTGCCAATATTATTACAGAAAGACGATAGTAAATCGTAGTCCTGTAAAAGCGTTAAATGCTTGTTATCTATCAATTATCCTATACATGACAGTAGTTTAATATGTCACTTATGTATGTGTTTTACGGTATCACCTTTAATACCATGTATATGATAATTTTCTTCGCGACACTGATTTGGTATCGATATTCTGCCATATTATTCGTGTAAGTTTGTCATAATGAAAAAGAAGAGTGGCAACATTGACGAGGCGAGGCTTGATTTCGATTAAAATAATGGCGGCTTCCGCTGTGATTTGTGTTTGTGTGTTGAATAGCGGCGCGTGAGATATCTGAATTCAACGTTTCCTTGTGGATTTTTTTTATGTAAAAGGTAAGTGCTTTGCTAAATATTCTTTATACACTAATTATTTAATACTTATAACTGAGTAAAAATTTTAAATATTGTAGGGTAGGTGACTTGCAAACATCAGTACACGTTTTCTTAATGTAAAGATACAAGCATTTCTTTAAACATTATTTACCTAACTTTATGAGCAATCAATACATTTTTTTTTTCTTAGGACCCATTTTATAAAAAGTAAAAGTTCTTTTTTAGATTTGTATCATATCTTTATACTTTATTTTTGTGTGTAAGAAACATTTTCCCTAAAAATGAAATACAGTTTCTCAAAATAACAACAAATGTTTATTAATGATTACTTCTTTAAATCCTTCTGCTAAAGTTTTTCTTTATGGTAAGTTTAATTTGTTAAAATATTAAAATTTTAATAAAAATAATCAATGAAAGTATATTTTTATCGAATGGAACTTTGAGAAGAGACCTGTTTTATTGAAAGAAATTTTGAGAATGGGCCTCTTTTATTGAGATTATTACGAGTACAAAACTGCGAAGGAATTTTTTTTTTGAAATATCAATTTAGTTTTAAGCGTTACCACCATATTTGTTTATCGCTGAGTTTGACTTGCAATAATTTTCAAAAATTGCATTTTGGCATGTTTAGGAAAAAAAAAAAAAATCGGCGACTTCATTTTGAAGACTCAAAACACATTTGTTTATATAATTTGATAAAGTGCAGGGTATGCCCAGTCTTGTATATTTATTGAGCCGTTAAATGATTGCCAAAAACTGTTATCAATTGTTTATTTTGTTTATCATTGCTAATTTCCAATCATGTTAAAAACAATTTTTTAATGTATGCATTTATGAAATCATTATGTATATTTATATTAACATTTACTGCTGTTTGTCCACTAGAATGAATATAAGTAATCAGATTTAATGTTTTACCTGGGTAGGGTCACCTGCAGGGTCGTAGCTATTGCCAGGGCACTACCCCAAGGCCTCCATACCTGGGGGCCCCCCAAATTGATGGTTAAAAAACACTATTGATTTTAGTTTCTTGTCTAACTTCCTATAAAATGCCCAGCACCTAGCTAAAAGTTAGTAATTAAGGTGCTACTTTGATATACCCCCCCCCCTCCCCAAAAATTACGCGCCAAATCTGGCACTCCCTACGCACTTTTCCTACGGACCTTTTAGGTTTGCTGTTACTCAGCTTCATTCCTTCATTTGTATTTTTTATGTATTCATTGTATTTTTTAGGTATTCCTTTTTTGTATTTAACTTAATTTTAATTAATATATTTTTAATTAATTTATTATTTTTAATTAATGTATTTAACTTAATTTTAATTAATTTTATTTTTTGTATTTAACTTAATGGGTATTTTGCTTGGCGAGAAAAAAAGTCGCCAAATTTACGATTTGGGGGGGTATATCAAAGTAGTTCCGTAATTAAATAAATCAAAGCACTAGAATAAATGTTTTTGCATGTCTGTCGATATACTCTGTACACTTCACATGTAAAATCAGCTCTAGAACAGACAGCAAAATGTCGAGTCGAATGTGTCATGTTGTGTTTGCCGATCACACCGAAGCTAGTATAAGAAAGAAAATATGAGTTTTTGATCACTTGAATGATACAAAACGTGTCTAAAAAATTCTAGAAAATCTCTCTTCGATAAAATCGAAAAAAAAAAAAAAAATATCAAAACTTATCTTTCAAAAGGTTTTTAAGCAGAATCAGGAACAGGTGTACTTATGTATTAACAACGCCGCAGCAGAGGTTATGCTAATGTGCAAATAAAGAGCAATTTTGTTGTTCTTACGTGCATGTAGTTATGTTTTGGATTCCTTGTTGCCTCGTTGTTTGCTCATTTTTGACGGCATCTTTTGTGTACATGCGAACAAGAATGTTCTTTATTATTCTTCTGCTTATTCTTATTCTTCACCTGGTGTTAATACGTAAGTACCCAGAAACATATGATTAAGTTGCATAAACAAAAATGAACCTAAGCAAAACACTCTTCAAAGTATTCAACCAATCAGAAGTCTGTATTTTTTCTCCTATGCTAGTTTTAGTGGGATCAACAAAAATTTTGTCGGCGCCAAGTACCTGCCCAATTCTATGTTTTTAAGCCATTTTTTGATTTATCATACTGCGTAATATTTAAACAGCAGTGTGCGAGGAAAAAACTGCACCTGGGGCCTCTAAGTTTATAGTTACGGCCCTGGTCACCTGAGGTAATTCCTGATCAAAAGTCAGCATCCAATTATTATGAAAACTATTAAAGGTATTGTTCTTAATTTTTTGTGGAATAAACCCCCCATGATGGTTATATAATAAAAAATCTTAATTAAATATATATATGCACATAATTGAAATTTGAAATAACTTTTAAGTGACCAAGAATTGTTCTGGAAATGGGGTAATTCTCTGTCTTTCTGGGGTAATTATTGGTCAGAATCCTTTTTGACGTAAAGAATGTATATTGATAGTTAATTTTTTAAAACTGAGTAAAAGTAAATATAATCAATCTTGTAAAAGTTTTATTCATCTCATAATTGTTTAATAATAAACCATAATTTGTTTTCGTATAGATACAAAATTATTTCATATACAAAAGACTTGTATAGTTTACAAAGCATGAACTAGCCAAAGAATTTTTGTAGCATTTATTAGCAGTATTTATTACTTTTTTATCCACTGTAAATAGATTAATCCTTACAAATTTATTGGTTAATCTATATATATAAAAGAAAGTCTGGATTTTGTATTAATCACAGCACAAAAAAATCTGCCGAAACTAAAATCTTGAAAATTGGGGTAAAAATACTTCTGATAACATCGGGTGCTGCAAAGAAGGAATTTTCGAAAATTCTAACCCTAAAGGGGTTAAAAAAAGGAACAAATTTTAAAGAAATACTTAAAAAATCGGCTTTTGAAGTTATTTTTCAACTGATAACATATTTTAGTGCATTTTTTAATGCTGAATCAAATGGTACCAAGCAATTCTTTTAAGTTTAGTAGTTTGCAAGATATTTCACATTTTCCTGATTTGGCAGTGTCTTTGGCGCAAAAACCTGAAATTTTCAATCCTTATCTATATATATAAAAGAAGGTCTGGATTTCGTATTAATCGCATCACAAAAAAACTGCCGAACCTAAAATCTTGAAAATTGGGGTAAAAATACTTCTGATAACATCAAGTGCCGCTAAGAAGGGATTTTTGAAAATTCCACCCCTAAGGGGTTTAAAAACAGGGACAAACTTTAAAAAAATTCCTAAAAAATCGGCTTTTGTAGTTATTTTTCAACTGATAACATATTTTAGTGCATTTTTTCATGCTGAATCGAATGGTACCAAGCAATTTTTAAGTTCAGTAGTTCTTGAGATACTTCACATTTTCCTGATTTGGCGGTGTCTTCAGCGCAAAAACCTGAAATTTTCAATCCTTATCTATATAAATAAAAGAAAGTTTGGATTTCGTATTAATCACAGCACAAAAAAATCTATTCAACCTATAATTTTGAAAGAGAGTTCTATAATCAGGTTAACATGATTATGTAAGCTATATTTAACTATCTCAATATATATAAAACGCAAAGTGAAATTTCATTGTGGCCGCTTATAACTTAAGTTCTACAAGATAGATTTTAATGGATTTTACATTGTTAGTTAGATAATTTTTCAGAAATTTTGTAACAAATGAAATATAGCATTCTAGTTTAATTGAATGCTTAGGAAATGTTTTTTTATCAGATGAATCCCATTACAAAAGTTTGGCTTTATTTTAAATGTTCCGCTGAATGAATTTTCATGTGGTTAAAATTGTTAATATGTTGAGCGCTGCGTCATTCATTGGTGACTAACATTGAACTTTCTGTTTGGATGACTGATTTTTCACCGATGACAGACAGTCTAAAATACGATATAAAACTGAAAATTTCTATGATATAAAAATTTCGTTTGATTCAAAGTTTCTTAAAAAACTGACCAGCGTAGCGGGCGAAGGTTGCTAGTAAAATATATAACTAAATGTTTATTTTTTCAGTTTTATGACTGAAGTTTCTGGATCCTTTTTCAAGAAATTTTACATAAACTTTAATATGGATCTTTAACACTCGGCATAACATTTGGATGTTTGTATTGCCTATATATATGTTTATGCATGATTTCAGCATTTTGCAAGAAGAGAGTTTTTCTACTTAGTTCTTCTGTCATAGGGTGTGTCTTATCTTACCGTTAGAGCACTTACCGTTTTTGCATTTACAGTTATATTTTTAAGGAGGCTTTAAACTTGCGATTAAAAAAAGTTGCAAGACAATAGTTTTTAGGGTGTACACTTATAATAGATAAAATATCATATATAAATATAATAAAATTATATTATTAAGCAATAACCAGGAATTGCCTCACAAATATGGGACAAGTTAAGATTGTAGAAAAATAATGAATTCTGTTTAAAGACAGGAAAAAAAATATGTGAATTTTGCTGAAAAATTGCAGATAATATGCGCCTTTTACCGAAGGATTACAGAAAATATGCAAATTTTGTTGAAGAATCGCAGAAAATATGCAAATTTTTGTTAAAAGGGCTGTAAAAAACTGAATTTTGCTAAAGGATCATGGATAAATGCCAAATTCTTTGAAAAGACCATGGAAAAAAGTGCGATTATCGTCAAATGGTCGTGAAAAACACATTTTGTCAAAATACTTAAAAAAAAAAAAAAATGCGAATTTTGTCATAATGCATACTTTGTGACGATCAGCCATTAGCATCCCCCTATCACCACCATCCATAGATATGTACTACAATTTTAATATGTAAATGCTTCCCTCTTATTTTATGATTTTTCTTCACATTTGATTGGGGGAAGGGGCAGATTAATGGGACTTTGTTTTTTACGATATGAATTAAAAATGGAAGTTTAAATTAGGTTGATAAGGTGTGCAAAATCTCAAATTTTGCTTATAGGAAATAGAAAAATCATGAATTTTGCCAATGAGGTGTAGAAAAAATATCGAATTTCAAAGGTCAGGCACGGAAAAATCACAAGTTTTGTCAATCAAGCTTGGAAAAATCGCAAATTTTTTCTATCAGATGCATAAAATTGCACATTTCAATGATCGCACAAGTAAAGATCATCAGCTTTCTTGATGATGCGTCAAAAATTGCATATTTTCTTCATCGACTGTACTAAAAAACAAATAATTTGTCTATTTATCGCTCCAACAAAAAAAAAAAAAAAAGGAATGCTGTTTGATGCAGAAAAAAAAAGAAATATCGTTGATCAGGCATGAAAAGATTGCAAGTTTTGTAGATCAGGCACAGAAAAAATCACAAATTTTATCGATCAGTGCATATAAAAGTTACAAATTTTGTCGATGAGGTGCTGTAAAGTTGGAAATTTTGTTCATTGGCTGCATACAATCTCCAGTTTCATTAATGAAAAACATGAGAAAAAAATCAAGACTTCATCAATTTGTCGGGGGGGATGCAGTTTTCATCAGTCATTTAACAATCGCAAATTTCATTTATCGGGTGCAGAAAAAACCGTACTTTGTCAATGGTTGGTGGAAAAATCTCAAATTTTATCGACATGGGTGCAAGACCTTCAGTCTTGAAGAGATTTTTGGCTAATTCTAAATTCTACTTTATATACTTAAATAATAGTAGTTTTACTGTCAAGAACATTTAATCACTTTCTTTTATTGTAAGAAATCAATTTTTTAGCCATAATGCAAGGCTTAGAAACTAAGTGCAAGTTTTTCAGTCCTGAGACGGAATTCGGTCTCTTAAAAATTCCTGAGGATGGAAGTGGATAGTGAAAAACACGCGCTTTTCATCAAAGGATCGTGGAAAAAAAACCATAATTTTCGTGAAATGATCGCGGTGCTATTTCTGTCAAAGGACTGCAAAAAAGACACGTTTGCCGTCAAAAGCTTGCGGGAAAAAAAACGCGATTTCTATCAAAGGATCGCGAAAAACACGCTATTTCTGTCGAAAGAACGCAAAAAACACTCTAATATCATCAAAGAATTTTGAAAAAAGGCATCATTTTTATCAAAAGCTTGTGAAGAAAACGCAATTCCTGTTAAAAGATTGCTGAACAGATATCATCTCAGTCAGAGAATGTGAAATAGATGTGGTCTCTGTCAAAGGATTGCAAAAAAAGACGAGTTTTCTGTCAAAAAGTTGCAGGAAAACGCAACTCCTGTCAAAGAATCACGAGAAAGATGCTATTTCCGTTGAAGAATCGCGAGAAAGATGCTATTTCCGTCGAAGAATCGCTGGAAAGATGCTATTTCCGTCGAAGAAACGTTGGAAAGATGCTATTTCTGGCGAAGAATCGCTAGAAAGATGCTATTTCCGTCGAAGAATTGCGAAAAAGATGCTATTTCCGTCAAAGAATTGCGAAAAAGATGCTATTTCCGTCAAAGAATTGCAGAAAATATGCTATTTCCGTCGAAGAATCATGGAAGAGATGCAATTTCCGTAGAAAAATCACGAAAAAGATGCTATTTCCAGTCAAAGAATACTGAATAGATGCAATTTTTGTCAAAGGATCACAAAAAAGTGCAAAATCGTATGAATTTAATCAAAGGATCGTGGAAAAGACGTGAATTTTGTCAAAGGATCATGGAAAAGTCGCGAATTTTGTCAAAGGATCGAGAAAAAGAGATTTCCATCAAATGATTGCAAAAAATTCCACGATTTTCATCAAATGATTGCAGTAAAAACTAGGGATGCACCGAATAGTGATTTTGGCCGAATGCCGAATATTCGGCCGACAGCTGAGCCAAATACCAAATATTCGGCTAGCCGAATAGTAATTGTTAGGCCGAATACCGAATATTCGGCCAGCGGAATAGTAACTATTCAGCCGAATACTGAATATTTGGCTTCCCAAATACTTTTTATATTTCAAAGTTTAAAGGTATTAAAATGTTACTTTTTAAAACAATTTTACATAATATTTAATAAAAGAGACTTATATTTTGATAAACAAGAACTTTTTATAAGAACATTCAGTATTGAAAAAAATCTGCCTTTTTTTTATTTAAGAAGCATAATTATGAGACTTTTTCAATTAATAAAATCTTAAATATCATGATTTTTTCTACAAATTAAAACAAACATTTTGAAATCAAAGAGAAATAATGAAAAAATAGTTGAAAAAAAACTATACAGTCTCATATTTGTTCTTTTTAAATAACTCAAGAAAGATTTTTTTCAATATAAATACTTTCAACTTAATTCTGAATAAAGGAATGCCTAGCTCATAGTTCTTTACCTATGAATAAGGGCATTTTCAATCCTTCTCATCATATCATATTTTACAGAAATCAAAGCATGTGAGTTGAAAATATAGTTATGGTATCTTCTTCATTGTTTGCAACAAACGAAAACACAAGTTTTCTTAAGTTAAACTTTACAAACAGCAAATAAATAATGTAAAAACATTCTATTTTATTTAAATATGATTTTATTTCTAATTATTTTAAAGATATTTATAAATTGACAGTTAAAAGCAGTAATTGTGAAAAGTTTTTTAAAATGTGTTTTAAAAGGCTTTATTAAGCATTCGATTCGGCTGAATATTTTGATATTCGGCCAAACTGAATATTCGGCTTAACCGAATATTTTGATATTCGGCCTAATATTCGGTAACATGGCCGAATACCGAATAGATACCGAATATTCGGTACATCCCTAGTAAAAACGCGATTTTTGTTAAAGGATCGGGGAAAAAAATGCGAACTTTGCCAAAGCATCATGGAAAGATGCGATTTCTGTTGAAGGATCGCGTAAAAGACACTATTTCTGTCGAATAATCGCAGGAAAGATGCTATTTCCGTCGAAGAATCATGGAAGAGATGCAATTTCCGTAGAAAAATCACGAAAAAGATGCTATTTCCAGTCAAAGAATACTGAATAGATGCAATTTTTGTCAAAGGATCGCAAAAAAGTGCAAAATCGCATGAATTTAATCAAAGGATTGTGGAAAAGACGTGAATTTTGTCAAAGGATCGTGGAAAAATCGCAAATTTTGTCAAAGAATCGAGAAAAAGAGATTTCCATCAAATGATTGCAAAAAATTCCACGATTTTCATCAAATGATTGCAGTAAAACTGCGATTTTTGTTAAAGGATCGTGAAAAAAAATTCAAACTTTGCCAAAGCATCATGGAAAGATGCGATTTCTGTTAAAGGATCGCGTAAAAGACACTATTTCTGTCGAATAATCACAAAAAAAGACGCTATTTCCGGTCAAAGAATACAAAATAAGTACGCTTTTTTTTTTTTTGTCAAAGGATCGCAAAAATGTGAATTTAAATGAAGGATCAGGGAAAAGGTGCAAATTTTGCCAAAAGATAGAGAAAAAGCGTGATTTCTGTGAAATGATTGCCAAAAACACAAGAATTTCATCAAATGATAACAGAGAAAATGAAACTTTTTGTTGAAGGATAGCAAAAAAGGACGCAAATTTCATCAAAAGATTGTATGAAATACTTGGATTTCAGCGAAAAAATGCAGATTTCTGCTGAAAACTAGAAAAATCGCAAATTTCAGTGGAAAATCGCAAGTTTCGGTTTAAAGTCGTAAAGAAATCACAAATTTCAGCAAAATATTGTAGAAAAGTTGAAAATTTTGTCGAAAGATCGGGGGAAGAAACTTATTTCATCATATGGTCATGGAAGAAAACTCGAGTTATGTGCTTATGTTCTCATTGAGTGGGAGGGTGAAGTGTCAAAATATTTTCAATCTTGGCAAAATTTCAAACTTGCACCCATGCTTATAAATCTTCTAACCCCTTTTCATTTAGTTACTTCTAATACTCAGAAAAGATTCCACAGATAGACTTCTTGTACTTATGTTTGTCGATAGACTTCGTACGAATGTCGAAGTTTCTCGATAGACTTCGTATGAATGTCGAAGTTTCTCGATAGACTTCGTACGAATCTCGAAGTTTCTCGATAGGCTTCTTACGAATCTCGAAGTTTTTCGATAGGCTTCTTACGAATCTCGAAGTTTCTCGATAGGCTTCTTACGAATCTCGAAGTTTCTCGATAGGCTTCTTACGAATCTCGAAGTTTCTCGATAGGCTTCTTACGAATCTCGAAGTTTCTCGATAGGCTTCTTACGAATCTCGAAGTTTCTCGATAGGCTTCTTACGAATCTCGAAGTTTTTCGATAGGCTTCTTACGAATCTCGAAGTTTTTCGATAGGCTTCTTACGAATCTCGAAGTTTTTCGATAGGCTTCTTACGAATCTCGAAGTTTTTCGATAGGCTTCTTACGAATCTCGAAGTTTTTCGATAGGCTTCTTACGAATCTCGAAGTTTTTCGATAGGCTTCTTACGAATCTCGAAGTTTTTCGATAGGCTTCTTACGAATCTCGAAATTTTTCGATAGGCTTCTTACGAATCTCGAAGTTTTTCGATAGGCTTCTTACGAATCTCGAAGTTTTTCGATAGGCTTCTTACGAATCTCGAAGTTTTTCGATAGGCTTCTTACGAATCTCGAAGTTTTTCGATAGGCTTCTTACGAATCTCGAAGTTTCTCGATAGGCTTCTTACGAATCTCGAAGTTTCTCGATAGGCTTCTTACGAATCTCGAAGTTTCTCGATAGACTTCGTACGAATCTCTAATTTTCTCAATCAGGCGTGAAAAAATTGCAAATTTTGTTGATTGGTCACAAAAAAGCACATTGTGTCATTAGGAGAAAAAAAAAATCGCACAATAGATTGATACGAAATGGAAAAATCGCTGATGTTGTCTTTGATGAATGGAAAAATTTTAAATTTCGTTTATCGGCAGGGTTTGAAAAAACCTGGATTTTTTTTAAAAAGCCCAACCCACTGGGCCCACTAGTCTAAAACCCGGGTTTTTCTGTAAGAACCTGGGCTTTTTCAGGTTTTATCGAATTTTTTTTAAAGACTTAAAATTTCTAATTTTCATATATATAACAGCTAAACTGTTCATGTATCAGTGAAACCTGAGTATAATTTTGCATTAAAAATAAATCAACAAAATGTATATATTGAAAAACTAGTTTCTTGCATTGATATATTAAGCCAGCTGTAAATGAATTTTTTGAGTTAACGAAGAACATTCAAAATGTTTGAAAAAAAAAAAATGTACTTACTACTACTAAACACAATTTGAAGTAATTACAAAAATATATAAATACATGACGATCAAAATTACTTTTTGCTTTTACAAAAATTGATTACCAGTAATAATTTTGCGAATGAAATTATCATTAAAATACTGTATTAATACTAATGCTAAATCAGAATTAGTATTTTTTTTTATTATAACTAATTAACAGAATAAACTAAATCTTACATAGCTACTTCAATAAATTAGGATTCCCAGCATATGTGGTATTTTGTTACGAGTTTCAATATTGTATAACATAACATAGAATAAATTATCATTTTTTTATGGGAAAAAGTTTGTTTTTGTGTTTCTGATATATAAAAAATTAAATTACAATTATTTCTTTTTAAAATTTTCATTGGTAGAATTAAGATATTTTTTCTTCTTGTGGTGAGAGAGAAACTTTACGAGTGGTGTATTGCTATTAAGAAATATATCTTAATATCATTATTAAGATCTTAATGATAATTTTAAGAAATTAACCTTAGGCAATTTAAAGTTGAAATTTTGAAAAAAAAAAAAAGTTGGTTTTTTGAGTTGGGCAAAATTATAACAACCCTGCTTTAAGTTAAATATGCTAAATTTATATAATGTCTTTCATTAATTTCAAATAAGAAATCAGTTAAATTGTGCAATGATACAGTTGTAAAATCCTGCAAAAATTTGAAAAAACCCGGGCGGGTTTTTTTTGGGCTGGGACCACTTGGGGGAACCCTGTTAATCGGGGGCATAACAATTGTGAGTTTCATCAGTTTATTGCAAGAAAAAGCTGTGAACTTCATCAATTTGCAGCAAAGTAAAATAATAATAATAATAATAATAATGCATCAGATGGTCATTCCATGGTTACTTATGTTACATTTACAGCAATTTACTGCAATAATTTTAGTAATATAACACTAAAAAACATTCAAGTGTGAAATTAACTTAATTTGACAATGAAACCTATGTGAGGGTCAATTTGGATAAATTACCTAAAAAATTATAATGAAAATTGCACTTTATATATGATAACATATTCCTTTTTCAGTAATGGCAGTTACCGTAGTAAATAAAACTAACAAAATTTATGAAATAACATTAAAATTATGTAATTTTAGTATAAATTGGGCTTTGAATAATTTTAATTAGCAAACCATGTCTAATAAATATATATATATTTTCTTTTTTGTTACATTACTAAAATTACTGAAAATAGTTCAAAACGTAACATAAGTTACCATGGAGCGACCTTACAATCAGTTAAGAATCCGAAATATCACTAATTTGTCGATGGCATACTGAACAATCACAAATTTCTATAATTAGGTGCAAAAAAAAAAAATGAAAATTTTGTTGATCAAACTCAGAGAAAAATCACAAATTTCCTTGATCATGTGGGAGGAAATCATGAGTTTCGTCGATCGACTTTATAAAAAACATGAATTTTGTCAATCGGGTGCAGAAAAACTTCATATTTTCCCGATCATTTTTGTAAAAATCTCAAATTTTGTTGATCAGTTCATAAAGTGCAAATCGCCATGATTGCTTAACCATGAAAAAATTGCACATTTTGATGATCAGGCATGGAAAAATCTTGATTGACTTCTTTTCTTTCCTTCATTCATAACATTAATATTTTTTTCTGCACTAGTTACTATGCTTATTTTTTAGCACTTTAAAACAAAATTTACACTCCCGTATAAAGTCAAGGAATATTATTACTTCTTGAAAATAATCTTACTATATCTAATCTATTACATATACAATTCTTTGGCAAAATTTGTGTTTTTGTGAAGCTTAGTTAATTTGCATTTTTCGCAACTGTTTAACAAAATCTGCTTTTTTTGTGATTTTTATTTACAGACTGACAAATTTCCAAGCCTAAAAGAAATAATAGCAGTAAAACAAACTCTAAAAATTTAAAAATAAATAAAACATAAGGGGTTGTCTACTGTATTCCACTCTCCCCTATACAAAAATATGCAGCAAATAATAATAATAAAAAAAACTTTTAATTATTCTTATACAGACATGTAATTTTAGTAAGTCTGATCATCTACTACACTGTTGGTCCCATAATTGGTATTGGTGGATAATCACACGTTTACAGTGTACCTATAATGTATTTATAGAAAAGCATTCATTTTGAATAAACACTACATTTTTGAATAATTACATTTTGCTTTAAAAAATCATACATCTTAAGGAATGCTCGATAAGATAATGGCAAATAAGTTTTTGACTTCATATAGATGTTAATAGAAATTTAAATTTTTTGCATATATGCCTGTTGTATTATTTTTTAATTTCTGTTTTTAGATGGTGTTGTTTAGAAATTCAGGAAGACCTCCTTTCACATATCAAATATATATTGGAGTATGAGGATATTTCCAAACATGTAAGTTATTTTTTATTTTTTTAATAGAATTCAAATTTTTATAAATAAAATAGACTTAGAATGTGTTATCTTTCAAAGTTCTCTTTTAAATTTTCTAGCTAATAATTCTAAACTATTCTTTTTTTCTGTCTGAAATAATTATCATTAAAAATTATTTATACTTTAAAAAACTGAAACCATTTATGGTGCATATTACACACTGCCCATGTCTTTAAAGGTTAAATTTTAAACATGGACACTCATAATGAAGTATGAGGGAGGGAAAATTTTTTCTGATGACTAAAATTTAGAAAAATTCTAGGCTACATTTACAGAAACATTTCTGAAAACAGAATTGTCCTAGATTTTTTAAAAAAGCAGAGTGTTACTTGTAGGTAGAAGGCACTGTTATTTAATTCTTAAGATTCAATAACTATATGTTGAAAGCCTGATTTCTGGTTGCACAAGTTTTATGCAAACTTTCATCCTTACAGTGTGGATAATTACCTAGTTATATTACAACTGAATACTGGGGGTTCCCACTTATGGGTAACATCATGATCAGGATAGATGCTGTAGAGCACTTCGCTGTTCAGGGTAAAGTAAATAAGATTACCGTATATACTCGCGTATAAGTCGAGAAATTTTAGACAAAAAAAGAACTTTAAAGGAGGGGGGGAGGGGTCGACCTATACGTGAGACTAAAAAAAAAAAATCTAATAATAAAATATCAGAAAATAGTTTGCTAGTGAATCATTGCTGCAGCACTCCATTGTGTTTGTAGAGTACAAAATCCAAAATCCGGAATCCTTCCAACCTCGACTATTCCGAATTCAAGATCATTTTTTGTTTAATTTTCAAAAAAATAATCTACCCAACCCTGTTGCAAAGAACAACAACAAAAAAGTGCCATTAAGATGGCTCTCAAAAGGGAATTGTTTAAAAAGATTCATGGAGTTGTTCGATGTTCTTGGTGAATTTTTAAATGAAAAGCCTGACAATTAAGGCCCTACAAACCGTTGATGGAAAAGCATATGTTAGTTATTTAGCAGATATCTTTGAAAAGTTGAATACATTAAATAAACAATTTCAAGGAGAAAACAAAACACTTGTTGATGCAAAAGTGAAAATATTTGGGTTTTTTTGCGTCTGCTGAGGTTTGACAAAAACATATTTCAGAGAGAAAGTTTGACCTATTTTTCTGGTTAAAAAAGTGCGAGGTAACAGACACCGCTATAACTGCCATTGTCAATCATCTGAAAATGTTGGCCTCTGATATGAATGATAGATTCGTTGATTTAAAGCAAATGGATTTTCCATCATGGGTCATGCAGCCAATGTTAGTTGATTTATCTAGCCAATGTTAGTTGATTTATGTTTCAACACCATACAGAGAAGAAATTGCTGAAATTAAAAACGATGAGTCAATTAAAACTCTATTCAACATAAAAGGCAATATGGTGTGGCTTTGTGCTGAGACTGAAACTAAATTGGCCTAATTCAACACAATTTGCAAGAAAAATATTGTTACCCTTCCCATCTTCATACCTTGCTGAATGTGGCTTGAGTGCGGTAAACGATTTACTACTAAAATAAAGAAATCGACTAGACATCACTAAACGAGGGATTTGAGATAAAAGCTGACAAAATTAGTGCCTAATATAAAATCTCTTTGCAGCCAACATCAAGCACAAAAATCTCATTAATTTTATTCTATTCATCTTAAATGTTATAATTTGAATTTTATTATATATTTTATTTATTTACTTTTACTATCAGCAATTAAAATGACAGATACATAATCAAGAAACATCCAGTTAAAGTTATTTTTGTGTATCAAAGTTCACTATTAAATATTTGAAGATCTAATTTTTTTTTTTTTTTTCATTGCTGCATATTATTATTATTACTCTTATTAGATCTAGAAGCGGCTGCACAAACCATCACCTTATCGAGTTGATGACTGAAATTCATGAGCTAGTTAAAACTTGATTCGCATATCAAAATGCAACTGGTCTACCAAGTCATATCTTAACAAACTTTATTTTAGTGGTTGACTAGTAGATTTACCATTTGTTTTCTTGCTAGCAGTCCTCTACATTTTCATACTTTTGACTGCAGTAAAGCACTTACCGATCAATCATTAAAATCAGATCTTTAGCAGCGTTAGAATTCCTAAAAAAAAGTCACTGGTCCCAAGGACCAGTAATCATGAGAATTTACTGGTCCGCAGACATCATCACTGGTCCGCTACATAAAATTCTATTAAATAACTTCAACACTTAGAGTAAATTTTCTGTACTTTTTAAAGAATAAATGTGCAAGATACAAATTTAATTATAAAATAATGCTTATTTAAGTGTAGAAGATAACAAGTATCACTATTGTTTGCATTTCTTTTAAAATGGGGCAAGACAGGTTTATTGAAAAAGACATTTTTGCTGAAAAAAGGAATATTTTTGTTGAGTAAATGGGTACTTTGCTTAATGAAATGGTGCTTTCAGGAGTCACATTCACTCAGAAAGATTTGGAGCAATAAAAAACCGATTGGGAAGCAGTTAAATTAGTTTTTGGAGCAGCAACAACAATTTTGAAGCAAGAAAATTAGTTTTTAAAACAAAAAAATTCTCTCCTGGCATTCAGACATTTATTTATTATTTTTTTTTTTTTCGTGCTTTTTTGTCAAAATTTTCCGTTTTTTCGCGTTATTTTGACGAAATCTTTTATTTTTATTGACGAAATATACCGTTTTTCGCGATATTTTTTGACAAAATTTGCCATTTTATCGCGATTTTGGGGGGAAATTTGCCGTTTTTTCGCGATCTTTTGAAGAAATCTGCCTTTTTTGCGTTTTAGGATAAAATTAGCCATTTTTTCGCAAATTTTTTGACGATGTTTGCCGGAAATTAGTCGTTATTTAGCGCTTTTTTAACAAAATTTGTGGGTTTTTTCGCAATCTTTTGAGGAAATTTGTCGTTTTTCGTGATTTTTTTGACAAATTTCGCGTTTTATCGCGATTTTTGGATAAGATGTGTCTTTTATCGCGATTTTTTGAAGAAATCTGCCGGCTTTTTTTTTTGCAATTTTTTGAAGGAATCTGAAATTTTTCCCGCAATTTTTGGAAAAATCTGCCGTTTTTCACGATTTTTTTGGGCGAAATTTGCCGTTTTTTCGCGATCTTTCGAAGAAATCTGCTTTTTTTTTCGGGTTTTGGAATGAAATTTGCCATTTTTTCGAGAATCGTTTGACAAATTTGCCGTAAATTAGTCGTTATTTTGCGATTTTTTAAACGAAATTTGCCGTTTTTTCGCGATCCTTTAACGAAATTACGTTTCCCGTGGGACGCGTAAGAGCATTTTTTTGCGTCCCATTGCCGATTTTTTGAGTAATTTACGCGGCATCGCTGATAATAATTAAAAAAAAATCTTATGTGCGATCGGTTGCAGTTTTCTCAGGGCCTGAAAAAAGGCACTGGTCCTGCGGACCACTAAATTTTTCAAATTAGTGGTCCGATTGAATTATCGGTGGTCTCGGACCAGCGGACCACCAAGGATTTCTAACGCTGTTTAGCGATTTCCACCAAGATATGATTTGGCAGACCAGTTGCATTTTAATATACAAATCAAGTTTTGTCTAATGCTGAAACTTCAACAATCAATTCTATGAGGTGATGGTTTGTGCAGCCGCTTCCTGGTCTATATTATTAATGATTGCTTCCTGAACACATTTCTTTCGTTTATGTTCATTTTTTCATGACCTTTCTTTTACTTGTTTATGTTTTCTTTTCCATTCCATTTTTAAATGGCTATTTTTTTTTTTTAACTTCTTTAAATGGAATAACAGCTCAATTTTTATATAATAAGAATTATTTTTCAGAGAGAGGGGAGGGGGGCCATCAGGGTTTTAGATATGATTTGGTGGGGCATGGCCTGAAAAAGGTTGAGAAACACTGGTATAGTTAATTATTTAGTTTAATTCTTAAGGGCTCTTTTGGTTTATGTATGATTTTGATTCTTTCAAATGTCATGTCATAATATTTTATGGGAAAGTATTGATTGTGCTGTTGTGTTGATTTCTATTCTTTTGAAAAATGTTGAATAAATCCTAATTCTCCAGTAGAGAGGGGCACTTAACATCCAGTTACAGAGATATGGGAAATTAATGTGTAATCTGATGTAAATGTGTCTGCTTTTTGTAACAAACTGGATTTTTTTTTTTTGGGGGGGGTGGGGGGAGATATTATAAATAAAGTATTTATTCATTTTCGAACAATACATGACTGTAAGAATTCCGAAATACACACTGTAGTGTTCTTAAATTTTTATGACAGTTTGTAAAGGAATTTTGAAGCAAGATTCCAAAACTTTCCAGAGATAATTAAGTTGTCTCAATTCTTTGTCACCATAGTTATTCCAGCTGCAAAATAGATGGTTGTGAAGTTGTTCAATCCTGAAAAACTTCAAATGAAAATAATTGTCTTGCAAGAAAATATTTCCCTACCAGTGTATAAAAATACATCCTCTTAAGAGTTTTGGGGTAAAAATGTTTCAGTATTGTATGAAAATTGTAAAAAACTTAGCTATTTACCTGGTTACTGTTTTTGACTCTTCATGTCTTCATATGTATGTAAAAAATCTTTGTTCAAAATTAATTTTTTGATAAACAAATATCGTTTTGAGATTGATGGATGCCCACCTTCAAGATACTTTTTCCATTATTTATTCACTACATGAACAAAACTGTAAAAATCTGGCTCAAGAAAGCAAGTGTAATTCTTCGCATTAATTTTTCAACAGATGCCTTAAGAATGCCTTTTCTATTTCATGATGAGAACATTTTTAGACCTTATACCTATGTATCTAGTAATTGTTCAGAACTAATGCATGACTTTTCTATTACATGTGTGTATATCTATAATAATAATAAAATATAAGTAGGTAGTACTTATGAAATGTGTTTTGTTCTTTAGTTCTCAATAAAAATTTTCTGAACCCATTTAAAAATACTTGTCAATCTCTGCATTAGAATTTTAATAAACAGCTGATTCTCTTCTATACAATGAAAATGTAATCCATGGAAAATGATGTCTAATGGTTAAATCGCATAAAAATAAGTTAGTCTTAAATAAAAATCCTAGTATAAAATATTTTTATATATATTGAATAAAATTCCTTATATATTTAGTGTTAATGCTATGTATGTGTAATTTACTTGTTCTCAAGGTGAAAAAGTCAATTATTTTATTATATTTCTACATTTTTAATAATCTGATTTTGTGTCTACCAATAACAATTTTTGATCCTTTTTAAAATGTTATTTTATGTTGTTTAAATAGGTGGAGAAATTATCAGATACTTGGAGCACCCAACTTGGAAGGAATCTGGGTTTGAAGTATACCAGTATTGAGAATAAAGGATTGAGGACTTCTGAGCCAGTTTCTGAATTTTGAAGAAAATGTATTATGAAAGAGCATGATAACTGTCGATATGAAATATTGTATTGCTAAATCTCATCTTTTAAAAAAATAAAAGGAAAATCATTGTTAAAAATATTAAATATATAATTTGTATTTTGTAAGCAAAAATTGTAGTTAAAAAATATTGTAGCACTAACACTTGCATTGTTCTATATTGTCTGTGTTTATTTATTTCAGCTATCTTAACATGGTAGGTATTTTCAGATGAAACATAGACAAGAATTGACAGATGATTTGAAAAAGACTCATAAGGTTTACCGCAAACAAGAAGGGGGGGGATGAAGGAATTTATTTATTTTTATTTATTTTTATTTATTTATTTATTTATTTATTTATTTATTTATTTATTTATTTATTTTTTGTCTTACCTATGATTTGAGATAAAATGTATTTGGTGTGTGTATGCATTATTATTAGTATTCTATTTGAAATAGTTTGTACATTCTTAATTTAATTATATTTCATACAAAATTTTCAGTTGTACTCTCTCAATATGAAAGTTTATGAAGCATAAATTATTCCATTTATCCCCACCCCCCTTCATTACAAAATTTGTATTGTTGAAATTTTATTTATATATTTTTTTTACTATTTAAATGGTTTACGCATCCCAAAGACAAAATGTTGTTAATTTAATTAGTCACTGAAACTTTTTTGGTGTCCAAAAATATTGAATGTGATTGAAAAAAAAAAAATAATAAATAATAAAATGGAAGTTTTTAAATGAAAAAATGTTATCTCAAAAGTACTTTCTTACTCGTGTGTGTGTGGAGAGAGGGGGGGGGGGATTGGGATATATGTTAACACCTGATAATATTTAAGTTAGTAATAAGAAATTTTTTTATACTTCTATTATGTAGGGATTACTGCGAGACAATGATGCCATAAGAGGAAAAAACAATAAAATATCTAATAAGTAAAAATAAACTTTTTATTTAATGTTAATTTCCCCACTAATAATAATAATTTGTATTAATTATAAATCTTTTACTTATAGACAAAAGCAATTTAGCCATTGAATAAAAATTTGAATATATTTTATAAGGGGTGCAGAAAATCTAAGCGCCGTCGGGCAGTCTCTCACCACTAAATTGATTTATTAATATTTTGTGCAAAATTCTTGCTAGAATGTTATTAAATTTTCAGCAAAGAAATTTTTTTAATAATTTTAGTGGCGAGAGACAATCCACTTATGCCTAGATTTTTGCACCCCTTTTTATGCTTCATGATTAGTTAGAAAAGTTAAGAGAAAATCCCTCCCCCCCTCCATGCATATGCATTTATATTAGAAAAATGTTTGCTTCTTTGAAGCAATATTTGATTTTTTTTTTTTCAATGTACTACACTTGGAACTTAATTGAAATGCTATTGTAAAGGGGGGGGGGGGGATGAAACATTTTTTATTGTAAAAAAGGTGCTATTGAATAGTTGAGCAAAAATTAGAACATTTTTTTATCCTTCATAATTAAGACAGTTAAAGGACTTTAAAAAAAAAAAACTTTTTTCAAAAATATTTTTTTCTTTGAAATGTTTTTTTCTTTTCTCTAAATTGGAATTTCAGGCAAATGTACGATAAAAAGATGAAGGATAACATCCGTAATATATGAAAAAAAAAAAAAAAAAAAAAAAAAAAAAAACTATTGTATTATGTGTGCTAGTTAGATGCATTTTTTCCTGATCAGTTAAGAGTGGATTTTAGAAAAATTTTTTAATACGATCAATAGTATGAAACTTCATAAAAATAAAATACACGTATGAAACTGAGTAAAGAAAATGTTTATGTTAAAAGATTCTCTAAGCAGTACACAGAGATTCTGTATAAAATTTAAGTGAAGTTAAATACAGCGTTACAAAATGTGCTAATAGCAAAATATAGAAGAAGAAATTCTTCAGTCCTAATTTTCCACAATAAAACAACGCAAGCTTGATTTCCTTATTATAAAATTTAGAGAAAATCTTGCAACAATTTATGATTTTGAAACTTGAAAAAAGGTCTTAAAAATAACTTTGATTGTATCAAGTTTTTTTTTTTTTTTTTTTTTTTTTTTTTTTTTATCATTTTCCAATTATATAACTGGAATATTTTTTTTTAACTCTTTCAAAGGCGGTTGTATATTTATGGAACTAATTAATTTTAATTTCCAAATGTTACCAGAATTTTGATTAAAAAAATAGTTTGATGTATGTAAAATTTAGTTTTTTCTTCTTTACAAATATACATGTAAGATTCCAGTGTCATTCATTTCAACATATTAGCAATGGAAGTGATTTAGCCCTCAAAGGATTAAAATAGTATAGATACTACCAAAAAAAAATATCTATATATATATTAAAAGTATCCGCCGACATGTGTATAAAGTGTCATTAGATTGGCACAAAATGTTATCATATGGGCATTAAAAAAAACGTTCAAAATGATTCTCATTGGATATCAACAATATCAAATTTGTGCCCTTATTTTATCATTTTTATGCCAGAAGTGTCGGAATTCCTACGTATTTGTATCAAACACGTATCATCTACATCGCCGATTTTCGTCGTGGTGTCATATTTCTGGCTCCATCATGACAACGCATGAGAGTATCGCCAAAGATATCGAAGGAAAGGACAGAATCGATACTTTTAGGTTACGATTCACTGTTATCGAAATAACACCTCTAGTACTTGTCGAAAGATATAATTTTTGTACCATTCTGTTAGTTCTGTGTTTGCTGGGTCATATTTATGAAATTTTGCATTTTCATACTCCGATCTTATTTTTTCATAAATCTTTAATTTTTGTTTAAATTCAGCAATATTGGGACAACCATACAAAAAAGATTTTTTAGAAATGGGGTCATTAATTCCATTTATTACATACTGAATAAGGGCAGAATCTTCAATATTGCCTTTTGAGCATAATTGTTTCATATTTAAAAAATATTCATCTAACGATTCATGTGGTCTAATTTTTCTTTTGGACAGCAATTCGTGTAATTCAGCTGAATTGCACGTTTGACCAAATTCAGATATGAGTAGGGCTTTTAATTTAGACCACGAATTAATACTTGTTTCACTTTCAAGAAATAATTTTGCTTTGCCTGTCATACGGCGTTTAGCCAAAATCAATTTGTGCAAATCACTAACGTTAAATAATGAAACAATATCTTCAAAATCGGCAATCCATTTATTAATATTTTGTACTTGAGTACCTTCAAACATTGTAATCATACTTTCAATATCATTAATAGAAATGCTTGGTTTAATAACATAATCAGGAATCAGAATTTTCTGATTTTCATTACTTTCACAATTAGAACTACCAGAATCATTTCTCATATTATTCTCAAAAACAGTTGAAATAATTTTAGTTTTATCTTGTAAATCATCATTAAATTCATCAACACTTTCGTCATCACTAAGAGTACCTACATCGGCTATCATATTAATTTTTAAAATATTAAAATCACATAAACTAGAAATTATTCTGGCAGCAATTTCATCAAAAGTTCCCGAATTATTTATACACAAAACATTGCAAATGGTAATTAAGTCGTTAACAGAAAAATTATCTTTAATTTCTTTGAATTTAGTTTGATATTCATCGGAATCTACTTCAAACGTAAACCCAGTAAAATTCCGAATTCTACGTCGATTATTTCTGTCACCGATTTCTCCAAAAATTAATTTGTGCAATATCTTAATACTAGCTGATTTTTCAGTTTTCAAAGAAAACTCTAATTCCTTTAAATCAACTAATTTTTCCATTATTGAAAAGAAAAATGAAATAATAAACTCACTTCATAATCAGATGCTCAGCTTCACACATTTAAACAGCATTGTTGTCGCAGTATCCAACAGCTTCATATCATTAAACATATATTCAAAAAAAGATTTCCTCATAATAATTTCCAGCAAGGATTCCATCACAATTCTAAATAATAACGGCTTCCAGATTATTTAAAGTATATATATATTTCTTCTTTGTGGGCGTTCGTTTGTCTCGGTTCTGACACCAAAATTTATGGAGATTCTTCTTATAAAAGTTCTTTCGAACACATAAGTAAATAAACTCGGAGGTAAATTAAATTCTGACACCGTTTTTAAACTTTTAAATGACTTATATTAAACGTTAATATTTACAAAAAAGATATTTACATATTAATATTTACAATTCGAACATTCAAAAGGAAACTTTAATTAAAACATCTTAATCGCGTCATCTTAATCAACATTCTTCTAAAGTCAACACCAACTCTCCCAACATTCCATCCAACGATCTCTTCCGTTCATTTCTTTTTTCTTCGGCTTTTCGTCTGAATGGAGTTTTTTCAGAAAATCGTCTGCTTTCTAAAGACCTTTTCTATCAGAGTTGCGATATGAAGAACCTTACAAGACATGATACTTGGCTGTTGGAGAAAGAATCGCTCCCACATCTATATGATTTATACTATAACCATAACCTTGACTGTTAGTAAGTCACATGTAGTTTGTATCTGATTGCACTACAAATCTTGCTAGGATTTGGGTAATGGTAAATATTTTAGTATATATATCCTTTTTTTTTTAAGGAATATTATATTATTGTTATTTTGTCATATTGATTTTATTTTCTTCTATGTGTATCTTTCTACTAATTTGTCATCTGAATAGCTTCCAGCCAGTCGGGTGTATTGTGAGTCGAATTCTTAGCTTTCAGCACGGCTCATAACAGAAACTGGTTGGATGTTTTTGCTTTTTTGTTAAACTATACACCCCTGAAGAAGTAGTTTAATAGAAAAGCCTTCTACTGCCTTTTTATCCATTTATCTTTCATTATTTTGGTAATCTGCCTTCTATTTCACTTCAAACTTCAACTGTTTTCAATAAGATGATTGTAAAAATACTGGTTTCATTGGTTTATTGTATGGTAATATATGAAACACTCTGGTTATATAATGTCCATTTATCCATATATTTCTTAGTAATTTGGTAATCTGCCTTCTATTTCTCTTCAAACTTCAACTGTTTTTAATAATATGATTGTAAAAATACTGGTTTCATTGGTTCTTTTAATGGTATTGTCTGAATAACTTTGGATGTATTTATAAAAGTATTTATATATTCAACTTCCATAATGATAAGATGCATAAGCGCAATCATTAAGGGATAGTTTAGTCTTTTATGTCATTTATGTTACCATAAGATAACATGGATTCTTGCAGCTTTTAGTGGATTATTTCACTTTAGGCCCATTTTGGCATAAATAACCTATTTTTAAAAATTTGACAAAGATATTTTATTTACAATTAAAAAATAAATAAAGAAAGAATTCATGTATGCAGAACTTGTAGTGAATCCAGTGATTTATATCAGTTTCAATACATTTGTTGAAATTGCGTAATGTCATAAAATACTCTCCGAATGATTTTTCTCCTTATACCAGAATGCATTCGAATTTTTTTTTAATGTCCTTGTAAATGAACCAATAATGTACATACTTCATATGCAATACGAAGTATGCTTTGGTGACCCTAAATAAGCCTTATCAATTGCGTGAAAATCCGAGTATATTTACGGGAGTTACAGCATGGACAGAGGGACAGACAAACCGAATGCATACGCACTTTTCAATTTTGTTAGAAAGAGCTAAAAAAAAGCAAATAATTATAATAAGCATTTATTTCTACAATTTTCATCATAATTAACTGTAGTTTTCCTCTAAAAATACCTTTATTAAAGTTCCTAATCACATATTTTCATATAAAATTTCCATAAAAACTAAAAATTTGTGTGCTGTTTAGTAATAATAGCACTCAAATTTAAAAATCAATGCCATTTAGTGAATGCTATTTCAACGAGGGGCAACGACAAATATAGGCGTTGCTTGCCTTAGCAACATCTGCGGGCAGAACATTCTTTTTTCCCCACAACTAGGTTTGCTGTTACGCCCCCTTTAAATCCCTCTGTTACTAAAAGCTGGGGCTTTTCTGGTCCCCCTCGCCCTCAAAACCACTAAAACCGCGATGTTGCTGAGACTAAATCCCGTCTGAGTGCAACAGGAGTAGTCACATTTGTTGCAGACATTTCCACTGTTCAGATGGAAATTTGAGTTGGATAACGCTTTTGTTTGGAGAGCCTAGTAGACTTTAAAAGGATGGTGTCTTTTTGCGGCTGTCTGATCCCTCTTACGTGTCGCTAAATATTCAACGTGTTCAGGTGAAAGAGAAAAACTGAATCTAAATTCCGAATGCCTGCGCTTCATACGAATAGCGGAAAGATAATTTCCCCCCTTCTCTTTATATTTTTAAATGTTTGGATGCTACTTCTAAATAACAATATTCTAAAAAAATTTTTAAGGTGCTACTTTTAAATGTTAATAATTTTTAGATATTTTTGTAAACAAATGAAGACAAGGAATGAAAGAGATTTGTGTAAGCATCGACAGTTTTCGTTAGATTTCTGTTCGTTGGATAGTTTCAAAGAGAACCTGAACTTTCATCCACTTACAAGCACATAGAAAAAGTTTTCATAGTTAATCAAAAACTTTGAAGGCATTTATTGCTAATATTTACACCGTTGAGCTGGATAGGGTGAAGTCGGATAAACATAGGGAAATGGCCTCCATGGCCGATGTTTGAATAACATGTATGGTAATAAGGCTCACCATGAGAATACAAAATACGGAGTTTTTAGTCTTTGACCTTGAATTGTTCTTGAGATAATTACGGAAGTATGCGCCGGCGCTACTATTTTTCAAAAACGTTTTTCTCAAAAAGTAAGAAAGTTACAAAAATGAAACCGACGCCAATTATTGAAAAGTACATTAGTTCACATTATACAGGGTGAGTCATAAATATCGAAACAATAGGCTAGCTCCTTAAATATTGCCCCTAGACCCATATTTCCAATTGCAAAATTCATTAAAAAAAGGTGAAATTTTTAATAAGAAAAGTTACTCTATGGGAGGTCTATTTGAAAAAATACGAAAATTAGGTTTTTATACGGCCCCCGTAGAGCAAAATTCCCAATTAGGAAGTTATTCCTTATCCATTCCTAAATTGAACAAAAAAAACTTCATCACCGAATCTAAAAACCTCACAGAGATATTAAAATACACAATTGTTTTGTTTTGTTGTATTTAGTTTTTTAGCCTTTGAATATACTATTTCTTACAAAAAGGAATTTTAAAGTTTATTTTATTTTATTTTATTTATTTATTTTTAATTTTTTTGCAAAATAAAATCAATTTTAAAATCTAAGTGTTTTTCGTAAACATTTTGATTGAACCAAATTTTACTTATTTTTTGCACGCATTAGGTCAATCTGAGACAGTGATTTTAATACGGCTTGTTCGAGACCGGGATTGAAAATTTCGTCTAGTGCAGACCTAGGAAGAAGTAAGCACTCCCCACCGGTATTAAAAATATGTTAGGCCCGGCCTGGGTCTTCAGAAAAAAGTAATGTCTCGGTCCTGACCCGGCCTGGGCTCAGGATACAGATGTTTTAACAGCCTCTCCAGGACGATAAAAAGCCTGAAATCTGTAAGAGCTAAATTTATAAAAAAGACTTAATCTGTATCATAGAAAAAGCATTGTTCTGATGGACATTTAAACAGTACACTTCGTTTTTCTGCATAATGAGTTTTTTCACCACTACTTCTCGTCTTTAAATTATTAAAAGTTAAGAATTGATAAAGAAAAAAAAGGTGTAAATTAGTTTTGTTTCGGCAAATTTGAAAAAAAATATTTATTTTTGAAAATATGATATTTTTTTAAGTTATATTATTTTCTTTCTATATATTTTTAATAGTTTTAAAGTTAAATTATTTTTTCAATATATATTTTTAATAGTTTTAAAATTAATATTGAAAGAAAAAAACTCTGTAACAAAACTAAAATCAGATTTTCATCTTTAATTTAATGGAAAGAAATTGAAATCCGATAAATGTTTCGAATTAGAACAATTTTAAATTATCCCATTTAAACCAGTACTAATTATAGGAAATTTTTATAAATTTCATGAGAAATTATAGGATGTGATTTTCTTGGCAAATTATATGGCTAACCATCACAAAAAAAGAAAAGAAATCAAAATTCTAACTCAAAAGACAGATTTTTTACCTGTTTCCTAGAACTGTTAAAATAACATTGTTTCTTCAAACCCTTATCAATTTGTATCTAATCCCTTAAAACCAGATGAATTATTTAAACGGCTATAACTCTGAGAGTTTTGAAGATGTGAAGATGCAATTTTTGTGTCTTATTCAGGACTGGATAAGGAAAATTTTTCTAATTGGGATTTTTATCCTACAGGGGCCGTATAAAAATTTAATTTTCATATTTTTTCAAATAGACCCCCCACGGGGTTGCAACTTATCTTACGAAAAAATTCGCCTTTTTTATGAATTTTTGCAATTGGAAGTACGGGTCTAGGGGCAATATTTAAGGAGATAGCCTATTGTTTCGCCTTTTATGACTCACCCTGTATATTTTTTCACTTTTTTACACAACATTTAACATACAAAAATAAACATAAAATTAGTAACGTAGTAATTTTATATTTAATTTTACACCAATCAAAAAATTACACAACAATACTCAAAATATGTACTTTTAACAAAAAATATTTCTTTCAAATCTAAGATACACTTTTTGAGTTGTAACAAAAATAATGTTATCAACTTTTAAAGATATTCGTAGCTTTTCTTGTTAGTATTTGAGGAGTATGCTCCTATAAATATACTGTCATTTCGTAATACTTTCACACGGGCTGAATGCCCCTTACGCCAAAATAAAAGAATGTTTCCATCCACACTCTTTCCCTAAAGATTTTTTTCGTATTTGCAAACATTCTTTTTTTTTTTTTTTTTTTTTTTCGTAATAATATCAGGCTTATGATCTAGTCGATTGTGCAGATGATGCTGAATAGGAGAAATATAGATAAAGTTATCAATTTTTTGACAATCTCGGACCTCCTTTCAAATTTCCGATGTTATACGTTACTATTACTTGCTTTCTCTCCCCTGCCTCTTATAATATCATTATTAATGTCCATTTGTTTCTGTTTTATATTTTTTTCCTTTTGTTTTCTTATTATATATGCTTGCAATAATGTACAGATAAAGTTGTACGTTTTTTATTCGCATACTTCACTAATTTAAATGAAAAGAAGAAATTCATAAAATATCACTGTTATATCAGAGATAAGTATATATTAAATAACATTTTACAGAAGTACTTTCTATTTAAAAATATTTAATAATAGTTCTTTGTTACATAATGCACTGATCAATAATATTGTCTCCTTACTCTTCCCCCATGCACGGTGCTAAACTGAACATTTTATAAACAAAACAGGTGGACAACATTCTTCCCAGTTTTTTTTACTAATAAATGTAACAACTATCATTTCAAATCTGGCTTCACTAACATCGAATTATACATACAAATGGCATGAGAATATTAATGGCTAACGTTGCGTTATTCTATATTTTAGAATGAAATGATTTTATAGTCATTCAATAATTTTAATAATAATTTGTATTTTCGTAAAAAATAGAAAACAGACTAAAAAAATTAATGTAACAGATGTAAAGAAAAAATTACTACAAAAGTTAATTTTGGTTTGATTAAAAATTATAAGGTTGTAAAATGATAACATCTCTTCCTTTCGATAATAAGTGCTAACCCTCCTGCCTTCTAAAGTGCTAAGTTATATACATACACTATAGTCTTCTTCTATGTGAAAATTATGATAGGCATGATACAAAAATGTCACCATTTTGTTTGTAAAGTATTGATATTCTTATGCCAGCAAGATGCGCATTCCAACAAAATAACAGAATAATGACAAAAGGGTTATTACTTTTGCATTTCAGTGCTCAAAACACGCCTTTTGAACAAATACAGACAGGTAGGATAATTTGTTAAGCATTTACTTTGTTAAGCCACATTTCTACAGCAAATATCTATAACAAAATGCATACAAAAGCCAAAGATGATGAGATTAATTAAGCTCCCTATATCAAAGCACTCTAATTTCTTGCATGATTCACAAGTATAAACACCATCAAAATATTTTTTTTATTCACAGTTAATTTTATTACAGAGAAGGTATTCCTTACTTTCAGAATAATTATATAATGGAATACTTACGTACGAGTTTCCAAACAGTTTAAAGATCCCTCAACACAGATATTGCAAAGCAAAGATTTCGGAGAATGTGCAATGTGAGACAGGGAGAACATACAACACGGATTAGTAGAATGGACAAAGTCAAGAAATTCGGAAGAGAATAAGTGACATTGTCAGAATTACAAACAAAAATGTCTGTGTAGAAGATCATACTGTGGAATTTTGGTCGAAACGTGAAATCTAATTTAATATCCATTTGAACGAAAAACAGCTAACTTAGTATGATCACACAAAAATATATAGTTATTTAGGAGGTCATTTTCACTATTAAAAACATTGAGTATTTGTGTAGAATATCTTAATTTCAATATAAAATCTTTGTCTTAATAATTCACTTACTTGGTCGACATGACAACTTCTCAATAAAACGATTGAACCTCTTATGTCTATACGTACATTATTATATCATCAACAACGATAAAAAATTATCTCTAAGAGTATGAGACACGAGTAAAAAATATGTTTGGTAACATACACTGTAAAAAAAAGCGTTGATCTACTAAAAAATTTTAGTGATCCTTGCAATTACTAAAACATTTTTTGTAATCTTACTCGGTTACAAGAAAATCTGTAAGAATTACTAGAAAAAAGCTAGCAACGAATAGAGTTAATAGTTTTATATTTTTAATAGCTATTACTAAAACTCACTTGGTGTGGCCGTGATAGCCTAGTGGTCATAGCACTGAACTCCAAGCTGAAAGGTCTTGGGTTCGATGCTCGACACTACCAAATACGCACCGAGTGTATGTTGTATAAGTACTCGTTAAATAAAGAGGTTATGAAAATCCTGTCGTAGCAGTTACCATGGGTAATGATCTCTGGACTTCCCCCCCCCCCCTTTAGAAACATGTCAAAATAGAGCAGGTGGCAATGTTTGATGCTGCCATCTATTGCGGCTTTGCCGAAAAGCTTCCGCTTCGGAAGTCGTAATGGTTACTAAAAATAATTTTGGAACTATTACTAAAATTTGCTTGGTGGCTCATACTAAAAAGTTTTAAGTTAGTTATACAAAAAATTCTTTTATTCAGTTTACAAAAGAAATGTTTGTTTCACTTGCAAAAAAAAGTTTGTAATGGTTACTAAAAAATTCTGTGGAATACAAATTTACTAAAAAAATTTTAGTAACCTCTTGAATTTTTTTTACAGTGTATCTACGTTATCTAGGTATTTTCTTCGGATAGTGTACGTTAAATAACATACAACTCTAATCAGATAAAAAAAAAATTATTAAAGATTATTTAAACATGAAAATGTTGATAAATAATATCTACATTAACTGAGATTATAGTTAATGTAAATAATTTTAAAAGGTTTGCAAACTAAAATAATTGTTTCAAAAATGATAAAAATATGCAATAATTAACAGATTATGAAATCAAAATGTAAAAAAAAAAAAAAAAAAAAAAAAAAAATTAAAGACTTATTACAGTCAAAAAATTGCATTTAGAATTTCATAATGTGTTTTAAATTTATCGAAAATTAGGAGAGAACAGTTCTAATTCTCTACTAACTCGCGACTTGTTTTTTATGTACACAGAAAGAAAGGATAACATCTTAATCAATAAATGTTTTCACTTTATTAATTGAAATCTTCAATATTCATAACAACCTATTTGAATATTGAAATCGGAAAAAAAAGTTTCAAAGAAAGAATGTCATAAAAAGAAAAATATTGCTTCTTTATCAATTCTCGCTTAAAAACTCAAATATTCAAAACACTTTTTTCATAATATTGACAACGAAATAATAAAACCGGAGAAAAAAAAATATCTGATCCTAATAATAAATTGACAGCAGTTGTGTCACCAAGAAAATTGAGCAGCTACGCACATTTTGAATATTGCCACTCCAACTAATAAAAAAAAAGGGGGGGGGGGCTCAAAGCGGATTCCATTAGAATTATCTGATGTTTATTAATATACGCTTCTAGACTGGCAGTGGCAACATTACATTAGCGAAATCTTGCAGCCAGTAATAAATATTTATACAATCTCTTCTCGCATAAGAAACTGGGGGAAAATTCACGATAATCAATGATACGACGGAGGTGGAGGGAAAGAAATTTAAAAATAAGTTCCCGGATGCATTCCTTTGCAATTCATATAATTTCTGTATTTTGTGGATAAATGGAATAAGTCGACAGCTTTTTGTTAATGGAAATGTAGACACCATGATGCAACCAGAAATATTGGATTTTATGAAAGCATTAATATGTAAATCTTTTAAAAGGATGTTTTCATAAGCGGGGATAGCCATTAGTCCCTCATTAAAGAATCATTACTTATTCTATATTTTAATGAATTCAAGTACATTTGAATTTTATAGTTTGATTAATCAGAACTAAAATATTCTTAATATGCTTTCATTAATTTTATTATTTGAAAGATATCATTAAGAAATTAAAAATTTTAAAGAAGATAAGTTAAGTAAAAAAGAAGCATGTAAAAAACTATTAACTTAATCATGTAATAAATTTCAATATATATATATATATATACAGGGTGATTCTAATTTTTTTTACAATAAAAGAGGGGTGATAGTACACATATCAAGACAAACAATATTAAATAGGAGGATAATATTATAGGAGGACAAACAATAGGAGGAGGAGGAGGACAAACAAGGAGGAGGACAAATAGGAGGAGGACAAACAATATTAAATAGGGTCCCAAACGTTTTCCAAAGGAGATAGCCGCCATTAATGTTTAGGGACCAAAATTTCAAATAAACATAAAAAAACGGAAAAATCGGTCGATTGATTTGCGGTTTTCACTAAAATTATTCTTTATGTCGGCATTTTCTTCAAATTAAATTATAAAGATAAATTTCAAAAAATGCCGATAGAGGGCGCTTTAGACTTTGGAGTAACGAACAACTATTTTTTGCATCTCATTAAAAGCTTTCGTAAGCTTAAACTCAAACTCAAATTCTGAAAAGTTGGGAGTGGTTAAGTAGCACAAATTGACTGTGTTCAGAGGGTTCAAATTTCAAATCATTATAAAAAACGGAAAAATTGGTTCATTGATTTGCGATTTTCACTAAAACTATTCTTTATGTTGATCTTTTCTTAAAAATAAATTATAAAGATAAATTTCAAAAAATGTGGATAGAGGGCGATTTAGACTTTGGAGTAACGAACAACTATTTTTTGCCGTTATTTTTTGCATCTCCTTAATTGTTTTCGGAAGCTTAGACTTAAGCTTAAATTTTGAGCTCAAAATATGAATAGTAGGAAGTGGTTAAGTAGCACAAACTGAAGTGAGTTTAAAAGAAGGTGAGGTTCAAATTTAAAATAATTATAGAAAATGGAAAAATTGGTCGATTCGTTTGCGGTTTAAAATAAAACTATTCTTTAAGTCAGTATCTTCTTAAAAATAAATTTCAAAAAATTCCGTTAGAGGGCGCCTTAAACTTCAGAGTAACCAACAATTAATTTTAATTATTATTTTTTGGTTCTAATTAAATTCTTGTAAAAGCTTATTAAATGTTTTCGGAAGCTTAGATTTAAACTTAAATTTTGAGCTCAAATTCTGAATCATTGAAAGGGGTTAAGAAGCGCAAACTGAAATGTGTACAGGAGTTGAAATTTAACCCCTCGCCCTCCTCGAACACAATTCAATTTTTCGCTACTTAAACACTACCAACGATTCAGAATTCGACCCCAAAATTTAAGTCTATGCATTTGAAAGAATTTAATGAGATTAAAAAATAACAGTTAAAAATATTTGTTCGCTACTCCAAAGTCTAAGGCACCCTCTATCGGCATTTTCTGAAATTTATCTTTAAAAGTTATTTTCAAGAAAATGCTGATTTAAAAATTAGTTTTAGCAAAAACCGCAAACGAATCGACCAATTTTTCCGTTTTTATTAGCACTTTCCAACAAAGTTGAAAAGTGCTTATGCATTCGGTTTGTCTGGCCGTCTGGCCGCGCTCTAACTCCCGTAAATATACTCGGATTGCCCTGGATTATGTTACCTGGATTACGTTATTGATGTTTACAATAGCACGAGCCCTATTGAAAATGAAGTTTCTACCACGATTGGTTTATTTACAGGGAGAGTGAAACGTTTTCGATTACATTACGGCCTATGGGGAAAAATCATTCAAATGAATTTTAAAGGTGTTTAAACCCTGTCAAACATACTCGTATTCATATGGATTCGCAAAGTGCACTAAAATATGCATTCTGTAATGTATGCAGTGAAAATATGCAGTGAAAATATTATTCATTTACAGGGCCGCACAAAAGAATGTCATTAGATAATGGTAAAGGGGGAATTATGTGCGGCATATTTTAAATATATTAAACTGTTTCATGTATATTAAAATTGATATATGTCACTGAAGCTTAATATAAATTATACAATACTGTCTTGCATAATATGAAATACATAGCATTTACAGGGCCATACAAAAGATTTCAAATAGTATATTCTTTCCGAAGTACCTTGTATGTGTCCGATGATGGCTGATGGAGGGATGTAATGCATTTTAATTATGATATGCGCGTTTAGGTTTCACTAAATATATTCACATTATATGGTGAGTAAAAATGTTATTGTTGATTTACAGGGCTACCCAAAAGAGTTCGCCAACGTTACTGAATATGAGCGTGAATTACTTAAACCTGCTTCTTAAATAAGTTATGCATTTTTTTGCTGAACTGCATTCAATTTACTGAGAAATGTTTGCAGAATATAGATAAAAGGATATACAGGGCCACGCAAAGAAATCGGTACACGGATGCCTATGAATGATAATTTATGAAAATGTGATTTCAGTTCTTTTAAAAGTGGTTTAATTTACAATAAATTTTAGTTAATGCTGACGTGTAATAAAGGTACAAGGTAAACTACAGGGCTGAACAAAAGTATTCAAATATGTTTCCATCTAATAGTATAAATTGCTGAAAAAGAAATTTCAAGCTACTGGGCATTTTCTTAAACAAAATTTTCCCATTATATTTACTGACAGATAAAATACAGCGCTATTCAAGAGTACTGAAATACATATTTAGGTTATTTGGCTATACACTATTATTTCCGAAATAACGAAATTTTGTTACATATTTCACGAAGTGTTGGAAAGTGCTTCATATTCTATGCTTAACGCATGATTTTTCTTACTTGTTTACAATCATTTGAAATTTGAACGCTCTAAACACAGTTCAGTTTGTCTACTTAACCACTCCCAACTATTCAGATTTTGAGCTGAAAATTTAAGTCTAAGCTTACGAAAGCATTTAATAAGATGCAAAAAAAGAGTTTTCGTTACTCCAAAGTCTAAAGCGCCCTCTATCGGTATTTTTTGAAATTTATCTTTTTAATTTATTTTCCCGAAAATAACTTCATAAAGAATAGTTATAGTGAAAACCGCAAATCAATCGACCAAATTTTCCGTTTTTTATAATCATTTGAAATTTGAACCCTCTGAACACAGTTCAGTTTGTGCTACTTAACCACTCCCAACTATTCAGATTTTGAGCTCAAAATTTAAGTTTGAGTCTAAAGGTCCACGCACATAGCACTAACTTCTTGCGGTCAGGTGTCGCTATTTTTGATCTTTCGTGTCGGCACTTTGATGTATAAAATACTTTTTCAGTGAATTTTTTTGAACTTCAAGCGAGAAATTGAACTCGAAATCAGTTGACAGCTTTACGACTGAAGATTGGGTAGATAAAAGTTCCCCTTCCTTTGTCAATTTGGTAGGGTCAGTCCCTCAAAAATCATTTAAAGAGGTTTTACCTTTGTTCCCTTCTTAAAAAAAGATTGATTGATTGCTCTTTTAGTGTCATAAAAACTAGTGCTGTTCGCTCGCAGTCTAAGCTTACGAAAACATTTAATGCGATGCAAAACATACCGGCAAAAAATAGTTGTTAGATACTCCAAAGTCAAAAGCGCCCTCTATCGGCATTTTTTGAAATTTATCTTTATAATTTAATTTCAAGAAAATCCCGACATAAAGAATGATTTTAGTGGAAACCGCAAATCAATTGACCGATTTTTCCATTTTTTATGTTTATTTGAAATTTTGGTTCCTAAACTTTAATGGCGGCTATCTGCTTTGGAAAACGTTTGGGACCCTTGGCCTCCTATTTATTATTGTTTGTCTTGATGTGTACTATCACCTCTCTTTTATTATAAAAGAAATTTAGAATCACCTTGTATATATATATTTTATATATATATATATACATATTTCTTTGAATTCTTGTTTTTCATTTATTTAATAACATTCCTATGTAAACTGATAAGATAAAACTTCTATCATATGTAAATTTAAATGTTGTTTTATTTTTTTCTTTTATCACATTGCGAATGTGATAACTTTGTTTGATATGTATATTTTTTTGTTTTATTTATTTTTTCCTCTTTTCTGTTCCATCCATTTAGTAATTCTGATGTGTCTTGTTTTTGATGGTTTTTTTTTTTTCATTTGGTTTTGGTTTTATGTGTGTTAGTTGCCCCAAATTCGTATTATTTTGCTTTTTTATGGCTAATATGAAGATGAAACCACACACTTCATTTGTAGTTCCAAAATATTTGGGGCCTGACGATTCTGCTTTAATTCTGCAAATTCCATTTGTATTCTTTTTTTCCTCCATGTTTTAATATGGTAATTTTCTATTAAATTCAATGGTTCATACATTGTAATAAAATTAATGGTTATATATATCTATATATATATGATATTGTGTGATAAACATAAATGTACAAAAATACTTATAAATAATTTTTATTCCAATTATTAATCAAGGGATTACTTTTAATACGTAAAAAAAAAAAAAGAAAAAACGTGAATTGTTATTTATTATACAATATTAAAAATTTTATGTTTACTTAAAGAATCTTTTATATGTATATTTATTTATAATATTATGTAAGTATATTTTTGAAAGTAGCTTTTTAAAATCCTATTCATTTGATAATAAAATTAACAATTATCATGAAAAAGCTATAGAGTAAACTAAAAAGGAAAAATATACAGTAGATACAGTTTTAAATTATATATATAACTTATTAAACAATTATATTTATTCCCCCCTACCCAAAAAAAAATCCTAACTATTTAAAAAGATCATTTCTAATAATATTTTGTATTGTTTAATAGTATAATATTCTATTTTTATAGCTATAATATTTAAAACATATGTACTTTGTATTGGAAACTTCTACTTTAAAAGTTAAAGTTAAAAATCGTACCACTCTTTTGTTAAATTTATAAATACGCATAAAGATAATGATAGAATATTTTACTCCCCGCAACCTCCTCAAAAAAGAGTTAATTAAATTGGAAAAATAAATTCATGAAACTCTTAACATTCCTACTGCCGCGACCGGATATATCCGTTCACTAGGCTGCAGGTTTCACTGCAGTTGAAGCTTTATTTAAATTAATATAATTCTACAAATGTAATCCAGTTTTAAGAAATTAAGCTATGATTGATACTTTCAAGGCTTATAAGCATATACGTAACAAAAAAATTACTCCATGAGAGAAAATCCCTCTTTTATTAACATTTAAAATAAATTGCAGAGAAAAAACATTACAATTTTGCCCTTTTGACTGGCGGTCAGGGGGTTAATTCCCGTAAAGCATGGTGACGTCACTGCAACGTCGTTGTGAAGTCACATTGTGACTTTGTGACCATCGATTGTCGATATGACGTCACGTGACGTCGATGTGAAGTCACTGTGACTAAAATGTGAAGTCGTTATGGCCGTTTTAGAGCTCTTTTGTGACGTTTCACAAAGTGGTCACAATGTGACAAATTTGTGAAAAATGTGTCATTTGTGACTAATTTGACATTAACATTGTGACGAAACTGTGACAAAAACGACGATATTTAAATTGCTAGAAACATGTTTTTTAAAGTAAATAATATGTTTTGAAGGATATTTATAAATTTCTAAAGATTTTTAAGAAAGTCACATCTCAGTCACAATGTGACGTCACTGAGTGGTGGCATTTTGGTCACAGATGTGATGTGACCAAAGTGACTCACAGGGACGTCACTGTGACCATGCATGCTATTAGGGTTGTAGCAAATGACGACTTTAAATAATGTATAAATGCACAAAAATTATTATACATTATACCGTTACTTAACTTTTTTTTTCTTTTAAAATAAAATTCTCGTTTTGTTCTATTTAACGTTTTATTCACAAAATAAAATATTTATTTAGCCTTTTAAATTAACATACAGTTATATAAACTTCCAGTTATTTCATACGTTAGGTGTGAATTATAAACATTCTTCAGTAAATATATCTCAATTTTAAAGGCGAGTAAGAATCGCAGAGCAAATATTTAGAATGTCATTCGTGCTACATGTAACACTGCTTTAGAGTCTTAATAATTTAAAATTATAACTGTATTTCATGAGACAAACATATTTTACAAATTGTTTTAATCATGCATAGCATTAGTATATTTCAATCAGCTTCCGTAGAAAGTAAATGTGGCTTATCAGAAATGAAATTAAAAATATATACAGGGTGATTCAGCTCATCTGTGACAAACTTTAAGGATCGATAGAGCACACCTAGACGAACATTTTTGAATAGGGAATGTAGGGTCCCTGACGCGATGGTAAGGCGCTTGGCGCTTTCGAAAATTTGGGTGCCGAAATTCGAAACGTCATAAAAACTAGGGAAATGGTTAGATTTTCTTGCTTGTTGCGTCGAAATGATTCTGTTTGTTTAGACTTTCTTCAGTACCAATTTGATAAGCGTATCTCTTAAAACATGGATAGGGGGCGCTGCAGACTTTGGAGAGCTAGACAACAACTTTAAGCCCGTTATTTTGATAATTTAACACATGCTCGCCAAAGTTTATACTCTAACTTAAAGTTTGAACCCAAAAGTAGAGCCCTGCAAAAAGCGTAAGAGCCGGAATAAAATGTCAAAGTACAGGGTGGTCGAAACTCGAAGGCTCCTAAGAGATAAACAAACAGATTTCTTGACTTATGGCATGCATTTTCATGATTCTGTTTGCTGGGGCTCTCTGAAACTCAGTTGAACGGTACAAAAAGAAACATCGATAGGGGGCGCTTTGGGCAAAAAACATAATTCGTTGACATTTCGGACGCTAACTGGAAACGGGGCGCTACGATCAGTTAGAAACAAAACAAGAGAGTAATTTACTTATCAAAAGAAGATATTAAAACTGCAGTTTGTTTGTTTTTTTTAACAAACATAGCTGGTTTCAATCATGCACAATGCGCGCAATAAAATTTACATAAGGTGCTTTTTGCTGATTTATGCAAAAGATATCGTACCATATCGATATGCAAAAGATACGTAATGCGTAGACGACAACGCGAGATGACGTAGTTGTATGCGCAGACACGTCTTTTGAACGTGCGGTACCTACTTAAGCTTCGGGTTACTTGTCTGCAGATCGGTAGTAGGATGGAACGGTACACAAACTCTGAATTGGCTGACATGCATTTGGCGTATGGCGCTGCTGGTTGTAATGGACGAGCCGCTCAGCGGTTGTACGCCGAGCGTTACCCCAACAGGCAAATCCCCTGCCATGCCTTCTTCGCTCGAGTACACCAGAGGTTGCCCACAACGGGATCTTTCGACGGAGGCAGGCCTGAACGGGAGCGATCAGTGAGCACCCCCGACAACGAAGAGGCTGTGCTTAACCTGGTTGAGGACAACCCAGGTCTTAGCACGAGAGATATCGCCAGACATGTTGGCATTTCGCAAGCAACTGCGTGGCGCATCTTACGTTCCCGGAATCTGCACCCCTACCACATCCAGCGGGTGCAGTTGCTCAGAGAGCAGGATTTTGGCCCTCGAGTGGAATTCTCAAGATGGTACTTGGCGATGAGATCCAGGGATCTCCGTTTTGTAAACAGCATTTTGTTTACGGACGAGTCCACCTTCAGCCGGGAGGGAATGTGGAACGCCCACAACAGTCATGTGTGGTGTGATGAAAATCCACATGAAACCAGAAGCCGAGCATCCCAGGAGCGTTTCTCAGTAAATGTGTGGGCCGGCATTCTGGGGGATTGCCTCATTGGCCCTTATTTGTTACCTGAACGGCTGACAGGTGGAAATTACCTGATTTTCCTGGATCAAGTGCTGCCGCAGCTTCTGGAGGAGGCGCACGTACCCGAAGGTTCGCGTCGCCAGATGTGGTTCCAGCACGATGGAGCTCCGGCCCATTACACGAACGACGTGCGTCTCCATCTAAACGCAAGGTATGGCCAGCGGTGGATCGGGCGTGGGGGTCCAGTTCACTGGCCTGCCCGATCACCAGACCTCACCTGCTTGGATTTCTTCCTTTGGGGTTACCTGAAGGCCGAGGTATACCATACACCTGTCAGCAGTGCTGAAGAACTTGTGGCGCGCATTGTGGCAGCTGCAGGGCAGATCAGAGATACTCCTGGCATTGTTGGAAACACACACTCCTCAATGCGACGGAGGTGCGAAGCCTGCATCATGGCCCAAGGTCGAAATTTCGAGCATCTTCTGTAGTGTTATTTTTTGTAAATAAATTTCCAGTATCATTGATGTTTTTGGTCTAAATTTATTCAGAAGTGTTGAGCAGAGGTAGAAAATGTGTTTTCATTATTACTAACTGATCGTAGCGCCCCGTTTCCAGTTAGCGTCCGAAATGTCAACGAATTATGTTTTTTGCCCAAAGCGCCCCCTATCGATGTTTCTTTTTGTACCGTTCAACTGAGTTTCAGAGAGCCCCAGCAAACAGAATCATGAAAATGCATGCCATAAGTCAAGAAATCTGTTTGTTTATCTCTTAGGAGCCTTCGAGTTTCGACCACCCTGTACTTTGACATTTTATTCCGGCTCTTACGCTTTTTGCAGGGCTCTACTTTTGGGTTCAAACTTTAAGTTAGAGTATAAACTTTGGCGAGCATGTGTTAAATTATCAAAATAACGGGCTTAAAGTTGTTGTCTAGCTCTCCAAAGTCTGCAGCGCCCCCTATCCATGTTTTAAGAGATACGCTTATCAAATTGGTACTGAAGAAAGTCTAAACAAACAGAATCATTTCGACGCAACAAGCAAGAAAATCTAACCATTTCCCTAGTTTTTATGACGTTTCGAATTTCGGCACCCAAATTTTCGAAAGCGCCTAGCGCCTTACCATCGCGTCAGGGACCCTACATTCCCTATTCAAAAATGTTCGTCTAGGTGTGCTCTATCGATCCTTAAAGTTTGTCACCGACGAGCTGAATCACCCTGTATTTAAAAAACTCCAACAAAGAAATACATATTAGACATGGATTACTTAACATTAAACGTTTCGGTCAACGAGATCTCAAATTTATTGGAAAATGAGATGTATTCGTATTATAACTAGTTTTATAAAAATTCAGATCTGGTGCAATAGCGATTGCTTTCTTATACGCAAAATGAATGCATACAAAATTTATTACGATTCTATATATTGAATTCAGTAACGCAGGAATCATTCGGCTCTATTTTAAATACTACACAGTGGCGCCAACTTTTGAAAAATATTGGGTTGGCTTAAAAATATTGGATGGGCTCAAAAATATTTTGGTAAAATGGTACCACTAGTTTGTTCCTCTTTGAAGGATGAGCAGATGGAAAAAGATGAGAATTTTAAGTCAAGCTATTATGTTTTAAACAAGTTGTAATTTTATTAAATTATATTCTCTTGCGTTTTTTCGTATAAAGACATCAATATTTATTGCAATACCATCATGTCATGAACATGACTACAAACTAAAACAACAGAAAGTTAAACATGGACACTTCAGTCATTTGGGATTTTTGGGAGACAGTTGGAGAAGGGTCAATAACAAAATAAATTTCGTTCTAGGGAAAAAAATAAAAATAAATAAATAATGAAATAAATAACTAAGTTGAACAGTGAACATTTGGCATGCTAGAATTAAAAAATATTGGGTGGACTAGGACTCCATGGGGCCATATAATTTGGTGCCACTGATACTACATAATCATAATGACAACCAAAATCATTACCTATTATCTATCCCTAGATATCATTGAATTAATTACGTATAATAAAATTTAATAGAATCATGAAAACTTTTTTAACTGTTTTTAAATTTTTATTCGATTTTTACAAAACCAGAAATGACTCGACAAAATTATGCAATGATTATACATGTTAAATTTCAAACAGTTTGGTTGAGTAGTTTTTGCAATGTTATATGTAGCCAGGCGGAAAGACTGTACGACGACTGCAGGTTCAACGTATTTATATAATTACGAACGCGCGTAAAAACAAAATAATATAAGCACCACATAACACAAATAGCTTCAGAATCAATTAAACATCTCTTTGTTCAGATAGAATAAGACATGTATACATTAACAAGAGTCTTGTTTCGTGATTATGCTTCAAATAACTGTTTCCGTTTCGAGAAAAATCTTAATATCCCCCTTCCTTTTTTTCTAGCTCAAAAATCTTTCATAAGAGATTTCTTTCTACATTAAACCTTTCTTTTTAAAAGTTTTTCGCTCATGATATTCTTAGAGCGTTTTCTTCAATGTCTCCCTGACTTACACCCATTATCCTCTTACACACCTCTTCAGAAATGGAAATTTTACGAATATCGGGTTAGAATAACACATTCCGGAAAGGAGATGCAAATGTGCGGTCTAACGGAAAGGTGTTGATGAGGATTCTCTCGCAAAAGAATTTGCGCCCTTGGGTGCCAAATGCACATCTTCTTATTCTTCCTCTTCCACAAGAAGGGAATAAGCAGGAACTCAATATTTGCGTTGCACATTATCGACGAAATCCATACGAGGAAGCGATTACCGCTTGGATGGGAAGAATGCATTATGCAGAAATCAACAAAATTATGTTAACTGCAATGCACGGTGCTGTTTGTGAATGTGATTTATTTCAACATTAGGGCTTGCGAGATAATATTCAAATCTAGGTTCATTCTAATCATATTTAATGGAATATAATTCAATTGAGAGCTTTTATCATGATGGGGCGGAAGACATAAATGCGCTCCTATAAAGCGATAATTAAATCGCTTCTGTAGCACAAAGAGTTGAAAAAGATCTTTTCTCATCGCTTCTTATAATTTTAAAATCTGGAGTCAAAATTAGAATATAAAGTTGATTTAAGAAACCATCAGTCAAATATGAATAAGGATATTTATTTTAATAGCAAGAAATATCGATAATGACCTTTATATTAATGCAATGGAATCGGAAACAAAAGCAATAAATTTTAAAGCAACAAACGCAATAGTTGTTTTGATCACTGGGTAATATTGCTTACATTTGAAGACTATATCATGATCACGCATGAGATTTCAACATTTGGACAGAGAGATAATATTCAAATCTAGATTCATTCTAATCATATTTAATGGAATATAATTCAAGTGAGAGCTTTTATCCTGATGGGGCGAAGACATAAATGCGATAATTAAATCGTTTTTATCGAATAAAGAGTTGAAAGAGAGCATTTCGCACCGCTTCTTATAGTTTTAAAATCTGATGTCAAAATTAGAATTTAAAGTTGGTTTAAGAAGAAATCATTATAATATGAATAATGATATTTATCTTAATAACATGCTAAATGTGTGAGATGGTCTTTAATAGTCTTTATATTAAAGCAATGGAATCGGAAGAAAAGCAATAAATTTTAAAGCAACAGTGCAAGAGTTGTTTTGATTGCTGAATAGTATTGCTTATATTGGAAGAATAAATTCATCATGATCACACATAAAATTTCGACATTAGGGCTGCGAGATAATATTCAAACCTAGGTTCATTCTAATCATATTTAATGGAATATTATTCAATTGGGGGCTTTTTATCATGATGGGACAAAGACATAAATGCGTTTCTTTAAAGCGATAATTAAATCATTTCTTATAACATAAAGAAAGCATTCCTCATCGCTTCTTAAAATATTAAAATCTGATTTCAAATTTACAAAATTTAAAGTTTGTTTTAAAAACATCATTCGAATAGGAATAATGATATTTATTTTAACAACAAGCAATATGGAAAATGATCTGTATATTAAAGCAGTGGAATCAGAAACAAAGTAAATAAATTTTAAAGCAACAAACGCAATAGTTGTTTTGATCATTCAGTGGTATTGCTTACAATTGGAAGAATATATCATGATCACACAAAAGATTTCCGCATTAGGGCTTGCGAGATAATATTCAAATCTAGGTTCATTGTAATCATATTTAATGGAATATAATTTAATTGATAGCTTTTATCATGATGAGGCGAAAGCATAAATGCGTTCCTAGAAAGCGATAATTAAATCGTTTCTATAGCATGGTGAGTTGAAAGAAAATTTTTCTTACCACTTATGATTTTAGTCTGATGTCAAAACAGCAATATAAAGATAGTTTTTAAAAAAATCATTCGAATATGAATAATGATATTTATTTTGATAGAAAGCAATATGGACAGTGATCTTTATATTAAGGCAGTAGTATCGAAGTCAAAAGCAATAAATTTTAAAGCAACCAATTCAGTAATTGTTTAAATTATTAGAAAATCAGGCTTAATTGCTTATAAGAGAAGAGTACATCATGATCGCACATAAGATTTCGGCATTATAAGGCCAAAATCTGCTGTCATATAAAATTTAAATCTAGGGTAATTCTAATCATATTTAATGGAATATAATTCAATCGGAAGCTTTTATCGCGGTGGAAGAAGACTTAAATCGTTTCTACCACTAAAGACTTTAGAGATAACACTTTTCATCGCTTATTATACACTGTTAAAAATAAAGGTGACAAACCGGTGCCATTTGGGACCCGGAGGTGAAAAGGCGGTGCCATTTGGAACCCTAGGGTGTCATAGGAGCTTGAATATGTGGTTGGGGTGACGACAGATCTGTTCCTGGATGATGGGAGCTAAATAAGGTGCCATGCACTTCGTATTGGTAGCAATTTACCACCTCATCGGGTGACTGGCAACTTGCGCATGCGCTATGACGTGTGTCTTTCTGCTTTCGGTGTCGGCAAGTAAAGTTTACGGGTGTGAGCAAAGAAAAACATGGCGGTGTGTAAATTGGCTATATTAATTGAGGACTAACCACTGAGCTACAATAAAACAACAATGAGGACTTAATGATCCGATTTGCGCGACCAGTGACCCGGGCAGTCTGATTAAAGGTAAGATTTAACTTTATTTTATTTTATTTTATTGTTACGTTAATTTATCGTACATCCCTATATGTAATGTCATAAGAAAACAGTAACTCATATTTTTTTGTTAGTGTGATTGATTGGTAAGTTTATTATGTGAAGCTACAAGCTACACTCTCACCAAAATACCCGCTTGCTAATGTTAAACCTATGAGGCAGTTATTTTACAATTTCTCGTTTACATGTCAATATTTTTAAATGATTTATCGAAGCCTTAGCTATCGAAGAGCAATTGGAGCAAACTGCTCTAGGCACGGGAATCCTAAGGACGCACAATTAGAAAGAGGGAAATGAAAGATTGTAAAAATATTTACATATTTTTTCATTACAAATCAGTTATTTTAGACGAATTTTGTTGCAATCGGAATATTCTATGACCATTTTACCTTGTGTTTAAACTCAACTGTTTAGATTTAACCCTTAACTGCTGTTAGTGGTCTCAGACACCGTGAGTTTTTCAAGTTTCACAGTTTAACTTGTAATTTTTAGTTTAAATATAGATACAGGTCAATTTTTTTTAGTTTGGAGTCTTATTACTACCTCTAAATACTTTTGAATAGCTGAATATGATTTATAATATTCTTGTACATAAAGTTCAATGCATAAATAGTATTCTGAGAATTAATGAAACATTTTATTCATCTTCAGCTTAAATGGTGTGACAGACAGGTCACAGTAGTTATGTAACAATTTTTGTCAGAGCAGTTAAGGTTAAAATATGTTTTTGCGTCTATATACAGTTAAAAGCAATTAATTTTATTCGCGAAGTTTTAATTTTAACCTTTACACGGGATCTTGGACAGTATCTGGCCGGCTTTGCATATATTGTCGGATAGATGCAATCCGAACCCCTCCTTCAAAGGCTAATTCACACCATATTGCAGCCTCGCGTAACTTCTCTAATATTGTTTCAGTATACCTGATTTGTCTTTATTTGAGAGGGGGGGGGGGTAACTTTTTCATTTAAGACAATTGAATACTTGCAAATCTTAAAGTAATCAAAACTTATTTACAGGGTTTTCATTACTAATATTTTCCTTATTAACCACCATTATTTCCAAAATAATCTTCATAATAAGATTAGATCGGGGGGGGGGCGGTAGCACGGACAATCATTTAGTCTCTTTTAAGGATAAAAATCACGGATAAAACCTCGATTTGCATATTAAAGCGTTATTAGTCAGCCAAGTCATACCTTGGTGGGAAATGCCTAAAAACCCGAATTTAGCGGTATCTTCGGTTTACCATTATGTTTTCTTACTCCCAATTCTTCATATTTTCATACTTTTGGTTTCATTTTCTTCCAAAAAGGTGGGAAAATGTTAGGGAATTGAAATGAATATACCTTATGATCTGATTATCGGCTATGCAGATTTATACCCATTTTTTTTCGAAAGTATTCTTTCGCCTTAAACCTTATTTAGTAGCAAAATTTTATGGTTAAATAAAATAAAATATTTTTTTTTCAATAATAGTAATTTAAGTTTGATTAGACCGTAATCAGTCCCCCCCCCCTTTCTCAATCATCAACATCATCCGATATGACAAATTTTTAGTCATGAACATTCAAATTATAAAAGGAAAACAATCTGTATTTACTCCACTGAACTTGCAGAATAGTTTACAGAAATAGTGTGTGTTCAAAAAATATAACAATGAATAAAAACTTATATCGTAATTTTACACAAATGTGAAATTTTCCCGCTGGTGATGAAGATCTCGTGTTTTGAAGGCGATTTTTGCACTGTCATTTATAAATCTTAAACATTTTTCTAATGATATAATTTTTAACAATCTTTTATTCCACCCGTTCTGAAACAAGACCAATAAACAGGGTTGGCTTTTTACCGGTAAAAACCTGGGGAGATGGTGGTAAAAACCTAAGGATATACAATAAACTGTTAGCCCTTAAACTGTATTTTAATGCTATTGATAAAAATTCTATTTTCATGTAAATGGTGTATTAATATATAATATCTATATAGGGGAGAATGGGGTGGTGTGGGACTTTTTTTTACAAAAGTAAGATTTTTTTTTATATACAAAAAGAAAAATTTCAATTTATAGGATGAAAGGTAAAATACTTTTTAATCCCCCTGAACAATATAGAAACATAACGTGCAAACACTATTTTATTTTAAAGAGAACGTAAGTTTCAAAATGTGTCTCATACCTCCTCATTAAGAGTTATGGGACAGCAATAATAAAAAAAAGCTATAAGGCACAAAATAATCTATAGTGTCGGTAAGATAAACATTCAACCAAAGGTTGTAAGTTGATAATGTATATGCCACAATATAAAATTCCAGTATTTTCATGACTGGAATGAAAATTCAGGATTCTCTGTCATAGGTGTCATTAAGGCCCCACACTAGGCACAGAAAGAGACCCGGATAATAATGTAAAAGTCTATAGGAGCGTTCTTTTCAAATACCTAACTCAAATTTTATATTTTTACATGATTTTTTTGAACAAGATAGCTGAGGATGATCCATAACCGGCCTAGTTTTTATTTTATTTTTTTTTTTTTTCGATTTTGCTTTTATATTTTTTGTATAACGATAGTTTCAATTTCAGAACCAGTTTAAACCGATTTCGTAAGTTAAAGTAATTTTTTAAAAAAAATCTGAAACCAAAACTGAAAAAGTAAAAACTACGCCGGTTGCGGATCGCCTTCAGCAATCTTGTGCAAAACAATCACGTAAAAATATTAAAATTTGGGCGAAATATTTGAAAAAAACGCCCCCATAGACTTTGCATTATCATCCGGCTCTTTTTCTGTGCCTAGCGTTGCGCCTTAAATAATCACCAATTTATTTACATTTTGAAGTATGAATATATATATTATCAATGTTATAATTAATATATTATCCTCTAAAAATATTTGCATGTTAGCAATTCGCATTATTATTAATTTGAAAAAGGAACTGATCGCGTCCCATTCCTGGCCACTTCCTTACTTGTGTTAAACTTCTTGTTCAAACAAAAATGCTGCTTTAGACTTAGTTTAAATTATGGATAATATACAGTATAATGTTCCATAAATAGGAAAACTATTACATTTATACATAAACAAGCCTTTAATATATTGAAAGCAAATCAATCAAATTTAAATTGGATTTTTGAAATAATTTTTTCTTTCATACATTTGCAAATCTATGCATAACAATATTTTTTGTAAACTGAAGAATGGATTACCATTGCTTCATCTTGTGTGTGATCGATGAAATGTTTAGAATAATGCACAAAAAGAAAAACCTACTGTCCCGTTCCACCCGACTTTCCCCCATATAGCAAAAGGGGAAATAAAGAATTAGCCAATTCCCTAAAGCTCCTGATATACACTATATGGCCAGAGATGACCGTCCACTTGCGATTTTAGACATTTTGTTAAATATCTAGAAAAATGTATGAGGAATTATCCTGAAAATCTTAGTGTATAAATATAATACATTACCTGGCCATTAATTATCGTCCACTTGCGATTTTAGACATTTTGCAAAATATCTAGAAAATACATGAGGAATTATCCTGAAACTATCAGTGTATAAACAATATAGTACAGGTCATATATTTCCGTGAAGATTTTTTCCAGAAACTTTATAGGGGACCGCCAACAAATTAAACAAAGTATGAATGCAACTCTGTCAAAGTAACTCTGTCAAAACTAATGCATCAAAAGCGCTCAAACTGCAGATTGTAATTAAGTGGCTTATTGTTATAAACTGTGTCCATTTTTATATCGATAGCATGTATACTTGTAGAGAAATTAAGGTTTTTATAAAAATGCTCCCCAATTTTTCCAAGATTTTTGCTTATAATTTGCAGAGTTCTTAATATAAAATAATAATATTTTCTGAAAATGTGACAAACAACATTGCACATAAAACCCTGTAATTAGAATTAAAAAATAATAAAAATTGTATGAAAAATGAGTAGGTTTACTAAATAATTTTTCACTGCGCATGCGTCAACGATATCAAAATTTCATTTGCATATTATGTTGGCTAAATATATAGAACAACTTTTGTGAAAGTTGCAAATTCATAGCTTGAAAATTCTGAAAATAATCGTCAATAGAATCACTTAAAAATCCGTTATTTCCAAAATGAAGCAAAAAAAAAAAAAAAAAGAGCGGTTGTATCCATATATTCATTGATTAGTGTCAATATAGAATGCACAATACGGAACTTACTACTACATTTGGATAAAATTCCTTTTCTTTTTTTTTTTTTTTTTTTTTGCTTAATTTTGGGAACAATTGATTTTCAACTTTTTATATTGACCATTATTTTTAGAATTTTCAAGCTATGATTTTGCGACTTTCACAAAAGTTGCTCTATACATTTAGCCAACATAACATGCAAATGAAATTTTGATATCGTTGACGCATGCGTAGTGAAAAATTATTTTGTAAACCTACTCATCTTTCATACAATTTATATTATTTTTTAATTCTGATTACAGGGTATTATGTGAAATGTTGTTTGTCAGATTTTCAGAAAATATTATTATTTTATATTAAGAACTCTGCAAATTATAAGCAAAAATCTTGGAAAATTTTGGGACTATTTTTATAAAAACCTTAATTTCTCTACGAGTATACATGCTATCGACATAAAAAAGAACACAGTTTATAACAAAATGCCACTTAATCACAATCTACAGTTTGAGCGCTTCTGCTGCATTTGTTTTGATAGGGTTATCCGAAAGATATTCATTCTTTTTTAATTTGTTGACGGTCTCCTGTAAGGTTTCTGGGAAAAATCTTCTCGGATATATATGACCTGTCCTATTATGTTTATACAATGTGAGTTTCAGGATAATTCCTCATGTATTTTTCTAGATATTTAACAAAATGTCTAAAATCGCAAGTGGGCGATAATCAATGGTTAGGTAGTGTAGTACAAGTCATATATTTCCCTGAAGGTTTTATTCCGAAACTCTAATAGGGGACCGTTAACAAATTAAAAAAGAATGAATGCATTTTGAATATCTTTTGGATAACCCTGTCAAAACTAATGTAGCAAAAGCGCTCAAACTGTAGATTATGATTAAGTGGTTTATTGTTATAAACTGTGCTCACTTTTATGTCGATAGCATGTATAGTCGTAGAAAAATTAAGGTTTTCTACTAATCCGAAAAACAGTCTCAAATTTACCCAAGATTTTTGTTTATAATTTGAAGAGTTCTTAATATAAAGTAACATTCTTTTCAGAAAATGCGGCAAACAACATTGCACATAATACTCTGTAATCAGAATTAAAAAATAATAAAGATTGTTCGAATATTGAGTAGGTTTACTAAATAATTTTTCACTGCGCATGCGTCAAAGATATCAAAATTTCATTTGCATATTATGTTAGCCAAATGCATAGAGCAATTTTTGTGAAAGTCGCAAAATCACATCTTGAAAATTTTGAAAATAATTGTCAATAGAATACGTTGAAAATTCGTTATTCCCAAAATGAAGGGAAAACACGAGGGGTTGTGTCCATATATTCATTGATTAGTGCCAATATAGGATACATAATAGGGGCGTACTAATAAATTTGAATAAAATTCCTTATTGTTTTATTATTATTACTGCTATGGGATACCTGGACATGTTAGGGAAATTCGTTGCTAATCTGGAATAGACACTTTGTTGCAAAATATGTTTTGTAAATATGGTTAATAATGTAAATAGTTTGTAACTCTTAATGATAACACAGGAAAAGAATAACTGAATGACAAGTATGAGTTACTCAAGTAATTTTCTCGTGCTGTCCGAAAATAGGCAATAAAGAGGAAAGTGCCCAGTTAAACTGATGGCATTGAGCTCGCAGGCTATACATACAACTGTATATTATACTCTTATTTCACAGAATAATGCCCTTCCAAAAATAAAAGAAATCAACTGTAAGTTATTGGACAGTGGATTAACTACCACCCCTCTTTATACTTAACCAATGAGCCCCTAAAACTAATCAGGGAAGTGCCTTATCAGAGTGAACCTATTAACAAAATTTGAAGTAAATTTGATAATTCTGCATGATTTCTGCATATTTATATAAATTAAGGGGGGTAGTACTCTCTTCTCCCCCCTTCATATTTAACCAATGAACCTCCAATGCTAATCAGTGAAGAACCTTATCAAAATGAACCTACATGTAAAATTTGAACCAAATCTGATATTTATAAAAAGAGTTATCACGTTACATACAGAACCTGCGGGCACATTAGCTGCCAGGCTTTTATAGCCTTGTGAGCTATAATTTAAATTTTATTTAAATTGTATTCATTCTTTTTTTGTTCATCTACCATTTTTGCTGTACTTTGATGATACATTTTAATTAGACTGTCTTGTTGTGTGTTTTCCTTAATGTGTTATTATTATTATTTCAGATAGTGAACTTACATTTACAGTACTTACATTACCATGTTTGATACAAGAAAAGTTTCCGACTCTTTATCATGAAGAAGATGCAGAAATTTCTGTGTTTTAACCTGTTATTGTGCTCCACAACTCAAGCAACTTGTTAAATTACTCATGCTATGTATTAATTTTATATAAACAGTTAATTACAAAAACTGATAATTTTATAAGCTTAGTTACTTTGTGATATGCATTATTTTGGTTGTTTAACGTTAAATATAGCAAAAGCCAATTTAAATTTTTATCATTTTTATTAGATACTTATGTCTTCAAAAATTTCTTAGTGGCATAAGTTCCACATAGTGTCACGTCTTTGTTTAATAATATTTAATACATTCTTGGTGTTTACAATAAAAAGATTATTTGAACTAAAAGGTTGTTTTTTTAATTTAGTGTTTTATTCCTTTCATTATAATTACTCTTTGGATTAAAATTTCAGATGCAATAAGTCAAAACATAAAACAATTTCGCAGAAAGTGTTTTGATGTGGATACAGGACTAGAAATCAGCAGTCGTTAGTCGTCAAATGAAACTAAATTATAGAAAAATTATTCCTAGTCGTCAAATCTTGATAGCTAGCTTTCTTACTTTTTGTTTAGCAAATGCTTTCATTTGTATTTTAGCATACACCCCCCACCCCCTCTGCACCATGACATCAGCACGTGTCTTAAGAATTTTGAACCTGTCAATAACCTCTAAGTTAACTTCACTTTAACCAATGACTGGTAAAACTGGTCCTTGGATATTACACCCCTGTAAACAAGATTTTCTTTTATTATGAGATATTTCTGCATCCTTATATGTTCCTAAAATAAGAAACTGTATTAAAATTGTTTTAAAATTTTTGTACTCCTTTCCTCAAACAAACAAAAAAAAATATGTGTGATTTGGAAATGTTTTAAATGCCACACCATAATTGACAATTAAAGATTCATTTATTTGCTAACTTTTTATTTTCTGATGTACTGTTAGTCTCAGATTTTTTAAAAAATAGCTTATCCCTAGTTATATCTAAAGCTCACATTTTCTTTCTGTGGACATATTTGCTTGATTATCTGTTTTGTATGCATATTAGCTTTATAAAAATAATAAGTTTTTCCAGAATCCAAATATTGTAGTTTAATCGGGTTTCATACTTATGCAAAGTCAGTTTTTATTTTGTTTAGTAAGAAAAAGTGTTTAATATATAAAGTTTCCTCTCCACGTCCCTTCAATACATTAAAATTAAATATGCGATGCAATATTATTACTATTAACATGGTTGTGAAAAGAAATAAGAAAATATGAAATGCAGTTGGCACATCGAAAAAAATTTGTAGGCATTATTTTGACACCTTACATACAGTTCTTAATTTCTAATCCTGTGTGGATATATGCTATAAAATATGGATTTGCATAACTTCACTATAAAGGTAAGTACATATATTGTAAAAATGTTTTTTTTTTTTTTTTTTTTTTTACTCAATTTCATCTGTGATTTTACCACAACTATAAAATGAACTTATTTTCTATAATTCATTTCATAGCTTGATGGCTAACTTTCTGGAAGAATTTTAAAGAATATGAAATATTCTTACTAGTTTAAAAGTTACACAGCATTTATTACATATTCTTTTCTAATTTGTGTTTTACATTTTTTTTAATTAGATACAGCAGGGTATCTGAAAAAATATTGGTGCGTTGTTTGACATTTCACAACTAAAATCTGAGACATGCTTATTTTAAAGTTTTGTAGCAGTTCTTCTATTATATGAAAATCTTAATCCTCCGAAAAGTTCACAACCGTCAAAATGATCAGCAACTAATACAGTTGGCAAAAAAAGTATTTGTACACCCTAAATTTTTTTTATTTTTAACTAAATAAAACAGATATTTTGTCAAAAATAGTTTTAATACAGTCTGTTTACCATGTGTTTTAAATTACACAAAAGAAAATTTCGATAAAGATGTAAAATAATTTTTTAATAGGAAAAGTTTAAAAATTTTTTGCAAAAAAAGTATTTGTACATTTCTCCATCCTGATATGTACTGTGTTTTATAGTGTTTATGGTTCAAAGGACTACTTTTACAGAAACTGTTAATAATTTTTAACTTCATATTATATTTTTCTGACATTTAATCTAATTTGCTCTTGAAGTAATTGAGTATGAAACATAAAACTAGAGAGGCACCTCTAGATATATGAAATCCTATGATTGACCATAATAAAAATTTAAATTTGCAACAAGAATTTGTAAAAGCTATTAAATTACCATTTACAAGTATTGGATGTATAGTGAGAAACTATGAATAAATTAAAAGCATCGAAATTCAATGAAAACCAGGACTTCTCAGCAAACTAACAATGAGGGAAAAAGGGGTTCTTGTTAAAAAAGCTTTAAAAAATCCTATACGTTTGGTTCAAAAATGTGCTAGAGACCTTGCGACATCTTCTCGCATGAGAGTAATATCTCAAACAATAAAAAATATTCTTCTCAATGCAGATTTAAAAGGAAGAACCTCAAGGAAAAATCCATTCATCAGCGAAACAAATAGGCGAAAACGCATAGGATTCGCTTTCGTATACAGAAGTAAATCATTGAATTTTTGGAAAACAGTAATTTTTTCTGATGAGGAAAAATTCGGAATTTTCTTACCACCAAGCATTCGAAAAAATTGGCGTAAAAATAAAATTGTTCTACATCCAAAACGTATACTTCAAACTATTAAGCATGTTGGGGGGAATATTATAGTTTTGGGGTGTATAGCTTCTAATGGAGCAGGATATTTAAAATTTATTGACAATGGAAGGACAGGTTTAACATACATTTATGTGTCGCGGCATAATTTATTAAACTGTGCTAAGAAATTAGGTGTAGAGGAAGCTTTTCACTTTCTGCAGGATAACGACCAAAGCATACTGCTGTTATTACCGGCACATGGTTACTACAATACTCGAAGATGACTGGCAACTCCTCTAAAATCTCAAGACTAGAATCCAATAGAAAATTTGTGGATGCTATTGGATGCAAAAATCCGAAAAAAAAAATATGTATTAGTAAAAAACAGTTTTAAAGAAGCTCTTATTGTGTCATGGAATGACATTAACCAGACCGCTACAAAAAAGTTGGTGAAATCTATGTCAGACCATCTAGAAGTAGTCATAATCGCTAAATGAATTCACAAAAAATATTAATTTGCATCATTTTACTAAAATTTAATTAATTATATTACATTAATACAGTGTACAAATACTTTTTTTGCATTATATTTTTGTATATTTGTTTATTATAATGTAAAAAATCGATCCGTTTAATTTTGTTTTTGCTTTTATAATATTATAATGCATTAAATTAATGTATTACAGTATTTTTTGCTTAAATCTTTTATTTAATTTCATTATAATTAAAAAAAATGAAGTGTACAAATACTTTTTTTGCCAACTGTATGTTCAACGAAGTGTTGGCATCATGAAAGCAAAATAATTTTAATGGAACATCCACCAGTATTGGGCCCTTCACATGGAGAAAAAAACAACATTGACCTTCAACGCCCGTCTGCGTGGATATTTAATAACAGGTGTATTACCTTCGAACAATCAGATCTTAACTCACTTGACTTCTGTAGAAAAGTTAGAAATAGAAAATCCCCAGTTTGTATTGTATGTGATGCGAAATTATCAAGGCATAGAATGATTTAAATCAGAATTATCTGCAGCGGACTGTCAATTCTGTGATCTTTCGTTTTCAAACTTAAGTAAAAACTAAATATCAAGCCAGTGAACAATTTGTTAAAATATTGTTATTTCTTTTCTTTTTTTATTAAAATATGGCATATATTTTACAGGATATAGCATTTTTCTGTGTCGCCATACTTTTCATTTGCCCTGTATATAAAATAATGAAAATACATGTCAAGCAATATACTATGTGTCAAAAAAGATGGTTACGGATTACTTCTGAAACTATAAGAAAATTATAAAAATATTGATATGAAGATAGATAATTCAATTTGTACTTTCTCTTATTTTAGAGTCAAAAAGCATAAAATTTTTATAATGTTCCTGCATCTAAAAATGCCCAATCACAAAAATAGTTACTGGCCCTTTCTTAAACATACCCAAAAAGTTTGATCCAAACATCCGAGTTAGAGACACCCAAAAATCATGATTTATTTCATTTTACAACTAATTCAAAACATAAAATTGAAAATCAGGCTTCAAATTGCATGACAAAGTCACAATATTTGACTCTAACTCAGTGAGTTTTAGAAGCAGAAAATAGGTGTAGAGGTTGTGTAAATTTTGCGATTTATTCTAACAAAACCTTTTGGGTATGACTAACTATGCAATAGTGATGACTTATGATTGGTGATTTTGAAATGCAAAGACTGTATAAAAGTTAAAAATTTTTAATTTTTCTTAAAATACTCTCCATGTAAATGAAAATACAATTTGAATTCTCTGCCTTTCTATGATTATTTTTGTAGTTCATATTATCCCTCTCTGAGTTACAAAAATATGCTACAATTTTTCTTTGGACACCTGATAATGAATTTAAAAATATAATATTCCATCAATCTAAAAGAAAAAAAGACTCAAAATATTGACTGATCATGATAATTTTCTCTGCAGAATTCAATTTAAAAATGGGTAAACACTTTGTATTTCATGATTCAAACCAACACAATTTCTTGACAAGTGGGGTGGGGGGAGGGGATTGCAACTGTGGGCCATAGATTGTGAGTGCTATTTCTTGTAGGATGCCACAGGGCACATTGGATTGTGTCATTCGTTCACCCTCTGGGGAACCCTTTATAAGTGGTATCATTATTCTCCCCTGAGATGCCATTCTTTCACCCCTTAAGGAATCCTGGACGAGGGGTGCCATTACTCTCCCCTCAGATGCGATCCTTTCACCCTCTGGGGCACCCTGGATAAGGGGTGCCATTACTCTCTCCTGAGGCGCCATCTTTTCACCCCCTGGGGCACCTTGGTTAAGGGGTGCCATTACTTTCCCCCGAGATGCCGTCCTTTCACCTCCTGGGGCACCCTCGGTAAGGGGTGTCATTATTCTCCTTTGTGGTGCCATCTTTTCACCCTATTGAACACTGTGGATAAGGGGTGCCATTATTCTTCCCTGAGGTGCCGTCCTTTCACCCCCTGAAACACCCTGGATTAGGGGTGCCAACCTTTCACCCTAGTTAAGGGTGCCATTTTAGCTCCTCTAGGGGTGTCACCAGTGAGACAAGCCTTTCACCCTTAAAAGGTGCAATGTGTCACCATTAGTTTTAGCAGTGTAATGTCAAAGTCTGATAACTTGTTAAAATTGGAATATAAAATTGGTTAAAAAAATGTTCAAATATGAATTTTGATGTTTATTTTAATAGTTCGCAGTATGCAGGGTCCGACTTAGAAAGTGGGGGCCCTGGGGCAAACATTATTCGTGGGGCCCCCTTATATTTTAAAATTTTTCATAAATTATACTGAAGTGACTAAAACTAAAATTCATATTGGTATGTGTACATAAATTTCAAGTGTTATTTACATCGATACATATAATAGCAGAAGAAAGATAACTTTAAGAAACTATAGAACGCAATTTTTATCGGTTTCAAAAGTATAACGATACATGTGAGACCTTAAGGGGGCATGGGGCACAGAAACAGAGGGGGTAGGAGAAGAAAGCTCCTTAAAACTGAAAAAAAAATTTGGTCACTTTTGTCCATTTTTTATCATTTGAAACTCTTTTAACGAAAAACTTATAAGTTTACATCTGTCCTTGGAGGGCCCCCTCAAGCCGGGGGGCCCGGGGCAATTGCCCCGCATGCCCCTGCATTAGTCAGGCCCTGGCAGTATGGATAAAGATCTTTATATTAAGGTAATGGAAACAATGGCAAAAGCAATAAATTTTAAAGCATGAAATGAGATATTTTTTTTGAACATTGTTGAGAAAATTGGGCAGTATTCTAGGCCCAATTAGCAAGTTTAGTGCACAGGACACTTTCAGTTTTTTGATTGGTTGATTTATTTTTACATATTACACACTTAATCGAAAAGTATCATCCTCAAAACTTACGTTCTCCAAAAAATTTATAAACAGTTCGAAGAATAAAAATAAAATACCTGTTCTATTACTTACTGAAATAGTTTTTTTTAATATACATTGAGATATATTTTTGTCATTTCATGGTATTAATATCCCAAATATCACATTTTTTCACAATTATTTTATTTTTTAATTAAAAGTTAGATGAAATTATGAAAATTTTTGTGCCCCTAAGAAATTTCATGCCCAGGACATAGGCCCCATGTTCCCGTATGATAGTCAGGGCCTGTCAGTATTGCTTATTATTTACAACTAAGTTTTCATTATTTTTTTGGAAAGAGCTATTAGAAGAAATACGGGTTGTAAGAAATTGGTGATAAAAAGATTTGCATTTGGTGATTTATGTAGATATACAATAACATAACATAATTTTTTCTAAAATTAGTAATTTTTTCGAAAAGATGCTTTGTGTTAATAGTAACTTGAACCGAAATATTATTCTTTAAAGTATTAATTAATTTTTCAATTGCAAATATTTTCTATTGACTATTTTCTATTGATATTCGATTGGTTTATTACATGAAATTGAATTTTTATAAGAAATAAATCTACATCATATGTAAACTGTTTTAAAATAGAATTGGTATTAAATTTTGCAGGGAGTCTATATTTAGTTCCATAATGCACTAAAATTATTATTGTAAAATCACTCACACTATTATAATTTATTAATTATATGTCCATGATCATTATTGATGAATTTTTGTAGAGAGGGATCATTGCTTTTACATGAAAAAGTACTTTCTGTAGTTGTATTTTTTGAAAATGAATTATATTTAAAAGCTTTTTTTTTCCTATAGTAATGGGATATTTAAAAGTTTTTGAAATTTGAAGCTTATTAACAGGAAACTTATATTTTTTTTCATTAATTATAAAATTAATATTAATTTAATTAATGATTTGATTTGAAAATATGATCATCATTTAAGCATTTCAATATCTTAGATTTTTTTTTTTTTTTTTTTTTTTGTAAATTTATGTTGAAAAGATTAGCTGTTTTCATAATAAGATAAAAATAGATATCAGAAAAAATTTAGAGTATGGCTTCTATGAAATATATTTAAATACTGTACAAGCTGTTTCTTTTGATCAGCAAAGATGTATTTTCGAATTAATCGCCAGTTATAATCCTTTAAATAATTACTTTGCAGATTATTTATTTGTTTAGTTACATGTTTTTGGCAATTATAATTGAAAAACTATGCCCACCTAGCTTCTTTCGTATAGTTTTACGATTTAAATTATGAATCGGAATGGGATAATATGAAGTACTGTCAATAGTGTGAATAATAAATGAAAAACCTTAACAGATCTGTTGAATATTTCAGTATGATAAATAGTTCGATAATAGTTTTTATATGATGATTCAAGAAAACGACTTTCTGATTTATACTTTTGAATTTGTACGAGCTCAGTTGTAATAATTTTTAAATTTTTGTTTATGGAAAGTTTGAATTTCTATTTTTTGATTTGCTATTATTAGAATTTTATCGACGTTGATTAATTAGTTTATATTTTGGACCAGGTATTTGAGAAATACAGCATTTCCAACTGCGTAAGTTACACTTGATACTATAAATCACATTAAATGATTTACAGAATGTAGATAAATGAGGATCTAAAACAAATTGTGATTGAGAAATATAGGGACATGTCTTTTATATACCATATAAATATTTTAGAAAAAAATAATGGTAGAGAAAAAGCATACAAAAGATGACAGGATGACAATCCAGGAATAGCCCTATTATTTTTCTTGTACAGGGCACTGCACTGCATTGATGGCATAGTGTATCTCGCCAGGGGGGAGAATTTTACTATGAACTGCCACAATTATTATTATTATTAGTAGTAGTATTATTACTATTATTATTATTTGAAACACAGAAAAAAAAATAGGTAAAAAATGCAAAAAGAAAGAAAAGAAAGAATGTAAACAATAAAAAAAAAAAAAAAAAAAAAAAAAAAAAAAAAAAAAAAAAAAAAAAAACTAAATCAGTAACTTTAGATAATTATTAATCTCGATAAATAATTTAATTCAACGAATAATAGTAAAAGTTATTGAAATTTTAAAATAAATAGAAATACATACAATATGGGCCATTTTCACCATTCGCTTACATTTCATGGTAACGGACTTGAGAAGTAACGGATTTGACATTTCAAATAAAACTAAAAAAGAAAACTATTAAAATAAACTAGCTTGTATATTTTCGAACTTAGATAATAATTTACATACCTTCTAAAACTATTTAGCAAATTTATTTAGCAGCTTACATTTCACCGCTTACAAATATTGTAACAGACTTGACAAGTAACGGATTTGACATTTCAAATAAAACTAAAAAAGAAAACTATTAAAATAAACTAGCTTGTATATTTTCGAACTTAGATAATAATTTACATACCTTCTAAAACTATTTAGCAAATTTATTTAGCAGCTTACATTTCACCGCTTACAAATATTGTAACAGACTTGACAAGTAACGGATTTGACATTTCAAATAAAACTAAAAAAGAAAACTATTAAAATAAACTAGCTTGTATATTTTCGAACTTAGATAATAATTTACATACCTTCTAAAACTATTTAGCAAATTTATTTAGCAGCTTACATTTCACCGCTTACAAATATTGTAACAGACTTGACAAGTAACGGATTTGACATTTCAAATAACACTATTGGAAATGAACTAGCTTGTATAATTTCTAACTTAGCTAATAATACACATACCTTCTGAAACTATTTAGAAAACAATATTTAATTACAAAAGTGTAAAAATCATTATTTTAATATAAAAATTTACGGTAACAGACTTGATTGTGAAAAAAAAATACCAGCCTTGATAAAAGCTTATTCTTGCCACTATTACATTGCTTCACAAATAAAAAGAGTAAAAAATGGCAAGTAATAGTTGCGTGAATAATTTAACTATGTCGCCGAATATTTGCTAATAACTTTAAGCAGCATTCGAAACCTATTTTGACAAAAATAATCTCAAGGTAACGGACTTGACAAAAAGTGAGGGACAAAAGATTTCTGGTAATATTTAAAGAAAATTTCTTTTGTAATATTCTTTTCTCATTAATATAGAACACTAACAGTTCATATTTAAAATAATTATACTTTTTTATTTTAAAAAGTTAGTTCAAATTAAAAAAAAACACACAGTTAAAAACATAAAACTTGAAATGGGACAGGCATTTTTGCTTAGAATCAAAATTTTAAAGATTTATATCTCAAAACATTTTATTGATTTTTTTAGTTTTTCATGTTAGAAATGTTCAATATAATCTTCTTTAGCGAATGCATAGCTCAAATCAAACTTTAAATATTAATTTATGTTTGAATTTTCTTCTTTTTACTCGGGGACAGCATATGTAAGCGAAATTTGAAAATGGCCCATATGTATATATTATAAGCATAGTGATCAAACCACCCTATTAATCCTTAACGGTAATACTGACAACTCACTTTGCAAAGACTATCCATAACAAAATCTCAATGTACCTTTCAGCACAAAAAAGCCAATAAAATTTATTAGTAATCCATAAGCTTAATTATGACAACACGAATTCCATAGATTGCTATACCCATATCCCAATTGACTTATCAGTACAAAAATGGTATTATCATATTATTACAACATAATGAACAGGTAAATATATATATATATATATATATATATATATATATATATATATATATATATATATGTGTGTGTGTGTATATATATATATATATATGTATATATATATATATATTATAGAAATGAAAACCATTACAAATTATCGCCAAAAAAATCTGAAAATATAAAACTTATCCTCATAACATTTTCAACGTGGATTTTAAAAATATAGGAAAAATAGGACAGAAAGAATAACAGCAATTTGTAAAACCAAAGCAGATTCATCAGATCCTAAGTACCTTGATTACCACAAATAAAGTGTGTGGTTTTATCTTCGTATTAGCCATAAAAAAGCTAAAGAATACGAATTCAAGACTACCATACCCAATAAATCCAGAAATAAGATATTGGAAAACGAATAAGTTAAAATAAATTATGATTAAAATGGATTGAAAAAAATACATATTGCTAATTATATATATATATATAATTATATATATATAATTCGAACGGTTTTATAAACATAATTAACCACGCTCATTTTTTTTTTTTTTTTACTAGTTTTTAATTATTGATGCATGATTTCGCGAAGAGAAAAAAAAAACTTTATTTAAAGCTATAAATGTAATAAAGTTTATTACTTTAGTTAAACTAAAATTAAAATTAATATATGTGATTAAAGAGAGGTAAATAAAAGTACTCTGAAAATTTTAAAATAAAAGTTATAATTAAAGTCTTAAAGTAACAAAAAATTAAATCAATCCTCAAACTTTTTTTCTATAATTGTTTTTCTGTTTTTTCTTTTATAATGTATTTTTTTTTACCACTTAAAAAATAAACCTCTTTTTTAGAACTCATTTTATAATAAAAATAAACGTTTAGTAATTTTTCAATGAAAAGTTAATGCCTATAATTAATGCCACTGCAGTCCTTCATTGTACGAGGGAAGGGGGAAGGCATTACATAATAAATATAAAAGCAAGTAAAAAAGGAAATCTGAAAAATAAAAAATTGATTACAATGCATAAAAAATGATATTCTAAAGAAATAATTCTTTCATTGATTTTTTTTTATGTTTTCTGAATATGTTTTTTTCCCCTCTACACTATGTTTGAAAAAGAGCAATTTCTATTTAATGTATTTTACATGTACAGTACATTAAGTTTGTTTCCGAGCCCACTAATAAATAAAAAAAAAACTAACTCAGATGTTTTCAAATGAAATTAATTTAATAATCTTAGCAATGGTTTAAGCTTTTACTTTTCTCTAAATATAACATCACTAAAATTTCATATTATATTTCAATATCTATGTCATATCCCATTTAGGGAGAACTGGAGCACATTGATACAGTTTTTTCCTAAGAATTTTTTTGGTGTCCAGAAAGCAGAAATTTCAAGTTATTTTTCCCTGTGGTGTCAGCAAAACTTGTGTAGTGTGTTATAAAAATCTACAATCGTTGTTTTATACATTATTTTTGCATGTAATTTTTTAAAAATAAAAAAAAAATCATTTGTATCAATGTACCCCATCCCAAGGGCAGATTGATGCACCTCATGGGACACTTTGATACTGAGACAAAAAATGGAGACAAAATAACACCAATGCATATTTTTCGTAGAAAAATAGTTAACAAACCATTTTATATTATTTATAGAAATTCAAATCGCCCACAATTTATTTGTAAGCAATATTAAAATAATCAAAATGAAATGTATAATGACCTGATAGTCTGGCTGTTATTTGTCTGATTGTTGGCTGTGGTAACTTTGTCATATATGGCACTTCAATCCCAGCATTATCTTCTTTCTTAGGAAAGGTGAAAAAATTACCACGTTTTCTGTTTATAAATCGTTTTGTAAACAGAAAATATTAAAAATTCTGTTTATAATATAATTATTCTGTGCTATCCTGCAGCTTGTTTCTCTTACTTAACATTTCTCATGTCGAAAATACTTTTTTTCTCTGGAGAATCGATATAAATTTAAAATTTTTCAGGCTGCCGTCGTTTTTTTTTTTTTTTTTTTTTTTTTTTTTTTTGTTAATTGTACTAGCACTAGATGTTGGGTACGCCTTCTGTTTGCAAAAATACTATAAAATGTTCTAATATGAAGAAATTAGAGCTATTTCACTTCAATAAAAAAATATTAGAATATTTTGGAGAAAAATGGTTGGATTAAGGAGTGTATGGTAAAAAAAAAGTAATGAAAAAATGAACTAGAAAAGGATTTAGGTTGTATCAATGTGCCCCGACATAGACTGTATCAATGTGCCCCGACATAGACGGTATCAATGGGCCCCATACAGCTATTTTGAATAAAATGAATCTCAAATCCAACATTTCATAATTTATCTAACAATAAAGAATGAGGAACTGATAAAGAGTAGCTTTACTTGCCAGGGAGAGTATTCTTTTCGGTTGAAAATACTGGAAAAGTTGTATAATACCATTTACATTGTACAACTCAAATTTACTTTTGACCTGCAAAAACAATAAATCACCCGTTCCATTTCATCAAACTACTGAATCATTCCAAGACTTTCTGTATGTAGTTTAGTGCACTAGTATCACCTTTTGGAGCTGTTGCGAAACTTCCTGTAATGACCTTGTCTGCAGTACAGGGGGTGTTTCAATGGGCCCCATGTATCAATGTGACCCAGTTCCCCAGTTCCCCCTACATATTTCTTTTCCATTTTTCTTTTTCTTTTCTTTTCTTTTCTTTTCTTTATTTTTTATTGTATAATTTGTCTTTTGAAACGATTCTCGAAAGTATGTTATATATTTAGATTTACATTTTATCTTTTCCGTTTAACTATTTTTTTCGCGAAGTGAAATTTGAATAAAATAATTCAAACTACCATTTTTTATTGTAAATTAAATTCATTTTTTACAATGATCTCTACGATTTCTTTCCATTTTGTTAGAATACTACGATGTTTATGTTACTCTAAATTAAATATTAAATAATCGTAGATATATATATTAATTCTATAATAAAACAATTTACATATGATATAGATATATTTATTTATAAAATTGCATTGTATTACAACAAACCTATTGAATATTTCAATCGATGGAAAATTTTAGTTATTGTTAAATTAACTAAGACTTTAAAATATAATATTTCACACCTAGATTATATAAATACAAAGCATATTTTCCAGCAAATCATTAAATTGCAACAAAACTTTGCAATCCCTTATGTGGACAAATCTCCAGATAATTGTGCAATTATATGTAAATCCTATTATCATTAACTGCTTAAATACAGTATATCTTCTAATAACTCATTCCAAAAAACTAATGATGACATAATTGTAAACAATCGTAAAATTACAGGATTTTATAAATTATTAGGCATTAACTCTACTAACTTTAAATATCCATATCAGTTCTTATACCCAAATTTCATAAGAATCCTGTTAAATTTAGAACAGTTAAAATTGGTTGCAATACTTGGTTATTATTGGTTGCAATAATAATATAGCTAATAAACTTCTATTAAAAATTCTTAATCAAATATATACAATAACAAAAAAGCAGTGATAATACACATTATACAAAAAATAGCTATGAACTGGTCAATATTATAAAAAATCTTAAATGCATAAAAAATACAACTACATATGACTTCAGAGATCTTTTTAATAATATAGATTTATTAGATCTACATAATATAATAAATGCACTATTTAAAAAATATCAGCATGATTTGAATATATCAACGAACATTGATACTGATTATTACATCAATTAATTCTATTAATATAATTTAATTAATTTACATGATTAAATTGTACCTAACTTATAATAAATTGGATGTCTATTTTTAAATCTTAAATCATCTTATATTAAGATAGTGTGTTTCGCTTAGCATAGTCAAATTAAATTATTTTTTTTTTTTTTTTATCTTAATAGGGTAAACTATGGTGTATGGTTTATTTTTTCTGTTATCACATTACTCCGTTTTTAGTTAATTAATTTATTTATTGTTATCATGTTGACGATAATCATTTTTATTTTTTCCCTTTTTATTTTGCTATCCAATTTAGTAATTTTGATGTGCTTTGTTTTTGATGTTTTTTCTTCATTTATATTTGGTTTTATGTGTATTGCTAGCCCCAAATTCGTATTATTTTGCTTTTTCATGGCAAATACGAAGATGAAACCACACACATCATTTGTAGTTCCAAAGTATTTAGGTATTAATTTAATTTAATAAAAAATTGACCGGAAGCCACAAATATATATAACCATTAATTGTATTACGATATATGAACCATTTGAATTTAATAGAAAATTACTACATTGAACATCGGGAAAAATTAGATAAATAAATAAAATGAATACAAACAAATTTGCAGAACCAAAGCAGAATTGTCAAGCCCCAAATACTTTGGAACTACAAATGAAGTGTGTGGTTTCATCTTCGTATTAGCCATGAAAGCAAAATAATATGAATTTGGGGCTAGAAACACACATAAAACAAAAATTAAATGAAGAAATAACATCAAAAACAAGGCATATCAAAACTACTAAATTGGATAGATAAGTGAAAAGGGGAAAAAAAAGATAATTATCGTACACATGATAATAACACATGATAATAATAAATTAGTTAATTAATTAAAAACAGAGAAATGTGATAACAGAAAAAAACATACACCATAGTTTACCCTATTAAGATTTAAAACAAAAACATTTAATTTGACTATGCTAAGAATAGTAAGATATGTCTCCAATTTATTAAAAGTTAAGTGAAATTTAATTATGTAAATTAATTAAATTATATTAATATAATTGATATAACTATACAATTATCCATACATTAGTGTCAATTAAACATCCATTAGAATATATTTTTCAATTTAACAAATGCTCCACTCTCTCTTTTTTTTTTTTTTTTTTCAAATTTTCCTCTCTCTCTCTCTCTCTCTCTCTCTTTTTTCTTTTTTTAAAAATTAACCATATATATGGTTCTGCAAATTTGGAATATATTCCTTTTAATTCATTTTTTCATGTTTTATTGAAACTAATTTAAAATTTCGCGTAACAAAAGTGTCCAAATCTCTAATTTAAAAATAGCACGTAAGGAAAATTTTAGATTAATTATTATAATATGTATAGAATACAGTATAATAAATTACATATAATAATTCGCAAATATTAACAAAAAAGGGGACTACTTTTTTATACCAAATAAAAACATTTTATACTTTTCATGAAGATGAAGTATAGTTGTCAAATAATTCTTAAAATATTAATTTTTTATTTCCAAATCATATTGTGTGTAAACTGCGAAGGTTTTATTTTGTAAAATTTAAAACTTGCCTTACATTCTTGTAAATCTCAATGAATGACTCGCACTTTGAATGGATGGAAAGAATGTTCCATATCCCTTAAAATAAAATTCTTGTATACTGTGCTTAAATAAACATTTATTAATGATAATTTTACATTTAAAAATCATAAAACTACGAAAAAAAAACTTTTACATTTCATATAGTCATCTTATACTTTTGACGTATAAGAAATATGAGATACGAAGTTATTCTCAAAACATGAAAATTTCACTGCCACCGGATATTATATGCAAACTATAAATACTTTAATTTTGATAATTAGCATTAGACTAATAAAAAGTATCGTAGAAAAGTTCTATCCTTGAGATAAGAAGGGTGTGTACAATATGAATTACTTTACATTTTTTTAAATAATATTATAATCCATGTGTTTTTCTGGAATTTTTCCACAATTGTTAACAGCCACTGAATTTTATAAGTAATCTATAGATGTTTTAATCCGTAAAAGTTATAACTTTGCTTACTTTCTTATAATTATGATAAAAATAGGTTGTCTCACATTTTGAATGGATAGCTAGTTTTTCGTTCAGTGTTGAATTCTGTTCCTGTAAAACAACTTTTACGGTAACAAAACACCTAAGAAGGAGTAACTAATCAGTCAGGGACCTTCCACTTTTTTCACTTTATATTATTTAACTTTATTTATTATAATTATATTATTTACTTTATGTTATACTTTTCCCACTTTATCTACATAAATGCGTAGCATTTATAGCTGTCGTCTAGTTTGTTTGTCTTTCTGTCCAACTTTCCGCATATAAAAGTACAAAAACTATCCAACTAGAATGGTTTGAAAATTTATATATATAATCCATACTGAATTTTGGCGAGTCATTTCAAATTTTATAAAAAACATATCAAAACTAAAAAAAGATTTTAATACAAGTTTTTTTTTTTTTTCTTAAGTAAATTTATCATACGTAATTAATTCAAAGCTATCCCATTATAGGTACTGATTCTAGATTCAGATGATGATTATGTCATATTTTAGATGAAGTCTTATTATTTCCATATTACTGAATTGAATATAAATAATTTAATAAATTTTGTATTCGTGCAATTTTAGGTGTGTTCGTAATTATATAAATACGTAGCACCTATAGTCGCCGTTCAGTACGTCCATTCGTCTGTCTGTCTGTTTGTCCATCTGTCCCCATATAACAGAGCAAAAACTACCAAGCCGTATCGTTTGAAATTTAAAATATATAATTGTTACATGATTTTATCGAATCATTTCAAATTTTATGAAAATTGGATGCATAGTTTAATTACAGGAACAATCAAAAATATTTCTTTACCTTACGGCCAATGGAAAAAATATAGTTTGAAGTGCATTTTAATGGTGTTACACTCTTTCCAGCATAATAAAATTGATATGCATCAATGAAGTATATATTCAAATGTACATTCTGTACAATCTGCGGTGAAAAGAATATTTGTTATTAATTTATAGGGCTACACAAAAGTATTTCATTAAATAATAGTATGGGGGCATTCTTTGGGGCGCGTTTTAATCATATTAAACTATTTGACACTTTTTAAAATTGATATACGTTGCTGAGGTTTACTACAAGTTACTTCCTGTATGATAGAAAGCAGTTAGTATTTACTGGGATACACAAAAGATTTCGGATTCTCTAAAGAAAGATTGCAGGGCTGCCCAAGCTTTCAGTAAGCAGGGGCGCATCTCAGCTCTTGGTACTCAGTGAAGGGCGCCATTAATCACATGATTCTAACCATTCCCCTATACAGTGCTCCCAAATGTCCGCCAACTGAACATCAATATTGTCTTAGGAAATTTTTCGTTTTTGATTTTTCTTGCAAATTACACCGAAACCGTCTTCGGAGGTTACTTTAAGCACTAATGCTGTAGAAACCTACAGTGAATTCTTATGTTAAAAAATATTGGTGTTCAGTTTGCAGACCATTTGGCAGACCTGCCCTCTATTATCGAACAGTATAGAGATAAATCTTACAGCGATCTACAAAAGGTCTTAAATGGTTTTTGAGTTACATGCATTAAATTTCAAATGACACATTTTCCTATGAGGGTCTAATCCAAAAATTTTTGTGGAGTAAGTTGTCCTAAACTTTAAAACAAGGAAAGCACAAATATTTCTAGGTTTCTTTTAGTACGTGAATATACGCTTGATTCATTTTGAAGGCGTCGATTTAGTTTCATTGAAAGTACAAAAACAAAATTATGCATGATAGTAACCAGGCCAAATAGCTGGTTTTAGATAGATAGTCTAGAAATGCTTTCATACATTTTAATTGCTCTACAGTGTTTATTAATTATTCTAATTAAATGAAAAAAATATTCCTAGAATTTCAAGAGTTTAGAAAGAAAAGTTAAACCCCTATAATCACTTTTATAAAACTGACAATGGGCCAGATAACAAGAGCAATAACAGAAAAGCAGAACTTTCATCCATATGTATTTTCAAAGGGACGTTTTTTCTAATGATGTTTTTTCAAATGAAAAAAGTTTATTTTTCTATTACTTCTTAAGTACTAAAAAGTGCTATTTCTAAGTATTACTAAATTTAACCATCATAATTAAGCTTTATGAACAATAAATACAAATCGAAAAAATATTCATTATTAAATTTTCAAAGTATGTTTCTGGTTTTAAATGTGTTTCCGCATGTTTTCAAAACATCTCTGGTGCAAATAAGAATGAATATAAAAAAAATAATTCTTTATCATGAAATTTTACTTCTAGAAAATTTGACAGAAAGCATTCAAAAAGGTCAAAAGAAAGTCTTCAAAAGTAAGTCTTCAAAGGGCGCCATGGCACCTGCGGGTGCTGCGTTTGACAGCCCTGCTCTACTGTTTCCGAAGCTCTGTGTAGTACTGTATAGTAGTACTGTATAGAAGTACTGTATAGTAGTGCTGTATAGTAGTACTGTATATTGAGAGATTTCGATTATAAGGGTCATTTGTGGGTCCTGATGGGTCATGTCAAGCTATATCTAAAGAACAGGTGAATCGATTTTAACGAAATTTTGTATACAACATATTTTAGGCACGAGAAAATCATTGGGCTAGGTCACATGTTCGAGAAATTTCGATTAATGGGTCATAAAGGGTCATAAAAGGTCTGTAGTACAGATATCAGAATATTTTAAAACCTTCCTTATTGTACGAAAGCACCTCATTTGCTACGCTTGACGTGAAATTTCCTACTTGGTTTATAAAAATGCAACAGTTATTGTACCAAGATCTGCATATTTATAAAATAAATTATAACACGAACGCACCTCATTTGCCACGTTTGAGTACAATTTTTGACTTGTTCCTTCTTTCTCAATACGGTTTGATGTGGACTATTAAAATAGAACATTAAAATCATATTTAGAAAAAGCCGTCACTAAGTCAAAAATTGAAACATGATATGAAATGAAGCAATTATTTCAAAATCTGCAATAGTTGAGATTTTTTTTCTAAAAACACACTAATTCTTTGTTGCACACGTACAAGTGTAAGGTAGATCGACATGTGTAGACAAAAACTTTATAGGTTCATTTGTTTGTTGCCGCGCAAAAGCACGGAAATATTTTTGTTTATTCTAGAAATTATAAATCAATTACAAAGCCAAAAATTTTTCCAATGGCCAACACCAGAGCAAGTAAATGTCTTACGAGCAAAAATTGTGTGTTGTGTATGTGTGTAAATTTTATCTGAAAAACGGCTCCAACGATTTTGACAAAATTTTGTATTCTATCATTTTCGAGAACGAGAAGACCATTGAACTTGATCAAATGTTCGAGAAAATTCCAATAGTGGGTCATTTCGGGTCATAATGGGTCTGGGTCAAGTTATTCATATCTAAAGAACGGCTGGATCGATTTTAACGAAATTTTGCATACAACTTTTTTGGCACGAGAAAATTATTGGGCTACGTCACAGGTTCGCGAAATTTAAATTAGTGGGTCATTTTTGGGTCATTGGGGTCAAACCAATTTTATCTAAAAAAATGGCTCTAACGATTTTGACCAAATTTTGTATTTTACTGTTTTGGATTACGAGAAACCCATTGAGTTAAGTTACGTGCCAGAGAAAATTCGATAAGTGAGTACTTTTTGGGTCATTATGGGTCACGCTAATTTTACCTAGAAAATGGCTAGAACAATTTTGACTAATTTTTGTATCCTATCGTTTTCGGGCACGAGAAAATCATTGAACTAGGTCACATATTCAAGAAAATTGGGCATAAAGGGTCATAAAGGATCTAGGTCAAGCTATATTCATATTTAAAGAAAACGACGTGATCGATTTTAATGAAATTTTGTATGTAACAGTTTTTTAACATGTCAAAACTAATGAGTTAAATCACATGTTTGAGAGATTTCGATTATAAGGGTCATTTGTGGGTCCTGATGGGTCATGTCAAGCTATATCTAAAGAACAGGTGAATCGATTTTAACGAAATTTTGTATACAACATATTTTACGCACGAGAAAATCATTGGGCTAGGTCACATGTTCGAGAAATTTCGATTAATGGGTCATAAAGGGTCATAAAAGGTCTGAGTCAAGCTATTTAAAAACGGCAGGATCGATCTTAACGAAATAGTGTATGAAACAATTTTTAGACACGAGAAAAATAATAGGCTAAGTCAGGCCTGTCCAACCTTTTATTAAGCAGGGGCGCATCTCAGCTTTTGACAAACCGTGAAGGGTGCCATTATTAACATGGCTCAAAACATGCAACAAAATTATGTACGAGTACTAATACCGATACATACATGCAAATTTATTTCGCTATAGTAGACATAAGGCCCCTAAGGATTTGAAATACTACCATGTAGAAAATCTCTTCAAAATAACTGTAAATCGTTGTAAATTTCGAATTATACGTTTTTCTGCGTGGGGTGTACAAATATATATATATGTATATATTGGAAGGAGCTAAAAAACTAAATCTCGCCTATACGTTAAGATAAAAACCGTATATTAAAATAAAATGGTTACCAGCGATATTGTTATTTTTTGGGGACGCAAAAATATAGATTTATTTTGAAAGAGTATTCACCGCTATGAAACGTACGGAAACGATATAGTGATCAATCTATAGGAGATTGTAAAGCGATCTTGGAAGAGAATGGAAATAATTTCGCATGATTTTATAGATTAAAAAGAAAATTATTTAAAATTTCAAAGTTCTGAGATAGGAAATGGCAAGCCCTCTCTCGTCTTTAAAACGGATAATAGCCCAGCAAAGCAACATTATTTTTTTATGCGTGAAACACATTTGAAAAGGTTTTAAAATATTTCAAGCAAATATAAAAGATTTTTAATAAAGCTTGCTTAAAAAAAATTATTTTTCAAAAATGCTAGTAACATGCAATCTTCAAAAGGGCGCCAAGAAAACATGCAAAGGGCGCCATGGCGCCCGCGGGCGCCGCGTTGGACAGCCCTGGGCTAAGTCATATGTTCGAGAGATTTCGATTGTAAGCGTCATTTGTAGGTCATGATGGCTTATAATGGGTCATGGTCAAGCTATATCTAAAGAACGGATGGGTGGATTTTAACGAAATTTTGTATACAACATTTTTTTTTTTTTTGACCCAAAAAAACTATTGGACTATGTCACATATTCGAGAAATTTTGATTAATGGGTCACTTTTGGTCTTTTTGGGCCAAACCAGTTTTATCAAAAAAAAAAAAAAAAAAAAAAAAAAAAAAAAAAAAAAAAAAAAAAAAAAATCGAATGAATGACTAAGTTTCGAATTTTACCGTCTTGGATTAAAAGAAGATTATTGGGTTAAGTCACCTGTTAAAGAGAATTCGCTTAGTGGGTCAGTTTTGGGTCATTTTGGGTCATGCAAAATTTATCTAGACAATGTCTTGCGCAATTTTGACTAAACTTTGTATTCTATGGTTTCGGTCACGAGAAAATCATTGGGTTAGGTCAGATATTCGAGAAAATTCGATTGATGGGTAATTTTGGGTCAAGAGGTATCAGGATCAAACTAATTATATCTAAAAAAGGCTCAATCGATTGTATCTAAATTTTGTATCCAAACGTTTTTCGGCACGCAAAAACTAATGGGCTAGGTTACATGTTCGAGAGATTTCGATTATAAGGGTCATTTGTGGGTTATGATAAATCATGCTAATTTCATCTAGAAAATGACTCTCACCATTATGGCTATGACACATGTGTCACATTACTTTGTATTATATTGTTTTCGAGCAAGAGAAACCCATTGGGCTAGGACACGTGCTTACGAAAATTCGATTAGTGAGTCATTTTGGGTCATAATGGGTCAGGGTCATTCTAATTATATATAACAACGACTCAATCAATTTTACCTAAATCTTGTAACGAAACGTCTTTTGTCACGAGAAGACTATTGGGCTGAGTGGCTGAGTCGCATGTTAAACAAAATCATATTGGTGGGTCATTGCAGCTTCATTGTTGAATGCTGTCAAGCTAATTTTACCTAAAAAATGGCTTTAAACAATTTTGATTGAATTTTATATTCTACTGTTTTTAATTACCTGAAGATCATTGAGCTAAGTTACATGTATGATCAAATTTGATTAGTGAATCATTTTGGGTAAAACGGGTCAGGGTCACGAGAATATGGCAACAGCCAATAAGTTGGCGATATTTGACAAAATATTGTAATATTTGACTGAAAAATCGACTATAAGATTACGAAAGCCAAAAGACGAGTTTGGCGCCAAATGAAAGAATGTTGCCAAATTCGGGTATATTTGGCAAAAAATGTTGTCTTTCAGAATGTGGAGAAATTTTTTATACATTCTTGATACACTGTAAAAAAAATTTCCGTTAAAAAACGGAAATTGTACTGGTAATCTAGATGCCAGTACTGTTTCCGTATTTTAACAAAAAAAATTTCTGTTTTTTTTTTTTTTTTTTTTTTTTTTTTTTCCATATTTATTTGTATAAGAATTTTAGATTGAAAGCCAAAAAGGAATTTTCAAGGACAAACTGGCATCTTTAGGATTTTTATTCTTTAGACAAAGACACATCATGTTAGAAAACATACATTTAATTTAAACAACAGTGAAGAAATGTCACTTACCCTTGACGGGGATCGAATCAAGGACCTGTCCTGTGGCAGCTTGCAGTAGTGTAATACCATTACGCCATAGTTACACATGCAGAGCTCGCAAATATCTTTACTTATTTCGAATGCATTTTATAAAGCAAAGGCCTTATGTTGAACGCCACATTAATTTTTGTAGAGAATTTTTTTCGATTGAGTGTACATTTCTAAATGTTTAACAGATTTTATTTCCTTAGTTTCAAATATTTAGTTTTTAATTTCAGTTCTATAAAAAAATAAATTTTAGACTTTAAAATATTACATGTATTAAGAGTTGAATGCATTAAAAAGTTTTTTTCCTTCATTTTAAGGAGATTTTTAAAAGTTTATTGTAATATTACTCATATTTATTTACTTATTTATTTTTGAAAGAATACTAACATACTTTAAAAAAAAAAAAAAAAAAAAAAAAAAAAAAAAAAAAAAAAAAAAAACCATTTATTTTAACAAAGTATTTGTATGACGATCGATTTTAATCTCAATGAAGATTATTACGGGTTATTAAAATAAATTCCCTTTATTGTTTTTTGTAATTTAGACAATCGTCAACATTATAATATTTTAGTCAAATAACATTTCGTTAATATAATTCGAATGTTTTAATTTTTATGTCTGAATTTCTTAAAGTGAATAAATTTAAAAAAAAAAATACATTAAAATTAAAAGTAGAATTTTAAAATATCCTACGCACTTTTTAAAAAATATGCTATAAATGAGTTAAACATTATTTAAAAATCACAATGGAAATAAACTAACTGAAAATAAACTAACTAGCTAATCTCAAGCTTAAAAAAGATTAATAAAATTTTATAACTTTTATTATTTTTTTTAATATTGTAAAAATATGTTAGCTTTCTATTATTAAAACAGAAAGAAATAAAGAAAATTAAGGTACCCTGGGGTAATAACGCCACGTTAAGGTTCTACCAATTTTCACGGCTTAGTTTTAGATTGTATTTTTCAAACAAATATATGATTTGATACAGCAACTCATTGACTATCTATATAAAAAAAATAATTTAATAGATATGTATTCATAAAAAGTAATGGCGTGATTTCTTGACCAATGCTATTTGGCGTTATTACCCACCTATATGGGTAATAACGCCATGCAAACAAAACTATGAAATAAGATGGAATAATTGCATGTAGATTGCCCAATTCTGAAAATACAAACTCTACAAACTTAGAAATTGACAAATTGCATCCTAAGCTATTGAAAATGTTCAATTTTTTGTGAAAGTGTAAGAAAAATAAAGGTATGGTGTGGAGGGGGGAGGATGAGGCAAAAGAATATCAGACCTTGAGCTTCTTTTTGCTTAAAAAGGACAGCTTAAGTAAAATTATTAGAAACATTGCACAGTTTTAACTGTGTTTATTTGAATCAGTATTTAGGAGGAAGCACGGCCACTGTAGGGAATCATCCCGGGTATTAATGCCAAGGATTGGCGTTATTACCCCGTTATAGTTATTGCGCTGTACATTTTAAATTACAAATTATCTCGAGAAGATATCCAAAATCTTCAACAACATTCTGAAAGTCCATGAAATTTACTAGAAATTTATATAATTAACAAAGTATTTCTGGATAAAAAAAAATAGTCTTCACATTACAAAACGTATCTCGCAAATTTTAGATCAAGCGTTAATTTTAGTTGCTTGTAAAAACAATAAGACCTAAAAATGAAACAAATTAACTTGAAGCTGTTTTTTGCGATTTATATGACTCAAAACCCTTCTGCGCAGAGTACATGGGTGTCATTTACCTGATTATTTCATAATTATGCAAAATATAAGCACTTGGCGTTATTACCCCGCCTGGCGTTATTACCCCAGGGTACCTTATTATAGAAAGTTGTTCATAAAACAAAACTATAATATTTTTCTATTACAGATATAGATGGCGACACTAGAGTTAGTTATGGAATTTATGCTGTTTTAATACAGAACCTCTCTGTTTCCAGAAAATTTACGGAAAACTTACTGTATTTATAATTTCAAAATGTTAATAACGGAAATTGTACTGTTTTTTACGGAAAAATGAAACTATTCCATAGATTTTTATGGAAAAATTTGTGTATATTGACGGATATTTTTTACAGTGTAGGAATCAAGATGCATTGTCAAACCAATCAGAGTCGAGCTAAAAAAGCGATTTGGATCGATGTATTTTCGTTGTAGATTTTAAAATAATGTAAAATTTATGAATGTATGGGAACATGTGCATATGTACATAGTTTTCTTATTGATTATTTTTATAAATAATACTATTATAAATAGCATGTTTTATAGTAATAATGCAGAGAGAATGATGCAGTGAAAATATTACATCGAGTTGAACACAAAGTTAATTTTCACCCCTGCTAATATATTCTAATATGATGATGTGATGATTGTGACTATGAGATCTTAATGAATAGGTGCCCAGGATTACATATTATAAATGCTATTATTATTTCCGGATAATAATATTCATCCTATGTAATCGCATAATTAGTCGCATAAGTCGATTATTACTATTAGTTAATTATGGTATTCAACATTCGTAATGTTTTGCTTCTATCGATTTACTGTCATTCTCTACATCCTAAAGAGCAGACTTTAATGATTTATTATTATTTAGTCAAATAACTAACAAAAATACGTTTATATAAGGTGTCCTGTGGAGTAACAATGTTACATTAAGGTTCTACCAGTTTTCACGGCTTATGTTTAGATTTTAAAAATATATAATTTAACAATATATAACAACCATTTGGAAAATGATTTTTTCAAAGACTTAAATTTAAGACTTATAATTAAATTACACATAAAAAATGGTCCTTTACAATCAATTCGTTCAACATTACATTGTTTCCTCTTTCGTGATCGTCGCTCATTTCGTAATTGGTGGGATCGACAATCAGACTTTTTTTTTTTTTTTTTTTTTTTTTTTTTGCTTTAAAAGACTATTTTTTATACTACGAAGTCATTCTTTGGATTCGTATTTTTCGATATCTGATAATTTGTGTCTACCCATTTTGTAACTTTTTTACTTTCTTGTTTATTGACAAAGCCATTTTTTCCCCTATTCAAATAAAAATCCTTCTAAATGTAAGGAATTTTGCATGATAATAATAATAATAATAATAATAATAATAATTATTATTATTATTATTATTATCATTATTATTATTATTATTATTATTATTATTATAAACATTACTTTATGATGATCGAAGCATGACTTACCTAATAACAGAATCATATATTACGTACGCCATGCATTAAACATTAATATTCCTGGACCAATCATGAAGAAATTTTAAATGGGTAATAACGCCTGATGTGGGTAATAATGCCATGCATCATATAAAATAAGATAGAATAATGGCATGTAAATTGCTTGAATGTAAAGATACAAACTCTACAACCCTAGAAATTGAAGAAATTTCTCTTACTTACAATTAATTCCGATATCAGAATGTAGTAATAATCATTTGATATTTCATTCTTCTGACATGAACAAAATCAGCACCACTTAGGTCATAAAAATTTCTCTGTATCGTTTTTGGTTTTCAACAATTACAATAATGTTCTTTTGTGCTGAGAAAAAAAAAATAGATAAATCCTCTTCGGATGTAGTTCCAGTACTGAAAAGAATCAACTGGAGTAATAATGCCAATGGATTGCAATTATTACACCGGTATACTAATTGCGCAGTATGGACTAAATTACAAACTATCTCGCAAAAACATCCAAAATCTCCCACAACATTTTGACTCAAAGCTTCATTCTATCCTTCAGGTGACTCAAAACCCTTCTATGCATAACACGTAGGTGACATTTTCCCGGATTCCTTCATAAATGCCCGTAACATTAGCACTTGACGCTATTACCCCCAAGATACCTTATATAAAGTGTATAAATGCATATATTTATACCATTTTAAGACACTGAATCCCATTTTTAGAAAAACAACATAATATTCAAAAGTTAATTTTTTCTTCATTTATTATAAATTAAATACACTAATGACCAAATCTAAAGAAAACTTTTGAAATTATATTTAATTATTGTTATTAATTTTGTTTATTAATTATGATCCACTAAAAAAATATTTTAATCAAAATATCATGGAATACAATTTGTTTAATTATTAATATTTTATCAAAAGTTATAGCTAGATAATCAGAAAAAAGTCAGTAAATTTGTATAGGTTGATGTGAAGTGTTTTTCTTTTTTCTTTTTCTTTTTTTTTTTTTTTTTTGACAAATGTGTCACAAATGTGTATGAATTTTTTGAAGTGACAGACAGATTTCATTTTCTTTTGTAATATGTCCATCAAACTTATGGTAGGATTTTTTAAAAATGATGCCATAGTGATGCCATATTGGCAGGAGGACTTTTATCTCTTTTTTAAGATTGTTATTAAGTTGTTAAAAGTTTTATATGTCATTTTAAAATTTGAACCAGATACATATCAATGTCTGGAGTAAAGGATAGATTTTATTTTGTTTTTTCAAACTTAGGATGGTATTTCAAAAAAAACTGATGTCATGTTTTGATATTGGTAAGTTTGGCCACTTTTGTTTAAATAAGTGTATACAAAAATATCAAAATTATTTTCTAGTGTGATAATGATAAATATTTTATATTATTGCTGAGTATTGTAAAACTGAGTATTGCCAAATTTTTAGCTGTAATTTGCAGAAATTAACTGCGCCATCGTCATACATGTGTTAAAAAAATAGGATAATAATAATGATAATAAAATATAAATAAGGATTTGGTATGATTTTGAATTTTATGTTTGACTTTGTTGTTTCAAGTATGCAAAAATCAATTTTTTTTTTTTTTTTTGGGGGGGGGGGGTGGTATTTAAAATATGTGTTAACAAGTTTTTATTTCCATTGACGATTTTTCAAATGATGGTTTAAATTCCCCTTGCGTAAATTATAGCAATTGTTAAAGAATTTGCAATTCACATGTGTGTGTGTTGCTGTAGCTCCAAAAGAATAGTTTATCTTTTAGTTTAAAAAGACTTGTGAATCAATAGCGAGAAGCGCAAAAAAAAAAAAAAGAATAATTTTTATGATTTTATTTTTTTTAAAGTATGGATTTTAAAAACGCGGTTTTTAAAAGCAGTAACAAATACATATTTTATCTTTCGTTTCGTTATATTTATTATTATTATTATTATTATTATTATTATTATTATTATTATTATTATTATTATTATTATTATTATTATTATTACGGGGGTAAAAAAAATTTTATAGAATTTTTTTTAATTTGTGGAGCAGAAAATAGAATTACTGGTTGAGCACACGATTAAAAATAATTTCTGCATGCAAAATAAACTTTTTGATGATTAATTAAACTTAAGAGTTTTGTGCCTATTCGGAACCTAAGAAAAGGATTATTTATGGCATCTTTCTTATTTTTAAAAACAAAACTATGCTTATGTAAAATGTTTAAAATTTTAGCGACGTAACAAGAATAAAATATTTTTTGCACAACAAAAGAGATGAAAACTTAGGTTCCCCTTATAGATCCTACAATACATTATATATACGAAAAATTTTTATTTAAAAAAAATATTGAAAAAAATCTGCGAAATGCCACAAAATCACATTTTGAGAAAAATTAAGTTTAAAGTGCTCTCTTTGAAAAAAATATCTTACGCATTTAACAACTGTTAACAGTGCGATTCATTTTCTTCGTAACGTATTCATAAATGATTGCTCTTTCATTACATATATTTGAAAAATTGAATGTTTTTAAAGCTTAAAAGTTCCAAGTCCCTTTGAAAATAGTCTTTAAAATTACTGTTTCAAATTCTACTGTTATATAATTCCACAGTTTAATTATACAGTTATATATAGATAAATATATATTAGAATTGATTATTTAAGTAATGGGAGGCAGTGCAATATACTTATTTATTTACAGAGTCACTTCTTAATGTCAATTTAAATTAGAAGAGCCTATGGAACTCATAACTTTTTTCATTTTTTTTTTTCACCTGTATTTATACAAATCGTGTTACTAAAAACTATTGGAACGATCATGAAATTGGTGATAGTAGATTTTTTATTATTACTATTTTTTTTAATTCGAATCAAATATCCTCATTATTATATAAAAACTCAATATTCTCTTTATTATGTCATATCTTTTGTTAATTTTATTTAGTTTAATTTAATTTAATTCAATTTAATTTATTGATCTCTCTGGTTCGGATTTCAAAATTCCTCCTTTCTTAATTTAAATTCTTTCACGTGTGGTATCGTAGTTGATCTAGCAGTATGATTAACATATTAATTTATGCATGACAGCTTTCTTTACTCAAACAGAAATCAACTACGTTTTACATAATATGGAATATTGCTCTTCATAAAGTGTTTTGCAATATAAGTTTCCTTTTACTTTTCGAAATATTTTCATATTCTGCTTATTGATTTTTTCTCCCCATATTTTTATTTATTTATTTATTTTTCTCAATCTGTGTATTTTATAATATTGGATATACATTTTTAAATTTTATTATAATTATTTGTTCATTTACACGTGGTCAATTTTTCTGTGACTTTATGGTTATTATTTTAAGAAGGTATTTTTTCTCATTATACGTTTATTTATTTATTTATTGCCAATCTGTACATTTTACAATATTGAATACACATTTTTATATTGCATTATAATTATTTGTCCATTTATAAAAGGTTGATTTTTCTGTGATTTAATAATTATTATTTTCATTTTTTTTAAAAATTATATATATATATTGGAGAAAGGGGGGGGTGTCAGGTTCTGGGTAAACACTTGCTACAGATTGGAATTTCCGTTATTTCTCTATCTTAATATCTTGTGTATTGTACTGGCTGTGTACTGGAATTTTCGAGGTGACATTCTTTCTTTGTTGAAGGGAGAATTGACAGGTAATCCTGTGCAGGTGGTGAGTGAGAAAGAGGAGATTGCTGAGAGGCGTGTTCATCCGTCAGGGATGTATGTGGATGATGAGCAAACAAGGAACATGTCACGAATCAAGAAAGCAATGTGGAATGTGTCCAATGGATAAGCTCCAAAGGGGGTCAACGACAAGCAAATACTGCAGAAATGATGGCATGCGAAGCAAAGTTTATTGCCACTACGTGGCAATTAGGCGGTCGTCCGCCCCGATACCAGGTATCTAACCCGTTAAGCTGAGAAAACTCGGCAGGTAGGGGCCTGGTCATCGGTTAGAAAGAAAGAAAGCTCCAAAGGGGGGTGTTTATATTGGGGAAAGCAGTGATTTTGAGAAGAGCAAGTCTGGTCTGAGATTTGAGTAGTTCGTATCTGGGATTCGTACCTAGAAGAGTGTAGGACAGAGGTCCTAGTGCGGAGTGCGTAGGCTGAATTCGTATCTGGAGAGTAAGGGACACAGACGTCCTTGTGTGTAGTACTCTGGGCCGGATAGCGTAGGCCGAGTATCCGGGTGTTGGGAGATTCGAAATTGATCTCCGATAAAGTGAATCTAACGTGCATTGAGTGTGAGGGAGAAGATGTAATTTGAACAGTACACAGCCAACCTTTACTGAATTTAATTTAATGTTGAACCGGATCATCTATATCCGAGTTGTAATTGTATATAATTGTAAATAGTGTATTTCTTGTGTACATATAGTATAAATAAACTGTTAGTTCAGTTAATTGACAGCGTCAGTGTTCATTTACACTATCCTCACAGTGGGTGACCGATATCACCTAATAATATCGGTGGTGGCAGCTATAACTACCACGGACTTTCTCCAAAGTTGTGCGGGCTGAGAGGAATATCCGAGAGAGGGGGTGCATTATTTAAAGTAATATCATGTAGAAAATACTTGTATATTTAAAAAATAATAATAAATAGTTTAAATATATTATTCAGCTCATATATAAATAGCCCAGTAAAATATCCACGATAAAAAAATACTGATTTATAAATAGTAAAACGTAACTCGAAATAATAATGGATTAGTAAATAAATTTAGGGGGAAATAGCACTATAAAAATTGTCACTTAACGCGTTGGGGACGAGCGACACGTATACGCGCCGCAAAAACACTTAAGAAACCTTGTTTATCCACACCAATAAAATTATACTGTAAAATTAGCCTTATTTAATAGGAGCAAATTCTTGATTTAATAAGGTACAAATTTCTGTTTTAAAAAACCAGTGACAAAACATTAACAGACTCGTAAAAGGCTCCCGTTTCGAATGGGTTAATAAGAAATGGCAGTCACACTGGCTTTTAATACACTTTTAAAGAATGTCGAACTTAATGAAAGTGTCCAGCAGTGAAAGGAGAGAGATTGAAACTTATATTTACAATTTTAGTTAGAAAATAGTCAAATTATTGGTTTAAAAATGAAAAAGAGTAAAGTTACAGATGTATTGCCTTTTAAAGATAAAAATATGTCTTTTAATAAAGTATTGTCTCTTTTACTTTCCTTTCAAAATAATAGTTTCTTGCTCTCTTTTTCGGGTCCAGTTGGTAATGGTAGGAGAGGAGGGGGAGGGGGGATATTATTAAATTCAAAATTATACAAAAAATCTTAAATTTTTGAAACATATAAAAAATTCCTTATAAATAGTTTAAATCAGTTATTGTGTAGCAAAGATGCAAATGTCGCAAAAAAAAATTAAATAAATAAAATAAATAAATAAATAAATAAATAAATAAAACTCGTTAAATAATCGTACCAGGAAATATTTAACAACGCATTTCTGTGGATAATAATCGGATAAAAATAGCTCTATAAAAATTGTCACTCAGCCAGAGATAGTGGTCACAATTCTCTTTTTAAACCACTCTGAAGTATGTCCAATTCGTAAAAGCATCCGAGAGAGAGGAAGTGAGGGTGTGCGGCAGTAACTGTAATTTACATTTACAAATTTACTTAGAAAATAGTCAAATTATTGATTTAAAAATAAAACAGAATAAAGTTACAGATATGATGCCTTTTGAAGATAAAAATATATATTTTAATAAAAAAAATATATATTTTAATAAATCCCTTTTACTTTCCTCTTAAAATAATTGCTTCTTGCTCTTTTTGGGGAGATGATGTAGGTGGTTGGGAGGGGGGGGGGTCGTACTATTAAATTCAAAATTATACAAAAAATCATAAACTTTTGAAGCATTTAAAAAATTTCTTTAAATAATTTAAATCACTTATCATTAAGCAAAGATAGCGCAATAAAAAAACCTCGTTAAATCACGCCCAGAAATATTTAGCAACGCATTTTAGTGAAATAAAAATCGGAGAAAAATAGCTCTATAAAAATTGTCACTCAGCCAGAGATAGCGGTCACAACTCTCTTTTTAACCCACTCTGAAAGTATGTCCAATTCGTAAAAGCATCCGGGAGTGTGAGGGAGTGAGGGCAGGGAGCTGAATAGAATGTCTATCCGAACTCCAAACCATCACCTTTGAATGGGTCATCTTTCCCTCACTCACCCCTCTCTTCTAAAAGCCACACGAACGATGATGATGATGACGACGAAAGCGGCGAAGGGTTGACTGGCAGTCTTCTCCACCAATTGGAAAACGCATAGCTGTGTCTTCGGAAGGCCCCGCCCAAGGAATTGCGCAGCTGGGAGAGGGGACGGTAACATTAGTCCTCCGCGAACATGGAGATTTTTCTCATTTCAATGATGGATCTCTTCTTGGGCCCCCAATATCGTCTCTGGCTCTCTCTCGTACACACCCTCTCCTAACCCCCTTGCATCGCACGCTTTGCATACAGAAGCCAACTTGCAGCTGTTACGGGTTCCCGCCGCTCATTTTCTTCGCCGATCCCCCAGGGGCAGGGGCTGCTAAATCGACATTAGCCCCCCACACTAGCACTAACCTTATCCCCCCCCTCCTTAATTTTTTTTTGTTTTTTTGTTTTTTATTTCGTATCATTTTTTCCTGCGGTAACGTCGTGCCGCAGATGAGGAATGAGGGCTCTCATTATATCTCCAACTAAGTCTTCATATTGTGACAGCGGGCCCCAATTGTATTGCACTAGGAATATGAGTTGAAAAAAACGCATTTGTTTTGATCCCCTGGCTATTAATATAACGCTCTCGTTATATTTACCAACCCCACCACCCACACGCCGGAAAAATTCCGGATTTTCCGCTCATTTTTTCGCCACTGCTGGTAAGCGGAATTAATTGCCATTCAGTGCCAGCTCATGACCGGATTTATTTTATGTCCTAGTGAAAGAATGAAGGCCTGGAGTATTTGAGATTTTTTTTTCACTCTCTCGTCTCTTGTTTTTCATTATTTATGAAGTAGAAAAATCTGTGTCTGGAGTCAGTAATAGGCAACTCTTTTGTGCGAAAGCACTCAGAACTTCTCAGTCGTTTTAAAAGTATTTACTGCACAGAATTTCAATAGATATTTTAGTGATGTTGCTCTTTGCTTATAGATAAAAATTTATGTGTTTTACTGCTTCTTCATTCCTAAAGAAACATTCATTTATATAGCGATCAAATTGTGATCACAGATCTCGCGATTATGCAACATTATTACGTATTAATATGTTAATATATATCTACAAATATTTTCTGCGCTGGAAAAAAATAAACATTTTTAATGTTTGTGCTGTTAAAACTCACGCATCAGGACTCACTTTTCATTCGCATGAAATTGCGAAATTTTCATGTACTTATGAAACTTTTAATGCATGTAGTTAAAAATTTTCAAAATACTTAGACCATTGATTGTAAAAGTTTATTGGTAATGGAATCTTATCTTAAATGGTAAGTTGTAAAGTACCAACGCAATTGAATTGATGATGTATCTGCCAGTATGAAAATTTGTATTAAAAAACTTCTCCCAGTACCCTGTGATTCCGTCTTAGCAGGTTTTACTGTACATAATTTTATTCATAGTGTTTTAAAATATTTTTATAGCAAATAACACTTATCTTCTAATTTCATATAACACTAGACATGTTCTTTTTGAATCATTCAATATCCTTTGAAATTGGTGTAGATCATTCTGAAAAAATTTGTTCCGCCTTCTGACTTTTCCTATGATATGTGATATGAAAATTTTATTACTTTTTTGAATCCAGATAATTATATATACCTATAAACTCCTTTGTTAATTGTTTCTGATGCAAGAAGAATTATTTTTTATTGCGAGTTATTCTGTATCAAAACAGTTCTTAGTTTCAAAGTGTAATCGTTTCTTTTTCAATGCGGATTTATACATATTAATAACTTAATGATTAAATTTCGCATCTTATATTTCTTTCAGATAGTTATAGTAATTTATATACGGAAATTCAAAAAGTACTCTCATTTAAATTCAGGACTTTTGATATCTTATTTTCCAAAAGAAAAAAAAAATATTTTTCGATGCTATTTGACAGAAATTAGATTACGATTTTAATCTTTCGGGACAGAGAAAGGTCTCATATTTGACCTCAGAAATTATAAGAAATAGAAGAAAAACAAAAGAATTTTATTTTATTCTTGTAACACTGAAATGTTTTGAGAAATTAAGTTCGACTTTTTCAAGCAAATTATTAAGCCACGATTTATTGTAGTATTTATACAAATATTCAAACACTATAATGCAACTTTTTTCGTAAATATCTGAGGAAAATTACTCACCAATACTTTAAACAAGAAAGAACAAACATAATTAAATGATGTAAAGTACTCATTTGCACAAATTATTATATAACATTTAGTTCTTAATCATGAGCCTTAACCTTACGGTTTCATACATTTTTTTTTTCTTTTGTGAAAATACATAGAATCTTCAATTAATTCACTATCTTAAATCATATGTAAAATTGCAGAGACGTTATTCGGTAAATTTACAATAAACTTTCTAAATGAACATCGTTAAAAGTACATAAAACTCTGTACATTTATTTTTAATTATAATAATTTTAGTTCTCAAAATTTGTAAATCGCTCAATTTTCAGTGAGCTTTAAAGAAATTGAATTTTTAGAATACTTATTATGAACTGCTGTACCATTTAATTTTCACAAAGTTTGTTTCTAGCCGTCATGGGGTTTGAACTCAAGACCTCTTTACAGTGACAGAATAACTTACTGACTGAACTAGGAGCTACGGTTGTCGAGTACAAAGTGTGTCTTTTATGATACCGCGGGAAAAAATCTATTGTGCTTTTCAAAGATTTCGCTTTAAATATATTCTTTAGAAAAATCGTAAATAATTAATTTTAATTTATTTTAAACCGATACGTTACTTATTATTTTTTGAATCAATTTTAATTTTTAAATGAAAAAAATTGCATTCAATTCATTTTTTAAAACCATAAGGAGCCGTGTAAATATAACGTTATAATTTTAAGGGGGAGGGTGTCTGGCTATGATATCCTAAGATATCTCTAGGGAGAGGGGGGGTCTGTCTTTTGATATCGATATCATTTTTGATCCAATCAGAATTTTCTCTTTTTATTTGTAAAATAGTCTTTGCTACAAAATAGAATGTTGTCTTTTTTTAGTTTGTTATATATTTTATGAAAATACAAAGTTATTATTAAAATCACTAAATTACTATAAAATTATTTAATTCTAAAATATGGAATATCCCAATGTTTGACATTCCTATTCTTCTTCATATAAGTCTGAATATATAATCACGATTCTAGAAACCATGTGTGAAGTATATTTGAAGTGATGCTTGTGTTTACTAATAAATAAAAGATAAAGAGAAGGAATGTTGTCCACTTGTTTTATTATTGATAAAAATTTCTATATGTCCTCCATCCCTCCTCCCTTCGGGGCATGCGCAGCAGGACTTTATTACTGTTGAATGCATTATGTAACAAAAAGCTATCATGAAAAACTTTTAATTAGTAACTATTTCTTTTAAGTGTTATTTGATATATATATATTTTTTCATATGTGAAAAATGAATGTGATCAGTTTTGTGTATCACTTCGAACAAAAGAAATAAATTCTAGAAATCAAAAATTTCATACACTTTGATAATGATTTCATTACCGGGGGGGGGGGAGGATAATTCCGATATCACCTAACGTATGATATCTTAAGGGGGAGGGGATCCAAAATTATTAAAAAGTTAATAACGTTACTTTTGCAAAGCCCCTAATCTTTTAGAATTTTTTTTTTTTCGAAATTGTCGCACACACGTTATTTTTTAATTCGCTAATACTTTTTAAAGGATTTTTTTTAGCAAGGAATAAGAGAAAAATAAACAGAAAAATGTAACTTGTATTTTAAAATGATTTTTTACGTTTTTGGTTTTTTTATTCATTTTGTGTACTATGCTTTAAGATGATTAAAATATTTCTTATAATATCTTTATCAGTGAAATAATAATATCAATAATAGCACTGAATTAATAATAACAGTTTTGAAATAATGCTATGTAATTTAGTTTTATTATTATCAAGCTTCTGGCATATGGTAAAGGAAACAACTGCAAAGTGATTGTCTATAAAAATCCCCAGTAACACCGAGGAAATGATTTTTACCTTTCTAAATTATTCAAAGTTAAACGAGCTTATTTTTTCCTAATATAATTGTAAAAGAATTTTACAAGTGTGTATTTTGAATAATAAATTTTAACAGAGATAAACAAATCTTTAAATAAAGACATTGAAATCTTTACAGGGAATTAGATATAAGGAAAAGGAAATGTTTGTAAAATAGACGAGAAACTCAATCAAATAGATTTAACCGAAAACTAATGTAAATTTACAGAGAGTGTAGCTTTTTTTCAATGTTTCTATAAATAACTTAACATAAATAAATTTCTGTATACAGAAATTTTTAACAGTGTATGTTTCAGTCCGACTTATTTCAAATGGAGTTACCTCAAAAATATACCAGAAAAAACGTGTATTATTATCTATAACAGCGGTTCCCAAACTTTATTAGTATGCAACAAAAAAAAAAAAAAAAAAAAAAAAAAAAAAAAAAAACGGACGATTTTACGGAAGTATTATTGGTACGCCAGTATAAATTACTGTCTTTTAACGGAAAAATTTCCGTAAATTCCAGAAAAAACCCCGAAAAAACGGAATATTTCCCGAAATTTTTCCATTAAAAAATAGTAAATAGTACTGGCGTCTAGATTACCAGTAATACTTCCGTAAAATCGTCCGTTTTTTTTTTTTTTTTTTTTTTTTTTTTTTTTTTTTTTTTAGTGTTTTTTAGTTGGTCAGTGTATCACTATGAAATTGTTGTATTATCTCTATAAACTAACCCGCTATTCGTATCCTTAGAAAAAGGTTAATTTCATACAAATACGCTATCAACAAAAACAAGAATCGGTAATCGCAATGTGTATAAGTGAAAAAATAATTAAAACAACGTACAAACCATAAAGATAATTAAAAATATGTTTAGTTATTAACAAAACATAACTTCATAATCAGTGAGATTTCTGACACTGGTGTTTACGATGAGGACATCTACATTACAAATAAAATTGGTAAATATTAATCTTAACACTTACTTTATGCATTAAGGTTGTTTATATATATTTGTTTTAACAAAAAACAAGGGGAAAAAATAAAAAGCATGTTTACACAAGTATGTAATGTTGAACCGGACCTCAAATGCTCATATATTCATGCAGAAGGAAATTAAGAATTTTCTTTTGAAAAATTATTTGCTACTGAAATTGTTATATTTTTAAGCAGATGAAATAAAAGGTATATTTTTCTGACAAAAATCGTTTGTTTAAAGACCCACCAAAACATTCACCGCGGCCCACTAGTGGGTCGCGATCCATAGATTGGAAACCGCTGTTCTATAATATTATTCGGCTTTAATATTTAAAAGAATTCACACCATGTTTCTCTTTTACCTCCCAATAATGCCTTTCTCTATACTTATTTCATATGCGAGAAAAAAGAGAAACAAGAAGGGGGTATAGGAAATGGGAGAACCTCATCCTGTTTGATTAGTTATACCTTCTTTAAAGTTGCCGAACCGTAAAAGTAGTTTTACAGGATTTGTTGCTTTTTTAAAAAATAGGATGAAAATCTGTTGCTATCAATATATAGAGTAGATAATTGATTTTAATATAATTTATATAGATGTAAGCTAACCACATATGTTTGAAATGTAGAACTGTAGCTATAGTTTTAACACTAGAACCGCGGGAAAATTCTTTCAAATTTTAGAAAAATATTTCCCACCGAGATTTTTATTTAAAACTGTTTAAGTTATTTATTGGAAATATTTTTGCTCAGCATATATTTAACTTTTTTTTTTTATAAAGTATTTTCTGATTCGAATCGAGATATCTACTTGCGATACTGGTCAAAATGACCCGTCACCGCAGTTCTTGTGTTAAACCTTTTTACCTGAAAAAATATGGATATCTTTATATTAAATTTGAAAGGAACGTTTAGATTAAACAACTAAATCTTCAGTTTTGAATAGCAGTTATTTAAGAAATTAAATTCATTTGATTTTTAATAATTTTAAACAGTTATTAGATGCATATATTTTTTTTAATTGTTGTACTGCGTACTCGCATAATTCAACGTTATCAATTTTTAAATACTGACACAAACTGTATGTGAATTAAACTGTACGCACCCAAAACGAACTTTTGTATGTTACTTCCCAATAGAACAAGGAGTTCAGACAAGGAATTAAGTCTGTAGAGCATAAATGTTCCTACCAGTCCCCTTTATTGTAGGCTTAAAATAATTACAAAATTCACACTAAAAAAAAAAAAAAAAAAAAAAAAAAAAAAAAAAAAACATAAAATTCAAGTATTTTGAAACATTTTAAATGCCAGAAATAATTAAGTAGCTGCAAAGGTAGATAATTAAATTTCACTTTCCTAAATGTTTCAACCAGTCTAGTTTTTGCGACGAACAGCAGGTAATCCACGATTCCAGAACATCATTAAAAGTAATTCATGTGAAATACTTTTAGATAACTGTAAAATATTTAATTTCACATTTTAATAAAAAAAAAACTAATTAACATTAATGATTTTGTATATTTCATTTTTGAAATTATTATCCCGACTTTTATTTTTGAGATGTTTTGCAATTACTAGACTATATGTATTAAATTTAACTTTATTGTATAGAGAGCACATATTTGCTCTTTACAGTTTCAAAAAATATTCTAGATTAAAAGAAATTATATTAAAACAGTAATTAATGGTGTAAACTCTTCGAGGGGCTTCCAAATTTACAGCTAATTTACGCCTAACCTTAATTTTTTTTATCATTATCATGGTGGTAAAGTCCTTGATTATATACAGTTATTCCAACATTAAAGAGAAATCGTAAGAGAGTTTATTGCGTTTTTTGAAGAAATGTAGTAATTTGCAGTCATTTGAAGTGATTATGAGTTCAATGTCTCTCTGTTTCTTTTAATATTGATTCTGCCAGAATGAACAGTTTATGGTGATTACATGTTCTTTTCCTAACGTTAACAGCACATGCAAACACAATTTTATAAGTGTCAACAAAAAGATAACTTGAAAATGCATGCAAAACCTACAAAAAATTAAGTTAATTAGGATAATTTATAAATACTTAATGTTATCAAACAGCCATAGATAATTTCTAACTTTGAAATAAACTTTAAGATTATTTTAGTTGCCAATGAAAGTTTGTCTTTGAACATTTCAAAAACTTGACTTTTAATATTTGCACTGCGGTCATGGGATTTTGCCCTTCAATATTTTCCCTATCTACATCTCAAAATTCCACTTTTTATTCACAAGATAACGTCCTTGGCTTCAACAGATTTTAATTGCGTATTCAGAATAAAGCAATGTAACTGAGATAATCCTAGCAAGATGCTCGGTCGACAATGAATTTCTGAAATGTTCAACTTTTATGCGATAGCAAGTTATTTTTCGGTGTTTTTAAAGAGATGAAGGAGATTTTATCGAAAATACTAAAGATCTTCTCAATTTTATTTACAGGTAAAATATACTTTTAAAAATAAAAATTCAAAAGTATTAATACAGTGCCGTTCTTGAACATAAATAAAATTTGCCATATGAAAACAATTTTCTAATGTGAAGTTATATTCATCTGAATGACATTACTTTCCTGAAGGTATTAAGCCAAGATTCTTAATTCTTATAAGTAAATTTCAAAATGAATATTATGCTTAAAATATAGATAGTATAGTATTTATGATTTATGCTTTTAAATATGGCACTATTCACAGAAATAAATTGTGCTAAGAGTTGTAAGCATTAAAAACAAGACAAACAATGAGAGATTTGTTCATATAAAATTTAACGAATTACAATCATATAGTTTTTATATATAAACTCATAAAAAAGTCACAAATTCAAAATAAAATTTTGAAATTTCATATAATATTTAAAGAACACTATTTAAAAAATGTATGAGGCAAAATTTACTAAATATTTATTAGAAAAATAAAATAACCAAATTTTCTTAATTATTTAAAAGAAAAATAGTTATAAAAAAAAACAATGAATTTTAAACATTTTCTATTTATATTTTCACTTATTTGAATAATTATACACTAACGTTTAAACAATTAAATTTAAAGTGCTTTGAGAAAAACTATTTTGTTAAATATATTAGAAAAATAGTGCGATTAATGTTTTTTTAATTCTGGGAAAAGATATGGTTTATTGATATGCTGTAGCTGATACAATGATTAAATTTCATTGTATTTCATAATGTCATGACAAAAATTACATCTCTGAAACTCAAACAATAAATTCTTAACTTTTCAAAAAGATTTTTTTCCTTGTAGTTTTAGTGAGTAATTATTACCTTTATTTTTATCTCCAGCTTCTGCCACGCTAAGATATCTGCATACTTTATTCTTCTGAACAGTAATTAGCTCTTTTAAATTGAATTGTTACGAGTTACTGAGGTACTCAACGTCTCTATTATATAATGTTAATGTAACTTAAAAATAATTTTCTTTAATTTGTCATATCTGAATAGATAACAGTTTCAAAACAATAGAAGTTTAAAAACAATGCAACAAAACTCCTTCTTAATATCCTCATTTCCATATAAATTTAACTTTAAAACTAAAGATAGTCACGATTATACAAAGTATAATCCCATGATTTTGTCCATTTCATATAAAATTCCACAGCAAAAAACTCTTTCATAGATAAACTTTAATAAAACTCTTTCATAGATAAACTTTAATCCCTGTATCGTTCTAAAACTCATTAAGCCCTGAAACACTTAGGAGAAAAACTTTGAAATTTGAAATCGACTATCAGCTTATAGGGATTCCGCCTTACAATAAAACCGATGATATGATATAATAGGAAATTCAACAAAAATACCCCTTTTACTTATTTATCCTCCTTCAATATCTTTATGACGTCATAAAGCCTCACTATATAAATATTATGAGATACTCTCAAGCAATCTTTAATTAATAATTAATTTCATGTTCTACTTATGGCCTCGCACAAATTGGCTAATGCTCGCCCACCTAACGATCGAATCTACGGTAATTAAAGCGATAGCCTGCGCTACCAAAAACTTCACAAAATCGATGCAGATCAAAAAGAAAAGATTTGGTGTTTCTGACTACATTTGGCAAGATATCGCCTTAAAGGTTATTCTATATATACCTTTTTGATTTGATTTGATTTTTAAAAACTGGTTCTAAGCAATTAATCAGATTATAATAGATTATATACTTAGTGATGACGAGAATGAAGAAACAATATTATTTGATTGTTTACGATTCCACATAAGTAAACACAGCGAAATATGTAAAACATCATTTATTAAAAGTTGCATTAATAAATATTATATAATATTGACTCTAATATAAAACTTTTTTTTTTTTTTTTTTTTTTTTTTTAGTAAAATCAACCAACTTTTAATTCAAAATGTATACGTAGCATAAAATTTTACAAAAGTATTGGAGGATTCATTTATTTACTACCACTTGAATTTATTTATTATTTATTTATTTATTCATTTATTTATTACAATTATTACATAAATAACAATATTTTACAGATGTTCTTGCATTTATTTAACTTTAACTGTAAAACAAACATGTCATGCTAACAAAAAGTGAGGAAAATATTTTTTTTTAATATAAGAGCTTCTAAAATTTTTGCTCGCTGCATCCGAATTTCTTTTCTTTTAAACATTATTATTATTATTTTATTATTATTCAACCAACAATTAATTACCTTTTCTTTGTTTAGATCAGACCTCGTTGTCATTGAACTGCATTGCATTTGTAAATTTTGAGGTGGAAATCATTGAAACTTGAAAGAATAAAAAATTCTACAAATACAATGCAAAAATATTTAAAATAAATCCTAAAAAATAACACAATGAACAAAAAAATCCCTAGTTATTTTAATTTATTTTATTTTTTTAATTCTTTTTTTAATTTTATTTTTATTTTTATTTTTTGTTGTTGTTGTTTGTTTGTTTGTTTGCTTGCTTTTAAACTAGTTGCGAATTATGCAACATAAAATTATAATATTTCTGTTAAACTATTATTTTCGTTTTTGTAAATCAAGCCAACCGAATTACTTTGAAATTTATTACATACAACCGTTGTAGAATTTTGCCAAGTCTTTTCAAATTTTAAGAAAATTGAATCAAAATTTTAAAAATGATATTAAGAAAACTTTTCGTTATTCTGTTAAATTATATCATACATCATAAATTCATTGATATTTCATGATAAATAGTGATTCTAAGTTGCATAATTTTTTATTTAAAAAATAATAAATAAATAAATAAATAAATAAATAAATAACGTGAGGGAAGGCCGATACACGTGCGACAATCTATAAATATCACTTGAGGCTTTCTTTAAAGTACTAATTTATTTTAAAAATTTAAAAGAAAAATGTTTAAAATCATTAGTATAAAAATTAATATGCGTTTTTGTACATATATATATACATATATACACACACACACACACACACACATATATATATATATATACCACTTTAAAAAGCAATCATTGGATTAATTTATAAATAATTAATTGGAGAGCTATGGAAAGAAAATGTCTTATGTTTATTTCTCACCATAAACAAAATTACAGTTTGCAAAAGACAAGCTGTTAAAAAAAGGAAAACTAATTAACAGTATTAGTAAATAAATAAATAAATAAATAAATAAAAAAAAAAAAATCACAAAATCTTATGATTGATTCTAAACTATTGGCTTCAGAATTAGTGTTGCCAGGCGTATCAAAGTTTGTCTTACATAGACAGTACTCCAGTTACTGTCATACTCCAGTCAAAGCAACAATATTCATACAGTGATAAAAATCTCAGGTCTATTTATTTCAACAAGCGAAATTATGCACTTATTAATTATTATAGTTTATTTATTAAAAGAAAATTAATTAGTAACATTAGGAAAATTCTGGCTCATTAAATCCAATGATTGAGTCTGTGCAATCAGTCTCGTGATTGGTTGTATATTTACCAGACACAGAAAAATTAAAATCAAACATTCTAGCGCACGAAATTTCTTTGTGTAAAGCAATTTCTTTTGTTAAAATAGTTTTCATGCAGTGAAGTTGATTTTATATTTATATTTATTTCGCGGAATACTGAAACTATATGCAACAACTATAATCATAGTTTAGGTATTAAAAGATAAATTACTTATTAATGTATTATTAAATTTCTTGTTCTCCAAACATCAAAGATTAAGTCTATGCAGTTAGTTTTGCGATTTTATTTGCTAAAGATAGGGGGAAAAAATCAGATTACAAATTCTTATACCCAAGACGTCTACTTTAAAACAAAACTATGTCTCCAGTTACAGCAGTTTTCATGCAGTGAAGTAAATTTCACACCTATTTATTTCAGGGAGTATTAAAAATATGAATTACACTTCAAACGCATGAAACACTTTTGCAACCCTAACTGAACATAAAAATCAACACTTGTAATTAATAATTCGATTATATTGTGAGTGTGTTGTATGATATAAAAAAATGTGTAAAAAATGTTTTTAAAAATTACTACAAGATAAAATATGTTTTTTGATTAAAAAAAAAAAAAAAGACATTAATGAAATCATGCTGCACAAATTTTATTTTATGGTATACCTTTCAGCTGAAATAATATTCAGTACTTATAAAATATAAAAGTTTATAGTTTTAATTGCATCGCTGTTTATAGAACAGCAGAATCACAATGTTTAGAGTGGAACGAGAAACAATATTTCCCGGCCCGTAAGTTATTCTCTCAGAAATATGTAAAAGGAAAATAATTGAAAATAAGTAATCAAAAACATTTTAGCATTGTCATATATTAGGGCACTATGGAACCAGCAAGGGCGCCCATATGATAAATTTTAGGGGGGGGCTGAGGAAAATTTCAACTTCCCCCAAAGCTATCACTTATTTTAGTAAATATTTAAAGTTCTTTGCGTTTTTTCGCGACTTTTGAGTCCCCCCCCCCGTTTTTTGACGAAATATGTGTTTTTCGCGATCCTTTTAAGAAATATGTATTTTTTCTACGAAATTTTGATGAAATTTATGTTTTTTTCTCAATTTTTTGACAACAATTGCTTTTTAGGCAATTTTTTTGTAGAAATTTGCATTTTTTTGTGATTTTTGAACAAAATTAGCATTTTTTTCGAGACACTTAAACGAAATTTGTGTTTTTTCCACAAATTTCGGGGTTTTTTTCTATGCTTTTTGAACGAAATCAGAAATCTTTTTGCTATTCTTTGACAAAATTAAAGATCTTTTCGCGATTCTATAACGAAATTTGTGTTTTTTCAACAACTCTTTGGTGAAATGTGCGTTTCTCTTTTCCTTATTTGGCAAAACTTGCTTTTATCTGAATTTCTTTGGCAAAAATCGCATTTTTCCTGTGATCCTTGATCAAAATTCGCGCTTATTTGTGATCGTCACTAACATGGGTTACTAAATGACCTTCTTGCAGTGAAATTTTGGGGTGGGGCTTGTTTGGCTTAAGCAAGGGCGGATCCAGCCCAACCTCCAGTGGGGGAGGGTCACAACTTTTGACAGATGATTTAATGAAACAATTTTAAAATACAGTAAATCTTGTGAAAACGGAATAACGATAAAAAGTAGCAAATGTCGCCGATCGGGCATGCAAAAAATCGTGAATTTTGTCGATTAGGCACTGAAAAATGACGAATTTTGTCGATCGGACGCAAAAAAATCACGAATTTTGTCGATGGGACGCAAAAAATCTCAGATTTCGTTTATCAGGCAAGGAAAAAAAAATCGAAATTTTTTTATAATACTTGAAATTTTGTTCATAGGTTGCGGAAAAGTCGCCTGTTTTGTCTGTTTACAGCAAGAAAATGCAGATTTCATCAGTCAGTTAAGAATCGCGAATTTTATTGTTCGATGCGGAAAAATGCGTATTTCATGGACCAAGAACAGAAAAAGGCGTGAATCTCGTCGATTGGGCACGGAAAAATTCGGAATATGGTCGATCACTTTCGTAAAAAGCGCGAATTTAGTCGATCGGGAACGAAAAAATCGCTTTTGGTAGGGCACGGAAAAATTGCGAATTTTGTCGATCGGGAACGAAAAAGTCGTAAATATGGTCGATCAGTTTCGTAAACAGCGCAAATACAGTCAATTGGGAATGAAAAAGATCGCGAATTACGTTTATATGGCGAACAAAAATTGGCAATTCCATCGATTGGAAAAAAAATTATCACGAATATGGTCGATCAGCTTCGTAAAAAGCACGAATTCGGGCGATCGAGTACAAAAAAATCGCTAATTTTGTTGATAGGGCTTTGAAAAAACGCAAATTTTGTCGATGATGCGCGGAAAGATTAAAAAAATCTTTGAGCGGCAGCAGAACAATCATGAGTTTCGTCAGTTTATCGCGAGAAAAAAATCACGGATTTCATCAATTTACGGCAGGAAAAAAATGCAGATTTCGTCAGTCAATTAAGAAACGCGTATTTCATAGTTCGTGTTAAACAAAATTCGTATTTCATCGAACAAGAACGGAAAAATATCCTAATTTTGTGGTTTGGGCACGGAAAAATCGTGAATTTTGTCAATCAAGTGAAGAAAAATCGGAAATTTCGCTGACCATTCGTTGAAAATTTTTCAAATTTCGTCGATTACACCCCAAAAAAATCGCGAATTTCCTGGATCGGCTTTGCAGAAATCGCGAATTTCACCGATCGGGTGCGGAAAAATTTTGAATTATGTCGATCAGACGCGGAAAAGTTGCGAATTTTCTCGATCAGTTTCGAAAAAAGCGCAAATTCTTTCGATTAGACGTTATTTTGCGTTCCTGTTTTAGCACTTTTTATTTACATTGTACATCCCTCTTTGAAGAGCTCCAGAGGGGGGTCATGACCCCCCCCTTGGATCCGCCACTGGGCTTAAGCCAATTGGTAAGCCTCCCCACCCTGCCTGATATCTGCAGTGAAATTTTTTGGCGGAAATGGGTAAAGTAGTTTCTGATATTTGATCATTTACCATGACATTCTAACCAGTTTTTGCTTTTCCACAAATCAAGCCATATTCTTGCTTCTTACTCCGAATTCCCAATTTTATAAATCTGAGATAATTCCTTGATTTATTTGGGAAAACTTTTTTCCGTATTTTTCATCAGATAGGAATAAAATCGCTTTGACTGACGTTTATTATGCCTCCTTAAACGGAAAACTGTTTCAAACGGAAATTTCTTACGATGCCTACTTTACAGGATCAAGTTAGAATTTTCACATCTTGCAACTTATTTATATTTCAAAAAAGTATGACAAAACCAAAATCTAGGGGGGGGCTCAAGCCCCACCTTGCCCCCCCATATGGGCGCCCATGGGAACCAGGAAAATTAACCTTCCGGCGGGCGCGCCATTGTAAAAAGTACAACATTCACTTTCTTTTTTCTTTAAAACAAAATTCACTCCTGCTTTAATATGTTATAACAAAATTAATCTAAGTATATTGCGGAATACTTTCATAAATTGTTAGCAGAGAAAACTTATATGACATTTGTATGTTAAATTATTTGTAAAATTAAAACAAAACAGCAATACCTGAATGTAATGTTTTCCTCCTTTTGTACAATTTACATCGTGTGCCTGCTCATGTGATGAAAATTTGTGCTCCTGGCGAAAGGTTAATTACAACACATCGTCAGCTCAAAGCAACAATAGGACGTCTACCTGTAATAAACTATTGGGATGCAGCAATCCCAAAACTTTCTTCTAACTCATGCATGTTAATAGTTAGAAATGTAAAAATGTAAATAAAAAATGTAAGCAAAATCAATTCATGGCAAGGATTAACTGAATCTGAAGTTTGATGGAAATCCGTGCATTAGTTGTTGAGATACAACTGTTAGAGAAATCATAACAAATGCATATAGCCATTTTGAAACTATTTACAACAAAATATAAACAGCATCAATTCATGTCAATTTCTAATCTCAAGAACAAATGCACGGAATTCCATCAAACTTCAGATTCAGTTAATCCTTATCATGAATTGATACTGTTTATATTTTGTTGTAAATAGCTCCACAAATGGCGCTTCAATATACATTTGTTACGATTTCTGTAACAGCTGTATTTCAACAACTAATGCACGGATTTCCATCAAACTTCAGATTCAGTTAATCTTTGACATGAATTTTTTGAAGGATAGTGTTTTCAGCAATAAAATCTTTACCAAAAAGAAGAAATTATTTAAAAATATCATGTAAATAGTTAAAAACTGCCAAAAAAATTGCGTCATATGATAGCACATAATAGATTAATACAATAGATTGGTATATTGTAATTCCAAGCAGCCAATTTGTAGCACCATAAAATGTATTTCGTTTCTGATCATGTAAACTCTAAATCATAAAAATTCTTAATCATAAAAAATGTATAAGATTTTAAGTTCCTAATATTTGTAAGATTTGATTTGACAGATCCGATAAGATTGCTGATAATATTTTTGTATTAATGGCAATGACAGTATCTAAGACAAAAGGATAAAGAATTTCTACAATCAAATCCCGAGTAAATGAAAACTATCACAGTCTTTTGATTTAGAATGTTTGCCAGAAAAAAACTGATTTATATGCATAGATACAAAAACAATAAAAATAATTTTCTAAAATTTTTCGTAAAAACATATTTTTCTTTTTTCTTTTCATTGATTCCAAGGATCTTTCCCCTTGAAAATGCCGCCTACTTATGACTCTATTACTCCTAAACAAACATCAGTATTCATCGAATAATAAACAGTATGTGTGACACATCGATGCATAGGGGAAACACGAGCAGTATGTTGTGAAGAAGATCAAGCAGCGATTACAGCGTTTCAGATAAATTAATTAATATCCGACATCCAGGGAAGAAGACAAATTACCCATTCAGCAATCCATCGTTCACGGTAACCGCATCATTAGAAGCTATATGGGGGGAATAAATTCTTTCTTGACCTTTGACCTCCTCCCAACATTCATTAGATGGCAGAGGTGCGTTAGCACATCTTTTCTCCCCATTCCTCTATGTGTTCTTCTCCATCGTTTAGACACATTAAAATTCAACCCCAAGTAGAAGGTTTACCAAAAGATGGCAATTTGGCGAGTGCTTTATCAGGGAAAAAAGAAATCTAAAGAGACGAGATGAGGATGAAAATAATGAGGAGAGTTTAAAAGGCAAGGTGAATTTTGCTTCTATAAAATAAAGAATTAAAGAGTGATTGTGTGATAATTTTTTAAATCTTGCGAATTGTATGATTAGAGGAGAGTCTATGAATTGTTCGATAAACAAAATAAACTGGTATAAAATTTCATAAATCGCTTATAAATAAATTAATACGCCGTTTACAGTTTTAGAGATTTGTCAGGAAAGAAAATTTGAAGAGATGCGAGGAGAATGAAAATTATAAGGAGGCGATCAAAAAGCAAGAAAATTTTTCTATTAAATAAAGCGTTAAAGAGCAATTGTGTGATGATTTTTTAAAGCTTGCGAATTGTATGATTAGAGGAGAGTCTATGAATTGTTCGATAAAGAAAAAAAAAACTGGTATAAAATTTCATAAATTGTTAAAAAAAAAAAATCCACATACTTTCATAGTTTTAGAGATTTGTCAAGAAAGGAAATTTCAAGCAATGCGAGGAGAATGAAGATTATAAGGAGGCGATTAAAAAGCAAGATAATTATTTTTTCTATTAAGAAAAAAAAAAGCAATTATGAGTTATTATTTTTTTTTTTTTTACAGTTTTAGAGATTCGTAAAATAAACGAATTATGGAAAATGAGACGCGAATGGAAATAACAAGAGAGAGTTTGAAAAGCAAAGTGAATTTGCTTCTATAAAATAAAGCTTAAAGAGCAATTGTGCAATAATATTTTAAAGCTTGTGAATTTGTATGATTAGGGGAGAATCTATGAATTGTTCGATAAACAAAAACAACTGGTATAAAATGTTATAAATTGCTTATAATTAATTATTTAATTAATTAATATACTTTCATAGTTTTAGAGATTTGTCAGGAAAGGTAATCTGAAGAGATGAGAGGAGAATGAAAATAACAAGGAGGAATTGAAAAGCATGATGATTATTTTTTTCTATAAAATAAAGCATAAAAAGGAAATTATCAGATTGATTTTTAAAGATCATGAATCCTGTAGTAAGAGGATTCTACAAGTTATCTTGTGTCTTATAAACAAAATAAACTTTTATACGGTTTGTAAACTGTTCATAGATGAATTTGAATCGTTTCATTGTTTTAGATATTTGTCAGAAAAACAAATCTGAAGAGATGAAATGAAAATAATAAGGGGGGGGGGGGGAATTCGAAAGGTAAGATGAATATTTTTTCTATAAAATAGCAATTATGAAAGTAAAAAGACAATTATGAGGTTGATTTTTAAAGACTATGAATCTTGTGATATGAAGAGAATCTACAACTTGTCTTATGTCTTATAAATAAAATAAACTGCTATACTGTGTTGTAAATTGTTCATAAATAAATTTTAATCGTTTCATAGTTTTAAAGATTTGTCAAAAAAAAAAAAAAAAAAAAAAAAATCTGAAGAGATAAAATGAAAATAATAAAATGAAAATCGAAAGGCAAAATACATTTTTTTTCTATAAAATAAAACATAAAACGATTATGAGATTGGTTTTTAGTAGTGTAAGAAGGACAGTTCGATTGCCGAGGTGGCGAGTGGCGGGAGGAGGAGAGGAGGAAGAGGCTCACCACCTCACAGAGAGAGGAGGAAGTCCTCCACCACCACCTGAAAGAGAAGCTTATCTGATGGAGAGTTATCATACTATAGTAGGATGATGCAGAAGGCTTAAAATTGAGGGGGCTTAAATTTTTAGGGTTTAAAACTTCTTAGATCATACTATAGCAGAGGGGTGGATGGTTTGAGTCTGTTACAGTATGACGGGATTTTTAGAGAGAGAGGGGAGGGCTTATTTTTTACAAGGGGCTTAAAATTGAGGGGGGCTTAAAAAATTTTTTGGGGAGTTTAAATTAAAGTAGAGATTGGAATAAACTTAGAGTAGGAAAGATATTTGAAAATGGGTGAAGGATGTTTTGACTATGTTCCAGTATGATGTGATTTTAGGAAAGGGGGGGGAGGGCTTAATTTTTAGGGGGCTTATTTTTCTGAAAGGCTTAAATGTATTTTTTTTTCTTTAAGATTGGAATCAACTTAGAGTAGGAAGGAAATTTGAACATATCGTAAAATATGTTATAGTATGATGAGATTTTAGGAAAGGGGGGAGGGCTTAATTTTTAGGGGGCTTATTTTTAGGAGGGGCTTAAATGTATTTTTTTCTTTAAGATAACAATCAACATAGAGTAGGAAGGAAATTTGAACATATCGTAAAATATGGTATAGTAAGATGAGATTTTAGGAAGGGGGGGAGGGCTTAATTTTTAGAGGGGCTTAATTTTTAAGAGGCTTAATTTTTTTATTTCGGATCTGAAGCTTGTAATATCATACTATAGCAAAGGGGTAATCTTCTCATTTTCCAAACTTCACACCCCCCCCGGAAGATTTTTATTTTGATACTGCCCTCTGTTGGTTGTGAATCGAATTTTCGTTGGAAATTAATAATTTTAAAAAAATTGAGTCTGATCAATTAAGCATTGCTCATCACGCCTGTGAGATAATTGAGTATTGCGATAAGGAGGAAGGTGAGTCTGCTTAATTAAACATTAATCACAATTGCACATTGCTCATCCCGCCTGTGGCCGCATAATGTCTTATATTACAATCGAATCATCTCTAACTTAAAATAGTATGTTATCAACACGTATTCACTGCATTGGTCAAACATCCGATAACCAAACAATTTTAACAGGAACTAGCAGATATAAGAAAAATATCAACTAAGATTAGATTTCACTTATTTACAAACGACAAGAAAGAGAACTTTGTTTGATGTTTTAACTAAGCTTTTTAAAACGACAATTTAATTTCATTAAACCATTACATATGTTTTTTTGCAGGTTCCCCAAAACTTATTTTTTTCAATTTACATTAACGTTAGAGCAACAATGAAAATATTTTTTAACAGTAATATTGAAAAGTATTAATTTTACATTTTTAAATTTAGTTTACCTAAACCTTGATTATTCATACACATTGATTTTTACACCATTCAAAATATATAAACTACTTCATTGTTAATTATTTTTCGATGTATAGTTCTAATAATCGGTTAATTGTCATGCATTCATTTTAGTAAGTTTGATGTATTCACATAAAAAGTGTTTTTACAAGTTATCATCTATTAGTCGATAACGACAAATTTAAGCAATGTATTACTTTAGTATAGTATTGTTTTATCACTATGCTGAAAATAAGTGATTCTTTTTCCATTAATTTTCACATGAATTTTCTAATCAATTAGTAAAAAATTATAACAGCATGATAAACACCAGATAACATCGAGCCTTACCTATCAAATACCATCATATCAGATCACTTTATAAACCAATCCTATTATTTTTTAAAAAACAGTAGCGCCTCCTAGAATTTAACAGATTTTGTGAATCAGTAGAAATTTATCACACTGTTTATTGTTTTTTTTATCATATGAAGATATTAAGCGCTGTTCTTTAAGTGAGTGCTGTACAAGAAATTTCTTACTTCATGAATATGGAATCGGATTTACCCAGTCAAGAGGTGCAAGTTTCGAATAGTGAAAGATCACCCTCTTCATCAACCCAACCATCCTTTTCTTGTAATCAATGTCAAAAATGCTTCTCTAGAAAGATTGCGTTAACCAGACATCAAAGATCCCACTTGGATAAAAAGCCCTTTAAATGTGAAACTTTCATTCAAAGTACTGATTTAAAACGACATAGTGTTACTCATTCCAAGACACCCACTTTATATAAATGTGATCAATGTGCAATAGAATTTTATAGAAAGTATTCGTTAAGAATTCACAAGAGATTTCATAAGACATATAAATGCGCTGAATGTTCAATAGAACTCTCTAAAAAATATTTGTTAAAAATTCACAAGAGATCTCATAAGAAGTTTCATGTTTGTGAAAAATGTTCTAACTCGTTTCTATCAAAGTCTGCTTTAACTAATCATAAAAAAATTCATCGTCAAAAGGAATATAAATGTAAACATTGTGGTGCTATATTTTACTCTGATATCGATTTTTTATTTCACAAAAAAGTTCATTACAGGAATTTCGAATGCAAACACTGTAACAAAACATTTAATGTTGACACCAAGTTTATTCAACATTTGATTAAAATGCATAAGTGAAAAAATGCAAACTTTGTCAAATCATGTGAACTGGTTGATTTTCTGTACAGTTTATAATTTTTTTGTATTTTTATCATTATCGAGAATGATGAATAAATAATGTGTAAATCAAAAAAGCTTTTGTCTTGTATTTTTGTTATAACAATTCATGAATTTTAATAATTATTTCACGATATTCTAAAAAATTTACTTCAATTTTAACATTTAGAAAAAAGGTTCCTATCAATTAAAATAGTGAATTTGTATTTATATTGAATTAATTTTAAAATACTTTTAATATATTAGAATTATTTACCAAGTTTAATTTAACATTTATATTAGCAATTGTTATTCACATAATCATGATGGATATTACCTAGTGTTGCCACAAAAATTTTCAAAAAGAACGAAACTGTTAACAATAAGTATTATTCATTACTTAGATTAAAACTTTTACCTAGTGTTGCCTCAAAAATTTTCAAAAAGAGCGAAACTGATAACATTATTTATCATATACTTACTTAAATTAAAACCTTGTGTTGCCACAAAGTTCTTCAAAAATAGTAAAACCACTAACATAATATATAAACTACCATTTATGTACAAAGACTGTTTTTTTTTTTTTTTTTTTTTTTTTTTTTTTTTTTTTTTTTTGATTATTAAAAGCTGGTTGATTAAAACTTATGGCATTACTAATTTTTCAATGTTTAACTGTAACCGACGCTGATTTTTTAACATATGTTAGGATATGTGTTGTTTTTAAGCATTCAGTTTGCAACTGATTTCCGTTTGAACTTCATCAGCGGCTATCCTTTTTTTTTGAAAATGGATTCTGTAGTAAATTTGTTAAAAAGACCTCTCGACGATGTTGTTCCTTCGTCAAAGTATCAACGTTTAGAAGACTGTAATGAACCTACTTATGTGAATGAATTAAACTTGTCGAGATTAGAAGTTCCCAATGCATTGAACACTAACAATGAGACAATATCATGTGATTATCCACTGAATGTGAAATCTGAGATTAATACGAATTTTTTTAACTTAATTTCCCAAGACGAATATTTTCAAGAACCCACTACTAGATGCGAAGAGACTGTGTTCCAAGCAATCAACCTTTCCCAAGCAAGTGATGAAAGCCAATCCACCACTCCACAAACTAAAAGGGGCAAATCCTGTAATCGTGTTATAATTCGAGAAGAACTCAGTGATTGTATCTTCTTAATTTTAAAACTGTATAACAGACAATTTTATATACATATTCAAGAGTTTAAACGCAGTGGGCTTACTAATGAAGAAATTGTAACGAAAAATGCAATTTTTATGGATGTTAACAGTTGGTACGAATTTTGCAATAAAATTTTTCCATTTAATTTGAAGTATAAAAGTTCCTCGTTTGTTGCTAATAATATGATATTAGTGTTAAATTTTAATAATTCTATCATGCGAATTAAACATTTAAAGAATTATTCTCACATTGACTTGAACAAGTATCAGTTAGAAAAGTTAAAAATAAAAGCCTTTGATCTGAATAAAGAACTTCTTCAGCATATATATGTAAAGCATTTACCAAACTTAATAAGACAGAAATGTATCGTTAGTCACACATCTTTAGAAAATGAACGCATGTGCCAACATAAACTTATAACGTGTGTTGAAAATAGTATATCGAGTATACTAAAGCGCATTTTTTGAATGTAATGGATGTATTTTTAACCACGAATCTGTAATCTTTCATCCCTGTTTGATATTAAATAATCGACAAAAATTTGAACAAATAGGAGAAATGTTATTAACTCTAATAGATTTCGACTTTGTTATTTCCTCGTTTTTAAACGAAGTAGATTGTATTAGTGAAAACTTCTTATCTAATATTAATGTAGAAACCATTCAAAACGAATTGTTTAAAATAATGAAATAAAATGTTTTACTATTCTCTTTAATATGTGTGTTTAATTATTTTCAAAATGTATGTTTTTTTCGTTTAGCTTTTTCAAAACATTTATAAATTGTTTCAATTTGTATGTGTATAAAAAAAGAAACACTTCATTATTAATAAAAAATATATTAACTATCATAAATAAATAAATAAATAAATAAATAAATAATCTTAATATTTTAATTCATTCTTTTCAAAAATTAGAAAGTTAAAAAGTTAATAAAAATGAATAAGTTAAAAAAACTTTATAGAAAAAATTGTTATTAGTAGAAATTTTTTGTCAAATGCTTAAAATATATTTTGAAAATTTTAAAATGTATTACAACTTATCAAAAATGAGTTTACTGATTTATATGAGTATGTATATTATTTTCACTCTATTATCTTACTGTAACATTACAAGAGATTCATAGTTAAATACATATTAACATTAGGATGTATATAAAAGCAATAAATTAATATACTCTCTTGTTTTATTAAAAAATAAAATAACTTCATAAAAATGTTAAAAAAATAAAAATTTTATGAAAATGTTTAAAAAATAATTCATTAGATTAAAAAAAAAATCACAAATTAAAAAAATATATTTCATAAGTTTACAAAAATAAAAAAAAAAAAATAAAAAAAAAGTATCATAAAAAGTTTTAACAAAAAAAAAGTATTATAAAAAGTTTTAACAAATAATAATAATAATAATAATAATAATAATAATAATAATAATAATAATAATAATAATAATATCAATAGAATTTTTTTTTCAAATGTTTAAAATATATTTTGCAAAAGTTAAAATGTGTTTTCTGATTTATGGATATTATTTTCGCTGTATTATCTTACTGTAACATTGCAATTCATTCATAGTTGAACATATATAAACATTAGGATGTGCATAAAAGCAATGCATTAATATACTATCTTGTTATTAAAAGATAAAATAACTTCATAAAAATCTTTTCAAAATTAAAAAAAAGTTTCATAAGTTTACAAAAAATAAAAACTTTATGAAAAAGTTTAAAAAATATTTTATAAATTAAAAAATATATTTCATAAGTTTACAAAAAAAAAAAAAAAAAAAAAAAAAAAAAAAAAAAAAAGAAAAAGAAAAAGAAAATCATAATTTAAAAGTTATTTCAAAAGTTCTAAAAATATTATATAAGTTCAAACGTTTAAAAAATATTTTTCAAATTTAAAAAAAAAAATATTTTAGCTTATCAGAAATGAGTTTACCGATTTACTGATTTATATGTATATGTTATTTTCATCATATTATCTTACTACCGACATTAAATAACGTTCGTAGTTAAACATTTATAAACGTTAACAAATGTATAAAAGCAATAGATTTATATAGTGCTTTGTTCTATAAAAAGTAAAAAAGTTAAAAATTAAATATAAATTAATTCTTTTGTTTTATAAAAATTCAAAAGTTTAATAAGTATTAAAAATATTTTGTAAATTTAAAGAATGAATTTCTTCCAATTTATTAAAAATGAGTTGATCGATTTACCTACTTATATTTTACTTTCATTATATAATTTTTCTCTCGACAAAACATTTCATAGTTGTATAAAAACATTGATTAATATACTCTTTTGTTTTATGAAAATTATAAAACTTTTTTCATAAAGATTAAGAAATGTGTTTCGTAAGTTTTAAAAAAAAAAATTCAAAAGTTTAAAAAAAAAAAGATTTCATAAGTTAAAAAAAAAAAGATTTCATAAGTTAAAAAAATATAATAATCAAATGTTGAAAAAATATTACAACTTATCAAAAAATGAGTCTACATATTTATATTATCTTACTACCGTCATTACAGAATTCTTAGTTAAACACTTATAAACATCAGCAAATGTATAAAAGCAGTTGATACTTTCCTGTTTTTATTAAAAGTCATACTAACTTTATAAAAATGTTTTCAAATAATAATAAAAAAAAGCTGTTATTAGATACTCCCCTTTAATTACATCTCATTGATATGTTTTAATCAACCATTCAACCATTCAACTATTATGTGAGTTAGGATCTCGTTGATAAGTTTTAATCAACCAACAAACCAACTATTTATTTTCCCTAGCAATCAGCTATTTATTTACCCTAGTAACCAAAAAGCTTTTATCGACACATGAACAAAATTTTAAGATGCAAGACTCGTCTTTTTAATCGAAAAAACAATGACTTATATTATATTATTTTTTTTCTTACTTAAATGAAACCTTCGCATGTGCATGGTAAAACTTGGAAAAATTCATTTAATACACAAATTTAAAGAAAACAGACAAGGTCTTCACACTTCTTTTAGTTTTGTACTAACATTTTACCAAATATCTTTAGAACTCAACAAGGTTTTAAATAATTATTTTAATAAAAATTGTCATTTGTAAGTAACATTATTGAACTAACTTGGAAAAATTAACTTGGCAAAACAGGTTTTCGCTGTTCCAACTTAGTAATATTCATAAGTTTATATGTTAATCAACCTGTTTGGTTATGTCCCAGCATGGCTTTATAAAATATATCTTAAAAAACCTTTAATATTAATGTTTAAAAATATGCAGTTAGTCTTTTATAGATAATTATTTTCACTTCTTTTATTTAAAAACATTTTTAAATAAAATTAATACAGTTGCCAATTTATCTGTGCGTTATGAAATGTGCATGCAAAACTTTCAATTATATTTTTCACATTTTTAGTATTTCAAATTATTGTTTTCAAGGTGTACTAAAATTTGGAAAAATATTTAATTTTCATGCATAATTAAAATAAAATAGTTTAATAATAAAGACACATTTAACATTCTATACTCACCATCGCAAAAGCACGTCCAACGCAGTCAAATGTTTGGGAAGAAATGAAAAATTCAAAGTCCTTATCAGAAAATGTTATCAGATAACTATATCAAAAGATCTGTGACGTCAAAGAACATGTATCATCAACAGATCACGTTATGTATACCACGTGACTAGTGCTTTGTTTTCTAGATTGGTTTTTATAAACATTCATTTATTAAATAATTTAATCATTCTATTAATTATTAATTAATTAATTCTTTGTTAAAATGTTTAACAAAACATGATATTACATATATTAGTTACAATCAGCATTTGTTTTAAACTAGTGAATTAATTAATTAATAATTAATAGAATGATTAAATTATTTAATAAATGAATGTTTATAAGAACCAATCTAGAAAACAAAGCACTAGTCACGTGGTATACATCACGTGATCTGTTGATGATACATGTTCTTTGACGTCACAGATCTTTTGATATAGTCATCTGATAACATTTTCTGATAAGGACTTTGAATTTTTCATTTCTTCCCAAACATTTGACTGCGTTGGACGTGCTTTTGCGATGGTGAGTATAGAATGTTAAATGTGTCTTTATTATTAAACTATTTTATTTTAATTATGCATGAAAATTAAATATTTTTCCAAATTTTAGTACACCTTGAAAACAATAATTTGAAAAATTAAAAATGTGAAAATTATAATTGAAAGTTTTGCATGCACATTTCATAACGCACAGATAAATTGGCAACTGTATTAATTTTATTTAAAAATGTTTTTAAATAAAAGAAGTGAAAATAATTATCTATAAAAGACTAACTGCATATTTTTAAACATTAATATTAAAGGTTTTTTAAGATATATTTTATAAAGCCATGCTGGGACATAACCAAAAAAGTTGATTAACATATAAACTTATGAATATTACTAAGTTGGAACAGCGAAAACCTGTTTTGCCAAGTTAATTTTTCCAAGTTAGTTCAATAATGTTACTTACAAATGACAATTTTTATTAAAATAATTATTTAAAACCTTGTTGAGTTCTAAAGATATTTGGTAAAATGTTAGTACAATACTACAAGAAGTGTGAAGACCTTGTCTGTTTTCTTTAAATTTGTGTATTAAATGAATTTTTCCAAGTTTTACCATGCACATGCGAAGGTTTCATTTAAGTAAGAAAAAAAATAATATAATATAAGTCATTGTTTTTTCGATTAAAAAGACGAGTCTTGCATCTTAAAATTTTGTTCATGTGTCGATAAAAGCTTTTTGGTTACTAGGATAAATAAATAGCTGATTGCTAGGGAAAATAAATAGTTAACCAACTATTTATTTTCCCTAGCAATCAGCTATTTATTTATCCTAGTAACCAAAAAGCTTTTATCGACACATGAACAAAATTTTAAGATGCAAGACTCGTCTTTTTAATCGAAAAAACAATGACTTATATTATATTATTTTTTGTTGGTTGATTAAAACTTATCAATGAGATCCTAACTCACATAATAGTTGAATGGTTGAATGGTTGATTAAAACTTATCAATGAGATGTAATTAAAGGGGAGTATCTAATAACAGCTTTTTTTATTATTATTTGAAAACATTTTTATAAAGTTAGTATGACTTTTAATAAAAACAGGAAAGTATCAACTGCTTTTATAGTCCAGTCATTTTAGCACCTTTTTTTGCAAATAGCGGAAAAAATTAGAACAAAGCTGGATTTTTGCATAGGTGCTAGTTAGGGTATGTAGTTTAACATACTAAAAGTCCCCATCGATCCGATGTGAGCTTTCGCCTCCAGGGGGCGCTAAAGAGCTTGAAAATCGGTTTTCTGTGAATATCTCACGAACAATGGCATCTAGACAAAAAAGTTCAATTACAAAAATGTAGATAATTTAATTTTCTACAAAAAGTGTCATTAACATTTTTTTGTCACACCAACCGTTCCCTGCCAAAAATTAAGATAAAAAAACATTATTGAAAAAGAATGTGCAAGCACAATCATAACGCGGCGAAGAGGCAGAACAAACAACTTTTGATTCCCCCCCCCCTCATCTCTCCCCCATTGTTTGTATGGCGTTTTCGCGCGCTTGCGCAATACGTCACCTGAGAATAATAAGGTTCTATCTGTGTTTTTGAAAAAATCGACTTATCGATATAGAAATGTTCTATTTGTATCTATGAAGGCATTTCTGGATTAAAATAATGTCGTAATATAATTGTAATATTATATGTAAATTATATATAACATCATTTTGATGCAAAAATGCCTTTGTAGATACAAATAGACTCTTTCTATATAGATAAGTCAATATTTTCAAAAACACAGATAGAACTTTATTATTCTCAGGTGACGAATAGTCATTGCCCAATACCCTATCTCTCTTTGCATTTGTCGAAATGTACCACGTGTAAGTACTTTTCAATATTTTATTTTTATTTGGTGCTCATTTCGCTAGTATGAAATGACCCTAATTTATTGAACGAAGTATTTATTCTTTTTTAAGATTTTAGGAATGGAATAATTTTATTTTCAACGCATGTTGTAGAAAGTTTTAAATTATTTATGACAGTTTAAAATGACTCTTTCTTAATTGCTGATTCTGACCGAAAAATGGAGATTGACAAAATAGTTTATCTTGCGTGAGATGAGGACTGGGTTTCGAAAGATTTTGTAAAAACAGAAAAAAAGGTCTGAAGTCGCTTGTGACAGCAAGTTCGGAAAGAGATGATTATAAGTAGAAAATATTTGAAGAAATGGCTAAAAACAATAATGAATTTACAGTTCATTCAAAGAGTAAAAAAAATTATTCACGAAAGAATTCTATTAAATCGTACAATAAATCTATTGCCGAAAAACGATCAACATCCGCACAAATTAATCATCCATTGAAGGAAAAATTGAGAAATGACAATCCGTTGTTTGAATTTAAGGGAAAATGTTTGTTATTTCTGATACATTAGACAAAGATTTTTTACAGAAGGAAAAAAAGAAAGCTCTAAAGTATCGCGGAAAAGAATTTTTTAAATCTAATCATTAAAATAAGACACGTCTCATATCTATGCTTATGGAGAAATTTATGGAGAATGGTTTCGAAGCAAAACAAGTAGAAGATGATGCACACACACTAATTGTTAACACAGTTATTGAAGTAGCTAAGTCTGGTGCGCTTACTGCTGTTGTTGGCGATGATGTTGACTTGATCATATTGTTGACAGTTTTAGTACCTCCAGAGATAGAGATATTTTTTATTAAGTCTGGAAGAGGACGAATTGTTACCACCCTGTATTCATCGCACAGTTTTAACAATGATGCTGCTCTGAAAGATCATATATTATTCCTTCACGCTTTTTCAGGTTGTGACTCGACATCAGCAATGTTTGGGAAAGGTAAAATATCGTAAGCAAAATTTTTGAAGAAGGAAGAAGATCATAACATACAAGCTGCCAGCATTTTAAAAAGTGATCAAGTATCTTAATTTGAAGTTTCCGAGGCTGGAAAAACTATTTTTCTTGCTTTATACGGTAGTAAAGCAGAAATTTCTCTGAAAAAGTACCGTTATGTATGTTTCAAGAAAAGAGTTACTGTTGGTAAAAAAAAAAGCCTTTTATCGTTGCCGCCTGCCGAACATGCAGCTAGATTGTACAGTTTATGTATTTATAATCAAGTACAATACTGATTGAGCAACAAACTACTTCCTGAGAACTGGGGCTGGCAAAATGCATCTAATTTGTTTCCAATTCTTGCTACCTTACCGCCCGCACCAAAAGATATTATTGAATCTATTTTTTATACTTGCTCCAAAGGATGGGGAAAAGCATGTGAATGCCGAAAAATTGGATTGAAATTTTCTGATATTTCATAAATTGCTGCGGAGTTTCATTTCATAATGCAAATAAAATTGAATTTGAAGACGAAGAAAATATTGACAGTATCCTGCCCGATGCAAGGGAGGAAGGAAGCGCTACTTCTGTATTCAGTGATGATATCGAAAGGCAAACAAAAAATACTGAAAGCTGTACAACAACGAAAGAAATAAATACAGATAATTACGAATCTGAATCGAGTGTAGAAATTGAAATTGTGCAAAGAACTACTAAAACAGTTAAAAGACTTAAATTGGATTAAGCCAGTCATTATAAGTGGAATATGCCTACGGGGGAAACCACAAAAAAAAAAGAAAAAAAAACGCACTAAGTGTTTTATTTCAAGGGTGGTGTGGAAATAAGCATAAATGTATATTATATATTCACTTTCCCTATTCAAAGGTGAGAATTATAGATCTGTTTACAATTTTTTTTTTAAATAGCAGCAGATTTTTTGAATTTTTATAATTTTACTTTCAAATATGGTCACGTTTTTACATTTTTGACAGGGAAGGGTTAATGTGACAAACAAATGTTAATGACACTTTTTATAGAAAATTAAATTATCTACAACTTTGTAATTCACCTTTTTTCTCTAAATGCCATTGTTCGTGAGATATTCACAAAAAAATGATTTTCAAGCTCTTTAGCGCCCCCTGGTGGCAAAAGCTCACATCGGATCGATGGGGACTTTTAGTATGTTTAACTACATAACCTAACTAGCACCTATGCAAAAATCCAGCTTTGTTCTAATTTTTTCCCCTATTTTTGCTAAAATGACTGGGTTATTATACATTTGCTGATGTTTATAAGTGTTTAACTAAGTATTCTGTAATGACGGTAGTAAGATAATATAAATATGTAGACTCATTTTTTGATAAGTTGTAATATTTTTTCAACATTTGATTATTATTTTTTTTAACTTATGAAATCTTTTTTTTTTAACTTATGAAGTCTTTTTTTTTTTTTTTTTTAAACTTTTGATTTTTTTTTTTTTTTTAACTTACGAAACACATTTTTTAATCTTTATGAAAAAAGTTTTATAATTTTCATAAAACAAAAGAGTATATTAATCAATGTTTTTATACAATTATGAAATGTTTTGTCGAGAGAAAAATTATATAATGAAAGTAAAATATAAGTAGGTAAATCGATCAACTCATTTTTAATAAATTGGAAGAAATTCATTCTTTAAATTTACAAAATATTTTTAATACTTATTAAACTTTTGAATTTTTATAAAACAAAAGAATTAATTTATATTTAATTTTTAACTTTTTTACTTTTTATAGAACAAAGCACTATATAAATCTATTGCTTTTATACATTTGTTAACGTTTATAAATGTTTAACTACGAACGTTATTTAATGTCGGTAGTAAGATAATATGATGAAAATAACATATACATATAAATCAGTAAATCGGTAAACTCATTTCTGATAAGCTATAATATTTTTTTTTTTAAATTTGAAAAATATTTTTTAAACGTTTGAACTTATATAATATTTTTAAAACTTTTGAAATAACTTTTAAGTTATGATTTTTTTTTTTTTTTTTTTTTTTTTTTTGCAAACTTATGAAATATATTTTTTAATTTATAAAATATTTTTTAAACTTTTTCATAAAGTTTTTATTTTTTGTAAACTTATGAAACTTTTTGTAATTTTGAAAAGATTTTTATGAAGTTATTTTATCTTTTAATAACAAGATAGTATATTAATGCATTGCTTTTATGCACATCCTAATGTTTATATATGTTCAACTATGAATGAATTGCAATGTTACAGTAAGATAATACAGTGAAAATAATATACATAAATCAGAAAACGCATTTTAACTTTTGCAAAATATATTTTAAACATTTGAAAAAAAAAATTCTATTGATATTATTATTATTATTATTATTATTATTATTATTATTATTATTATTATTATTATTATTTGTTAAAACTTTTTATAATACTTTTTTTTTTTTTTTTTTTTTTTTTTTGTTAAAACTTTTTATGATACTTTTTATTTATTTATTTATTTATTTTTTTTTTGTAAACTTATGAAATATATATTTTTTAATTTGTGATTTTTTTTTTATCTAATGAATTATTTTTTAAACTTTTTCATAAAATTTTTATTTTTTTAACATTTTTATGAAGTTATTTTATTTTTTAATAAAACAAGAGAGTATATTAATTTATTGCTTTTATATACATCCTAAAGTTAATATGTGTTTAACTATGAATCTCTTGTAATGTTACAGTAAGATAATAGAGTGAAAATAATATACATACTCATATAAATCAGTAAACTCATTTTTGATAAGTTGTAATACATTTTAAAATTTTCAAAATATATTTTAAGCATTTGACAAAAAATTTCTACTAATAACAATTTTTTCTATAAAGTTTTTTTTAACTTATTCATTTTTATTAACTTTTTAACTTTCTAATTTTTGAAAAGAATGAATTAAAATATTAAGATTATTATTTATTTATTTATTTATTTATGATAGTTAATATATTTTTTATTAATAATGAAGTGTTTCTTTTTTTATACACATACAAATTGAAACAATTTATAAATGTTTTGAAAAAGCTAAACGAAAAAAACATGCATTTTGAAAATAATTAAACACACATATTAAAGAGAATAGTAAAACATTTTATTTCATTATTTTAAACAATTCGTTTTGAATGGTTTCTACATTAATATTAGATAAGAAGTTTTCACTAATACAATCTACTTCGTTTAAAAACGAGGAAATAACAAAGTCGAAATCTATTAGAGTTAATAACATTTCTCCTATTTGTTCAAATTTTTGTCGATTATTTAATATCAAACAGGGATGAAAGATTACAGATTCGTGGTTAAAAATACATCCATTACATTCAAAAAATGCGCTTTAGTATACTCGATATACTATTTTCAATACACGTTATAAGTTTATGTTGGCACATGCGTTCATTTTCTAAAGATGTGTGACTAACGATACATTTCTGTCTTATTAAGTTTGGTAAATGCTTTACATATATATGCTGAAGAAGTTCTTTATTCAGATCAAAGGCTTTTATTTTTAACTTTTCTAACTGATACTTGTTCAAGTCAATGTGAGAATAATTCTTTAAATGTTTAATTCGCATGATAGAATTATTAAAATTTAACACTAATATCATATTATTAGCAACAAACGAGGAACTTTTATACTTCAAATTAAATGGAAAAATTTTATTGCAAAATTCGTACCAACTGTTAACATCCATAAAAATTGCATTTTTCGTTACAATTTCTTCATTAGTAAGCCCACTGCGTTTAAACTCTTGAATATGTATATAAAATTGTCTGTTATGCAGTTTTAAAATTAAGAAGATACAATCACTGAGTTCTTCTCGAAATATAACACGATTACAGGATTGGCTTTCATCACTTGCTTGGGAAAGGTTGATTGCTTGGAACACAGTCTCTTCGCATCTAGTAGTGGGTTCTTGAAAATATTCGTCTTGGGAAATTAAGTTAAAAAAATTCGTATTAATCTCAGATTTCACATTTAGTGGATAATCACATGATATTGTCTCATTGTTAGTGTTCAATGCATTGGGAACTTCTAATCTCGACAAGTTTAATTCATTCACATAAGTAGGTTCATTACAGTCTTCTAAACGTTGATACTTTGACGAAGGAACTACATCGTCGAGAGGTCTTTTTAACAAATTTACTACAGAATCCATTTTCAAAAAATAAGGATAGCCGCTGATGAAGTTCAAACGGAAATCAGTTGCAAACTGAATGCTTAAAAACAACACATATCCTAACATATGTTAAAAAATCAGCGTCGGTTACAGTTAAACATTGAAAAATTAGTAATGCCATAAGTTTTAATCAACCAGTTTTTAATAAAAAAAAAAAAAAAAAAAAAAAAAAAAAAAAAAAAAAACAGTCTTTGTACATAAATGGTAGTTTATATATTATGTTAGTGGTTTTACTATTTTTGAAGAACTTTGTGGCAACACAAGGTTTTAATTTAAGTAAGTATATGATAAATAATGTTATCAGTTTCGCTCTTTTTGAAAATTTTTGAGGCAACACTAGGTAAAAGTTTTAATCTAAGTAATGAATAATACTTATTGTTAACAGTTTCGTTCTTTTTGAAAATTTTTGTGGCAACACTAGGTAATATCCATCATGATTATGTGAATAACAATTGCTAATATAAATGTTAAATTAAACTTGGTAAATAATTCTAATATATTAAAAGTATTTTAAAATTAATTCAATATAAATACAAATTCAGTATTTTAAATTATTAGGAACCTTTTTTCTAAATGTTAAAATTTAAGTAAATTTTTTAGAATATCGTGAAATAATTATTAAAATTCATGAATTGTTATAACAAAAATACAAGACAAAAGCTTTTTTCATTTACACATTATTTATTCATCATTCTCGATAATGATAAAAATACAAAAAAATTATAAACTGTACAGAAAATCAACCAGTTCACATGATTTGACAAAGTTTGCATTTTTTCACTTATGCATTTTAATCAAATGTTGAATAAACTTGGTGTCAACATTAAATGTTTTGTTACAGTGTTTGCATTCGAAATTCCTGTAATGAACTTTTTTGTAAAATAAAAAATCGATATCAGAGTAAAATATAGCACCACAATGTTTACATTTATATTCCTTTTGACGATGAATTTTTTTATGATTAGTTAAAGCAGACTTTGATAGAAACGAGTTAGAACATTTTTCACAAACATGAAACTTCTTATGAGATCTCTTGTGAATTTTTAACAAATATTTTTTAGAGAGTTCTATTGAACATTCAGCGCATTTATATGTCTTATGAAATCTCTTGTGAATTCTTAACGAATACTTTCTATAAAATTCTATTGCACATTGATCACATTTATATAAAGTGGGTGTCTTGGAATGAGTAACACTATGTCGTTTTAAATCAGTACTTTGAATGAAAGTTTCACATTTAAAGGGCTTTTTATCCAAGTGGGATCTTTGATGTCTGGTTAACGCAATCTTTCTAGAGAAGCATTTTTGACATTGATTACAAGAAAAGGATGGTTGGGTTGATGAAGAGGGTGATCTTTCACTATTCGAAACTTGCACCTCTTGACTGGGTAAATCCGATTCCATATTCATGAAGTAAGAAATTTCTTGTACAGCACTCACTTAAAGAACAGCGCTTAATATCTTCATATGATAAAAAAAACAATAAACAGTGTGATAAATTTCTACTGATTCACAAAATCTGTTAAATTCTAGGAGGCGCTACTGTTTTTTAAAAAAATAATAGGATTGGTTTATAAAGTGATCTGATAATATGATGGTATTTGATAGGTAAGGCTCGATGTTATCTGGTGTTTATCATGCTGTTATAATTTTTTTACTAATTGATTAGAAAATTCATGTGAAAATTAATGGAAAAAGAATCACTTATTTTCAGCATAGTGATAAAACAATACTATACTAAAGTAATACATTGCTTAAATTTGTCGTTATCGACTAATAGATGATAACTTGTAAAAATACTTTTTATGTGAATACATCAAACTTACTAAAATGAATGCATGACAATTAACCGATTATTAGAACTATACATCGAAAAATAATTAACAATGAAGTAGTTTATATATTTTGAATGGTGTAAAAATCAATGTGTATGAATAATTAAGGTTTAGGTAAACTAAAGTTAAAAATGTAAAATTAATACTTTTCAATATTACTGTTAAAAAATATTTTCATTGTTGCTCTAACGTTAATGTAAATTGCAAAAAATAAGTTTTGGGGAACCTGCAAAAAAACATATGTAATGGTTTAATGAAATTAAATTGTCGTTTTAAAAAGCTTAGTTAAAACATCAAACAAAGTTCTCTTTCTTGTCATTTGTAAATAAGTGAAATCTAATCTTAGTTGATATTTTTCTTATATCTGCTAGTTCCTGTTAAAATTGTTTGGTTATCGGATGTTTGACCAATGCAGTGAATACGTGTTGATAACATACTATTTTAAGTTAGAGATGATTCGATTGTAATATAAGACATTATGCGGCCACAGGCGGGATGAGCAATGGGCAATTGTGATTAATATTTAATTAAGCAGACTCACCTTCCTCCTTATCGCAATACTCAATTATCTCACAGGCGTGATGAGCAATGCTTAATTGATCAGACTCAATTTTTTTTAAATTATTAATTTCCAACGAAAATTCGATTCACAACCAACAGAGGGCAGTATCAAAATAAAAATCTTCCGGGGGGGTGAAGTTTGGAAAATGAGAAGATTATCCCTTTGCTATAGTATGATATTACAAGCTTCAGATCCGAAATAAAAAAATTAAGCCTCTTAAAATTTAAGCCCCTCTAAAAATTAAGCCCTCCCCCCCTTCCTAAAATCTCATCTTACTATAACATGTTTTACGATATGTTCAAATTTCCTTCCTACTCTAAGTTGATTCTAATCTTAAAGAAAAAAAATACATTTAAGCCCCTCCTAAAAATAAGCCCCCTAAAAATTAAGCCCTCCCCCCTTTCCTAAAATCTCATCATACTATAACATATTTTACGATATGTTCAAATTTCCTTCCTACTCTAAGTTGATTCCAATCTTAAAGAAAAAAAAAATGCATTTAAGCCTTTCAGAAAAAAAAGCCCCCTAAAAATTAAGCCCTCCCCCCCCCTTTCCTAAAATCACATCATACTGGAACAGAGTCAAAACATCCTTCACCCATTTTCAAATATCTTTCCTACTCTAAGTTGATTCCAATCTCTACTTTAATTTAAACTCCCCAAAAAAAATTTAAGCCCCCCTCAATTTTAAGCCCCTTCTAAAAAATAAGCCCTCCCCTCTCTCTCTAAAAATCCCATCATACTGTAACGGACTCAAACCATCCACCCCTCTGCTATAGTATGATCTAAGAAGTTTTAAACCCTAAAAATTTAAGCCCCTCAATTTTAAGCCCTCCCCATCATCCTACTATAGTATGATAACTCTCCATCAGATAAGCTTCTCTTTCAGGTGGTGGTGGAGGACCTCCTCCTCTCTCTGTGAGGTGGTGAGCCTCTTCCTCCTCTCCTCCTCCCGCCACCCGACACCTCGTCAATCGAACTGTCCTTCTTACACTACTTTTGTTTAAGGTTATGAATTTTGTAGTAACAGGAGAGTCTATAACTTGTCTTGTCTTATAAATAAAATAAACTATTACACGGCATTGTAAACTGTTATAAACTGTTCATAAATAAATTTAAATCTTTTCATAGTTTTAGAGATTTGTCAGGGAAACAAATCTGAAGAAATGATATGAGATTGGAAATATAATGTGGAGACTGAAACGCAAGAGGACTTTTTTCTGTAAAATAAAACATTAAAAAGCATTTGTGGGATAGTTTTTTCAAGATTATGAATCTTGCGATATGAGGAGAATCAATAACTTATCTTGTATTAAAAACAAAATTAACTTTTGTAAAACTATTTTGAACTTTTATAAGCTATTGATAAATGAATTAAAATATTTTTATAGTTTTAAAGAGCTGCCAAAAAACAAATCTTGAGAGATGAACGAAATAATAGAGGGGATGGGGGGGAGGAATTGAAAGGCAAGGTGAATTTTATTCTATAAAATAAAACATTAAAAGGAAATTATTAAACTACTATTTTATCTTATGAATCGTGTGCTTTAGGAGAGCTTTACGAGTTCTTTTATATGTTATGAACAATATAAACTATTATGAATTATTGTAAAGTGTTCATAAATAAATCAAATATTTTACGTAAAGTGATTTTCTATGTGTTCTTCTCTACTGTTTATATGCATTAAAATTCATACTAAATAAAAGATTTGCTTGTGGTAATTTGGCAAAAGCTGTGTCAAGTAAAAGAAATCTGAGAAAAAAGGTAAAATGGAAATAACGAGAAGTATTTTAAAAGATAAGACTAGAGCAAAAAGAAAACAAAAAACATTAAAGAACAATTATGTTATTATTGTGTTATAATTGTTGGAGAGTCTATGACATACATATACATGTAATTAAATTATAATAATCTTTATAAACTGTTAATAAAAAAGTTTCGATTATTTAAAATTTTTGAAATTTTTATTTTTTGTTTCGACAACAAAAATTTATATTACAAAGATGGATCTTGCCAACAATTAATGAGGAGAGACAATATAGCAGAAATTATAGATTCTTTCAATTATTTTAAAAAACAATTACATGTCACTTTAAAACTTTTAATACAAAATCATTAATTTAAGAAAATTTTGGGTAACGAAAAGTTTCTTTAATGCTAATAAAAGGAAAAATTTTTTTTTTCTTTTCAGTGAAATAAAATATTATTTAGATTGTTGAAATCAGACCACTAATAATATCTGAAAAATAAAATTAAGATTGAGATGGTGGCGGGGTTCGAACCCACTCTTCCTTTAAAGACCAGAATTGTTCTTTCTGGCAACTGCCCCACCAGTGGCTGAGAAGTTATGTTCTAGATGGGAGGTGCTGGTTTCGAACCCAATCTCACCGCTCGGAGTTTTCGTGGTTTTCTTCGAACCTATGGGTAACCTTGCGTAAATACGGGTTAAATTAGAAAGAGCCCCACGGAGAGGATTCCCTTAGGACTTATATACCTTGTGCAAATAATCAGCCCTCATAAATAATACACTTTCTGGCAACTTAGATCACTCGGCCTTCTGGACTTCGCTCAATGTTCTTCTGAAATTAAATAAATTATAAACTATATTAGGAACTCTGTGTCTTGTTTATTGACTTTAAAAGATAATGACTTTATTTATGACTATTAAGGAAACATTAATTATGTTTATATGTGTTTTATATCATAAATGATTTTTTTTTCTTTTTTTGAGTTAAGTTTGTTTTTAAAATGTTATAATCAAAAGTCGTAATAGCAATAGTTATGTATGAATGTATCGTTGGTATACTATAAATATACTCAAGATTTAATCAAGAATTTTAATCAAAGAAAAAATTTCTCAGAATGATAAATAAAGCACAGATAATAACACTTCTTTTATTTCCAGTGATTTTAAAAAATCTATAGTAAATCGTAACAGATAACCTTAGGATAACCGTAACAGATAACAGTGGACCTTACTCCCTGAACCAAACATTATACACAATTACATACGCATATGAGCTGAAGACTAACAGGTAAACAGTCATTTTTTACCTAGTTTTTACATGTAAATATGAATTTTAAATACATCTGAGAAACTTATCTATAATGATTAGAAGAAAAGCACTAGGTCATCACTGAGTAAACACAATGACGTTTATTTCCTTTCAAAATATTTCTTAATCTAAGGTAGCATTCATAATATAACCACAAACTAAAATATGCGATATAACCAAGGATTATTACCGGAGTTTTCACGGAATATGTCCATGATTCCGAAAAAACATTCTTTATCTTTAAAAATATCAGAAATCCACGAACTTTTGAGATTTAAACAAGTTTTTATGAACACAGAGTTTATTTTTCTGTCACTAAATTTTGTAAACGTTTTCGAATCATGTTTATGGTTCATTAATAAATTTTTAAAACCATATGCGATTTTTATAGGTTATCTATTCCCGGTTACACATTGTCAGTTGCGTCATTGCATTTAAACATGCAAGAGTAACAAAATAATGTTAATGTTAATGCTGTTATTTATCCTGTTTTTCTAATGAAATATCTTTATTGAACCTGAAAATGTTTATTTGGGAATGAATAGAGTCCAAAAACCCTATAAATGTTCAGTGTTGAGAAGACTGATTAATTCACTATACAAACTACTCAATCGTTTCTAAAACAATTAGTAGCACCAGAATAAAAACTTACTTTAATTGTTTTTCGTAAGTGTTCTTTAAATTTCGACATATTGGTTTATGAAATTGCTAAAGTCTAATTTTGAATGCTTATCGGAATCATATGCGGTTAACTCAGAGCAAGTTATATTACATATTTTCTTTCGTGGTTATAAAATATTTTCACCAGGACTTAACTTAGGCCACATAGGACCCCGCACAAGCATCATTCTGGGAGCCCCCTGCTATCTATTCATGGACATTGTTCGTTAATTATATGCTTAAGTAACTAGCACATTAAACATCAAGCCTTTTGTCCACATACGTAAATTTATATAAGGTACTATCAAATTGATTCATAACACGATTATTCAGTCGGTAAATTAATTATAGCAGATGTAAATTTTCCAAGTGGGTGAAAAAAGTCCGGACCAGGATTCGAACCAGAGATGTATTGGCTGAGGCCGCCAATTCTCTTCCCACTGATCCATCACGGACGAATTCTAGAGGGCTATTTCACCCAAAATAGCCTCAACGATCACAGAATCTGATTTGATACTATATGGATCAGCTCAGCAAAATATATCGAAGGCCAATATATGGAATTGCAGAAACGCTACATACGAAATAATCCATAATCTCAGACCAGATTCTGTGATCATTGAGGCTACTTTGGGTGAAATAGGCCTCCATAACTCTTCTGAGATGGCTCAGTTGGAAGAGCATTGGCGATCTCAGTCAATACATTCCTGGTTCGAATCCTGGCCCAGATTTTTTCCCCCACTTGGAAAATTTACATCTGCTAAGATACTATATTCACATTTGTATACAGGTTATCATGACTTTAAGAAAAATACTACTAACAAGGTAACCACTTTGCGCTGCTTGCACCTGACAAAAAGATCTGGTGCATTTGTTGTCCTATACATGAGAGTTGAGATGAAAAAGAACCGATAAAAATCTCTCTTAAAATCATGTTTTATGTAATTTTTCATATTTTTAATTTTTATTATTGGATTTTTATTTGTTCTCTTCACGCCAAAAGTAAATTAAAAAGTCAAATATGGCTCTATGAATATTTAGCACGCCTTATAACGGGAGCATAAAAAGAAAAACTAGATTTTTTTTTTTCTATGCAGATGATAAAAGTATTAATATTTTATTTTCGTTAAAAGCTTTCAAGATGATAAAAAAAATTATTTAATTACTGAAATACAAAATAAGCAATGTCTTTTCTTGCCAGATGGAATAAAGATTCGAATGTTTAAAATGAAATGTTGAATTAAATGTTTTGCCTTTCAGTAAAGTTGATCATAAAGTAAATTAATATTTTTTATACAGTTTAGAAAACATTCTGTGCCTAATTATATCAGACATTACATTTTCTAACGAAGTCCAAATCACTGTAACTTTCAACCAAAATCCACTCTGTCACACATGACATGCAGCTATCATATTCGACTAAGATTGCAGGAAAACTCTGTTTGAATAAAAACCAATTTTTTACAAGCCAAAAATGTGAATATAATATTGTAAATTTTTAAAAACAAATTCATGGGTTTTTGGGAAAAATTTTAACCTTTTCCAATATTTTTGACTAATTTATATTCTTAAATGCTTTTCTTAAAAGAAATTCTATGTTAATAGTCCGACAAGTGATCTTGAAAAGGGCCTTTTCACAATGTTATGCTGCTGCAAAATTAAACAAGTTGGAAATTGCACGTGAAGCGTAGCAAATGAGGTGCGTTCGTACGATAATGAAGTTTTAAAAATATCACTCTCATATATAAATCTCATAAAATTATAAATAGTTAATTACAATTAAAATGCGCAACAAACAATGTTCTCTCTATTCTCATTATGTAATGGAATACTCTTGTGTGGCCTAGTAAATCAATAATAAAAGTTCTTTGCACAACAGATTATGCAAAATCTATATTATAATATGTCCTTTATGATGCATATCAATATTATTATGTTCGAATGAGTGTAATATTATTAAAATGCATTTGAAACTTTTTTTCCCATTGACTGTAATATAACGGAGTACTTTTGATTGTCCCTGTATTTGATCTATGCATCCTATTTAAAAAAAAAAATGTAAATTACTTCACCAAATGATGTAATAAGTATGCAATTTGAATTTTAAACGATTAAAATGCATTTGGAACATTTTCCCCCATTGACCGTAATGTAACGGAATACTTTTGATCGTCTCTGTAATTGATCTATCCATCCGATTCTCATAAAATTTGAAATGACCGAACAAAATTATGTAATAATTATATATTTTAAATTTCAAAAGATTCGGTTGGATAGTTTTTGCGTTGTTATATGCGGACAGACAGACAGACAGACAGACGGACAGACGGACGGACTGAACGAACAGCCTGGACGAAGCTACGTATTTACATAATTACGAACGCACCTAAAAATATGATTTTAACAGAAAATTTTATCGATTCTCAACCTTGATAATGTAGAGCTTTAAAATGCACCAGATCTCAATACTAGGTGCGAGTAGCACCAAATGTAAGAAAACCAGTAGAAACTAGTACAAAAAATGTATACATTGGTTATGTAAGTTCTGTTTTCAACTATCTCTTTGATTAATTTACGCATGACATAATGTGCATAAAGGAACAAGTTGGAAATTGCACGTCAAACGTAACAAATGACGACATACTATGATGCATTCTATTTAATGATGTATTTAACGATTATATTTAACGATTTATGATACTATATTTATAATGCATTCGTACTTAACAAAGTTTTAAAAATATTATGATCTTGGTGTAATACTATACAGTACATCGGATACAGTATAATGGCCTAAATCTTCTGTGTGTCCCTGTAAATACAATCTGTTTTCTATTATGCTGGAAATAACTTGTAGTATTTCTCAGCAACGTATATCAATTTCATAAAATGTTAAATAGTTTAATAGTATTAAAGCGCGCTCCAAACGGTGTTTTTCCTTATACCATTGTGTGATGGAATACTTTTGTGTGGTCCTGTAACTGAATAACAAATATTCTTTGCCCCACAGACTGTACAGAATGTATTTATATATATATATATTTCATAAATTTATATCAATTCAATTATTTTCGAAAGAGTATAACATAATTAAAATGCACTTTTTTTAAATTGAACGTAATGCAATGGAATGGTTTTGATTGTCTCTGCAATTAAACTATACATCCGATTTTTCATGAAATTTGAAATGACTCGACAAAATTATGCAACAATTATATATTTTAAAATTGAAACGATTGGGTAGTTTTCAAAAATATTCTGAAGATTACTCTAATGATCCCCCTCCCCCCCCCTCAAATGGGTACTCGGTGAAGTTGACCCGCATACCCTGCATTAGTCAGGACCTGATTTCCCTATATTAAGAAACTTCTGTATTTTTATTTATTTATTTATTTTACATTGTGCGGATCAGTGGCTGCGAGGTTCTGACCTCTAAATTGCTAGACGGTAGGTGCTGGGTTCGAGCCCAATCGCGACCGTAGGCCTAACCGTTCGGAGTTTTCCGTGTTTTTCTTCTAATCTTGCGTAAATGCGGGTTAGGTTCCCTTAGAAAGACTCCCATGGAGGGCATCCCACTCCTTAGGGCCTATATCCCACAATGTAGATAATTGGCCGACATAAATACAAACAAACAAACATTGTGCTGATGTTTGTATAGCTTGGAGCTCCTTTAAATCTTTCAAGGGCAAAACATTTCTGTTGGTAGAATTTTGCAATGGTAGACTGCCACCATAAGTTTCAAAGAAATTCATTTGGAAATAAATTAAGTTTTTCTTCGCTTATGTTATAAAAGAAAATTATTTTCCGAATATTATTGTTTAATTTTGGTAGATAGGATTAAAATTAATTAGTATTACAAATGATATATCATCGCCCTTGAAAATAGGGTCAATCACGGCAATTGTTTTATAGTTGTCCATGCGATATTTAGCCTTTGAAACTACTCATAGATGATTTAGATTAAATTCTAAAAATATTAAAATTTATATTTTATGTTTCACCCTATTGATAAATTACTTTAAGAATGCTAAAGAATGCATTTATTTCATATAACAAAATCGTTAATCAAGTTTATCACGAATCTCATAAAAACGGATTTTCAATGTATTCCAAATGTATTATTCAAAAGCATTTGAGACACCAATCCGAAATAAATTACTTATCTTTCCACTCAAAATTTGCTAATAGATTCCAGAACAGCGGTAAATTTCAAAAAATACCTCGACATTTGAATTTTCAATCAAGCCTTTGGCTATGCGGAGCAACCACAATACAGAATATTGCGATGCCATCTGCATCCAATTTATGCATTACAGCTGCCACCTGGTTTTCGATTAAATGAATCTCCAGTTTTCCTTGGCCAGCACTGAACTGATTCTAATGGAGCCGAATAGCATTAAAGATTAGTTTGGGGAAGATGCAATCGGCAATAAACTATGGATTTATGCCAACGAAAAATCGCTTAACGGGATAGTGAATGCCCCCTCCCAAGCATAGCGCCTCTGGAAAGCCTTTGAGGGGCGCTTAAAATCAATCCCAAGGCGTCATGTTAAAAGTTGCGGTCATTTTAAGATATCTTTAAGATGCAATGCACTTCTGTTAATGGCATGAAATTGTAATTACCAGTGTCTGCTGCAATAAATTTCGTTGCATTAGATGAGGATTCAAGAAATGTTTCAGATCGTATTCGAACAATTTTGTAAATTATTTTATGAAAGTGCATCTTTTAAAGCCGCTTTGGAAATTTCATTACGTAATTTGTAAATGAATTTTAAAAGATAAAATTCTGACACACAATAAATTGTTAATAATCATTTGTTGTCTAAAAAAAGGATTTTTTTAAAAGACGGTATATACTAATAGTTTCGGGTCTGAAGTGTGTTTTTACTGATTTATTTATTTATTTTGGATGAAAGAAGGGATTAACTTTAATTTAAATATATATATATATATATATATATATATATATATATATATAGCGGATATACAAAAGGCAAATTTTAAGAAAATATAATAAATATGTGAGTAATTATTTTGTATACATTAGGAATATTATATGACAAAAAGATAGGAGAGAATTATTAAAGACGTTTAGAAAATTTATTCGAATTGCAGCAGCATTAAATAGCACAACAAAATTCCAGTATTTAACATTTTTTAATAAAAAATATCTTGTTTTAAAAAGGTTTATCAGGAATTCATTAGTTTTAAAAGTAGCCTCTGTTTTGAAATTAAAAAAAATAATGTTTGAAATAAAAATCTTAACAATGGTGTATAGCTCCAACCGAACTTAATATATATATATATGTGTGTGTGTGTGTGTGTGTGTGACGTTTTAAGGAGAAACTCGGAATATCTTCACTGGTACAGTCGTGGCAAGAGAGGGAAAAAACAAAATAAATAAACAAATGTAGAAGATTCATTAAATTGCACATTGGCCTGCTGCAAATTAGTTTATTCAACTGTAGTCATATAGAGAGGGAAATGCTCCCTTTGCAAGCCGTCTTGAACCGAAACATCGAAAAGAATATTCCATCATTACTTCAGCAAACCATCCTTAATGTGCTCGTCAAAGAAAATCATAGATTTACATTTTCCCATGTAAACATAATTCATGTCCAGTCTCGAGATTTTTATTTCATTCAGACGATAAATTTTATTTAAAAAAATATTATTTAACTAATTTATAATCGAACTCAAAATTTCGAATATATTAGGTAGACGATATTTTTACAGACGATTAATTTTAAGAGATATAGAAAAGAAATGAATTTTTTTATATGCACAAATATCAAATGTTGAAGGAGGGAAAATAAATAAATAAATAAATAAAAATAATGATTTTTTTGAAAGGTATGGTTTCGGAATAAATTTAATAAGACTTTCTTAAAAAGGGTTGATAAAAACATAGAAGAATTGAGTTTTATTTGGAATATTAAAAAATAAAGTTTAATTAAGAATATTTTTAATTTACGCTTTTTAAATTTACGCATATTGGTTTAAATGTTTTTTAAGGCGAATTAAGAACTTATAGGGCCATTCCATGAAAACAGGTAAATTGATAGTCATTTTTAAAAGTTTGTTTAAATAAATATTTTTGGTATTTACTGATCGGCAACATGTCAAATTTTATGTTTTGAGTAAGAATGTAAAGTTTATCTTTTGTGGATTGGCAACACAACAGTTTAAAGATGGCGTCCATGTGCAAGCAAGTATGTTGCGTTTTACAATACATTTTGAGTGAGTTTTTTTAATAAAGAAAATCCAGTGAAACTTTTGAAATCAACATTTTAGGTAAGTCTAATATTCATTGTTTATATTTCACTAAACCGACATATATAAGATAATTTCAAATAATTATTACAGCACAAAAAAAGAACCTTGTTTCTGTGTCCCACACGTGACACAAAACATGAACTTTTTCACTTAGGGAGAAAAAGAAACCCATTTATTTTGTTTAATTGGCATTTCTAAAGCAGTTTAGTGTAGTACACTTATCCTATGCTAGTTAAAAATTTGGGTGAAATTTTTATTTGGAGAAAAATATCAAAACAAAATTGTCCCGCACGTGACACCTTATGAGCAGGACGATTATTTTTGTTTTCTGAATCTTAAATACAGATTTATTATAGCATAGTTTTAGCAGTTTAATGATTATTTTGTCCTAAGAACTTATTCTATGTAACTAAAACGAAATTAAGATTTTTTTTTTTTAATTTTTATGATAGTTCCATTTTTTTTCTTTTTTTGTGATGCTAATATTTTTTATTTCCATTTTTTTACAAATTTATTTAATAAAATTTGAACACTTTGATGGTTATTTTTATTTTAAGAACATATTGTTTTCCAGCAAGAATTGATCTACTTAATTTATAGGGATTTTTTCTGTACAATAAGAAGAGTCGTGTGTTTAAGAACTTGTTATTATTCTACAGAAAAAAATAATAAAACTTCTTATCTATATTCTGTTTTTCTAAGTTTAATTCTATTTTAAGTTCAATTTTTCTATGAAATTAAGTAAATTTAGACAAAAGCGTTTATAATTGATAAAGTTTGTTATTTATTTAGCTGAAATGGAAAGATCTAAGTCTACTAGTGCTAGAAGAATGAAAAGGATGAGAGAGAAAATGTTATTAGAAAATTCCAATTTCCAAAAAGAAGAAAATAAAAGGATCAGGAACAGCAGCTTCTTTTAAGATGGCTGAATGGGTAGTTGTAAAATATGACGGCATTAATTATCCAGGTGAAATTACAAGCACCCATCATGATAGTGTTGAAGTGTCTGTCATGATAAAAAGTGGTAAATTCTACAAGTGACCACAGTATCCAGATAAAATTCTATATTCATTTAAAGATGTAGTAAAAAAGATATCAATCCCCACTGTAGCTAATAAAGGAGGTTATTTCAAATTTCTAGAAAAGTTTTGAATTTTTGTTTATACATTTACTTTATTTTATGTTTAAAAATGTCAATTTGAACATTTACTTTGTACAGAAAAAAGTAAAAATAAATATTTTTGTATTGTAAAATGTATAATATGCATTTTCTTTTTTGCATTCCTTTATTTTCTGATTTTTGAAAAGGTTACTTGAATGATATTTGCAAATGTCCCACACGTGACAACCGTGTCCCGCACGTGACACTGTACGTTATATTTTTTTTAGCAATTTAAAAATTTCTTTTTGAAATAAGAATGCTTATTTCATGAACATTAGACCTTTAGCCTCTAATACATATTTTTTGTTTTGAAATTGCAAAATTAGTAGAGCAGAAATGTTATCTGGATCATACAGCAAATTACAAGTGGTTGACTTCAGATGTCCTGCACGTGACGCATGCAAATTAATTAATAACTAAATCAGTAAACCATTTAGGAAAAATCTGTCCTTGCCTGAGATATTAGTAGGGGAAAAATGGGGCTCCGACCCCGGGAGGAGGCGTGAGGCTCGGAGGAGAGAGGAGGGCTCCTCCTCCTCAAGCCTCCTCATCACACCTCCTCCTCATTCCTCCTCCTCCACAATCCTCCTCACACCTCCTCCTTCTCAATCCTCCTGCTGGCATCGTCTTGTTAGAGAAGGGGTTAAAAGGATTTTTTTTTAAATTTTAAGCGGGAATTTCAGGGAGTTAGAATTTTTAAACCATACTATAGTATGGGAGTGTTTATTAATTTTAAGTGGGGTCTTTTAAAAATTTTGGCGTGGAGCTGAGGAGCTGAGGAGGGAAGAGGGCTCCTCCTCCTCACACCTCCTCCTCAATCCTCCTCCTCAATCTACCTCCGCCTCATTCCTCCTCCTCCTCAATCCTCCTCCTGACATCGTCTTGTAAGAGAAGGGGTTAAAAGGATTTTTTTTTTAAATTTTAAGCGGGAATTTCAGGGAGTTAGAATTTTTAAACCATACTATAGTATGGGGGTGTTTTTTAATGCGGGGACTTTAAAAATTTTCGGCGTGTTACAGTATGTGGGGTATGTTTTTCGATTGAGTTATGCTGTTGTTCATTAAAAAAGGTAATTAAAAATTATGAGTGAAATTTTTTCAACATACTCTAGTATGAGGGATTATTTTTCGAGTGGTGATTTATTAAGAAATTTTAATAATTTAAACTTTAAAATTTTCAACAGTTTAAATTTATTTTGAGTCAAGTGTAAAAGTTAATCCAATTTTACAAATGAATCATTAAAATTAATTTCAAATAATAATTAAAAATAATGAAGACCACTTTAATTATTTCGGCGTGCTGTAGTATGATAGGTTATTTTAATGTGGTAATTTTTTTCGGTGAACTTGAGTTTAAGGATTTATTTTTAGATTTTAAGCAGAAAGTTTGGGGAGATTGATTTTTTTTTTTTTCACCGTGTTTTAAATAAGGGGTTAAGCGGATATTTTGGGGACATAGAATGTTTTTTTCTGTACTATTGTACGAGTGGTTTTTTAATTTTAATGTGGCGACTTAAAATTTTTCGGTGAACTTTAGTTTAAGGATTTATTTTTTGATTTTAAGCAGAAATTTTGGGTAGATTGATTTTTTTTTTCACCGTGTTTTAAATAAGGGGTTAAGCGGATATTTTGGGGACGTAGAATGTTTTTTTCTGTACTATTGTACGACTGTTTTTTAATTTTAATGTGGGGACTTTAAAATTTTCAGTTTGTTGTAATTTAAGAGTTTATTTTTTGATTTGAAGCAGAAATTTTGGGGAGTTTGATTTTTTTTTTTTTTTTTTTCCACTGTACTCTTACATGATGAGTTAAGCGGATATTTTGGGGGAAATTATTATTTTTGAGTACTAATACACGAAGGATATTTTTTTTTTTTTTTCGCGGGTTGATATTTTAAAGAACTAATTAAGAAGGGAGCATTTATGGTGAATTAATGAATTATTTTTTTAGGAGTAATTTTGTTAAGATTGAATTATTTTTTTCCTTTTTTAGAGTTTTAAGCGGATATTAATGTTTAATAGGGAGACTTTAATTTTTTTGCAATGAAATTGACGTACGCTCGTCGATCTAACCGTTCGGAGTTTATAGTTTTCGTTAAATCATGTATGAATATTGGTTTAGAATTTCTTAGAATGACTTCCACCACTTTTATATTTATCCATTATCATAAATAACACATGCTGGTAAAGGGAATAATAATTTTGAATATTTATTTAATGAAGGAACTTTAAAATTATTTCGAGTACTATTTTTAATCAACTGTGTTATACACTTGATATTTTAGAATAGTTAAAAAATAACTTTAAAATTTGAATGAAAAAATATGTTTCAAAATGGGATTTTACGTGCTAGCATTGAATCGCACTCGTCACCCTAACTGTTCGGAATATGTGGTTTTCTTCGAAGCTTGGTGAAAATTTAATTGAATTGATTATTATTATTATTTTGTGTGTGTTGTATGTATGTGTATGTATGTGTGTGAGTGTTGTATGCATGTATGTGTGTGAATGTATGTTTGTGTGTTGTATGCATGTGTGTGTATTGTATGTATGTACGTATGTATGTGTGTTGCATGCATGCATGTGTGTGTATGTATATGCGTGTGTTGTATATATGTATGTATGTATGTGTGTTGTATGTATGTGTGTGTTGTATGTATGTGTGTGTTGTATGTATGTGTATGTATGTATGTGTGTGTTGTATGTATGTGCATGTTGAATGTATGTGTGTGTAATTTTTTTTGCCGATAGGTGTGATCTTTAGCTGAAAGTGACCTAGGGTCAAAACTTTTACCCAGGAATCGCCACGGGGAGGCAGATCACATGATTCCCGTATTGCACACATTCACATACATTATTTCGAGCGATATTTTTAGTGAAACATAATATACAATTGAATTTGTAGAATAATTAAAGAATAACTTTAAAATTTAAATGAAAGAATGTTTCAAAATGGAATTTTACGTACTAACATTTAATCGCGCTCGTCGGTTTTTACTGTTTGGAGTCTGTTAATTTTCCTTTAACCTTGGAAAACCTTGCGTCAATAAGGATATTTCAGAAAGACCCCCACTTTGGGTACTCTTTTAAACTAATATTTGTAATGAGATGTGTTCGCGCGCGTCGGCCTAACTGTTTGGAGTATCTACATAAAATCAGCAAATTAATACAAAATATTTCAAATAGTAAGAAAATGATTGATTAAAATCACCAAGTAAGAATAAAAATACTTCAAGCAATGAGAAAATAAATGTTTAAAATCGCCAATTTAACATAAAATATTTCACACAATAAAAAACGAAAGATTAAAATCGCCAACTCAAAATGAAATCTCATGCAATTAGAATAAAAACATTAAAAAAAATCGCCAAATTAAAAGATTATTCTCATCTCACAATAAATATTCTGAAAGACATATTCAAAAATTCTAGTTAAAGTTTTTATGCAAAATTCAAATAAAACTCCTTAAGTTTTGACATGTCACTAAAAATTTAAAGTAAACATTTTTTCAAAGTGTAATTATCAAAGATTAATTTTTCTAATAATTAACTCGTGTAAAGATAGTTCAAAGTGCAATGATTCACCATTTGCTTTTTAAATCTTAGAACATATTATCTGTGATATAAACATCACGTTATGTAAAAAATTAAAATAAATATTAGTAGTTTTAAAATAATTTTTATTCGAATGGGTAGTTTGATAAATTAATAACATTAGAATTTTTTGGATTAAAAAAAAATAACGATTGAGAAACTAACCATTTCAAAATATTTTCTTGGCATAAATGAATTTAAAAGTATTAAAACCCTTTTCAAAATATTTTTATAAAACCAACTTTCATGCAATTCAAAAAGTTTTTATATGAAAATTAATTTTTTTTTTTTTTCTTAAGAGAAATATTTTACGTGGGTGAAAAAGTGAGAGTCAGTTAATTTATGAATAACTTTAAAATATTACCACGCAATAAATTGTTTTGAAAGTATATTCTTAAACATATTAATATTTAAAAGTTAAGTCATTTTATACATTTTTTATTCAAATTATACTTACCAACATATGAATTCGCCTTCATTCCGCACTTTCTTGAAGAATAATGTTTGATAAACTCTTATCAACACAGCATGTTGTTATGAATCACTAGCAAGTTAAGACAGGTATGATATGACTAATCGTTGGGATTTCCCCAAAGAGGTGAAGTCATTCTTATCAAATCCTATTCTGAATGAGAAATATTTCAATTGCAATTAACTTCAGATTTTGTTATTTAATAATAATTTTTTTAATTTGACAATTTTAATTAATGTTTTAGTGAAATTACCTTTAAGATTTTAATTTTTTTATTGCTTATACTATTTCAAACATGTACATTCCTATTTGTAAATAGAAAATCATAAAAAACATATTTCAATGATTTTATTATTATTATTGTTAGACATTATACTTGAAAATCATTTAAACTTTTAACTCTTATTATTATTATTATTTAGATATTAAGAAGTGACGAAGACCTGTAGAATTAATCTCATCTTAAAACTGATTAATATTCGAAGAAAAATTTATTCTGTTATCTTTTAATTTACCAAACATATATCTTAATATTCATTAACACACTTCTTATTTAATGAATAATATATTTGATGAATAATATATTTTATAATATATATGAGATTTTAATCTTTTTTTAAAAAATTGGGTTATGTTACTTCATACATATACGTTCTTATTCGAAAATTCAAAACCATAAAAAACATCGTTGGTTGATTTTTTATTTTTAATTAGACATTGTATTGGAAAAGAATTAAAACCTTTCATTTTTATCCCATTTAGACTTCAAAAAGTGTCGAAGATCTAACTGCTTTGCAAAGACTTAAAACTAGTGATTTGATGAGTCATACTTTCTGTGAGTTGTTTACAATTTTGAAATTATCTTTATTAATTACCGATCTTCTCATTTTTTTTAAACACCACACTAATCATTGCTCCCATTACTTAATCACGTAAATATAATTTATATCGTTTTTGATTATCAGTTTTATACTAACATTTGACACTTATACGTATGTGTTGTATTAATTCTGTTAGTTTTTAAATTTGATATTTCAAAAATTAAACTAACTCTTAAGAATATGACTCGATGCAATTTACATATTTTATACAAGTTAACTTTACTACTTGACAGAAATATATTCAAACGCAAAGCGATTTAACTTTCACATTTTTAAACTTATTTATATAATGTACTAACATTTATTCATAATATGCATAATTTTATTAAAATTACTGAAGAAAATAAAATTTACACTAAGTAAAAATTTAAAACCACCAATTAAATATATTAAACAACAACAACAACAAACTTATAATTAAGAGATGAATAAATATAAATATTTGAATCACACAATAATAAAAAGAAATACTTAATCATTCATAAAAATTCTTCCCTTGAACATTCGCATCTATGTTAGTAAAAATATAATACTAAAGTTTTCAAAAAGATTATAAGCGTTTTCAAATCAACAAAGAAAATTGAGTATTAAATATCAAATAATGGACATGCACTCTTTACACTCACACCTTACAACGTACTTCGTAACCAAATTTAATGATTTTTAAGCATGTCTTCTTAAATTTTTTTCAATGAAAGACTATCACAGTTGAATTTTTAGCTTTCTCTTCATAACTTTATCGACAAATATGTAATGTATACCACATGATTTCATTAAATGAATCACAATACAATTCAAACTTCTCATTTTCAATGTTTTATATATACTAGTGTTTATCAAATAGGTGTTTATTCTGAACAATCATTATTTAGTATATTGATGAAAAGTTTGTGTTGAACGGTTTTTAACTTAAATGGTGTGAGAGAAGGATATATTAGGACAGAAGTTACTAAATATAGAGTCTTTAAAGTTTATACCCGTGTAAGAATTGGCATTTCAAGAAACAAAGTTGTGTCATATTTGAAAGCATTCTTTATATTCGAAACGCACACATGATCACGATCACATCACTGAAGAGTATAGAGAAGCTGTTTATGATGTATATAATTTGAATTTTCATTAACACAATATTATAACCGAAGTTTTTCGACAGTTTGAAAAATTATGATGCACAACGTCTGCACACGTTAACACAGAATAAGATTAGCTTATGCCCTTTCGATGATAAGCGTTATTCGCAGGTAAGATGCATTAACATAACAACATTTTCTTGATAATTTTTCTTGCAGGTTTCGAAACCACAAACATCTGATCATACTTCTCATTTTTAACACGCGACACTAACCATTGGGCCATTAAAGCCCGTAATTTAGTAACTAAAAAGTAAGAAAGATCATCGAAAGTGATTACTTCACACATGCAAAAATAATTTTTATTGTGACTTATCAGTTAAAAATCACGAAGAAAAGAAAAAAATCACATATGTTTTGGATTACTTTGAGATTTTATGAGTCACTTCATCAGTTAAATAGACATAACCACTTCTTATGAATCACTACTTATGCTTAAATTTTCAAACACTTGTTTATATGAAATGTATTATATTTTAGTTTATCAGTGATAGTGTGATTACTTGTTAATAATTTTACTATCATTAAAAATTTAAAAAAAAGTTAAATATATCAAAAACACAAGTTCGTATTAAAGGTTTGAAATTATTAAAATAATTTTACAAAACTTTACAAATTATTTAAAAATGATTCACTAATATTTAGTAATCGACAAATTTTAATAGCCATAATCATTTATGTGACTTAGGTTTTCTGTTTTAACTGTTAAGTTATTTGATTCCCCCTTCATTTACATCTTATTGATAAGTTTTAATCAACTAACCACCCAACTTTTTTTCGTAATCAACTATTAATTTTCCATAACAACCAGCTATTTGTTTATCCTAGCAACCAAAAAGGTTTTATCGACACATAATCAAAATTTTTAAGATGCAAGACTCTTTATTTTCATTCGAAAAAACAATGACTTATGTAATAAATTTTTCCTTACTTAAATGAAGCCTTTGCATGTGTATGGTAAAACTTGGAAAATTTCATTTAATGCACAAATTTAAAGTTAACAGGCAAGGTCTTTACACATCTTTTAGTATTTTACTAACACCTTACCAAATATCTTTACAAACCAACAGGATTTTAAATAATTATTTTAATAAAAATTCTCTTTTTGTAAGTGACATTATTAAACTAACTTGAAAAATTAACTTGGCAAAGCAGGTTTCCACTATTCCAACTAAGTAATATTCATAAGTTTTATATGATAAACAACCTGTTTGCTTATGTCCCAGCATGGGTTTATAAAATATATCTAAAATAACCTTTAATATTAATGTTTAAAAATATGCCGTTAGTCTCTCAAAAATAATTATTTTCAATTCTATTATTTAAAAACATTTTTAAATAAAATTATTACTGTTGCCAAATTATCTAAGTGTTATAAAATGTGCATGCAAAACCTTTAATTCTAATTTTCACATTTTTTTTTCAACTTATTGTTTTCAAGATGTATTAAAATTTTGAAAAAAAAAATAATTTTAATGCATAATTAAATTAAAATAGTTAAATAATATATACACATTCAACATTCTATACTCACCTAATCCAACATCATCACAAAAGCACGTCCTACTCGGTCGAAGGTTTGGGAAGAAATGAAAAATTCAAAGTCCTTATCAGAAAATGTTATCAGATAATCTTATCAAAAGGTCCGTGACGTCAGAGAACATGTGACATGAACTGGTCACGTGATGTATATCACGTGACTAGTGCTTTGTTTTCTAGATTGGTTCTTATAAAAATTCATTTATTAAGTAATTTAATCATTCTAATAATTATTAATTAGTTTAATTAATTAATCTTATTAATATTAATATTATTAATTAGTTTAATTAATTAAACTAATTAATAATTATTAGAATGAATAAATTACTTAATAAATGAATTTTTATAAGAACCAATCTAGAAAACAAAGCACTAGTCACGTGATATACATCACGTGACCAGTTCATGTCACATGTTCTCTGACGTCACGGACCTTTTGATAAGATTATCTGATAACATTTTCTAATAAGGACTTTGAATTTTTCCTTTCTTCCCAAACCTTCGACCGAGTAGGACGTGCTTTTGTGATGATGTTGGATTAGGTGAGTATAGAATGTTGAATGTATATATATTATTTAACTATTTTAATTTAATTATGCATTAAAATTATTTTTTTTTCAAAATTTTAATACATCTTAAAAACAATAAGTTGAAAAAAAAATGTGAAAATTAGAATTAAAGGTTTTGCATGCACATTTTATAACACTTAGATAATTTGGCAACAGTAATAATTTTATTTAAAAATGTTTTTAAATAATAGAAGTGAAAATAATTATTTTTGAGAGACTAACGGCATATTTTTAAACATTAATATTAAAGGTTATTTTAGATATATTTTATAAACCCATGCTAGGACAGAAGCAAACAGGTTGTTTATCATATAAAACTTATGAATATTACTTAGTTGGAATAGTGGAAACCTGCTTTGCCAAGTTAATTTTTCAAGTTAGTTTAATAATGTCACTTACAAAAAGAGAATTTTTATTAAAATAATTATTTAAAATCCTGTTGGTTTGTAAAGATATTTGGTAAAGTGTTAGTAAAATACTAAAAGATGTGTAAAGACCTTGCCTGTTAACTTTAAATTTGTGCATTAAATGAAATTTTCCAAGTTTTACCATACACATGCAAAGGCTTCATTTAAGTAAGGAAAAATTTATTACATAAGTCATTGTTTTTTCGAATGAAAATAAAGAGTCTTGCATCTTAAAAATTTTGATTATGTGTCGATAAAACCTTTTTGGTTGCTAGGATAAACAAATAGCTGGTTGTTATGGAAAATTAATAGTTGATTACGAAAAAAAGTTGGGTGGTTGGTTGATTAAAACTTATCAATAAGATGTAAATCATAGGTTCCCAACGGGGGCGGTACCGCCCCCCAGTGGGCGCTGGGGCTTTCCAAGGGGGCGGTAGGGAGTCTAGAAAAATATGGGGGGCGTTAGGGCAGTCAAGGGGGGCGGTCATGGCATACCTACCTATTTAGGAACTAATGTAATGAAAATAGTTGATCTCTTCTGCATTACCCGGTCCGTGACAAATATCTTAACTGCACCTTTAAATAGAAATCTATAAAGACAAACATATATCTGAGGGGGGGGGGGTGAATTTATTTTATTAATGTCAGAAAATCTCCGTGGAACACGTAGAAGGACGTAAAATCGCGGAGAACAAAATTTTATTATATTAGGCTAAAAACATAGTATCTTTAATTTTTTTCATGAATGCCAAAATATCTCAGCGGAGCACGGAAAATCGCTATTACCCGCATTAAACATCATTATGAATTTAAAAATTGTGGAGTACAAAATTCGCAATAATTGGCTGACTAAAAGTTTTAAACAGAATTATTTTTTATTAAGCTTGTAATTCGAAAAATTCTGTAGTTTGAAGACACAGATCTGAACAGAGATTTTTAAACGAACCCGTAATTTGAAACAGTTCAAGAAATTAGTTTATTCTTAGTGAAAGTGATAAAAATCATTATATCTATAAATTTGTTCAAACGTAAATTTATTTAAATATAAATAGGAAACATTTTTATAGTTCAAAATATCTTATTGTAAAATACCGTTAATTCGCCGTCCCCCCAAACGTGACAAAAAATCGGAAAATATTCAGATGGGACCCTGACGCGGAATTTTTCAGCGATCTTTTCACAAAATTTGCGGGGTTTTTCGCGATATTTGATGAAATTTGCAGAGTTTTTCGCTATGTTTGACGAAATTTGCGTTTATTCAGCTATTTATTAACGAAAATTACATTTTTCCGCAATCTTTTGACGAAATCTACGTTTTTCAGTGCGTTCCTTTCGTTATCTTTTAATGAAATGGGCATTTTTTTCCCGATTCTTTAACGGAATTCGCGTTTTTAGGCGGTTTTTTTTAACAAAATTAGCGTCTTTTGACGAAATTCACGTTATTTTTCGAGATTTTTTAACGAAATTCGCCTTTTCCGCAATCTTTTGACGAAATTCGCGTTTTTCTGCGATTGTTTGACTTATTTTGCATTTCTTGCGATCTTTTGATGACATTCGCATTTTTCATCGCGATCATCGATGAAATTTGCGTTTTTTTTCGCGATCCTTTGGCTGTGTTTCATTTATAAATCTGACATACTCGCGTTTTATACCGTCAATCTTTTGACCAAAAAGTGCGGTTTTTTTTGGCGATCCTTCAAGAAATTCAAGATTTTTTCGTAATCGTTATAATAATTCGCGGTTATTTTTTTCTGAGAGAGAAAGGTTTTTTTTTGTTACATAATTTGTGTTTTTTAGCGATCCTTTGATAGTATTTTTTTAGATCTGACGTAATTCGCGTTTCTTCCTGCAATCGTTTGCTGAAATGTTCATTTTTTGCGCTCCTTCGAAGAAATCAACGAAATTTCGCGATCATTTGAAGAAATTAGCGTTCTTTTTTCGCGATTCTATGGCGAAATTTGCGTTTTTTCAGCGATCATTAGATAAATTTCCCTTTTTTTCGAGGTTCTTTGATGTATTTTCCATTTTTTAGCGATTTTTGAACGTAATTTACGTTTTATCAGCGATCCTTACGGGGGGGGGGGGTCACTTTCTCAGGATTTTTTGAAAATTTCAATTTTTTTAATAAAGTTAGGGGAGGGCGTTTGATCGGAAGAGCGTATTAACAATATTTTACGGTGATCGAAGAAGAAATATTGGCAGTACAGTATTGAGTATTTGAAATATGGAGCACTCTCTTATAAGCACTCTCCTACAAACCAATCATTACCTATATGTGCTTAATTTGCCAAAAAGTTTTTTCAAATGAAGCCTTGAAGCTTTCTAGGCTACAAGAGCATCTGAATAAATGAGTGCTGATAGAAAATATAAAGATATATCCTATTTTTACTTTTTTCTATCTTTACAAGAAAGTATTGGATTCAACAAAATTTTCTAATTCCGGTTTTCGACAGATTTACATGTTTTAGGAGTCAGAAATTCCAAGAAACATGTTTTTACAAAATGTCTGTGAGTCTGTGGTTATGTGAGTCTACGATTCTGCATGTGTGTGACATAAATTTTGTGAGCGCTTTATGTCAACAACTACTGCACGGAATTCAACAAAAACTTATATTCAGGTAATCACTGATATGGATTGAGGCTGATTAGTTTTTGGTGTGAATCACTAAACAGGTGGCGCTGCTATGAATCCTTTTTCTCGATTTACGCAACAGCTTTATCCCAAGAACTACTGCCCAGATTTTTACGAAACTTCAGATTCTGTTAGTTCTTGAAATGAATGGATGCTGTTTACATTTTGTTGAAAATTTCGCAACAGGTTGTGCTGCTTTTTTTACGATTTTTGAAACAGCTCTATCTCAAGAACTCACGTATGGATTTTCATCAAACTTCATACTTGGTTAGTTCTTGACATTGATATTTATCAGGAATGTACAAAATTTATTTTTAGATCTTTTCTCAAATGGAGATACAGCAGTATCAACATAGTTGAAAACGTGGGACTCACAACAAATGAGAACTAGAAGTAACACTTATAAAACTTCAAAACCCAATATAGTCGTAAGCGAGAGTACATAAAATTTTAATTGTTTTTCCTTCATTATATTTCGCTGAGAGTGGGTTCCGCGCAGTAGCTAATTTACTGTACAAGAAAAGGAACAGATATATTTGAACCTGACTATTTGTGACTGATGTTAAAGAAATTTGAATCCAGCATGAACAAATTATTAAAACTTAATTTGACTCAATCATTTTGTTATTTCTAAAAAAAAAAAATTCTTATTGGTTTTGTGTTTATTTTTCAATTTTTAATAGACAATTTTTTTACTACATTTGAGGGTCATATAAATTAACTTGTACTTTGTGATTCTTAACGGATAGATAGACAGATAAAATATACATAATATGCAATAATGTTTTAATATTTTGTATAATTAACTATTATAGAAGAGGAGGGGCGTTGGCATTTTTTTCTCTTATAAAAGGGGCGGTGGCCCAGAAAAGGTTGGAAACCTATGATGTAAATGAAGGTGGAATCTAATAACTTAACAGTTAAAACAGAAAACCTAAGTCACATAAATGATTATGGCTATTAAAATTTGTCGATTACTAAATATTAGTGAATCATTTTTAAATAATTTGTAAAGTTTTGTAAAATTATTTTAATAATTTGTTCAAACCTTTAATACGAACTTGTGTTTTTGATATATTTAACTTTTTTTAAATTTTTAATGATAGTAAAATTATTAACAAGTAATCACACTATCACTGATAAACTAAAATATAATACATTTCATATAAATAAGTGTTTGAAAATTTAAGCATAAGTAGTGATTCATAAGAAGTGGTTATGTCTATTTAACTGATGAAGTGACTCATAAAATCTCAAAGTAATCCAAAACAAATGTGATTTTTTTCTTTTCTTCGTGATTTTTAACTGATAAGTCACAATAAAAATTATTTTTGCATGTGTGAAGTAATCACTTTCGATGATCTTTCTTACTTTTTAGTTACTAAATTACGGGCTTTAATGGCCCAATGGTTAGTGTCGCGTGTTAAAAATGAGAAGTATGATCAGATGTTTGTGGTTTCGAAACCTGCAAGAAAAATTATCAAGAAAATGTTGTTATGTTAATGCATCTTACCTGCGAATAACGCTTATCATCGAAAGGGCATAAGCTAATCTTATTCTGTGTTAACGTGTGCAGACGTTGTGCATCATAATTTTTCAAACTATCGAAAAACTTCGGTTATAATATTGTGTTAATGAAAATTCAAATTATATACATCATAAACAGCTTCTCTATACACTTCAGTGATGTGATCGTGATCATGTGTGCGTTTCGAATATAAAGAATGCTTTCAAATATGACACAACTTTGTTTCTTGAAATGCCAATTGTTGCACGGGTATAAACTTTAAAGACTCTATATTTAATAACTTCTGTCCTAATATATCCTTCTCTCACACCATTTAAGTTAAAAACCGTTCAACACAAACTTTTCATCAATATACTAAATAATGATTGTTCAGAATAAACACCTATTTGATAAACACTAGTATATATAAAACATTGAAAATGAGAAGTTTGAATTGTATTGTGATTCATTTAATGAAATCATGTGGTATACATTACATATTTGTCGATAAAGTTATGAAGAGAAAGCTAAAAATTCAACTATGATAGTCTTTCATTGAAAAAAATTTAAGAAGACATGCTTAAAAATCATTAAATTTGGTTACGAAGTACGTTGTAAGATGTGAGTGTAAAGAGTGCATGTCCATTATTTGATATTTAATACTCAATTTTCTTTGTTGATTTGAAAACGCTTATAATCTTTTTGAAAACTTTAGTATTATATTTTTACTAACATAGATGCGAATGTTCAAGGGAAGAATTTTTATGAATGATTAAGTATTTCTTTTTATTATTGTGTGATTCAAATATTTATATTTATTCATCTCTTCATTATAAGTTTGTTGTTGTTGTTGTTTAATATATTTAATTGGTGGTTTTAAATTTTTACTTAGTGTAAATTTTATTTTCTTTAGTAATTTTAATAAAATTATGCATATTATGAATAAATGTTAGTACATTATATAAATAAGTTTAAAAATGTGAAAGTTAAATCGCTTTGCGTTTGAATATATTTCTGTCAAGTAGTAAAGTTAACTTGTATAAAATAAGTAAATTGCATCGAGTCATATTCTTAAGAGTTAGTTTAATTTTTGAAATATCAAATTTAAAAACTAACAGAATTAATACAACACATACGTATAAGTGTCAAATGTTAGTATAAAACTGATAATCAAAAACGATATAAATTATATTTACGTTATTAAGTAATGGGAGCAATGATTAGTGTGGTGTTTAAAAAAAATGAGAAGATTGGTAATTAATAAAGATAATTTCAAAATTGTAAACAACCCACAGAAAGTATGACTCATCAAATCACTAGTTTTAAGTCTTTGCAAAGCAGTTAGATCTTCGACACTTTTTGAAGTCTAAATGGGATAAAAATGAAAGGTTTTAATTCTTTTCCAATACAATGTCTAATTAAAAATAAAAAATCAACCAACGATGTTTTTTATGGTTTTGAATTTTCGAATAAGAACGTATATGTATGAAGTAACATAACCCAATTTTTTAAAAAAAGATTAAAATCTCATATATATTATAAAATATATTATTCATCAAATATATTATTCATTAAATAAGAAGTGTGTTAATGAATATTAAGATATATGTTTGGTAAATTAAAAGATAACAGAATAAATTTTTCTTCGAATATTAATCAGTTTTAAGATGAGATTAATTCTATAGGTCTTCGTCACTTCTTAATATCTAAATAATAATAATAATAAAAGTTAAAAGTTTAAATGATTTTCAAATATAATGTCTAACAATAATAATAATAAAATCATTCAAATATGTTTTTTATGATTTTCTATTTACAAATAGGAATGTACATGTTTGAAATAGTATAAGCAATAAAAAAAAATTAAAATCTTAAAGGTAATTTCATTAAAACATTAATTAAAATTGTCAAATTAAAAAAATAATTATTAAATAACAAAATCTGAAGTTAATTGCAATTGAAATATTTCTCATTCAGAATAGGATTTGATAAGAATTACTTCACCTCTTTGGGGAAATCCCAACGATTAGTCATATCATACCTGTCTTAACTTGCTAGTGATTCACAACAACATGCTGTGTTGATAAGAGTTTATCAAACATTCTTCTTCAAGAAAGTGCGGAATGAAGGCGAATTCATATGTTGGTAAGTATAATTTGAATATAAAATGTATAAAATGACTTAACTTTTAAATATTAATATGTTTAAGAATATACTTTCAAAACAATTTATTGCGTGGTAATATTTTAAAGTTATTCATAAATTAACTGACTCTCACTTTTTCACCCACGTAAAATATTTCTCTTAAGGAAAAAAAAAATTAATTTTCATATAAAAACTTTTTGAATTGCATGAAAGTTGGTTTTATAAAAATATTTTGAAAAGGGTTTTAATACTTTTAAATTCATTTATGCCAAGAAAATATTTTGAAATGGTTAGTTTCTCAATCGTTATTTTTTTTTAATCCAAAAAATTCTAATGTTATTAATTTATCAAACTACCCATTCGAATAAAAATTATTTTAAAACTACTAATATTTATTTATATTTTTTACATAACGTGATGTTTATATCACAGATAATATGTTCTAAGATTTAAAACGCAAATGGTGAATCATTGCACTTTGAACTATCTTTACACGAGTTAATTATTAGAAAAATTAATCTTTGATAATTACACTTTGAAAAAATGTTTACTTTAAATTTTTAGTGACATGTCAAAACTTAAGGAGTTTTATTTGAATTTTGCATAAAAACTTTAACTAGAATTTTTGAATAGGTCTTTCAGAATATTTATTGTGAGATGAGAATAATCTTTTAATTTGGCAATTTTTTTTAATGTTTTTATTCTAATTGCATGAGATTTCATTTTGAGTTGGCGATTTTAATCTTTCGTTTTTTATTGTGTGAAATATTTTATGTTAAATTGGCGATTTTAAACATTTATTTTCTCATTGCTTGAAGTATTTTTATTCTTACTTGGTGATTTTAATCAATCATTTTCTTACTATTTGAAATATTTTGTATTAATTTGCTGATTTTATGTTGATACTCCAAACAGTTAGGCTGACGCGCGCGAACACATCTCATTACAAATATTAGTTTAAAAGAGTACCCAAAGTGGGGGTCTTTCTGAAATATCCTCATTGACGCAAGGTTTTCCAAGGTTAAAGGAAAATTAACAGACTCCAAACAGTAAAAACCGACGAGCGCGATTAAATGTTAGTACGTAAAATTCCATTTTGAAACATTCTTTCATTTAAATTTTAAAGTTATTTTTTAATTATTCTACAAATTCAATTGTATATTATGTTTCACTAAAAATATCGCTCGAAATAATGTATGTGAATGTGTGCAATACGGGAATCATGTGATCTGCCTCCCCGTGGCGATTCCTGGGTAAAAGTTTTGACCCTAGGTCACTTTCAGCTAAAGATCACACCTATCGGCAAAAAAAATTACGCACACATACATTCAACATGCACATACATACAACACACACATACATACATACACATACATACAACACACACATACATACATACATATATACAACACACGCATATACATACACACACATGCATGCATGCAACACACATACATACGTACATACATACAATACACACACATGCATACAACACACAAACATACATTCACACACATACATGCATACAACACTCACACACATACATACACATACATACAACACACACAAAATAATAATAATAATCAATTCAATTAAATTTTCACCAAGCTTCGAAGAAAACCACATATTCCGAACAGTTAGGGCGACGAGTGCGATTCAATGCTAGTACGTAAAATCCCATTTTGAAACATATTTTTTCATTCAAATTTTAAAGTTATTTTTTAACTATTCTAAAATATCAAGTGTATAACACAGTTGATTAAAAATAGTACTCGAAATAATTTTAAAGTTCCTTCATTAAATAAATATTCAAAATTATTATTCCCATTACCAGCATGTGTTATTTATGATAATGGATAAATATAAAAGTGGTGGAAGTCATTCTAAGAAATTCTAAACCAATATTCATACATGATTTAACGAAAACTATAAACTCCGAACGGTTAGATCGACGAGCGCACGTCAATTTCATTGCAAAAAAATTAAAGTCTCCCTATTAAACATTAATATCCGCTTAAAACTCCAAAAAAGGAAAAAATAATTCAATCTTAACAAAATTACTCCTAAAAAAATAATTCATTAATTCACCATAAATGCTCCCTTCTTAATTAGTTCTTTAAAATATCAACCCGCGAAAAAAAATAAATAAATAAATATCCTTCGTGTATTAGTACTCAAAAATAATAATTTCCCCCAAAATATCCGCTTAACTCATCATGTAAGAGTACAGTGGAAAAAAAAAAAAAAAAATCAAACTCTCCAAAATTTCTGCTTCAAATCAAAAAATAAACTCTTAAATTACAACAAACTGAAAATTTTAAAGTCCCCACATTAAAATTAAAAAACAGTCGTGCAATAGTACAGAAAAAAACATTCTACGTCCCCAAAATATCCGCTTAACCCCTTATTTAAAACACGGTGAAAAAAAAAATCAATCTACCCAAAATTTCTGCTTAAAATCAAAAAATAAATCCTTAAATTAAAGTTCACCGAAAAATTTTAAGTCGCCACATTAAAATTAAAAAACCACTCGTACAATAGTACAGAAAAAAACATTCTATGTCCCCAAAATATCCGCTTAACCCCTTATTTAAAACACGGTGAAAAAAAAAAAAAAAAAAATCAATCTCCCCAAACTTTTTGCTTAAAATCTAAAAATAAATCCTTAAACTCAAGTTCATCGAAAAAAATTACCACATTAAAATATCCTATCATACTACAGCACGCCGAAATAATTAAAGTGGTCTTCATTATTTTTAATTATTATTTGAAATTAATTTTAATGATTTATTTGTAAAATTGGATTAACTTTTACACTTGACTCAAAATAAATTTAAACTGTTGAAAATTTTAAAGTTTAAATTATTAAAATTTCTTAATAAATCACCACTCGAAAAATAATCCCTCATACTAGAGTATGTTGAAAAAATTTCACTCATAATTTTTAATTACCTTTTTTAATGAACAACAGCATAACTCAATCGAAAAACATACCCCACATACTGTAACACGCCGAAAATTTTTAAAGTCCCCGCATTAAAAAACACCCCCATACTATAGTATGGTTTAAAAATTCTAACTCCCTGAAATTCCCGCTTAAAATTAAAAAAAAATCCTTTTAACCCCTTCTCTTACAAGACGATGTCAGAAGGAGGATTGAGGAGGAGGAGGAATGAGGAGGAGGATTGAGGAGGAGGTGTGAGGAGGAGGAGTGAAAAGGAGGAGCCCTCCTCCCTCCTCAGCTCCTCAGCTCCACGCCAAAAATTTTTAAAGACCCCACTTAAAATTAAAAAACACTCCCATACTATAATATGGTTTAAAAATTCTAACTCCCTGAAATTCCCGCTTAAAATTAAAAAAAAAATCCTTTTAACCCCTTCTCTTACAAGACGATGCCAGCAGGAGGATTGAGGAGGATTGTGGAGGAGGAGGAATGAGGAGGAGGTGTGATGAGGAGGCTTGAGGAGGAGGAGCCCTCCTCCCTCCTCCGAGCCTCACGCCTCCTCCCGGGGTCGGAGCCCCATTTTTCCCCTACTGATATTGTTATATCAAATATAAACTTACAAAAATATGTTTATTCTTATTTCTGAAAAATCTTAAGCCCTTTAACACAATTTTGGTGGAATTATGGTGTCTGATTCTCCCGCACGTGACAGTGGAATGGCCCTATATCCTTTTCATAAAGATTAATAGATTAGATCTAGTAACAGGATTTTAATTTAATAAGTTGAACTAAGTACGGAATATTGTTAAAAGGAAATTAATACAGTATAAAGGTTAATTTTAGCGAATTTTTTTTTTTATTTGTAATATATATATATATATATATATATATATATATATATATATATATATCAAAATAATAGCAAATCTAAAGACATATGCTATTATTACAACAAGCAAATAATAACAAAGTAGTTATGACCATAAATTAATAGAAAGTATAAAAAACATTATGGAGCATTATAACCAGCAAATAATAATAAAAGTAATTACAAAGACAAAATAATGACAAATAAAAAACATATACTTTTATTGCTACAAACAAATAATAGTTAATAAATTAATTATTAGGACAAAATAATAACAAATGTAAAGAACTTAGTATTTGGACGTAGACACGAAAGGGTTAGAGTCTGATTAATTAAGGGCTAGTATGTTATTTTAATATTTACACTTGCTTCAAAAAATCGAAGAAATCATTATGATTTTTTTTAATTATACTTTTAAAAGCTAATTGCATTTACAACTGTACAATTTTATCCAATATGCTTATTAATCGATCAATGAATCTTTTAAATTGACTGAATACATTTCTATCGAAAATTACATGCCGATGTAAAAAGATATTTTAAAGGATATTTTCTCTTATATAATTCCAAATTTACATACACACACATAAAAAAAGAAAATTAATACGAAAAAATGATAAATACAAATATAATTAACTGAATATTTATTATGGCTATATCTCACATTAAAATAAATAAGCAAATAAAAGAAACAAAAGTTTCGAAGGACGATGTCGACAAATTTGGTCTAAGTATTTCTTTAATGTGGGTGCTTAAATTGTTTGTTGTATCTACAGCGCGATCCAAACTCGGAAGATCTTTCCCAAAACTTATCTTGCAGATATAAATTAATTAGTTTCTAGAATCACATTTGCCGTTATTGTCTAAATTTCTCTTCTTAAAAAGAAAGAAAAAAAAAGTTTCTTTTCCGTCTCCATGTATAAAACTCCGATTCTATCTATCAGAACTGAAACACATTTTCACTTCGAACTCAGGTCTACCATCATCCAAAATGTCTCCGTCCAAAGACGAATTCTTTTTCGCGCAATCTCAAAGATAAATTACCTATTCGGCTTTTCACTTAAAATGCCAATTCCGAATTTCATCAGTAAAAAGCATTTACGGCATTCAAAAGTATTCCTCTTTGAGTATTTAGACCATAAATATGGGAAAACCTATTAGCGAGTAAAGATTGGAGGGTTCATTTTTCTATCGCGCCAGTGAAACCTTCACTCAAAACTTTTGCCCGGGGCTCCCTCACCCCCCCTCCCTATTTATTTATCTCAAGAAAATAATTATAAAGATTCATAAGAGAACGCTAAAACTGATTAGGAAAACTGCGACAAAGAAAACTCCCTCCTTAATCCTTGGAGAAACAGTCAGTCAGAATTAATCTCTCTTGTTAGTCGTTTGCGACATACGATTAAAAATGCAACAAGGATCTTCCACTTTTAAACTTAAAACTTTTCTGCCTCCCCCTCCTTCCCCTTGAGAGTTTCACTTAAGGCTCATTAGCATGCCCCAGAAAAGAACAGGAAAATTAAATCTTATCATTAATTAGGACGGAGACGTTTTCCCCAGAAATCACACTATTGCATTTCTTTTTCCTTTCTGGCCTTACTCTTTATATATATCGCTCTCTTTCTCTCTACAAATGCCTCCTTATGAATTTCCTCCATTTGAATATACATCTATATAAATATATATCCCCAGGAGAAGCAAAAATGCTCGCTTAATTTGTTTTCGAAATAACTTAACGATTACCGGCCGGCCCTCTCGAAAATTATTCACTTAAAATGCCCCTGTTCGGGACAAGAAGATAGATTGAATCGGATATGTCACACTGTTTTGCCCATTACGTGTTATAAATAAAATTATCACGCCATTTTTGATGTTTCCTTCTCTCTCCCCCATCTTGCTTCATACAAGCGACATTTTTCGTGCAGGAGAATTCTGTGAATGATATTTAAATAACCATAAAATATCAGTAACGCAATCCTTAAACATAAAAAAACACACACACAACGGCTCTAATTTAATTAAAAGCAGAACAGAAGTAATTTCCCGATTAAATGTTATAGCTCTCACGTTTTTATTTTTTTTCTAATTTTTAACGTTTGTTTCTGTGTTTTAAATTACGTTATTTTTGCTTCTTAAGTAATTGTCGTAATCATTGAAATATTGTCTCAGCCTCAATTAAGCAAAGACCGTTGCATTTTTTCTAATTCATTCTCCTCACATTCGGATATAAATTACTCGAGCAATTAATTGATACTTGGGCAACATTTGGAGTTTTTGCCGTATTCTTTGATTTCTCCTTTGGCGTAATGTAACATCACTTTTAATGACAAATTCCTATTCTTAATTATCCGTGTAACAATTACAGCTAAAAGTAGAAATTATGACTCTAATGCAGTTTTCAATCGCATCAGTATGCAATTTGTTGAAGAGTGTAAGAGGAAAAAATGGATAAATCATTGCATTTTTCAAAGCTATTCCCTGAAATTTTAATGTCCCATTATGATTATAATTAAAGCGAACAATTTCACAATATTAAATAAATCCTTTAAGATATAATGAAAAGAAACTTATGTGAATTTCAAAGTAATTATTAAAAATCTAAATCAGAATATTTAAATTACATTGATGTTTTATTTTTAGATTAAAAAATAGTCACATCAAACTCAACTTTTTTTTTCATATTCGTTAACGAAAATGGTGTTTTAAAGAAATGTCTTTAAAGATGAAAAAGATTTTAAGAAATTTTTTTTGTAAAGTTAACTCAAAATGTGTACTTAAAATTCTTTCTAAAATATTAAATACCACATTTCCAATATTGTTCCAATTTTTGCCAACTCCTATGTTTGATATAGTTCGTTGTTTAACGATTTATTCTATATTTTGATTTTGATTTGTAGTATTATCTAATGGTTCTATATATATTTAACTTATGTATATAGTAATATCGTAAAATTTAGTACCAAAGTTCACCTTTTATATGTTTTTCATACATGAGTTTTACATTTAAACATTTTATTATTATCGTCCCAATTTATTCTCATTAATTATAATGATATTTTATTAAGCTATACTGTTTCGTTTATAATGTATGCTTTTCATATTATAAAAATTAAATGGATATCCTGCGTTTTATTCTAGGATCACCGAATATCCCAATCACTCTTGTTTTTCAATTTAGCTCAAATGTGTTTAGTATATTTGATATGCCTACAATATCATGACCCTACTTTATTATCTTCTTGCCAGTGTTTTTAGATTTTCTCTTCCTACATTATATAGTTAAAGTAAGACGATACAGAACTATATATTTAAATATGTATTTGAAAGAAAACTAATGCGTAAAAAAATAAAAATTTGCACAAAGGAAACAGCAATCATACAGTCATAAATATAATAGCCCGGGAGCCGGTGACATCAAAACTTCCATCAACGCGGACATGAAAAAATAATAATGTAAATCGATAGTAAAAAAGCATAAGAACAAATGGAGCTGGATTTGACATGTAGAAGATAAATTTAATTACATTAATGCCTTTTAAAAAGCTATGTTTAACGTCCGTCATGGCGGATATTAACCGTATAAACAGTATTTTATAGAAATTTTTGTACTCTTTCAGAAAAAGCTGCTTATGACAAACTTTATTTTGCCGAAAAGTTTGTCATAGCTGTTTTAGAGAGGCTTAACAGTGTTTATGGCTTACTCTGTTTCGCGTCGACGCTGGCCAAGTCGCGAATTTCCGCGAAAACAGTAAATCATTAGTTTTTTAATAATAATTAATTTTATTAAACTTATTTTCAGCTTGTCAAGACTAGTCATATACCAAGCTCAATTTCTATATATGATTTTTTACTATTGATTTACTTTTCTTTTTCTTCGATCCACGATGATGCAACTTTTGATGTTACCGGTTCCTTGGACTATAAATGAACGTTTGACTTACCCAGTGACATCTGGGGACACTGATAAAATATTAAAATACGTATTAATCAATTTATAATTTCAATTTATTTCATATTGTATACATTATATGATAAATTTGACCCGTATCTTGCGATTTTTAGGTACATTCATTACAGTAATGAGGTAATTATATGTTTTTAGGTGCATTCGTAATTATGTAAATATATATGTAGCATACCTATGCCGTCTGTCTCTCCCTATATAACAGAGAAAAAACTGTCCAACTGAATCGTCTGAAATTTAAAATGTATAATTGTTGGATAATTTTGTCAAGTCATTTTAAATTTTATGAAAATCGGATGCATAGTTTAATTAGGGACAATCAAAAGTATTCCGTTGCATTACGGTCAAGGAGAAAAAAATAGTTTCAAGTGCATTTTAAGGATGTTACTCTTTCGAACATAATAAAATTGATATGATTCTATGAAGTAAACACTGAAATATACGTTCTGTACAATATGGTATGCAAAGAATATTTGTTATTAATTTACAGGGCCACACAAAAGTGCTCCATTACATAATGTAATAGGAGAAAACATTGTTTTGGGACCATTTTGATTACATTAAACTACAGTCGAGTCTCTATATAACGAAATCCACCGTACCAATAAAAAATTCGTTATATAGAGAAATTCGATGTATAGAGAATGCTGTCAAAAATCATTTTAATGTGTGAAATTTGAACAAATATTATTTTTGATCTTTTGAATTAAGAATTTGAAATGTTTAAAAGTAAAAATTAACCTAACATTTTATTTCTTAATTATTTAAGCTGCTTCAAAAAAGAGAACAGACATTTATTTGAAAGCCTAATGAAAATCAAATAAGGAAGACTTGCATTAATTTCAGACGAAGAAATCTGTAATTTTTGTTGTTTTGATTTTAAAATTGTTACGCTCTCAAAAACAAAATGCTCAAATTTTAGCAAGGAATGAAAAATTGTAGTTAACATTTTCCTCCATTTGAAGGCCTCTTTTATGTGCCTCTCCTGATTCCTCTCTTTATGTGTATCAATCCAACTGACACTTTTTTGAGAAGGATGTGGAAAGGTGTGTGGGAGGTGGGATGAATTCGTTGGATTTAAAGAACAAGGAGAGAAGTAATATAAAAAAAATTCAGCAGTGACGAAAAATCAAAAATAGGTGATGGAAAATTGATTCCATATGATCTGGAAGTTTTTTAAAACTGAATAAATTAAGACCAATTTATGAAAAAATGCATTATATGGAGATAGATATTTCGCTATATAGAAACTGTTTTTAATGTAATCGTGCGAAAAGGGAACCGTTCCTACTAAAAATTCGTTATATAGAGACTCAACTGTAGTTCTTATTTTATGAAATTGATATACATTTTGCTGAAGTTTACTACAAATTATTTCCTGTATAATAGAAAGCAGATAATATTTACAGGGGTTTTACAAAAGGTTTCCGATGCTATACTGTATTTAAAGTACTGTATGCTATTACACTGAGAAATGAATAATTTTTAAAACTTCCTTATAGTACGAACGCACCTCATTTGCTACGCTTGACGTGCAATTTTTGAATTGTATTACATGAACAAAGTTTTATTATTATTATTATTATTCAACTACAAATAAATTTACAAAGAAAACGAAAAATTATTTTAAAAATATTTATATTGGAAACAGTGTGTGACGAGTAAATTACGATAGAAACGCTTACATAAAAATTCGTAATTCATGCACGAATAAATGATATTTTAAATAAGATGTAGTACGTGTTAAGCAGAACTTCATTTCTTTCAACAACAATAAAATTTTATTTACTCCTCATATCAATAATTGCCAACAAATTGTTCAGATCTTGCGTTCAACCTCGAACGCATAATGCACCACAGATTCGACAACTCTAATCAACTTAGAGATCCCGATTATGACTAATTGGGACCTCTGGGCAAAGAAAAATTAGAGAGTCCCTTTCGAATCATTGCAACATTATTTAAATAGAATGGATGGTCACCCATATGTGTATTATTAAGCATATAGACATATTTTCGCAACTTGGATATAATTAGAAGAAAATTCTTAATAAATTCAACACGTGAAAGAGTTGGAATTGGAAAAAGAGAGTAAATATTTTATAATTTGATGTATGGATTTTTTTTTTTGGGGGGGGGGACTTAAAGTCCGGTACCCTTGGGCAAAGTCCTGATTTGCCTATGCGATAATAAGGGCCTGGTGATTAGGTTTCAATTACGTTACGGTTAGTCGTCTTAGGTTATATTTAATTTCCGGTCAGGTTACAGTTAGGTTATGATTATGTACAGTTACATTAATGTTAAGTTGCACAGTTAGGTTACAGTTAGATTATGGATAGGTTATGATAAGGTGACGGCTAGGTTACATTTATGTTATATTTAAGTTATGGTTAAGTTGCAGTTACGTTTCAGATAGGTTACAATAGAATTAAGTTATGGCTATGATTTTATCCACAGGCTGACCATTACACATGTTTTGATTAAAAATATATACTTAATTTTGTAAAATGGCCCTGAAAATGTAATGCTACATATACTAACCTTTTAGTTAATCATTGTGGATCGATTTCATTCACGGTATAGTAGGATTTAAAAATGATATAATTAGTTTGAAAATCAAAATGTCAAAAAACAAATAGTTACACGACTTAACAATGATTTTTACGGATAAATACATATCAACATTTTAACACGCAAATCACGCAATCGTTAGACACATATTTCATCCTCCGTTTCCCATTGCAATCATTTTGAGTATGCACGCAAAGATTTTGGGTACAATACTGTATCCGAAGTACTGTCTATACTATAACAGCAAGATCTGAATATTTTTAAAACTTCGTTATCGTACGAACGCACTTCATTTGCTAAGTTTCACGTGCAATTTCCAACTTGTTTTTTTTTTTTTTTTTTTTTTTTTGTAGAAAATTATTACATTTATTGAAATTTTTAAATTCTGTCTATAATTTAAAAACGGATTTAATGTATCTGAAATTGTTACTGACAATAGCTGAAACCATCTTGTGACTATGTAAATAAGCAACTGAATTGGATTTGAGCTTTATGGCTTTATTTTAAAGCATAATGAAAAAAAGTTTTTTTTTTTTAATTATTATGTTAGAAAATTACAAATAATAAAATTATCCTTTTTTCCTGTAACAAAAATATGTTACATTCCCGATTACAAAATTGACTAAAAAACTACTATGAATTGTTTATGGTTTATGATCAAACGGTTTCTGCAAGGAACACATTACATTTATTAAGAAAGCTCTTATATAATTTAAAAAATATTAACTAATGCATCAGAAATTGTTTTTGCTTCAAGTCCTCAAATCATTTCAATATTTTTAGGTAAGTAGCAGCCATAAAGATTTGAGAATACTCAATTTAAAAGCATATAGAAAAATAATAATTTTTTTTTTTAGAAGACGTCAGATAATAAAATTATTCTATTAATTTCTTCTTTTTTTCCCCATAAATATACTACAGTTTCCATTCTTATTTAGTGAAAAGGATTAAAAACAGCTTTAATTAAAACATGATAAGAAATAAGTTTTTTTTTTTTTTTTCTCACAAATTCAATTTTAAAAGATGTCAAATAATGCTGTTAATTTCCAGCATTTTTCTTTCGTTTTTCTTAATATTCTAACGCAATACAAAAGACGCTTTATTAAGATTTCCTAACAGTCCTGAGAGAAATCTGACAAACAACAAAAAAATCGAGTGCTGTGTAATCAGTCTTACACGTCTCACAAAACATAAAGCATAAATGAGGTTTAATTATTCAAGATTGCAAAAAAAGATCTCATAAAATGTCTTTCTGAGACTGAGATCAGGAGGTTGCTTTTAAAGCTAGATATTTTCTTTGGGGGAATGCTAATTAAGAAGATAATATTTTACGCTTTTTATATCATCGCTCTCAAGGAAAAGAAATCTAACATTTATACTTTTAAAACTTGCGTAGAAAATAAAACATCAGACTCCAGAATTTTTCATACGGTTATAATTTATGTGTATTTATTTTCTTTCTTTTTTTCAATACGTTAGGCATTACAGTTACAGTATATCCCTGAAAGGTTATGAATAACATGTATAGTCATTTTACAGAGCCTCTCAAAGCAACATAATTACATTACCAAGTACGGATTGTTGTTAAGGATACTCATCACTCAGTTTCCGAATCTTAAGTCTATGGGCATTTGATGCATTAGTGCATTTAAAATAATCTCAACTAATGCATAAAAAAATTGTTCTTGCTTCAACTCTTCAAACCATTTCGAAATTGTTTAAATAAGTAGCGGCGTTAAGTTTTGAGATTCAAAAACATGTTGAAAAATTACAATCTTTTTTAATAAACGTCAGATAATAAAATTATTCTATTAATTTCCTCATTTTTTCCATAAATATGCTACAGTTTCCATTGTTATTTAGTGAATAGCATTAAAAACAGCGTTAATTAAAGCATGATGAGAAATAAGGGTTTTTTTTCCATTTTAAAAGATGTCAAATAATGCTGTTAATTTCCTGCCTTTTTCTTTCGTTTTTCTTAATATTCTGCGCCATACAAATGACGCTTTATTAAGATTTCCTAGAAGTCCTGAGAGATATCTGACAAATAACAAAAAAAAAAAATTCGAGTGCCGTGTAATCAGTCTTACGCGTCTCACAAAACATAAAGCATAAATGAGGTTTAATTATTCAAGATTGCAAAAAAGCTCTCATAAAATGTCTTTCTGAGACTGAGATCAGGGGTTGCTTTTAAAGCTAAGATATTTCTTTAGGGGAATGCTAATTAAGAAGGTAATATTTTACGCTTTTTATATCATTGCTTTCAAGGAGAAAAAAACTAATATTTACACTTTTGAAACTTGTGCAGAAAATAAAATGGCAGACTGTGGAATCTTTTATACTGTTATAATTTATGGTTATTTAATTCTTTATTTATTTATGTACTACGTTAGGCAGTAGATTTACAGTATACTCTTGAAAAGCTATGAATAACATGTATAGTCATTTAATAGAACTCCTCAAACCAATTTAGATATATTACTATATACGGCTTATTGTTAAGGGTACTCGTCAATTAGTTTCCGAATTTTCTTCGGCAATGTTAAGTCTATGGGCATTTTTGATGCATTTTTATATTTAAAACATCTCATTTGGAAATTAATATTTTAAACTTCTTTTTCTGCATACTCTTGTTAAAGGATTTCTCTTTTTTTTTCTTAGTTCTTAAAATATTTCTGAAGTCTATGCTTAATTTCATATGAAGTGTTAAAACTTGACACCCAATTCGCCCATATTAACATATTCGACAAATATAAAATATCAAATTAAACTTAGACATTATAAATATTTTGACGGCTAAGAAAATTAAATAAATTGCACCTCGGAAATTAAACGTCAGAAGTAGCAAACGATTTGCGTTCATATAACAGCGAAGTTTTAAATTATTCAGATCTTGATGTAGTATAGTATACACTATACAGTACTTTGGATACAGTATGATATCGGAAATCTTTTGTATGTCCCTGTAAACACACCACAGTTTCCAATCTTATTCAGTGAAAAGGATTAAAAACAGCTTTAGTTAAAGCATGATAAAGCATGAACTAATATTTTTACCAATCGCGAGTAAGATTTCTTACAATCGCGAGAAAAATCAAAAGAAAAAAAAAACCTAGCCGTTGGGGGGGGGGGGGGGGGGCACCGTAATACTTACCCATCATAGATATGCATAATATAAAATATGAAAATAAAACATATGTAAATTATTTATAAAATGCACCGCAATTCTAAAATAAAATTTAAACGCATACACCAAACTACTCAAATAATACCAAATTTCGTAAAAAAAAAAAAAGAAATAAAAATAAAATAAATCGTATAATTCCAAAAATAATTATCATATTAACTAACAGTTTATTGCGTTGGATTAAGCGTCTTGTATCCATTTAAAATATGAGGACCCCAGAAGCCAAGGGGTACAAGAGACAAAATTTAGATTTCGAGTAAATTGAGTTCAAAGTTACACATCAACTGTAATTGAAGGAATTGAACTATGAAAATTTTCCTTATTTCTTAGTGATCCTTGAACTCTTGTTTCAATAACTGTTTTAAAAAAAGGTGGAATAGAATATTTTTTAAATTTATAACTAAGCAATATTTATTATCATTCGGCACTTATACCCCTTGGCTTCCAAGCATTAATGAAAACTGCTTGAAAATTAAAGGGTACAAGTACCAAATGAACACAAGAAATGAAAAACTATTAAATAAAAAATTGTATTTATGAAAAAATTAAGATTAATGTTGATACAAATAAATCAAAGGACAAAATTTTGTTTTAATATAAATTCTAAAAAAGGAAAAATTATGAAATAAAAAAATGAATTTACGAAAAATTTATGAACATGGTTGATATAAATGAATGAAATGAAAAACTTTTGTTCTGATATAAGTTTTAAAATTTTATTATAAGTTTAGAAACATTGGAATTTCATATTTTTAAACACTTACCAACAAAGTTGAAAAGTGAATATGATTTTGGTTTGTCAGTCCGTCTGTCCTAACTCTCGTAAATATATTCGGATTGCCCTGAAATTTTTGGGAATTATTCATGTTTACCTCAACACGAACTTATTGCAAATGAAGTTTCTAACATGATTAGTTTATTTACAGGGACAATCAAAAATTTTCCTTACATTACGGGTTATGGGAAAAATCGTTTTAAATGAATTTGATATATGTTACACCTTGTCACATGTTAAAATTTATATGCATTTATGAATTGCACTAAAATAGACATTCTATATAATCTGAGGTAAAAAGAATAGTTATTATTTACTTACAGGACCACACAAAAGATTTACATTACCTAATGATAAAGAGGGTATTATTTGCGACTTGTTTTAATTATATTACAATTTTCATGTATAATAAAATTAATGTATATCGCTGAGGCTTAATATAAATTATTTCGCACATAATACAAAGTACACAGTATTTACAGGGACACAAAAAAAGATTTCATATAGGCAGTGGCGTAGCTAAGGGGGGCGTCCGCCCCGGGCGTCGAGGCCTAGGAGCGCCAAATTGAGAGAAATTGTTATATATCTATATCGGGGTGGGGGCGCAAAATTTCTTGCTGGCCCCGGGCGCCAAAAAACATAGCTACGCTACTGCAAATAGGACCGAATTTCTATCCGAAGTACTGTATAATTATCGATGATGATTGATGGATGAACAAAAAGCTATTTTAATTATGATTTGCGCTTTTAAGTTTCACTAAATTTATACACGTTATATGATATGTATAAATGCTATAGTTTATATACAGGGCTACACAAAAATACTCGTAAAGGTTACAGAATATGAGCGTACTTTAATTAAAGATTGCTTTTAAATAAGTCTTGTATTTCTATGATGAACTGCATTCAATTTACTAAGAAATGCTTGTAAAATATATATAAAATGATATACAGGATCACACACAAATTTTTATACATGGTCATCGATGAATGATAATTTCTAGAAATATAATTTCAGTAGTCTTAAGTGTGTTTAATTTAAAGTAAATTTCAGCTAAATACTGGCGTATAATAAAGATTCAAGATAAACTACAGGATGAACAAAAGTATACAAGTATGCTTCCATTTATTAGTATAAACTGCTGAAAGAGAAATTTCAAACTGTTATGCGTTTTCTTGCTAAAATAATTTTTCCCATTATACAGTATATATCAACCGACAAACAAAATATAGGGCAGTTCAAAAGTATCAGAATACATATTTGGGAATGGACAGTAACACTTTATTACCCTCAATAGCAAAAATTTTTAAAGATTTCAGGGAGTGTTGGAAAGTGTTTCATAATCCATGCTTAACGCATGATTTTTCTTACTTGATAACAGTTAAAATGCATATATTTAATGCATAAAAAAGCAAATGGCTTTGTATGTATGTCGTTGGTCGTGCTTCTACTATCTAGACGTTAACGGACACAACTGCACTTATACTCCTTGGCCTCCATGCGTTTCACAGTTTTGGGAAAGAGGTTAAGTGACTGATCCCTATAACTCAGTACATAATGAAAAAATCACTTTTAACTCTTTACCTACAAATAAATAGACATATTTCCAGATAGCCTGTGCACTTAACTCATTTTTTTCAATTTTGTCACTTATACCCCTTGGCTTCTGGGCTCCTCGTATATCTTTAAATTGAAATTTGAATGAAATACAGGGCTATGAAAAATCGAAGTGTGTGGAAAGTAGGATTACAAATATCTCAGTGACTAATTATCCGATTCACTTAGTTTTGTGTTATTTTATTTTATTTTACATCCACTCCTTAAAATAAAAATAAAAAATTGAAAATTTTTATATTATTCTTTTCATTAGAACGAACATTTTGAGAGTCCGAAAAAAATAGTTTCGGATAATCGAGGTTACTGATATTCAATAGGCTTATTTTTATTAGTACATACAAAGTACACACCAAATTTCAAGTCTCTATCTCAATTTGATTAATTTACTATTTTTTAGCGGAAAATTTTTCGTAAATCCCAGAAAATTTTTCTTATTTTTCTGGAATTTACGGGAAATTTTCCATTAAAAAACAGTAAGTTCTATTGGCATCTGGATTCTCACTAGTATTTCCTTAAAATCGTCCGTTTTTTTTTTTTTTACAGTGAAGTTATGTAGTCCTTAGGGACTTATCCCTTTTTTATGCACATTGATTAATTCTTGAATAAATGAATCTTTACCTGCAAATATCTCGTCGACCAAATTCGAACTTTCTATTATTAGCAGGTACTTTCGTAATTTTGAAAATAAGAATTAGAATTAGTTTAAGAACAAATTTATTAAAACATAATGGAAAGTAACATTTTTAATATTAGGAAAAATCAAATAAAGAATTTACTACCGTAATTTCTTTATTTTTTAGCGCATTCCATGTAGTCCATACAAATGAAACTTTATAAAGATTTTTTACCAATTTCGAGAATAATGTAAACAAGTAAGACAAAACATGCATTAAGCATGGATTGTGAAACATTTTCCAACATTTCCTGAAAATGTTTAACAAAACTTCGTTATTCCGTTAAATAAGATATTACTGTCCATATATGTATACCAATACTTTTGAACAGCCCTTTATTTCATCTGTCGGTTGATATATAAATTATATAACGCAGAAATTTAGTTTAGGAAGAAAACGCTTAATTGGTTGAAATTTTCCTTTCAGCAATCTATACGGATAGATGGAAACATACTTGAATACTTTTGTTCAGCCCTGTAGTTTACTTATATAGTATCTTTAATACACAAAAGTATTTTGCTAAAATTTAGTTCAAACAAAAATACTCTTTAAACTATTTAAATCACATTTCCAGAAATTATCATCCAAAGGCGACCACGTATCCAGTTCTTTGCGTGATGCTGTATATAGTTTTATCTATATTCTACAAACATTTCTTAGTAATCTGAATGCAGTTCAATGTAAAAATGCATACCTATTTAAAAACCCTTTTAAGTAAATTACTCTCGTATTCAGTAACCTTTCCGAGATCTTTTGTGTAACCCTGTATATCTAAATTGTGTAACTATTAGCATTTATACGCACTATATAAAATGCATACATGTAGTGAAACTTAAAAGCGAATATCATAATTAAAAGTGCATTTCATCCGCATCAAATAGTCATTATCCATAATATAAAGTATTTGGGATAGAATATACAATTTGAAATCTTTTATGTGTTTCTGTAAATGCTATGCATTTCGTATTATGCATGAAATAACGCATATTAAGCCTCAGCGACGTATATAAATTTGATTTTACATGAAGTAGTTCACCGTAATTAAAATATGTCTCAAACAATTCCCCGCCTTATTCTTATGTAATGGTATTCTTTTGTGGTGGCCCTGTAAATGAATAACAACAATTCTTTTCACAGAATACTTTATGAAATGCATATTTAAATGCACTTCGTAGATGCATATGAATTTGGATACGTTTGACAGAGTGTGACAGCTTTCAATTTCATTCGAAACGATTTTTCCCCATCCATAGGCCGTAATGTAATGGAAAACTTTTCACTATCCCTGTAAATAAACCAATCATGGTAGAAACTTCATATTCAATAGGGTTCGTGCTAGGGTAAACGTCAATAATGTGCAAAAAATTCATGGCAATCCGAGTATATTTACGAGAGTTAGAGCGCGGATAGACGGCCAGACAGATCGAAAGCATAAACATTTTTCAACTTTAATGGAAAGTGTTAAGAAATCGAAATTTATGTAATCAGTCTTACACGTCTCTCGAAGCATAAAACATAAATGAAATTTAATTATTCCAAATAATAATTACTACATTAATTATTACAAATAATAATTATTATAATTATTACAAAAAGCTCTCGTGAAATGTCTTTTGGAGACTAAGTTCATGGGGTTGTTTTTAAAGTTAAGTCATTTGTTTAGGGAAATGATAATGAAGGAAGTAATATTAATACTTTTTATATCATCGTTCTGCAGGAAAAGAAACCTAACATAGATACTTTTAAAACTTGCATAGAAAATAAAAGATTGAGACAACATTTTTAAGTTCTACATATATGCATATTTATAATTTATTTTCCCGTAGTCGTTACTGAGGTACAACATTAGATGTTGTCTTCTGAAATGGCTGTTTGTTAAGACCTTTTCAGAGGGCCATGCAAAAGAAATTAGAGGATGTATTAAGTTTGACGCCGATTGTTACTAAAAGTGCTTTTTAAGGCTGTTGTTTATGTTTTTAAACATACAATATTTTACTTCACTACATGACAAAGAGAGATTTCGTTTTTTCTGCTTCGCTGTCAGTCATTTAATTATATTCCAGAAGAATCTCAGGTAACTAATTGTAAAAACCGCCAAATGATCACGTTTAGTGATATTTGCCGAAATGTCATCATCATTGGTGTCAAAAATATGCTACAAAAAAAAAAAAAGTTTCAACTTGATGATAACTCATCAGCCCGACAACATTCTTTGAATTCGTCGAAATCTTCTTCAACCCTCCCACCTTTCGACTTTTTTTAGATTTTGAGATTTTTTACTCAGCTCAAAGAGAAAATACTGAGTATAATCAGTCTTGTACGACTCACAAAATATCAAGAATAAATGAGATTTAATTATTCAAGATTGCAAAAAGCTCTCATGAAATGCATTTCGAGGTCTTAAATCAAGGGTTATTTGTTATTTTTAAAGCTAGTCATTTCTTTAGGGGGATGCTAATTAAGGAAGTAATGTTTCACACTTTTTGTAGCATATGCTTTGCAGAAAAAGAAACAAAATATTTACATCTTTTTAAAAGAAAATAAATAAAAAAAATATTTCTAGAATGCCGTTTATGATTTTTAGCACATTCCAACAAAGTTGAAAAGTGCTTATGCATTCGGTTTGTCTGGCCGTCTATTCGCGTTCTAACTCTTGTAAATATACTCGGATTGTCATGAAATTTTTGGACGTTAATGACTTTTACCCGAACACGAACCCTATTGAAAATTAAGTTTCTGTCACGATTGGTTTATATACAGGGACAGACGGAATTTTTCCATTACATTACGGTCCATGGGGAAAATCGATTGAAATGAATTTTAAAGATGTTACACCCTGTCTAACATGTTCAAATTTATATGCATATACAAAATGCACTAAAATATGCATTTTGTAAAGTATGCGGTGAAAAGAATAGTTAATATTCATTTATAGGGCCACACAAAAAAATTCCAATACATAATAATTAAGGGAGAATTGTTTGCGACATATTTCAATTATGGTAAACGATTTCATATATAATTAAATTGATTTTACGTTGCTTAGGATTAATATGAGTTACTTCATGCATAATACGTAATGCATAGCATTTACAAGGACACACAAAAGATTTCAAATAGTATATTCTATCCGAAGTCCTCTATATTATGGAAGATGGCTGTTAGATGGATGAAATACATGTTTAATTATGATATACACTTTTAAGTTTCACTAGATGTATGCATATTATATGATTTATATAAATGCTAATTGTTACATAATTTAGGTATGCAGAGTTACACAAAGGATCTCAGAAAGGTTACTAAATATGAACGTAATTTACTTAAAGATAATTTTTAAATATGTTATTCCTTTTCACAATGAACTGCATTTAGTTTACTAAGAAATTTTTGTAGAATATACATAAAATGACATACAGGGTCACGCAAAAAACTGGATACATGGTCGCATTTGGATGATACATTCTAGAAATTTGATTTAAGTAGTTTAAAGAGAACTTATTTTTAAACTAAACTTTAGCAAATTACTTTTGTCTATTAAAGGTACTATGTATTTTACAGGGCTAAACAAAAGTGTTCAAGTATGTTTCCATCTATTAGTATAAATTGCTGAAAGGAAAATTTCAACCAGTTAGACATTTTCTTGCTGAACTAAATTTTACCATTATATAGTCTATATATTAGCCGACAGATCTATTACAGGGCTTTTCAAAAGTATTGGAATACATATTTGGATATGGATAATAATACGTTATTTCCATAGATAACGAAATTTTGTTAAAAATTTCAAAAAGTGTTGGAAAGTTCTTCATAATCTATGCTTAATGCATGATTTTTCTTACTTCTTTTCATTGATGGATAGTTATTTCTTTTTCTATATAAATAATTGAGACGTAACTGTTTTAGCCCTATAATATACAAGAACATAAAAAAAAACTTCTCCGATATATGAACTTTTAGTGGCCTAACAACTCAACCTGTCGAAAAGAAATTTTCAATATACTTATAGGTATGTGCTCGTGATCGTGATGGTTTAAAACAATAGAGCTCTCACGGTTACAGTTGCAGTGAAAAAAAATCGATTTTTTCGAAGAGCAACACCCATTTTTTTTTTTTTTTTTTTTTTTTTTTTCCTGCACAAATTCATCAGCACATTGAAAAACCATGAATGGTGTTGGAATGATTACACTTACGATGAAAATTGCAGGCGTAAAACACTTGGAACACACCCGATCTGGCCGGACACAATTTCTACTATTTCGCGGGAAAAAATGAGATTTTTACCATATAATTAAGATTCCTTTAATTCCTTCAAGGACAGTGGTTCATTCTTGTATCACTTAATTTTAATTCCTAAATGCCACATTGGCATCAGAATAGTGGATTGAAATTTTCACTTTAATTGAATGCGTTAACAAAAGTTTTTGCTTATTTTGAAATAAATTTGTTTTTTAATTCTGGTGCAAATCATTGTTTTCAGCCTATTACGAATATAAATCCCTTGCCCTGAAAGGTTTAAAGAATACTGCATACACATTTATGGGTAAATTTTACAGTATACTTTAAAATTGCGATGCGTTCGCAAGACAAAATATACACCAAAGGCAACATTAATGATTACTTAGATTCTAAGCCTTTCAACTTTCAAATAAGGATAGATTAAAAAAGTTAATGTTGTTTAGAAATAAAGTAAAAAAAGAGGGTTAAGCAAACTTAACTTTTGACGATGTATAATAAAAAGTAGATTTCTGAAAATATTTCTCTGTCATTTATTAAAGCTTTTTTTCAAATCCAAAGGAGCTACTTTCTTATATACTTTATTGAATTCATTTCTTTTCGAAAACGTATTATATTGGCAGGTGTTCTTATTCAGAAACTATGTAATCCAACAGCATTATCCCTTTTTTGATAAGAGCAATATATCTTTGATAAAATACTGTCAAAGTTAGCGCTTTGAATTGAATTTTAGGAAGCGACAGCATGGGAAATTAAAAATTATTTCTGCATTGATGTTGTCAAAGTAGCATCAGCTCGTGACGCACTTATAGTTATTCTCGCGAAAGCCATATTTGTTGAAAATAGCTCTTATTTTATCGGTTTTGTGGAAAACTTTATACCGGATCAACAGTTTCGCTAAACTTTTTTAATGGCCCGACCAGACACATTTATTTTGTTTACCGGTTCGGCCTAGCCCGTTTGAAAATTTAGGTACATCGCGCCGAATCGAGTACGGGCCTCAGACCAAAACCGGGCACGCGCAGCCATTGAAATTAATTAAACAAATGCATGGAATTTCATATCATTTAGGATTTTAAAGATATGAAATTCCATGCATTTGTTCTTGCGATAATGTCTATCGACAAAATCATGTAAATCACGCAAAAGGCAGCACATCAGTGGCACCTGTTAGGTGATTTGCACTAAAACTTAATCAGCAACAACTTATGTAAACGATTATCTAAAAGTTGACGAAAATCCGTACATTAGTTTTTTAGTTTTAATTCTAAGATTTTAAAAATACAACCGAATCTTACTTTTGCCTTTCATGTGAAAAGTAGTGTTTTTTTATGTTATGACGCTTTATTGCGGATGAGCAATATTTAAAAAGTCTACAAAGAGAAATCAGTGATAGAATAATAAAATATAAATACTAAATTTTATAAAAAGGAAGAAAATTTTAACTCTGCTGGAAGCCCAAAATCTTTTTTTATTTGTTCATGTTCGTTAAGAGGCTGCTTCACTCACGTGAAAACACTCATTCGCTAATGTTAATCCTATGGAAAAAGTTTTTTTAAAGATTTTTCGTTTGCATTTCAATATTTTTGGGCGATTATTTTTCATTGACTAGCCAAAAATATTCTGCACAAAAGAATTTTTTTTTTCGATTTTACTTGCTTTTTTTTAATACTTTTACTTTCGGAACCGGTTTCGAAAATGAAAGTGCTCTCATAAAAAATACTTGCAAAGAAAATCGAAAAAGTAAAAAACGGACATTGTACAGATAAATTTCAAATCTGCTCAATGCAAAAACAAAACAAACAAAACAAACAAACAAACAAAAAACATTTAAAAATATTGAAATGTAAGCAAGTAACTTTAAAAATTTCTGTCACGAAATTAACGTAGTGAACGATATGTTCATCTTGATTTTAGTTTTAATGTTATACCTAAAGGACAGTTTATTCGGAATTTTTTATGTATGTTTGGAGCTAAAAAAGAAAAAAGACGAAAAGAAAAGGAAAATAAAGAAAGAAAATCTAACTATTTAAAAGTAAGCAGCTATTTTAAATTTTATTCAAAGTTTTTGTCATATTCTACATTATAAAGCAGATAAAAAAAAGGTCAGGTTTTAAATATTTAAAAAAAATCTTGTTTGTTTGATCAGACCTTCCTTAAATAAGATTTTTAAATTTAAATTCTTGTTTCGCACTGATATTTTCTTCGCGAAAATTTCATTTCGCTTCACTCTCATATAACTATTTCATTACAACATTACCAAATGTTTAAAATTTTATATTTTTAAAGGAAAGCAGTTTCATGCTGAATAAATTGCTTGCTCGTGAAAATAAATTCTTTAATTATAACTATTATAATTTTACACAATCATGTTTAAGGTCGGCCCTTTCGATATTACCAGGAACACTAATGTTCAAACTATGCCCCTGCTAGAGCGTTACACAAGTTTTATTGATAAATTCGGATCTTTTTCGCCATAAAGCCCGATTATTCAGAGTTTAAATAATGGCAAATATTACTCACTTCTACATTCCATTAATATCGGAGCTTTCCATATTCGAAACGGCTATTAATAATGGTGCCCCCTTAGCCGAGCTTGTATTCTGCGTTTATCATTTCGCAAACTCCATAAAACTAGAATGCCGAGTCAAACATGCAGTTTCCTCTATCTTTCGTGTTTATTATTATCCAGAAAGTGCCTGCAAAATTGGCTTTTCACGTTCCGGTTTATAACAGCGACTGCATTTCTGTAGTACCCGGGCGCGACCAAATTATGTTTTGATGCCATTCCTGGTCATTATAATCCGTTCAGTCTCGGCCGGCAGTCCTTAATCACGCGCCGAACTGACCGGTACAGCTGCCGTTCCTAAATTCGAACACCCCCCGCTCCCCCTCCCGCCCGTACCGCGCCCTTGTAAGCAAGCGAGTGCGTAATCAAGTCCCGACAACATGACAACACACAGTTTGCCGTATATATTAGGAAACTTCCCAGGTACGGAGTATGTATATCAAATAACTGGGGGAAAAGTTGCCCTGGTGCAATCTGTAAAACCTCTTTTGCCACCGCAGCTGGCACTGAAGGCTGCTATTGGGACTAGTATGTTTGAGAGGAAGGGGGGGGGGGCTACTGCTGGTCAACTCAGGGGCGTGAGAGAGTAATGCGTGGGTGAGGGGGGGGGGGAGGAGTGACAGAGAATGATGAATGAGATCTTCATCGAACGGTCTGCATTACAGCAGGTGGAAAAGGACTGCCCTTCCATATAATCCATATTCGCTCCCGCAACCGTCGACTAAATAGAGGCTGATAAACTGATGGTCGAATCAAAAGAGGAATTAGGAGAAGATTGAAGTGTCATAGGTGGAAGGGAGATGTATACAATTTCTCTGGTCATCCCAATTACTTTATCGGTATCGCATTCCATCTTAATCTAACACACGCTGATTTCTGGAACGCTGCTTTCAAGAGAACTCCAGCTTCCAAGATTTAACCAGACAATAATGACATCGAATGACAAGATATTATGGCTTAACTCCAGAACCCGATTAAGTCAAATTCACAATTCCATTGGAGATCTCTTCTTCTGTACTATCGCAATCAATTAAACTCTTTGAATGCCGTAGAATACATATATGAATACACATTACACATGCAATAGAAACCTCTTATAACGAACATGAAGTAAGCAGGAAAATTATTTCTTATACTCGGAAATTCGTTATAACCATAGTTACCTTTTAAATATTTTATGATTTTAAATTAATTTTAAACAGTTTATAACTGGTTCACTTTAAACATGCTATGATTTGAAGTTTATTTTAAAAAGTTCAATTTATCATACATTTTGATATAACTTGGTTTTGCTATTATCCAAGTTCTACTTATATTTAGATTATATGCATAATTTTTTTAAATCAACATACTCTTAACAGTACGAAATGTTGATTAAAAACAATACATAGTCAAAACTATTTAAAGAATTCTGATGTAAGTTAATTATTTCAAACAGATTTATTCCACACGGGAAACACTGAAAAAAAAAAAATCCGTTAAATTTACGGCACAAACTGCTGCCAGAAATGTTGCCCGAAGTTTTTGCCGTAAAAATTGCAATAAAATTAGATGTAAATTTTTTATTACATCTAATTTTATTTCAATTTTTACGACAAAAACTGTTGCCAGCAGTTTTTGCTGTAAATTTAACGGATTTTTTTTTTTTTTTTTTTTTTTTTTTTTTTTTTTACAGTGAAGGATTAATTATATACTGGCGTGTTAAAAAATATATTTTAGCAACACACTTGCAGGTTCCAAGCACGAACTGTCGCTTTCTCTCTTTTTTCCCTGTTTATTTCTTTTTTGTAGATTTTTGTAAATAAGATTTCTTATAAATAAAATTTTACAATAATCCATCGTAAACTTATTCTGACACCTTATTAGGTAAGGAGAGACTGCACAGATCCTCACCACATCCAACTGACGGATTGAAATTTCAGGATTAGAGAGAACTCGATTAACATATTAAAATGCAACTGGTCTGCCAAATCATAGATCTTGGTGGAAATCAGTTAGAGACCCGATTTTAGTGGTTGATTAGTAAGTTTATTATTGTGTTTTTCTACCACCACAAAGTTTGAAAAAATGGAGAACTGGGAGCAGAGAAATAAATACAATGGTAAACCTACCAGTCAATCACTAAAATCGTTTTTGTAGGTATTTTCAACGAAGATATGACTTGGAAGACTAGTTGCATTTTAATATGCGAATTGAGTTTTAACCAATCCTGGAATTTATATCGCCAACTTGATGAGGTGGTGGTTTACGCAGTCGCCTCCTTTTCTATATGACTTTCTTAAAAATCACATAAGCATCGTACTATACTACAAAGTTTGAAAATTAACGAAGTACACTCTTAAAAAAATTTGGAAAATTACAAAAAAAAAAAAAATTTAGTAGAATTATATTTTAAGAAATTTTTAATGGCAACAATAAAAATTCATGTAACAGATACAGATTTGTACTTTGAATTAAAAAAAATTAAGGTTACTAAGAAATTTTTTGGAAAACCTATTCCCAGAACTTTTTAAATAACGGTAACCAGCAGTACAGATAAAATTTCAGTAAAATTACCAAAGTTTTAGTACATTCTTTTATAAAGTTACAGATGTCTCTAGTTTTGCTTACAAGTTTTGTAGATTGACATCATTTCCTTGTACAGTGTACATATAAAATTTTAGTAAGCATAACAGATTTCGGTAAATTTAGATTACTAAAATTTCAGTTTTTATTTATTTATTTATTTATTTATTTTACAGCGTAGATTACGCAGACGGTTAAAAAAATGAAAAAAATAAAATAAAATAAAATTAAATTATTTTTCACAAATTTCAGAATGGATATCTTCAAATGTTGCAAATGCGCTGTAAAAAGAATTTTGTAAAAATATTAATTAGAACAGAAGCTAGGGCTAAAAATATCTTGCATAAAAGCATTTGCAGAGCGGGAAAAAAAGATTGCTTTCTTCTTTCATAATGGTAGGTTTTTCTTCTGCGTCTGATGAAAAACGTATTTCTTTCGAAACATGTTGCATTAACTACTTTTTCCATGGTCTGTTTTATAAGTGACTTACTTTGGTATTGCGAGAAAAACTTTTAATTTCTTAATTTTCGATGTTATAAAGCTAATAATAATAATAATAATAATAATAATAATAATAATAATAATAATAATAATAATAATAATAATAATAATAATAATAAAATTGTTTTACCAAGAAATTCAAATCAATAGAATAATTTAAATTAAAATTCTTCGCATACAAATTATATAAACATCGCATAATTTTATTTTCAAAAATTATCACAGGAAACCCTAAACTTAAATGTGCGTATAAATTTTGAGAAATAATAGGTAAACAATTAAGAAATACGTTTTATGAAGAACTTAACCAATTAAAAACTGTATATCCTTCTCAAAAATCTAAGCGCACACAATGGCTATTAACAATTTTTTTCTCCTTATTTTCTTTTCCCAAAATGAACCAATCTCATTTCTCCTAATAATAATTAAATTCCCTCAAACACTGATTAGCTTTATGTCTTTTTGACGCAAATAGATGTTTTCCTCAGGACCCAAATGAAGAGACAACTGATATGAATTTAATTGAGAAAAACTCCCTTCCTTAATCAGAATTCTTAATGTCCCAAGATTTCATAATTTTTTTCCTCCTCAAATTTTTGAATATAATTAGGGAGTTTATTTGCCCAGATCATTAAAATGGAGAGATAAATATTAATTAAAGACTTAGTCAAGATTCTCTTAGAAACATTATTCTTTTTATGCGTATATATATATATTCTTTTTTTTACATCACCACCATTAAAATGTATTTCTGCAGTTATTTCTCTTGTTTATTTGTAAAAAGATACAATCACCTTATATATATGCTCAAGGCAATTGAAATGAAGAACCTATGTAAAAAGATTGCTATGTTTTTTGAAGAGGGACATAATCAAGGAATGGGTTTTCTATGCAAATAATGATTCCCCATGTATTATAAAGAATTAATTTAATTGAAAAGCATTGCGTTTTTTTAATTTACTTTTTTGCTGATTTTGGGAATATTGCTGAATGAAAGTTGTGGTCTGGTACCACAGAAATGCATTTAATGATCTTTTCTATTGAAAGGTAAACAGAATTTAAATCCATATAGGATAGAAAAGTCATTAGTTTTATTTCTTTAATGAGAAAAAAAGTGTTTCTGAGATAATAACTTGGCATTTTAGTGACTTAAAATACATTAGAGAATTAGTCATTTAGCTGATATTGACAAAAAAAACTTAAATTGGTTTCGATAATTTTCAGAAATTGTTTCTACATGAGCAATTTAAAAATAAATAAATTGTCCAGAAAGAGGCCAAAAGGATTATTTGTAATTAAGAAAAAAAAAACATATCAATAAAACACTTTGATAAATATTGCTAAAAATTCAGATGTTATATGAATAGCAATAATAAAAAAAATATAAAGATGTTATTTTATTTTTATTAGAAACGTGAATAAATTTCTGCACTATCGTTACTTAATAATATACTCAGACGCACTGGAAAAGAAAAGAAGATAATTTAGATTTAAATTATCTCTCAAGTCTCATAGCAATATAAAGTGATAAGTTTAAGGGGACTAATCACGTTGAGCAGTCAAAAAATGACCGTATTTAAAGCAATACAAAAAACTGTAGTTTTTTAACCAGTGAATGAAATGCAACAATTTTTTCTTTACTTTCGCACATGCTTATGGTTTGATAAAATATTCAAATACACATATATTTAGTAATATTAATTAGTTAAATCATAATGACAAAAGTGGCTTTTGAAAAATATAAATATTTAAATATACATTTTGCGCGTAAGATTTTAAAAATTATTGCAGTTATATGTTTAAGTTTCATACTTTGTTACTTATAACATTATATTTTACACTGAACCTAAATTTGAAAGTATATTCAAATTATTTTGCATAATTTATGGATTTTTCTAATCATATTCATTAATTTTCACCAAAAAAATGTATGTTTATTTTTTTAATCCAGAATTTTCTGTAACAAAAACAGACTAAATAGAGTATAGAGTAGTAATAGAGTAGTACTATTCTCATACTTTATTTGAGCATTTATATTCGTTGGCTCTCTATCCTTAGACTAAATAGAGGTTCAACATGAACTGGCACATGTAAACTAAGAATATACATAATATCAAGGCTTTATGATAATTAGTTTTCAAATGAGAGGTGCATGCAACACCAAAAAGTCAATTTTTGAAAAACGGCTTCAAAATTAAGTTGACAGTAAATTGACAGTAGTGGTAGTAAGTACTGCAGGTCATACATAAATTATAACACTTTGTTGGGAAAAGATAACGACTTATTGCAGAGTCAGAAAAATGTCGTTTTTAGGCTCGATCTGATGACTAGAATATACTGGACTCTTACCGCCCAGTGGAGTGCAAGAGAGAGAAGGAATGTTGTGATAAACACGCGTGCACAAAAGAACCAATAGGTCTTTTTGACCCAATTTTGATTGGATCAAAAATGATATCGATATCGAAAGGCAACCCCCCCCCCTCCCTCTAGAGATATCATGTGCCAGACCCTCTCTCCTCCTAAAATGATAGGATTATATATGCGCAGCCGCAAAATATACATTCCAAAAGTTTCATAATATATACTAAGAACACTTCAATTGCTGATCTAAAATTCCATTGTTTCATGTTTCATCCAAATAAATTGTATTTGAGTTTTGTATGTGTTCTGATGATGATGATTGAGTGATTCAATCGAAACATACAACATTTTAATATTTTTTATTGATAGTTGACATCTTTTAAGCAATTAAAGTGTTTTCAGTATATATTTTGAAGTTATTGGATTATATATTTTATGGAGTTAAATTTAGTTACTGAATACCTATATATATTTAAAAGTTGTAGAATAAAAGATAACTATCTTCAAAATTTTAAATTTCTCATTTGCATGTTGTTATTATTAAATTGGTATTATTAGTAGAAATAGAAGTAGTAATAGTAGTAGCAGTATTAGCAGTATTTCATAGAATATTTCGGGTCGATGTCTAACCGGATGTATTCATACTTATTTCGATTTTAATTGCTTGTTTTTTCTTTCTCGAGATACTTTCACTTTCAAAAGTAAAAGTATCCAAAGAAAAAAATGCCATTCAACCAAAATCGAAAAAGTACGAAAGTACCCAAGTTACAGATATCAACCCAAGATATTCTAATGGAAGAAAAATCATTTGTAAATATTAAATTGCAACAGCGAAATTTTAAAAGAACGGTTCCATTAGCTTGTTAGTTTAACATAAACTTGTTAGTGCCTTTGCGTTACTACTGTAGGTTTTTGAAGAAACCATGAAAAAAATTATAAAAATGATTTTGCTTTTAAATATATAAATAAAATCAGCTGTTTAGAATTACATCACAGCACATTTTACCATCAAGAAGCTTTTTATTCGTGAAAATAATAATAATCAAATCGAAACGAAAGTAAAAAAAAAAAACAGGAATAAACAATTTTCAAAATAATTTTCCGTGATATTGCATTTAAATGTAATTAAACAAATAAATGTTATATCAAATGTATTCTAACAACGACTAACATAAATCTGCAAGAAAAACCAAATCACTGTTTAACTAAAATTATTTTCATATTAAACAATTTAATAAACTTCTTCTTATTCTTTTTTTTCTTCTTCCTTCAGCTGGCATCACTTAGCCGATGACGCTCTCCGTTTGCCCTGATTGCCCTTAATTACTTTCTTATTTTATGACGGTTGCCATTCTGGAGGAAGAATCTTTTGCTTTTGCCAAACAGTTTTCTCGAATAGTTATTTTAGAAAATATGCCTCTAATTAAAATAGCCCCCAAATGAGAGCCAATTTTCGCTAATTGTCTTCAACTAATGAGCGACAAAAGCCATTGGAAAAGTTTGCTCTGTCTTTTGTCGCAGTTCTTTAGTTCCGTGGCCACCAGAGAATCCAAGATCCGGGTAGGACTTTTACTGAAAACTTTGAATGGCAATTTAGACTTTGACAGTCACTGCAAGGAGAAATGGGAAATGATACATTTTCGAGAAAAAAATAAAAAGAGTTAATCTTAAACTCTCGGAATCCGGTCGACGGAAAACCAAATGACTCTTCCCCAGCAGAAAAGTTTGAAGTTGCTGTGTTCTAATTTACCGAAGCATTCAGAAGTTCATACATTCAAAAAAAGAAATATTATGCAATTCCATAAACAATACAGTTCAATTATATCCGACACAGTTATGATTCAGCTATGACTTTCAGAAATCCCGGGCATAAATTGACACGGAGCGTCACCCCCCACCCCCAGCTCCAATGTGTATACTGTGCTATACGATGAATTAATTTTTATACATGCTTTTATATAACCTTTAAATGTAATCATAATTAGACATTTTCAAGCCATAAAAAGACAGATTATTATTGTTATTATTATTACGGGATGTTAGATCAATGCACAATAGTAGAAGAATGCAAGACAAGATACACAAACAATAACACTGAAACCGGAGTAAATCCATTTTAGGTTTCATACTTTCTGATTTTTAAAGCTGCTAGTCACACAGTATCCGAATTCCCGTCTGTAATATTAAGTACATGAGCGTTTGATGTATTCTTATATTTAAAATATCTTCTCGAGATATTAATTTATTTTCTGTTTACTGAGTACTCTCTTGGATCATGTCTCTTTTTTCCTTACATGATATTATAAGATATTTCTAACATCTATGCTTACTTTAATATTTACTGTGTTAAAAGCAAATAAACTCGAAGTAAAATTTTAAAACTTCATGTAAAAATTTTAATTTTTATAGATTTTTTTTTTTTTTTTACTTAAAAATGCATCAAATGCTGATAGACTTCAGATTACCGTAGGAAATTCGGAAACTGAGCGAGCAGCCCTATGGCTGTCATCAAATCAAAACTAATTTCTCACAAAATATGTTTCTTTTTTTAACCACTTTTTAAATCATGCGCACAAAACTATATATTCATATCCGCTAGCGTCGAATTCTCGCCGAGTTTTAAGAAAAATCGCCAAATTTGGCGACTAAAAATGAGTCCATAAATGAAGCCAACTAGGGTATAACTGACTAATTTGCACAATTTTCATTAAATTATATTACGAATCTCTTGAAATCGGATTTTCTGCATGTTCGCTGCTGGAAATGAAATGTGTAGCATTAATATTTCATTTACAGGGGCACTCAAAATAACTCCCTTACATTATGGTCTGTGGAGAAAAAAATAAAACATTTCCAGCCCAATTTAAAGAAGTTACACCATTTTAAACATATTGAATTTGATATATATCGCTTAGGTGCACTACAGGGTACTCAAAATTGTGTGTATATAGCACTTTTGTCTTTCATTTACAGAGATACACAAAATAATTCGGTTAGTGTGTTGACTGCCACGGAATTCGCAGAGAGCGGCATTTCCGCGCATCCGTTCCATATCTATTATGCCAAGGCACTAAAGGAAACCGCAGAGGAAAAAAAGTGAAAAAAAAAATCAAAATTGGAACCGACAAATCTAAAAAAGAAATTTGTCAAATTAAAAACATTGAACAGCTGTAAGGGTTGGGTTCTAAGCTCTGAAGTAATCGGACGAACGAATTCTGAATTAACCGAAATCAATGAGTTTGATCTTTCAATTTAAAACAGTATAGATCTTTCTCTGAAAACGTCTTTTCCGAATGGCTGAAAATGATTACGAATACCAATGATTATTATATTTTCTAATGTGTAAGACAAACTTTTAGATGTTAAAGACCAAATTTATTTTGCATTTACGGAAAGATTTGGTTTAAGAATAATATACTGATATACAATATATTCAAACAATAACTGAAACATTAACTACTTTTTTAATTGGTTAAACATTCGGAACTGGGTTCACCTGATTACATAGAACATTTTATTTTAAAAAATGTAGAACAAAATATTATACATTAAAACCATTCCAGAAAAGTGGGTGCAATTTTCGGAACTGCAAATTTTTAAACTCCTAAAACATCGCAGATTCTAAATTTTTACACCGTTGTGTAGAGAAAAAAATGCACTTTTAAATGAAATTTGTTTGAGATATTTATCACAATTTGTCTTCAATTTATTATTATTTTTTAAAGTTTTTATTACTTTTTTTGTCATTGTGGCAACAGAAGTTTTCTATTTTTGGACATTAAACATGGACTAATCAGAAAACGAATAAAATAAAGTAAGTTGCGGAATTCAACCAATAAAAGCATTCAGATATACTTCAGATTTCCCAATTCTCTACCGAGGACAACAACTATTTTCCAAATAGTTAATAAAAGCACAATTTGTTGGTTAGGTCGTTGCCATCATCAGTATAATGTCATCATTACTCACATACATATTTTTACTATGTATAATGTAGACAAATATCAAACAAACAAGAATTTCACTAAATACTTATGCCATTTGATAGATTTTTTTTCTTGTATTTTGTCAATAAAATTTTATATTTTTCTGCTATATTCGTCAAAAGAAACGTACATTCTGATAATCAAGCTCGGGTATTTTACTATGGTTGCGATACAACAGCGTCATGTCTTCTGATTGTCGCATTATTTACTTTTAATATTTTTTTCAAGAGTTTCCTTTTAAATGACACGGGCGAAGATGGGTCATTCTGCTAGGTATTGAATAAAAGAATTTTATGTACGTCTAGAAGTTCATAAATGTTGGTTGTTTTACTTTTTTCTTCTTTTGTCTAATCGGTCACAAGTTTCAATCGCTGTTTAAAATATGTCTGTCCTTAAGTTAAAAATTTATTTTTTCCTCTTTATTTGATTATATGCATGTAAAATTCTGATCTATAACAATACAATATGTTATGGCTAATGCTTGATATACCATTTATCAAGAGCACCCAATCCTAGTATTAACACTCATAGATGGCACATGGTGGTAAGACAAAAGATGAATTCTTTGGAAATTTTACTTACCCACCATACGTAGGGTAAGTCTTGCAATCGTTTTGAAAATCGAAAAAAATTTTTTGACTGATTTACACGTTTTAGATAGTAAAGATTCCGAAAAACATATTTTTAGAAAAAAAATTTTGCCGTCCGTCTGTCTGTCTGTCTGTGTCTGTCTGTCTATCAGTCTGTCTGTCTGTCTGTCTGTGTCTGTCTGTCAGTCTGTCTGTCTATCAGTCTGTCTGTCTGTCAGTCTGTCTGTCTGTAAACGCTCTATCTCCCGAACAAATTGAGATAGAGACTTGAAAGTTTGTATGCTGTTAGTATGTAAAAATGGGACGAAGCTTATTTAATATCAGCAACCTCGATTATCCGGAACAATTTTTTTCGGACTCTCAAAATATTCGTTCTGATGAAAGGTATATAAACATTTTCGAATTTTTTTGTTCTAAGGAATGGACGTGAAAGGCAATAAAATAACACACATTTTGCATATAGAACGAAGTCGATCAGATTATTAGTTGCCAAGATATTTGTAATCCTGTTTTCCACATTCTTCGATTTTAAATGACCCTGTATTTAATTCAAATTTCAATTCAGAGGTATATTTTAATTGGAAATGAGACGCTTAATTTGACGCAGTTAATTGTTAGTTAATAGAATTATTATTTTTGGAGTTATAAGGATGTTTCTTTTACGCAGTTCGGTACTACTTGAGTAGTTTGGCGTTTTATATAATTTGTCGAAATTGGTAATCAGCAGTTCTTTAATATAGCATTGCTATGTATATTAACAATATATAAATTTTGTTTATGAATTGCAATGCATTGTATAAATAGTTTTCACATGTTTTATTTTCATATACATATGCATGATGGGTAAGTATTACGGTGGCCCCCAACAACTAGTTTCTGATTAAAATGAAATATAGACGACATTCTTTAAACAAATTTATCCGTGCTTCACATCACAGAAAACAATTCCACGAATATTTCGATTTAAACTTAGTACGAAAGTAATATGCTGCTAAGTAAAACAGAAAGATATTACATGAATGAAATTTCACCGATTAAGGACTTTAATTCCACAAGGTTCTGTTTAACTCTCGACAAAATTTAAAGTTCTGCTTCTCAAGACAAAGTGATATCGTTATATATATCAAAGTGCCCATGGGCACTTTGATATACAGGGTGTCCGAAAAGTCTGGAAACGGCCGATTAACTCGAGAAATACATATGAGATTGAAAAACGTAAATATACGTGTTAAATATTTTTTAAATAAGCTACTCTGTGATACCAAATTTGACCTTCGAAACCGACCCCCTGGGGTCAGAGGGGGTCCAACTTTGAAATCTTAAATTATAACCCCCATTTTTTATTGCAGATTCGGATTCTACGGACAAAAATACGTAACTTTTGTATTTGATGTTTATTTCAAATCTTTGTTTATCACGGTGTAATCGAGCATATTAAATCGATACATATTCCCGCTTTTCCAACGGGATTTTCCCTAATCGAAACTGATTGGGCAGAATTTTTGACGTCAAATTCCTCGTCTTTTGTAGGAACAGCGTTTCCTGAAAATCACCCGTGGCGATTATTTCAATAGTGCTACACTGTTAAAAATTTGACCCATTTGCTGCAGCGTCACTCCACAGCTATTATAGAATATCTCTTTTGTGACCAATGAGAATGCTCCATAACACAGTAAAGTAATCGTTTTCTATAAAAGCGGTGGAGTGACGATGCAGCAAAAGGGTCAATTTTTTTACAGTGTACTTTACTGTGTTATGGAACATTCTCATTGCTCATGAAAGAGATATTCTATAAAAGCTGTGGAGTGACGCTACAGCAAATGGATCAAATTTTTAACTGTGTAGCACTACCGAAATAATCGGCACAGGTGATTTTCAGGAAATGCTATTATTGCAAAAGACGAGGAATTTGATGTCATAAATTCTCCCCCAATTAGTTTCGATTAGGGAAAATCCCGTTGGAAAAGCCGAAATATGTGTCGATTTAATATGCTCAATTACACCGTGATAAACGAGGATTCGAAATGAACATCAAATACAAAAGTTACGTATTTTTGTCCGTAGAATCCGAATCTGCAATAAAAAATGGGGGTTATAATTTAAGATTTCAAAGTTGGACCCCCTCTGACCCCCAGTTGATCCGTTACGAAGGTCAAATTTGGTATCACTGAGTAGCTTATTTAAAAATATTTAACACGTATATTTACGTTTTTCAATCTCATATGTATTTCTTGAGTTATTCGACCGTTTCCAGACTTTTCGGACACCCTGTATACGTTATCCTGCACGATAACAGAATTTGACAACAATGTTTTTCGTTGCCAATTAACTTTTTAGAAAGCGGAAAACTGACCAATACGAAATTAAACGGGTGAAAAAATAAAATAATTCTCTCAGTAGATCGGATGAATTTCTTGCATAATCCGGCTTAAGCATTGCTTCACAGGTAATTGCGCGTAATCGAATGATTTTTTAAAACGTAAATAAAAGATATTATAAACAATGAAATAACAAATGGGGTTTTAGGGAAAGTGTTGTTTAAAAAAAATTAAAGTTCTTTAAAGAAAATAAAGAATTCGTAGATTAAAGCTATGGAATTAAAATATAATAAACATGTTAAGATATTAAAAAATTAAGGAAAATTTAGAAATTGTAATAATTCGGAAATATTTAATGGCGAAAATATTTTATTGTTACCTGCACGAGAACCGAACCAGGATTGGTGCATCACTTCAAAGGAAAATTTTTGGAAATTGTATACTTTACGCTTAAGAAATTCATTAAACATTCAAAGCCAAAATTTCCCAATGATACAAACAAATAATTTACAATTTCTATTTATAAGTGATATTTTAATCTTGTCTCAAACATGACTTTCGAGAAAAAATGATCTTCAAAATACCGAATATCTCTATTATTGAAAATTTCATCAAAAATGAGTTACTTTACCTATCGTCTAATTTAGTCAATCTGCTTGTCTAGTGTTTGATTACGCTTATAACTAAATTGTGTAAACCAAGTTCGAATCTTGACAAGGCTTTCATATTAGTAGTGGGTCGGATTCTACAGCTCATATTCAAAATATTAGAATAATTACCTTTTTTTTAGAAATTGAAAATATCGTTTGGTAATTTAATGTCTTTTAATGAAAATTTGCAAACGATATTTTTATTAAGAACTTATTGTTGATTAAACTTACTTGTTATCTTAAATTTAATATCATTTTTGAAAAGATTAATTGCAAAAAAAATTATTTTGAAAAGTCAAAATATTAGAATATTTATTCAAGTGGTTCAAAATATTAGAATATTTCACATTAATTCTCCTTTAATTAGTACCAATTCTTAACTGGTGGCATCATTGATTAAATTCAGACTATTTTATTTAAAATCAGTATTCTTTTTTGCAGTTTGTTTCTTTTTCGTCTTAAAATGGGCCGTGTGAGTGATATTCCTGAATCTACTAAACTTCGTATGGTTGATTTGTATCGGCACGGTACAAATCAATGTTTTATAGCGAATTATTTACATTGTTCGCAATCGAGCGTTAGTAAAATACTAACACAATGTTCAAAAATTGGAAAATTTCAAAATAATCGCCGAAATGGTGGCCGAAAACCAAAAACATCTGCTACAGATGACAGGAAACTGAAGCGTATAGTTAAGAAAAACCGTTTTAAAAGTGTGCGATTCTTGCACCGAAAATGGAAAGAAGAAGGAGTTGAAGTTTCTACATCGACAACATTAAGACGTCCCCATAAATTTAAATTTGAATCTCGTGTACCGAAAACAAAACCTCTCAAGACTGCAAGACAAAAGCGTATAAGATTGAATTGGTGTAAATCAAGACGTTTATGGAGCAATGAAGATTGGAAAAATATATTATTTAGTGATGAAAGTATGTTTTGTGTTTCATATGGTAATCAAGGTATTCGAGTTTGGAGAATGAAGCAAGAAGCATTTGATAAAGAATGCCTTAAACGTTCCGCAAAATTTGCTGCTAGTGTCATGGTTTGGGGTTGTATGAGTGCAAAAGGACCTGGAAAGTTATGCATCGTCTACGAAAAGGTTAACTCTCTGATATATCAAGAAATTTTAGAATATTACATGATTCCATCATCAGATGATTTATTTGAAGATGATTTCATCTTTCAATAAGACTTAGCGTCCCCGCATACCTCTGTGTCAACTAAGAACTGGTTCCGCCAACGCAACATTAAGGTACTTCATTGGCCACCAAATTCGCCAGATCATCGAAATCGATCCCATCGAAAACTTATGGTGTATAATGAAGAAAAAACTTCAAGAAAATCCTCCTTCAAGTAAAACTGAGTTAGTGGCACGTATAAAGTCTATTTGGGCTAATATTGATAGAAATGTTTGTAAACACCTTGTATATAGTATGCAAGATCGATTGTACGCTGTTATGAAAGCTAAAGGGGATGCTACAAAATATTAACTACCATTTACTTCATATTCATAAGGTAATATTGTTGCGTAAAATAAAATATTCTAATATTTTGAACCAATCTAAATTTTATTCTAATATTCTGGTGTGTTTAAGAAAGCTGTATACCTAATTTATTGTGCTGTATTTTATATTTTATAAATGTTAAAATCTTATCTAAACATTCCAGATTTAATTTATAAGAAATTTAATTGCATTTACTTAGTATAAAAAATAAATAAATGTCAAATAATTTTTTCTTATTACTTTTTCTCAATTATTCTAATATTTTGAATATGAGCTGTATTCCAAATGGAGGTTTGGACTACTTATTTCGGATATGCCAACGATGACCGTAGTGCCCGCAACCAATCAATTGCTGAAAATAGCCGCCCAAACAATGCTGATGTTGTTCAAAAAATGACAAATGACAATTAAAATAATTCATCAGAATTTAAAAAATGTATATAATTATATGTGGAATATTTATATTTTATTATTAAATATTATTATATTATAAAAATGCATATAATATATATAGCATATTTAGTCATCAATCTTTTCCCACATATTCTGCAAATCAAAAACTTTTTTTTTTTTTTTTTTTTTTTTTTTTTTTTTTTTTTAAGCCTCCGATTCTATTTTAGACAAGCTAAAAAGTGCCGTGTCAAAAATTGTGGCCCACTTTTACTTACCTATCATACGTAGTACAGGGTAAGTCTTGCAATCGTTTTGAACACATCGAAAAAAATTTTTTGACGGATTTACACGTTTCAGATACTGGAGATTCCGAAAAACATATTTTTAGAAAAAAAAATTGCCGTCCGTCCATCTGTCTGTAAACGCTCTATCTCACGAACAAATAGAGATAGAGACTTAAAATTTTGTATGTACTTAGTAAGTAAGAATAGAACGAAGCCTATTTAATATCAATAACCTCGATTATCCGGAACTATTTTTTTTCGGACTCTCGAAAAATTCGTTCTGATGAAATGTACATAAAAATTTGCGATTTTTTTTTTATTTTAAGGAAAGGACGTAAAAGGCAATAAAATAACACAAATTTTGCATCAAGAACGAAGTCGGTCGGATTAATAGTTGCCGAGATATTTGTAATCCTGTTTTCCACATTCTTCGATTTTTCATGACCCTGTATTTTCTTCAAATTTCAATTCAAAGATATGTTTTAAATGGAGTAAACTGTTAGTTAATAGGATTATTGTTTTTGCAGTTATAAGGATTTTTCTTTTACGCAATCCAGTACTACTTGTGTAGTTTGGTATTTTACATAATTTGTCGAGATGGGTTCATCAGCAATTCATTAATGGAGTATTACTATGTATATTAAGAATGTTTAAATATACGTTTAAATTTTGTTTTGGCATTGCAAAGTATTTTATAAATAGTTTTCACATATTTTATTTTTACATATTATGTAATGCATATCCATGATGGGTAAATATTACGGTGGCCCCCAACTACTAGTTTCGTAATCTGGCCGTTAAAACGAGACATTCATAAAATTTTATTGTTAAAATACATTTCCTTTTTCTTAGAGTCTATAAAAAAGCGTTTAAACTAAAGAAAAAAATCCGTTTTTGATGAATCTAGTCAATGAAGAAGTAGCACGTCAAATTGTATCTCTTTATTATTCCGCAATTCTAATGTCTCAGAGAGAAATTGTTAATCAATTGGATATTTCACGCCGTTCTGTTTGCTATTATATTGATAAACACAAGAAAAATAAAGTTAGTTCATTGCATTCTAAACGGAGTCGCCCTTCTAAAACCCCTCTATTGATTTTTTTTTTTTTTTTTTTTTTTTTTTTTTTTTTTTTTTTGGGAGGCGAAACTGAATTTTGCAATGGCAGAATCTACATCCAACTTGTTTTTTTTTTTTTTTTTAAAGAAAAGAAAAGATTAAAGATTGCAATTAGAATTTAAAATGTACAAATAACTACTTAAATAGAGTTACAAATACATACAGATATTATTTACTTTATATATCTCTAAGATCTTCTGAAAACACTCACATCCATTTTCAAATAGAAAAAAAAATGATTGACCAGAAAAGAAAACGTAATTAAAAACAAAACAAAACAAAAATAGTACGCATGCGCAAACAAAGTTCAGTTCACTACTCTAAAGAGGCGTGAAAAGATTCTGCAGCACTTTTATAGAAAAATGCACGAATACAAAATTTATTACGAATATATATATATATTAAATTCAGTAATATAGAAATAATATGGCTTTATTTTAAATTTCTTATCATGGCAACTTAGCATCATCACTTATCATGAAATATCATTGAATTAATTATGTAGGATAGGATTAGTATAATAATCACCATGGTAACCTAGAATCATTACCTATCGTGGAATATCATTGAATTAGTTATATATATGATAGGATTTAATAGAATAAAGAAAACTTCCATTAATATTTTAAGTTTTGAACCAATTTCCATAAAATTTGAAATGACTCTTCAAAATTCTACAGCGATTATATATATTAAATTTCTAAACATTCGATTGGATAGTTTTTTGCGCATATATATATGCTGGCAGATAGACGGACTGATCACACGACGACTATATAGGTGCTAGGTATTTACATAAATACGAACGTACCTTAAAGAAGAAATAAAGACAGATTGATAGATTGCAAGTATTTATTTTATTATCATTCATACCTTTCAGGTCTGGTGTACTATTAATAGTACATGTCTTTTAATGGAGTATTCTTCAGCTTTAAGAAATACTTTTGCTACTATTAACATATAGTCATGTTAGTATGTGTCATGCATCTACTATATGACTTCATTTATGTTTAGGCTTTTAGTAATAATAATGATAATAATAAGTATTTGTTTGATTCTTTTTGCGCCGTTTGAGGTTTTGTAAAATTTTAAACATGCATTTCTATTTTTAAATTTAAAATAAAAGTTACTTTTCTCAAAGAATCATGTGTAATAAAGCGCAAAAAGTAGTACAAAGTTGTAATCTAAGTTAAATATTTAAGTTATGCTATTTCAAAACATCTCATTAGATTCTTCCTTAACCTATTTCCTTATAAATGTCAATTGAATAGAACGCAAAATAACAACATTTTTTATGTTTCAGATAATGAAATATTCGTTAAACACTAATTAATCTATTTGGATAGCTAGTGTTTATGTTATTAACTTAAAAGTATAACTTTTTGTAAAAAGTGAAAAAAAAAAACGGACCCGAAAGATTTAAAAATCTATTTTGCCTTGAAGTAATCACTAACTAAATTTAATATCATTAATTCTTATTCAAAAATTTGTATATAAAAGTCTTTATTCCCGATTGTAATATAAAAAATACCAAAATATTGCCACAAGTCATAAAAATATATATATTAATATTTCCACGAGAAATTAAATTGGAAAAAGAAAAGCCCTAAAATGTTTTTTCTAAACAAAATAGAAAGATTTTTGAAAGGAGAATGAGCAGGGAGGAGGAAAAAACAGTGCATGCAAAACGGAGACATTATAATGTGGTGCGGGAGTGGCATAACATTGATTGGCTGCCGGGGTTCGAAAGTGGATAGGGCGTAATGACCAAGACAGGGGCTCTACCACAGTCTAATGATGCCTGCATGAAGAATAGGATTGCCATGAAATGTAGATCAAAAAGGGTCTAAGTCGAGTTTTTAGATAGTTTTAAAACCGTATGCTTCATGAAAACGAAAAGATAGGTTTATTCTGCGTTTGATTTATCTATTGATCGAAGCTGTGGAATTAAAATTATGTATATTTTTTGTGAAATAATTTGAGAGATAAAATTTGTTGCATTAGCAATGAGACCTTATTTACCATTTGGTATCTATATAATTATGTTTGTGTGTCCCGATTTAAGTATCTATAAAAATAAAAATAAAAACACTTTTATATATTTTTTTTATTATTCTTTAATCATGCCACGAGCTCACCCCCCCCCTCCCCTTAACTTTCTCCTTTTGCATGAAAAAGTAATCAAATGTAGATCAAAGAGCATGTAAGTTGAATTTAAGCTGCTTTTCAAAATTTAGGTTTCTTAAAAACAAAAGATAAACTGATTAAAAAATTTATTCATTTGTTGATTATTCCTATTAAAATAAATTATGTTTTTTTTTTTTTTTTGTTAAATAATGTAAGATATAATTTACTGTGCTAGAAATTTAAACTCCTTTAATATTTGTTTCGTAGATAATTGCCATTTTGAATTGAGATTAGAAAAAGTTTCAAACATCTTTTTCATTTGCTGACCATGCTAACCCCTTGAGAAATATATTATTCCATTCCATTTACTGCATGAGTTTTTAAATATTTAACTTAAAAAATGGCTATTTTACACTTATTGAGAAAAAAAGTGGAAAAATATGCATGAAAAATATTTTAAATATAACTTCAAATTTTTGTTTTAAAATTTCGAATTTCAAAGTTCTGATACAAGTGAGACACATAAATAATAATCTAGTTATTACAAATAGCGTAATTTAGAATTAATTTACAATTAATTTCTAGAAATTTTAAAATTCTGTATTGTTATGGGAAAAAAAGCAAGTACACATAAAATAAGTTCTTTAAATACTTTAAGCATTTAGTATACGACTTTTCAAAGCACATAGCCGAACTCATTTGTGTTCAGTTGCAGAAAAATGGTATAGATCATGCATATTTTAAATTTCATAACTCGGTCAATTTCAGCGTTATATAAAGAAGACCTTTTTTGTTGTTTTGTATAATTGTAATTGATTCTAACCGCTAGCCAGGCCCAGCCGGGCAATAACCGATTTTTACGGGTTTGAGTGCCTGGAAATGGGCTGAAATCACTTGACCGCCACTTAGCGGTGGTCTAATTGAGATGCACTGATGCCGTCTTAATACCAGCACTGTTCAACTTTGTTTCGATTATATGTTGACCGGTTACGTAATGTGGTTTTACTTATTTAAATTCCCTCTGGATGCATATCTCCCTATGAGAGTTGGTCTCGTAATCTAGAGCCTAGATCAGGTGACGAGACCTTCACCTGACTAGACACCTCCAGGGGTATAATTCACAGGTAACTTGGAGGACTTTGCACCCACGACGGATTTTACATGCACCAGCAGCCATTAGCGTACATGACGGATTTTAGCTAGCGGCTAGCCCCGAACCCGCGATGTTTCAGTTATTAATGACATTATATTTAAATCTGTGTTTACAACTTCTTTTTTTTTTTTTGTTTTTTTTTTTTTTTTTTCATTGCTGCACACTTGACTCAATTGGTCAGTGTAATAGAAAATTTTTACTAAATACAATTTATAGAACAGTGGGTTTGTATAAAAATTAAATTTTCGTAATTTTTACAGGAATGTTTTTACTGGCGCAAATTGCGTTTAAAATATCTCTTTGCCTCATTTGAAACATTTTGTAGTTAGATATATATATATATATATATATATATATATATAACGGTTTAGAAATTAGCCATTGGATATCATTGAAAATGGACATCTTGTATATACATCTAAGTCTTGTACGCGTGTCATATATAACTACACCAGGGAGAAAAAAAACATGAATTTTCCTGCACTTTCTGGTATAGTTTTTTAATCAACAATGCTGTGAAATCTATTTAAAGCAATCAGTAAATTAAACAAGTGGGTAAGTGTGATCGGAGATCACACAGAGGATTTCGTTTAATATCTTCTTCAAAACACATTTTTTCATTAAATTAACAAATGAAAAACGGTTTTTGAGCGCTATTTTGGGGTTTCTTTGCCAATTTTGCCAACCAGAACAGAATATTAACAGATTCTTTCCCTAAATGTTACCTTGATCGCATAGATTTTTTGATTTCTCTATCAGAATCTGCAGATTTAGTGAAGGTACGCAAGTAAATAAAATTATGAATAAAAGTAAAATATTGCAAAGCTTAGCATAAATTTAAGGGGGACCAAACTGGTCACCAGAGGCGGCTCTTAATTTAAATCAATAATAATTTAATAAATAAAAAAATATTTCATTTCGCGTGTCAAAATAGATGGCAAATATGATTTAATATGAAGAAATAAAAACAAATAAGCACGTTTTACGTGATCTATTTAATCCATTAATTTATGTTACATACATAATAATTTTGTTTAAACTTGCGTGCAAAGAAATGACGTTTCAATTTTGAAATTTACGCTACTGGAAATTTTTAAGCTTCTAAATATCGCACATTTTCAATTTTTACACCATCGTATAGGGGTAAAATGTAATTTTAAATGCATTTTGTTTAAAAGCTGTATCTCAATTTATTTTTGAGGTATTAATTTTTGTTTTTCTTTTTATTTATTTAATTATTTATTTATTTATTTATTATTATTTTTTATTTTTTATTTTATTTTATTTTATTTTGTAGTTTGTAATACTAATTTTGTAATTGTGGCAACAGAAGTATTCCATTTCTTTTAAAAGTAAAGGGTAAAAAATGAAATAATTTTTATATCTATTTAAACCTGCGTGGCAACAATTAGTAGAGAAAAAAATTATATAAACATTATTGATATAAACATTGTATAATTTTTTAACATATGGCATATATAACGTTTATTAAAGAAATATATCCTTATAGATTATTTAAAAATCATTTTTTTCAACCATCTTGAGAAATCTGATAAGTTGCTAAAATGTGTTTTTGTCGCCAATTTCGATTTTTTCGCCAAATGCGCCAGTCACAACAGGATATGGAACGTTTCTTCTTCAATTGAAATTAGATTGACAACTTACTATCAGACTTCATAAAGAAAACAAACACAAAAGATTCATTCACATGAACGGAAAAAAATACTAAACCATGAAGATAATAATTCGCAAAGCACTCCAACATGGACATGGACAATATTCTTATGAGGTCATAGTATGTACATTGTAGGTGCTAACATGTGTTTACGGTTTGCTTTGACGAGGATTTTACGTTGTCTCCATTAGCTATGTTTTTTTTACGTCATATTTATGTTACATTTATGTTATATTTATGAAATCAGACATAAAATTAATAGATACAAAAATATACATATTCATTTTTTAATTATTAAATAATGAAAAAATATATATAAGCGTGATTTTCAAATTTAAATAAATTTCATTATATAAAAAAAAAATAGGTAAAGTATGTTCAATTTAGATAACTTATGAACAAATCTCAGTTTGAACCTATGAAAGTTCACTCATTTTTATGGCTACGGAAATTAAATGATAGTTGTGAAAAAAAGATGATATATATATAACAAAATAAATGTATGAAATTATATAAAGATCACAAAGAATTCTTGATTTCTCTATAAAAATCTATGAATTTAGGAAAGGATTTACTAACTATATGAATTTAAGGATGGAAATAACGTAGTGAACTGCTTAGCATATGTTTAATGGAGACCAAATTGGTCTCCAGAGGCGTCTAGTAATAATAATAATAATAATAATAATAATAATAATAATAATAATAATAATAATGGCATACGCAGTGGCGCCAACTTTTAAAAAACATTGGATTGGCGCAAAAATATTGGGTGGGCTCAAAGATATTTTTATAAAATGATACACACTAGTTTGTTTTTCTTTGCAGGGTTTACAGCTAATGAAAGATGAGACTTTTAAGTCAAGCTATCTTGTTTTAAGATATTTGCAATTTTTTAAAATCATATTCTCGTTCATTTTTTCTTATAAAGACACTAATATTTACTGTAATATCATCATATCTTGAACATGACTTCAAATTATTGAAACAGCAGAAAGTTAAAGATTTACATTTCAGTCGCTTTGGATTTATGGGTGTCAGTCGGAGAACTAAAACACGCGGTCATTGGCAAAATAAATTTTGTCCAATGGAGAAAAATGAACAATAAAATAATAATGAAATAAAAGGCGAAATAGAACAAGGAAAATTGGACACGCTAGAATTCAAAATTATTGGGTGGGCTCAGTCCCTATGGGCCCATATAAGTTGGCCCCACTGGGCATACGCTACACTTGAACAACAGATAAACAATTTGTGCAACACCTATTTAGAAAAAAAAATAAGAAAAATCATGCATTAAGCATAGATTATGAAACACTTTCCAACACTTCCTGAAATCTTGAAAAAAAAGTTCGTTTTCCAGGAAAATAAGGAATTACTGTTCACAGCCAAATATGTATTCCAATACTTTTGAACAGCCCTATATTTGATCTGTCAGTTGATATATGTACTATAATTTGAAATTTAGTTTAGCAAGAAAATGCCTAGCAGGTTGAAATTTTTCTTTCAGCAATTTATACTAACAGACAAAAGCACACTTGAATACTTTTTAATAAAAAAAGTGTTTCGTTCAGCTCTGTAGTTTAACTAATACCTTTTTTACTCGGAAGGGTATTTTGCTAAACTTTAGTTCAAACAAAAATCTCTTTAAACTACTTAAATTACATTTCCAGAAATTATCATCTATAGGTGACCTATATCCAGTTTTTCGCGTAACCCTATGTATTATTTTATCTACATTCCAGAAACATTTCGTAGCAAACTGAATGCAGTTCAACGTAAAAATGCATAACTTATTTAAAAACCACCTTTAAATAAATTACTCTCATATTCAGTAACCTTTCCGAGCTCTTTTGTGTAACGCTGTATATCTAAATTGCGTCACTAGTAGCATTTATACACTCCACATAATATGCATACATTTAGTGAAACTTAAAAGCACATATCATAATTAAAAATGCATTTTATTCATCCAACAGCCACCATACATTATATACAGTACTTCGGATAGAATATACGATTTGAAATCTTTTGGATGTCCCTGTAAATGCTATGCACTTCATATTATGTGTGAAATAATTCATATTAAGAACCAGCCACATATATCAATTTGATTATACATGTAAACGTTTACCATTTATAAAAAATGTCGCAAGCAGTTCCCCCTTATATTATTATGTAATGGATTTCTTTTATATGGCCCTGTAAATGAATAATGACTATTCTTTTCACTGAATGTTTTACAGAATGCATATTCTAGAGCACTTCGTAGAAGCATATAAATTTGGATATGTTTGACCGTGTGAAACACCTTTAAAATTCATTTGAAATGGTTTTTTCCAAAGGCCGTATAATGTAACGGAAAACTTTTGACTGTCCCAGTAAATAAACTAATAATGGTGAAAACTTCATTTTTAATCATATAAAAAACAGGTGTAACCAGAGAAAAAGGTAGAACTTGATCTGAAAAAAATTTATAGCAAAAATTGACAGATATTTTCAATCTAAAAAAGTGCATAGAAAAGAAATGGAATCAAATTATCTGTAAAGCTCCTGAAATTACCCAAATTTTTGTTAGCTGAAAATGTGAACTGATCTTTACTGGTGCCTTAAAATCAGTCATGGAAAAAAGAGACATTTTTAACACACTCCATATCGCAATCATCCATAATAATTTTAAAAATTTGGTTACATAACAATAAGTCACAGGCTGATGTAATAAAGAACGAGATCCTGAACGGTTCGTTGAATACAAAGTGTGGACAAAACTCCATTCCAGGGGTTATTAATAAGGTAGAAATCAAAGTTCCAAGTAAACCCAAAACCTTAAACATACGATTCAATCATGTACTAAATATTTGTGTTCAGAAATATTTCTCTATATCAATTCCTCAACAACTTGACTATATTAATGCTATACTTTAATTATTACTTCATGGTTTATATTCATTTAGCGTTGTGATGGAACTTAGTTGATATGAGAGAACATTAATGCTTAATCCATGGCATAAGTGTTATGTGACTCTGTCACTACGTAAGCCATGTTTTGATCATCATAAAAATGATATTTATTATTATTATTTTAAATATAGAATATGATTCTAAGTCTAAAAATTTAGTCTTTAAATGGTCGTTGTAACTTGTTAAATTACACTTTCATTTTTATCCATTTGGAAAATTGTTATTTATTTAGGTCTAGAGATATCGAGTCATATCTGAATCCTTGTGATGTCAGGTTTTTATTCGTCTTTTGATTGGTCCATGTTTAATGTGCAGAAATGTCATTTTTCTGCTGCCACAATGAAAAAAAAAATGTTCAGTAGATTTCGGCATGTGCCTCGTTTGTGGCACGGCAAGCATCCAAAAGGTATTCAACCTCTTCCTATTCCGTGACTAATATCTCCGAGGGGTGATTGGAACACAATAAAAATTAAAAATAGGGTGATTATCTGTTGCCTGAGATAAATCACATCTTGAATTTTTAATCTTAAACAAGATTCTTCCCATGTCTTCAGAAAAAAATTCTAATGGTGTCAGATCCAAGCTTCTCGCTGTCGTTCACCATTGCGCCAAATCGCTACAAAATGTTTAATTTAGTAAATCGTGTAAATGAACAATCAGACTCGCCAAATTGCGATTGCTCAGTTTCTGCTCCTTTTTGTGCGAGGTTACGGTTGAGATTCTTATCCACATTTGTACGACTGATATCGTTTTTCATCTTCAATATCACAGTACCATTTACATTATTATTTATAGAGGTACTGATTCAACACCAATTCAGTTTAGCAACAACCAAAGACACAGAAAAGATTATATGGTAAGTATTTATCTGTTGTCAGTTTACCTCTATCTATACGCCGCCGGTAAATTTACAACCAAAATTACTGGCATCAGTAGCAAAATCCAGAAAAAAAAAATTGAGGAAATGCGGCGTTAAATTTGCCATTTACCGCACTGCAAGTATCACTGGCCAATCATCAATTTTTTCTATCGGTTATAGTCAAAATCTGATAGTCACCACTAAAAGAATGTTTCCTCACCGCTCATCATGTCTCATCTCAACACTAAAAGAATGTTTGAAATATATAGACATTTAGGAGACATTTAGAATGTAATAGTTTTTGTAGCGTATAGTAGATTTTCTATGTTCTAAGCAATGACAAATAATTATGGTATTTTAGACCACATTGAAGAAAAGGATACAATAAGGAGTTTAAAGGTATATTTTTCAGTGTTTGACACAAAATCTATTTTGCCAACATTTTTTCATTTGGCTACTGCTTTTTATTTCTTATTCGCCAAATCGCTAATATTGCTCAGAAGCAACATTGAATGTTGCTCATTGAGAAATCTGGTCAGATCCACTTTTCATTTCTTTAATTCCACGCAGCTACTACGAATGTTTTTGTCCGTATGCGCATTGCCAACATACCCGAGCCGAAAGTTTCGCTTTAAAATTGTTAACAAATCCAGTTTCTATAAGCCAGATAATACACTGAACCTTTTGTTGTGGCGTCGCCATCAAACTGCATTAACTGAATGGAATGATGGAATGAGTGTCTGTTACGTCACTTCAAGTTCAAGCATGGGTAGCACTACCTTGTATTGAAAAGAAAAACGAATTGAAACTGGTATGGATAAAATCTGATAAGCTACTGTTTATTTTATTTTATTATTAATTTTTTTAATTACCTGACCTAACTCATACCGTTAACTCGATATGATTTTTTAAAACCCCGTATTTCTTTTGTAGACACTCTGTATAATGATATCATAGAAATAAAAGATCATGTTTCCTCAGAATAAAGAAAGAAATTGGAAACATGTTCAAGTTCATAAAGCAAAATATGACTAAAGAATTTGTTATCAAAATTTTTCATCTTGTGATTATCAACAGAAAATATCAAAAGAGTGATAATCTTATTTCCAAATTTAAAACACAAAGAAAAGCAAATTTAACAAGAATAAAATGGCTTCTCAAAAGTAAATTTTGAACTCGATATTCGGAAAAATAAACACATATAGAAATTAAGAGTTTATTTCTGACATACAAACTTAAAGACAAAACTTATGCCTCAAAAATATAAATGAAAAAAAAATGCTATAACCAATAAGAAACGCATAAAGAGTTCTCTTCTGTATTTTTCTTGTACAATAAATTATTTCAATCTGCTCATCGCTAGTTTTATAAAATAAATTATATTTAAATTCACATAAATGCCACTTACACTAAAACCTTATAAGATATTTAAATCTATCCATTGCACTGGTAATTTAAAATTCTCGCTGTAAATTTTCTTCTTTGTTTGGATTTTGCAACTCTTTTGAATATGAAATGGTATAAATATGAGAAAAGAAAACTGTTCCAAATTCCCCAAGCATTATAATCCAATAAGGAAAAGATAGCGATAAGGCAATTTGAAACTTTGCGTTTAAATAACTGCAATATATAACGATGTCTGAAATAAAAGAATATATTTCGACTAAAATAAAGAAAGAAATCGGAAATATGATCAAATTCATGAAGGCAAAGGTGGCTAAAGAATCTCCTATCAAACTTTATCCTCTTGTGATTACCTGCAAAAATATATATCAAAAGGAATGAAAATCTAATCCCACACTTAAAACGCAAATGAGCTATCACCGAGAAAACTGGTGCTTCTTTTTATCAGAATTCTATCTTCTCTTTTAAATTGAAAGCATAAAAGAAGAGAAATCTAATTTAGAATTTTCAGCATATAAGTTTATCTAATTTATTTTTATTGGCGTAATCGACTCATTGCTTCAAATCTTTAAGGAATCCTGGCATCATATGATTGCACTTGCACCGCTTTTTCCTCCAAACTCCTCATACGACTCACGCAGCTGTCGCCCTCCCAAAAGAAACTAAAGATTTCGAAGCCACCGAAGGAAGGAAAAAAAAATTATCAAAGGGCTGCAAAAAAATTTAAGTTTCAACGACATTAGCTTAATGTAAGTTAAGAAAGAAAGGGCTTATATTGTCTGGAGGAAGAAAAAAAAATCCCCCAAAAGAAAACCTAATGTCGCCGTATAGCACTTCGTAAGTTGACGAGATTCAGTTCTTTAACGTGTTCACTAGAGGCGAGGGCCTCCTAATTATTGCCTGTTTGCAACGGCAATTATGCAAATTTCGGAGCGCGGCAGCAGGTTTTTACTGACCACTTGGATCCGCGTGTTGCTATAGAACTGATTTCAGCAGCAAATGATGCTCGCATATACGGCTAAAAAAGTAACTGATTTTTTTTTAACGATGAAATAAGAATATTCCCAAAAGTTTATAGTGGTTGTTGCCAAATTGCAAGCATTTATTTATTTATTTATTTTCTCTACATTGCTAATTTTTTCCATGCGTTTTCATAAATGTTCATATCAGTATTAGTTGGTGAGTTAATAGCAATTTTTCCCCACACACAAAAAATAATAATGCAAAAATATTTGTTAGAAAGTAGTAATTGCTAAAATCAACGAAAACAGTTTCTTATTTAATGTGAATGGCCACATGTACCGCGAAAAAAGTAACTGATTTTTTTAAATTGTGAAATAGGAATATACCCCAAAATTTATAGAGGTTATTTCCAAAATTGCAAACATTTATTATTTTTTTTCTCTACACTGCTATTTTTTCCCATGAGTTCTCATAAATTCTTCATATCTGTATTAGTTGGTGAGTCAATAGCAATTCCCCCCACACACAAATAATAATGATGCAAAACTATTTTTTAGAACGTAGTATTGCTAAAATCAACGAAAACAGTTTCTCATTTAATGTGAATGGCCACATATACGCAAAAAAAAATTGTAACTGTATTTTTAACGGCGAAATAAGAACATTCCAAAAGATTTATGGTAGGATATTGTCGAACTGCAAAAATTTGTTTATTTTATTTTATTTTATTTTATTTTTTCAATTGTGATTTTTTTTTTTTTTTTTTTTTCTTGCGCTTTCATTTTTGCTTCACTCAAATATTATTTGATGGGGTAATAGCAATTTCATATTAAAAGATAATGATAATAAAAGAAAAGTGACAGTTAAATTTATGGCATTGAGCTCACATGCTATTGACAATAATTGTATATTATGCTCTTATTTCAAAGAATAATAAATAATAAATTAATAATTAATGGGGAGGATTAGCTCCCGCCAAATTTTCATTTTATATTTTAACAATGAACCTCCAAATCTTAAAAGCTAAGTGTCTTATCATAATAAACCGGTACACCAAACTTAAAGTAAATCGAATAATTCTGCATGAAAAACCTATTTATCTGAATTAAGGGAGGGTAGCCCCCGTTACATCCCTTTGTACATAACAAATGAACCCCCAAAACTAATCAAGGAAGCGCCTTAAATTAACAGAAAAAACCTATGTACACAAAATTTGAAGCAAATTTGATATTTGTATCAAGAGTTATCACGTATATGCATACGTACATACCGAATCTGCGGGCCAGTTAGCTCTTAGGCTTTAAAAGATACTAGCGAGCTACGCCCGCTAGCTGGGCCACTTTTTCCAAACGAACCTCGATATTAAGCAATATATAATAAACAAAAAAATTCATTTAATAAGCAAGTCTTGGTGTTCGAATCCTCAAGCACAAAAAAAAGTAAATTAAAGAGCTATGGTTGTTATGCGCCCATTATCCCGTTAAAAATATGTGATTTCGCACAGTGGGCTCTACGCTCCATGGTCGCCATCGTCCCATTAAAAATATTTGGTTTTGTACGGTTGGCTCTGCGCGCCCATAAGACATTTTCTCGTATTTTTTGGTTCATCAGAAGCAGACTTTTACGCAGATTCTGAATATGTAATCAGTTTTTTTCGACTTTAAAAACTGTCTGCATGATGGTTTAAGAAAAAACGCGCAAAAAAGGGGAGAAAAAGAGGTTTTTGACTGCTTCTTCTTTTAGCCAAAGGGGAAAAGTTCTTTTCCTTCACCGCAAGGTGGCGCAGTGTTCTGCCTCAGAGCTCCATTTGAGCGCCGTTTGGGATTTGAGACATTTTTCGTTCCGATTCCCAAGGGGCTTTTAATTCATAACTTTTTTTAATTTTGGTCCCACGGTCTCGAAAATGCCCGAAATGACTTCCCCGGAATTTTTCCAATCGAAAGACACCTCTCGCGACTTCCAACTCGCCCGCGTTGTGAACTGTAATCGGCTTCAAGCAGACAGACAGACAGAGGCGCACGGATTTTATTAGTATAGATGGGCTTAAAAACTAAAACTTGAATGAAATTAAATTTAAAGTTAAAAAACAAATTTATAAATATGGTGAAACATTTTATGCTTGTTGAGCGGGGCAGTTGAGCCTTAAACAAGATCTACAGGAAAGTATGCGTGTGATGTCACTAACGCGGCATAATACATCAATCCAGCAAAAAAGTGATGTCGTCATTCAAGAATCTCAAATAAACAAATAAAAATAATGATTCATGTGTTTGTAACATTAATATGGATATATAAAATTAAATATAGTTTATATAATAGCTGCTTGTTTTATCAGGAATCATTCATTTATATATATATTTTTTTTTTCAACACAGAAGATATTTTAATTAATTTTTTTTCAGTTATTATGGGAAAATAGTAGCTAAAATGCACAGTAGTCTAGTATTTGCCATTTATCTAATTTTTAACTTTAGAAACGGCGTACTTCATTTTCCCCAAATTAAAAAAGAATCGTTAAAAACTGAAAAAATAATAAATAAATAAATAAATAAATAAATAATAGTAATAATATCTCAAAAATGAATTGAGGTGCAGTTTTCAAACAAATTCCTTTTGAAAGTACTTCCCTCTCCCGTATACGACAGTGCAAAACTTGAGAATGAGCGATGCTTAGAAGTTTAAAAATGCAGTAGAGATTATCCCGTATAATGATACATTTGTTTGGTTTTACGGCTAGCTTACATAACGAAGCGTTATTTTTTAGAAACGACAATTTAATTGGTAAATGAAAGAAATGGCATACCGGGGGCTAATAATGGTATTATTATTTAGTACATATCTTTTAATTGAAACAAATGCTTTTGTTACATTTTACATGTAGTAATGTTAGTTAGCGTTGCAAAGGTTAGAAAAAACCCGGTTTAAACCCGGGAATAAACCGGGTTTTTAGGAATAAACCTGGAAAAAACCCGGGACTTTTTGGAATAATTCGGTTTTTTGGGAATAAACCTGGGAATAAACCTTGTTTATTGGAAATAAATCCGGGAATAAACCGACTTTTTTGCAACTCTAATGTTAGTATGTGTTTATGTATTTATTATATGACTTCACTAATGATAAGGCATTTAGTACTAATAACAGCAATAATAATAGTTCGCTTTTCACCGTTTGCGATTCTTTAATTCAAAACATATAATTAATTCCCTCTTTAAATTTAAAATAAAAGTTTCTTTCTTTAAAGAATCAATTCTTGAAAGAATCTCGTCAGTATAACTTAATTTTTTTATAAAGAAAAGTGAGGAATATGAAAGATACCCTTCCTTCCGGTACTGGCCGCAAGCACTTTTCAGCTAGAAGCTGCTCATTTGCAGATGTGATGGCACTATTTTTTTTTTTTTTTTAACATTCCCATTTTTTTATTTTAATTTTAAAAATATCACAGGAAGTTTCTTTAAAATGGTGGTAATTAGATAGCTTTCGTTATTGCAGAATTGGCAGAATAATTAGGTTTACTTATCTGCATTTATGCCATTTTCTGATAATAATGAAAAACAAAACATTTTTAATTTAATTTAAATGCTTTAAGTGATAAATTAAAATAACACAAAAAGATTATAGCTTGACATGTTTCATTGCTCTTACGGCAACATTTTCAAAAGCAAATAAAATGATAAAAAGGAATTTCCCGAAATAAACAAAAAAAAAAAAAAACACCAATCACATGAAACATGAGCATATAAAAATAAACTGGAAATAAAAATGAATAAAAATAATTGTGAGCGTGACATATTACAAATTATTGTCTTAAAAACCTTTGAAGCATTTCTTTCCATATTTTAGGTACTTCCATGGAGGCAAATTCATTGCAAATATTGCCTTTACGTTTGAAGATTTCTATTGATTCTCTTATGATTGACGGAAAATATTATCTAGAAGGGTATATTATTCTGCTATTTTTAAAATCTATTTGTAATGGTTCTTTGCTATATAATCTTGAGAGAGCTGGTAGTTTTCCTATTGTATTTGAAGTCTGCTATATGTTCTTTAATTCTAGTTTTGAGTTTTCTACTTGTTTCACTAATGTAATATTGTTTTGTTCCATCTTGTTTTGTGAATGGTATTTCATATACGCCAGATATTTGATGTGGTTCTATTGGATCAATTTTTCTACATATTGAGTTTTTTAATTTAGCAGACGGTTTTGCAACTATGGATATATTGTATTTATTGAGTTTATATTTTAAACGTTCGAAAAATCCAGGAAAATATTGTAGAGAGAATATATTCGAATTTTGTAGTTTGAAGTTACTATTCTTATTACCATCCATGCTTTTAATTAACTTGTCTATTGTACTTTTACTATAACCATTTCTCTTTGCGATGACAAATATTATATTTAATTCTTTGTCTAATTGTCCCGGAGTACAGATTGTGAAGGCTCTTTTGAGGACATGTCTAAATGCAGATATTTTGTACGAAAACGGTGCTTGAGCGTTATGAGGTATAATGATTTGGTTGGCAATCGGTTTTCTGTAAACTGTACGTTCGATTCCTTGTTGCGTCTTGATTAGTAATACATCTAAATAAGGTATTGTACCATTCTTTTCTATTTCCAATGTAAACTTAATTTTAGAGTCAATGCTATTAATCTGTGTTAAGAAGCTATTGATTAAGGTATCGGCATGTTGCCATATGATAAAAATGTCATCTACATATCTGACCCATGTAGACCAAAAACCAAACCAAACCTGACCCAAAATAGATTTTAAAAATAGCAGAATAATATACCCTTCTAGATCATATTTTCCGTCAAAAATAGATTTTAAAAATAGCAGAATAATATACCCTTCTAGATCATATTTTCCGTCAATCATAAGAGAATCAATAGAAATCTTCATACGTAAAGACAATATTTGCAATGAATTTGCCTCCATGGAACTACCTAAAATATGGAAAGAAATGCTTCAAAGGTTTTTAAGACAATAATTTGTAATATGTCACGCTCACAATTATTTTTATTCATTTTTATTTCCAGTTTATTTTTATATGCTCATGTTTAACGTGATTGGTGTTTTTTCTGTTTATTTCCGGAAATTCCTTTTTATCATTTTATTTGCTTTTGAAAATGTTGCCGTAAGAGCAATGAAACATGTCAAGCTATAATCTTTTTATGTTATTTTAATTTATCACTTAAAGCATTTAAATTAAATTGATATTTTAAAGTGATGTTTATATTATATGTAACAAAACATTTTTTTTTTTTTTTTTTTTTTTTTTTTTTTTTTTTTTTTTTTTTTTTTTTTAATTTCTGTGTTTTATTTTGCTGTATAGGGTTTAGTGGTGCAAAATCTCATTAGTACGCTAAAATATTTTAGATGTAAAATACTGCTTTTGAAAACACGCAAGTTTCTTTATAAAGTTTCAATATTTTTTTCCTGCTGAATGTGTACTGATATTTGTTTTGAGACACTAGGCGAAATGCTTAAGTAATAAAAATAATGTTATAATTAAAAGAAAACCATTATTTTCTTAGATAAAACTAAACATTTTAACCCCAATGAGTTTTAAAAAACATAAATTATGGCAATCTTTAATCTTCGGTACCAAGATTAGCAGGCAAGTTCAGAATGCGACTGTTCGCATTCAAAGATGTTGTTGAAAATCGTGACTTCAAGTTTTATGTTAAGGGCATTTGAAATCCTTATACCTGCCATGTTAAATTAATGTACTTTTTTCTTATGAACTATTACAAATGTGGACTTGAAACTTTTTTTTATGCATAAAATAAACAATTCCTAATAATTTGAAGTTAAATTTATAATTAAATAAAACTTAGATATTTTTTTAAAAATCTGAAGTAGAAACCATATTCAAATTCTAAAAAACATTCAATTTTTCAAAAGGTAATGATAATAATAATAAAAAGTTCTTTTTATGAATTTAAAAAAATTACCTCATATTAAACAGGGATGTGTATAGAATATTCAAACAAAACTTCAAAGCATGATGCATTGTAGTTTTTTCAAAAAGGCACATCGAAGATTAAAAAAACAAAATTTTGAGAAAATCAAGTTTAAAGTAAACAAACGCGTTTACTTAAAGCATTCCTTCTCCATAGTACTTATTTTTTGCATTTTTTGTTCACATTCCTCTTCCTGTGTTCTTTTCAATCTTTTAAACACTCTTTATTTTTTCTTTAGTTTGCAGCAAATGGTCAGATTAGGCTCTTAGCATACGCTCATGACCAAGAGTTTTTAAAGTGTTTTGGCAACATAACCACGGTTCTATGCCTAATTTATGAAGCAAATTAATTTTCGTAGAATGCCCATTTTTGAAACGGGCTACAGCATTATGTAAACGTAGCTGAAGGCATTCTAATTGCACAAAAGTCTTTTTCGATTTACGAGACCAAACAACGTTGTGTACACTTTCGTTTGGATTTTGCGTTTTACATAGAAGACATTTTTAAAGTAAATCTGAATGAGAAAAATCTCGAAAAATCGGCCTCATGGCTTCAACAACTGGCCCAGGAAGGCTGTTAAATTTGTTTAAATTAAATTAGTGTTTTCGTTCTAGGCTCTTTAAATAAGCGTGGTTTAGAAGTATGAGAAGGTAAACAAACAGAACTAGTAAACATTTTCCAGCTTCTGGTTGCCGTAGAAACAAAAGTAATTTATCAGAATAAAGAGGTGAAATGGTAGATTTAAAATATTAAAAAATCAAAAAATCGCTAGATTTTAGGTTTTCATCTTCCAACTGCCCTTATAGTCATTTTAAAATGATCAAATTAAAATACCATTCATTAAACATGGTGAATACCAGTATAAGAAGTGCGTATGTAAATTTTGAGAAGATGAAAATGATGATGAATTTAAATTTCATGTAAAATTCTATGATCGTGTCAATTTCAAATAAATTTTGGTTTTTTCATTCCAATTTATATCAACTATAAGAAACTCAATTGATAACTTCATCATAATAAAGCATTTTTATTATTCTTTACTGTTTATATATGCGATTAAAATTTAATTTTAATAATTTGGACAATTGAGTTTTATAGTATTTTGTTAGTTTTAGCTTAAAATAATATTTGTTTGAGAGTTAGACTGACCAATATAAGGCGCATTTTTTACTGTAGCTAATTTTGTAGATTTATTAAGATGGTCTGGTGTAATAACGCCAGGCGGGGTAATAACGCCAAGTGCTAATATTTTGCATAATTATGAAATAATCTGGTAAATGACACCCATGTGCTCTGCGTAGAAGGGTTTTGAGTCATATAAATCGCAAAAAACAGCTCCAAGTTAATTTGTTTCATTTTTAGGTCTTATTGTTTTTACAAGCAACTAAAATTAACGCTTGATCTAAAATTTGCGAGATACGTTTTGTGATGTGAAGACTATTTTTTTTTATCCGGAAATACTTTGTTAATTACATAATTTTGTAGTACATTTCATGGACTTTCAAAATGTTGTTGAAGATTTTGGATATCTTCTCGAGATAATTTGTAATTTAAAATGTACAGATGATATTCCTAATGATATTCCTGATGATATTCCTAAAACAGCGATATGCACACCTTTCGGATTATTCGAAAGCACACGCATGCAGTTTGGCTTATGCAATGCATCTGCCACATTTCAGAGATTCATCGACAAAATAATACGTGATTTACCTGGCGTCTATGCTTTTATTGATGATATACTTATTGCCTCTAAAAATGAAGAGGAGCATTATGATCATTAAAAAGGATTATTTTCCAAATTAGAAGAATATGGTTTGTGCATAAATGTTTCCAAGTGCACATTTGGTAAACCTACCATCGATTTCTTAAGACTTCGAATATCTGAACACGGTATTCTGCCACTTCCTGATAAAGTTAAATGTATAATTGATTTTCCACAGCCCACAACTTTATCTCAACTTCGACAATTTTTGGGAATGTTTAATTTTTATAGATATTTTATATATAAAGCTGCACACATACTTGCGCCTTTAGTGCAATTATTAGAAGGCCATCCAAACAAAAGGAAATCTCGTTCCCGTGTTCCTAAAACTTCCGAACCTCTTAATTGGAACGAAGATGCTGAAAAGGCTTTCACAGATGCCAAAAAAGATGCATAGCTCAAGCAGCTCCTTTACGGCATCCCATTCCAGGTGCTGAGTTAAGTATATGGGTTGACGCCTCAGATGTCGCGATTGGCGGCACTCTTATGCAATTTTTTCTGGGACATTATGAACCTTTAGCATTTTTTTTTTTCATGAAATTAAACAAGAGTCAGCGGAATCGGTCAACTTATGACCGGGAATTATTTTCTATTTATTCAGCAATAAAGAAATTTCGGCACATGTTGGAGGGGAGAAATTTTAGAATTTATACTGATCAGAAACCGCTAATTTATGCATTTAAGCAAAATCCCCATAAATGTTCGCCTTGGCAATTACGCCATTTAGATTTTATTTCCCAATATTCCACAGACATTAGACATGTACCAGGTTCCAAAAACACTGTCGCAGATTGTCTCTCAAGAATTGAAATTGATTCTATTTCAAAATCTACAATCTTAAATTTTGATGATTTTGCAGAAGCTCAGAAAAATGATTCAGAGCTACAAAACCTGCTGCATAGTTCATCGCTAAAATTGGAACTAAAACCTTGCCTCATTTCTGATCGTAACCTACTGTGTAATACTTCAGCAGGTACGCCTTGACCCTTAGTTCCTAGCTCCTTTCGTCAACTGATATACGAACATTTGCACAACCTATCTCATTCTGGCATAGCAGCCACCACAAAGTTAATTTGTTCCAGATACGTATGGCCAAATATGAAACGAGACATCAAAAACTGGGTTCGTTGCTGTGAGTCATGTCAAAGATCAAAAATACAAAGGCACACCAAGCACCTCTTGGCACGTTCTCTCATCCTGATGCACGGTTTTCCCAGATCCATATAGATATTGTGGGTTCCTTGCCTCCATCTGACGGTTTCAGTTTCTTTTAACGATCATCGGCCGATTTACCAGATGGCCAGAAGCTATACCCATATCTGATACACTAGCCAAAACAATTTGCAATGCCATATTCAAGCAGATTGGATTTCAAGATTTGGTTGTCCTTCACTCATAACCACGGATCAAGGCCCCCAAATGCGATCAGCGATTTTTGATGAATTTGCGAAAATGTTAGGGACAAAGAAGATCCGAACCACAGCTTATCATTCTCTATCCAATGGCATTATCGAAAGATTTCATCGACATTTAAAGTCATCCATCAAAGCTCACGAAACCAATAGATGGACTGAAGTATTGCCGATAGTTTTACTAGGCATTCGCACAGCAGTGAAGGAAGCATACAAGCTTCTTGTGCTAAACTAGCTTTCAGCACTACGTTGAGACTGCCATGTGACATGCTGGATGAATCTTTAATCCAATCATGCAACGAGAACTTCGTCACTCAACTAAGAAACGCCATGCGGCAGTTAAATCCAGTTGCTATATCAGCTCACTGCCACGAGAAGTTCTATATACACCCTTCTTTGACATCTTGTTTACACATCTTTCTAAGAATGGATGATGTACAAACTCCACTGTGTCAACCATATACTGGTCCTCACAAAGTTCTAAGTAGAACTGAAAAAACCATAACAATCGAACTTATTATAGTTACCATAGCAATGGTTACAATGGTTGTTATGGTTGTTGGAAATATTTCGCAGTTCAGAATGGCAGTGCCTTGAACATTTGCCATAGCCATCACTGACGGTTGATTGTTTTCGTTTTTAGGTGCATTCGTAATTACGTAAATACGTAGCACCTATTCTTGTCGCTCAGTCTGTCCGTCTGTCTGTCCGCATATGACAACGCAAAAACTACTCAACCAAATCGCTTGAAATTTAAAATACATAATTATTACATAATTTTGTCGAGTCATTTCAAATTTTATGAAAATCGGATGCATAGATCAATTACAGGGACAATTAAAAGTATTCCGTTACATTACGATCAATGGGAAAAAAAAGTTTCAAATGCATTTTAATGGTGTTACACTCATTTGAACATAATAGAATTGACATGAATCTATGAAGTATGTACTAAAATATACATTCTATACAATCTGTGATGCAAAGAATATTTATTATTAAATTACAGAGTCGCACAAATGTATTTCACTAAAATATGTTATGCGGGAAAACATTGTTTGGGGCGTGTTTTAATTATATTAAATTACTTCACATTTTATGAATAAGATATACGTTAATGAAGTATAATAAAAATTACTCCCTGCCTATTTACATGAACACAAAGATATTTACCACTATACTGTATCCAAAGTACGCTCTACTATATCAGCAAGATCTGAATTTTTTAAAACTTCGTTATCGTACGAACGCACCTCATTTGCTACGCTTCACGTGCAATTTCCAACTTGTTTTAATTAGCTTGTTGTTCTGTGATAAATGGAGTCAGAATTACGTTCATAGTTTTGTGAAATAAAATAGAATTAAGTTAAAACATCTGCGTGTTTTTTTTTATGACAACCAAACGGGACACACTATATTCGGAAATATGTGGGGGAAACATGTTTTTGCACTACATTTTCCATTATATCGCTGAAAATACAATAGCTAAAATTTGAAGAAATGTATTTTTGAATTCAGCGTTACAAAAGCTTTCAAAAGATACCCCATACGATACACAAATATATTTTTTTTCAGTCACGTAACTAGACTCACTACATTTCGCCTAAATATATTTGTGAACGATTAATAATCTGGATATATGTAGGCCAATAATCTGTATTACTTCCCCAAATTTTAATTTTACATGTTTTATAATCTACAAGTGAAATAGCTGTGACAGAGTGATCTCATAATTGTTCGGATTTCATTTTTGAGTACGGCACCCTATAAACGTATGCATATTGTAAATCGAATTTTCAAATCGTTTATTTGAACAATACATAAAAAGAGAAGAATCTATGTAAAACATATATTACACCAAATAAGAGTGTTACATGCACCTCTGTGATTTTTCCTATAGCGAGCACTCTCTGCTACAAAACCAGTTTTACAGTGAAATCTCGAATGATTGTGGCATATGTTTCATATTAATCTGTATAAACTGAACCTAAAATTGTTTTTCATTGTTGAAAAAGAAAATTGATTGATAATGTTGTTGAAATTTTTATTTGAAATATTGTTGTGAAAATATGATTTATGAGTGAAAATTAATGCAACGATTTAAAAGAAATAAAATGGATGAATCAAATTTCTTATTTTCTATGTGGCTTCAGAGTGTGTTTACTTGTAATCACTGAGATAGGTGCCATTGGAAATGCGAACAGAAACACTATCGCCTTCAATTTCAAATTTGATCATTTAAAACAAGTTGAGAGAACTCGCAATCTATCCAATTTCATTTTGCTAATCACGATTTGTCAAAAAATCATTTCTAAATTTCATAAAGTGTTTTCACTTACTTTCGAAACGTAAATAGAGGGAGTGAATAGTTTCAAAATAACTATTCTGGTAAGCACGTAATTGAGTACGTAAACTATAAAAATAGATGGAAATTTTCAGAACGTCCGAAAAATTGCCCAAAAAAAAGTAAAATTTTATTTATGATTGAGAATTAATGCAACTTTTAAAAGAAATAATATAAATTAATCATTCATTTAATAATAATGTATTATTTTCTAAGTGTCTTCAGAGTGTGTTTATTTGCAATCACTGAAACAAACGTTATTGTACGAGCAAAAACATAATCTCCTTCAATTTTATGTTTGATCATTTCAAACAAATTTAGAGCATTTGCATTCTATCCGATTTCATTTTTCTAATCGCGATTTATCATAAAACTATTTCAGAGCTTCGTAAAGTGTTTTCACTTCCTTTCAAAATGTAAATAAAGTGAATGAGAAATAAGGGGCAGCAATAAAACGCCTGTTTCCTAAAGTGTTCAAAATAGCTATTCTTGTAATCAACTAATTAAGCACGTGAACTAAAACAATAGCCGCAACTTTTCAGAACGTCAGAAAAATTGAAAAAACATATTTTATTTTATTTATGATTGAAAATTAATCCAACGTTTAAAAGAAATGAAATGAATTAATCATTCATTTAACGATAATGTCTTATTTTCTAAGTGGCTTCAGAGTGTGTTTACTTGTAATCACCGAGAACAGGCGTCATTAGAAATGCGAAGAGAAACACAATCTCCTTCAATTTCAAATTTGATCATTTAAAACAAATTGAGAGCACTTGCGATTTACCCGATTTCATTTCTCTTATCGCGATTTGATTTTCTCACTTTCAAATGTATCTTTTTCATCGAAGAACTTTTCATTCCAAAGAGGAGAGGCACTTACATTAAGAATCGCATGAAATGGAGGGAAAATTTAAGTTAAAAAAACAAAATAACGCGACGTGGCGATAAAAAATACTGTACAATCCCCCTATTACCCGTCATTTTCTCTTTTTTTCAAAGCGGGCGTCTTTTAAGATAATCAGCGGAGAGAGAGCGAGAGATAACAACATAACAAGCGAGACATCGGAAAAAAAAAGTCTTTGAAAAACTTTTCAATTCACATTTTGTCTCGAAGACAATTTCATTTTAATAACTTTTAAAAAACATAGAACTCGAACGAAATAGCTCTGGAAATAAACAAAGAAAAAAAAAGAAAAAACGAGTTTCAGGCGATAACGACGCAATAACGTCGCTTTAAAACGTCGACTACATTTCCTTCAATTTAATAAATAAATAAATAAATAAATAAATATCCTTTTTATCGTCGTGTTCTTTTCCAAATACGACAGATTACGTGGCGCGGATTCATTTGTCTTCATAGAGCACTTTACAGAGACAAGACGGGGTGGGTGGGAAGCAATAGAGCACTGGGGTGGTCCAGACAATGACAATCGAGCCGAAAGTGTCAGTGGAAAAGAAAACAAATAATAATAACAAAGAAAAGCCTCATCTGATAGCCTTTACGCCGCCCCCCCTCCACCCCTCCTCTTCTCATAGATTGCTGGAAACTTAATAATCGCTAAAGCGCGCTTGCTTTTTTGACAAGCCTCGCGCTTTTTAACTTTGTTAGTCTTCATGAAAAATCACCTGACTCCTCGCCTTTACGGCTGCTAACTTAATTCGATGGAAAAGCACTTGCCCGAGTTTTTCTATCCCTTCGCTGATGTGCAGTAATGACGTCTGACCCCCCCCCCCCCTCCCTCATCTCCTACTCATGTTATCATACTCCCCTTTTTTGTTAAAGAGGAGGGGGGGGGGACACGCATTAAACCAAATGGGTGAGGGTTGTTTTAATAAGAGCCAACGATTAAGAGATGGTCACCGATTCGAGTTCTATTGAGATTTAACGTGTCGTAATGGATGACATGCTATTGGATCACGACGTTGATAGGTATAGATTATTGTACGATGCTCTAAAAAATATCACAGGAGAGATTATTTAATTGGTAACTTCCATCTAACTTCCATCTATGCCATAAGCATCGCATGGTAATTTAAGCAATGTATTTATATATTTCAAACTAAATATGTACTTATCACTATTTAAAGTTACTTTAATTTCGATTTTTAGCTCACAGGCTATCATAGCCTGAGAGCTTATGTGCCCGCCCGTTCTGTATGTATGTTCGTACGTAACGCGATAACTCGTGATAAAAATATCCGATCCACTTAAAATTTTGTATATAGGTATATCCTGACAAGGCGCTTCCCTGATTAGTTTTTGGAGTTCATCCGATATGTATAAGGGGGGAACGGGGGGCTCATGCCCCTCCCCTTAATAGAAATAAGTGGGTTTTTCATGCAGAATTAAGTTTTCGCTCAAAATTTAGATATAGGATCATTCTGATGGGGCGATTCCGTGACTGTTATTAGGTGTTCATTGAATAAGTATAAACAGGGGGAACGGGGGTTCCTCTCCTTATGCCCCTCCCCTTAATTTATATAAATGGGTTTTTCAAGCAGAATTGTCAGATTTCGTTCAAATTTCTGAATAGTTTTGGAAGTTTAATGGTTAAGTATAAAAGAGGGGGATAACTCCTCTTAAATTACACAAATGCTAAATGGGTTTTTATTAAGAATTATCCGATTTGCTCTGAATTTTGGATATAGATTTTTTATATGATAAAGCATGTCCTTGATAGTTTAGGAGGTTCAATGATTAAGTATAAAAAAGGGGAAAGGGGAGAGCTGTTTCCCCTTCTTAATTTTTTTTTCGAACGGAATTAACCCTTGAAAATATAAGGCTGTAATGTACAATTAGTATGCGTAGCCTGTGAGCTCAGTGCCATCAGTTTAACTGGGCAGTATTCTTTTTATTGAAATTTGTAATGCGATTCATCTATTAAAGCATTCAGTTGCCGATTCAAATTCTACGAGGGTTAACTGTTTAAGTTTTGCAATAGAAACAAGTTGTAAAAAGCACGTGGAGCGTAGCAAATGAGGTGCGTTAGCACGGTAACGAAGTTTTAAAAATATCACTCTCATATATCAATCTCATAAAATTATAAATAGTTAATTACAATTAAAATGTGCATCAAACAATGTTCTCCCTATATCATTATATAATGGAGTACTTTTGTGTGGCCTTGTAAATCAATAATAAATGTTCTTTGCTCCACAGATTATACAAAATGTATATTATAATACGTACTTTATAGACGCATATCAGTTTTATTATGTTCAAATGAGTGTAACACCATTAAAATGCATTTGAAACATTTTCCCCCATTGACCGTAATGTATAACGGAATACTTTTGATTGTCCCTATAATTGAACTATCCATCCGATTTTCATAAAATTTGAAATGACTAGACAAAATTATGTGATAAATAATATTTTTTAAATTTCAAACGATTAAAATGCATTTGAAACTTATTTCCTCATTGACCGTAATGTAATGGAATATCTTTGATGGTGCCTGTAATTGATCTATGCATCCAATTTTCATAAAATTGAAATGACTCGACAAAATTATGTAATAAATAATATATTTTAAATTTCAAACGAATCGATTGGGTAGTTTTTGCGTTGTTATATGCGGACGGACGGACTGAACGACAACTATAGGTGCTACGTATTTACATAATTACGAATGCACCTAAAAATTACACAGGCGGAATTAAATTAGCTGCGGCTGCTTAATGAAATAGAAGCCACCACTAAGGTAGAGTGTCAAATTTCTCCCTCTTGCCAGTTACAATACACATATATTATGGATACTTATTTATTTATGTGACTATCAGGCCAGAGCTAGTTAAAACCAGCTACTACGCTGATTTTGTCTCACTAAGGATGTAAATCTTACGAGACCATTTCCGTGTAATACTTTTTTATGATTTTAAAGTAGTTTTAAATGAAAAAGGCTAAAATTTGAAAGAATATTTAAAGAGCTTTAAAATATTTAAAAGAATATTAGAAGCTTTTCCAACTTCTCATTCTTCACATGCAACCATGTTTAGATGATTTCGAGAATTTAAGCTTGGAAAATTTTATTTCAAAAATAGCGAGCGAAGTGAGGGGCCTTCAAAAGCATCCTCAAATAAAAAATGCTGAAAAACTAAACTTAATTTAAAAAAAAAAAAATAGCCCACATATTACATATCAATCTATTCAGCAGATTCTGAATATTGGATTGGCAGCAATATACAAGGTGATTCATTACTATCGAAACAATAGGCTATTTCCTCAAATATTACCCGTAGACCAATACTTCAAATTGCAAAGTTTCATTAAAAAAAAAAAAAAAAAAAAAAAAAAAAAAAAAAAAAAGTGCCAAATATAATGACACAAGTTGCAACTCCATGGGGAATCCATTTAAAAAAATACGGAAATTAAATTTTTATACAGCCCCCGTACGCTAAAAATTCCAATTAGGAAAACTGTCCTTATCCATTCCCGAATTTAACACAAAAAGATGCATCTCCATATCAGCAAAACTCACAGAATTATGGCCGTTTAAATAATTCGTCAGGTTTTAAGGGATTAGAAACAAATTGAAATACGTACAATTCAAGAAACCAAATGTTACTTTAAAAATTCTAGGAAGCATGCAAAAAATATATTTATTGATTTAGAAGTTAGATTTTTGTTTTCTTTTTAGTGATGATTAACCATGTAATTTTCCAACAAAATCACATTCTAAAATTTTTCATAAAGTTTTAAAAAAAATTAAATTATTAATAAAATTGTTATAACTCGAAACATTATCCGTCAGATTTTTTTCATTTAATTAAAGTGGAAAAAGTAATTTTTGTTTTGTTTCAGGATTATTTTTTGTAAATAATCAAAATCATAGCAAACGCGGTAGCGTTTGGTATAATATGTTTAAGAAATAGAAAGTGCAAACAACTTTGTAAAATTTCTGGCGAACCAGTTGAGATACGGCAGTGAATTTTTTTTTTTTAAGATAGAACTCGACGAGACGAATAAAATGATAGCATGCAAAAAGTTACTGCAGCTTACAACAGTTTTTTATTTAATTTTAAATGAAAAAATTAAGGCAAAAAGTTCAACTAAGTCTATCCACGTTTCCGTGGATGGATTAACTTCGTTTTAGGTTTATTTTAATCCTCACGGTAAAATTTAAAACAGTTTTTTTTTTTTTTCATCTTTGTATGTTTGACGGTCGCTGAGAAAATCGAATTTTTGTCTGAAATTTCCAGCTGAACATAGTCTTTTTCTTATATTTGTTTCTTCTTGTAATTGTTGCACGTAAGTTTAAATGAACATAAAAATTGCTATGTATGTAACATAAATAAATAGATTAGATAAATCACGTGAAAAAAAAATACTTATTTGTTGTTATTTTCATGTATCATATTCACTATCTATTTTGACGAGCGAAGTGAATTTTTTTTTTATTTATTAAATTCTTATTTATTTAAGATACAATCCGCCTCTGGCAAAAAGTTTAGTCTCTCTTAAATTTATGCTAGCCATTGTAATATGATACTTTTATTCATAATTTTATTTACTTGCTTATCTGAAGGTCCACATGATGAAATCAACAAATTTAGACGATCAGGGCAGGATTTTGCGGAAAAGTTCATTATCCTGTTCTGGTTGGTGTGTTTGGCGAATAAATCAAAAATGGCACCGAAAGACCAAATAGCAACTTCTTTTTAACCGCTAAAGCGGCGTAACCGTGTTTTTCCATCACGTAATATTTTATTTCAAAGACTAATTTAACACAAGATTGACATTAATATTATTATTTTTTTTTAATTGTACAAGACAAAAATATATGTAAAGTTATTAAGTACAAACGTTCATACCAATACTTTTCACAGTTATTATTTTATGAATAATTAGACATGAATGGAAAAATCTACAGGACATTTAAAAGATAAGCGTAAAAATATGGTTTTAAATTTTTATAAACATTTATTTGAGCCTTTGAGACATAAGGTAAGGGCGTACCGGTAAGAAATCCGGTTTGGCGCAACACAAGAGCGGTGAGTCGGGCGCTCCATGATGATTCGGACGTGAGAATGTGTCAGCTTTTTTTGAAGGTGCGTTGAATGATTCTAGGTGAATTAAATTACTTATTTTATGAATGTCTGATTGCTTGGTGCTATTTTGGCTTCAAAAAGGGAGGGTTTGTAAAATATATAAATAACTATGAAAACAAACCTGGTGAACTTTAATTTTTGTTTTCGGACGAATTATTTCTGTTTCTATATTAAAATGAGGCTCAAATATCACATACGAATCACATTGGCGTTAATTTTTTCTAAAGCCGATTTGGCGAAAATCTCGTTTTGGAATACCAGTTACATACAGTGTTGCCAGATCGGGCTACAAGTAGCGAATTGGGCTACTTTTGAACACTCCAGGCTACTTTTTTAAAAATCTGGGCTACTTGCTACTTTTTGCGCTACTAAAAAAAAATTGCGCTACAATTTGCTACTTTTAGCTTCCTCTCATTCTCTCTATTTTTTTCTTTATATTTAAATATTTATGGATAAATTATGAAAAATATTTGGCAACTTTCTTTTAAATCTATATTTTTCTTTGGAATTTGGAATGGCAACGGCAACATTATTTTGGTTGTAGTTCGCACTGTTGCCAGTAGCGGGCTACAAGTAGCAAATAGACCCCTTGTATTGACGTCACAGCAAACGGCTGTTATGCCCAAACAAAACATCATAACTCCTCATTTGCTATTTAAAGCACATGTGGTGCTTCTGTTTAATTCTAATTTTTCTTATTCTTGCATTTTTTTCTAATTACTTAAAAAATGAAGCAAAAATCACTATGCTTACAAATGTGAAAAAAACCACATCTGCCTTATGTTTGGGCGAAATATGAAGCATGTGACGTCACGTGCAAGGGGCTACTTTTGAACACTTTTTAAATTACTTAGTAGTTTCAGAAAGTACCAGTAGATGGCGCCACCATTTTACAGCTTGGGCTACTTTTTGCTACTTTTGAAAAAAATTTTGCTACTTTTCCGAAATTGATCTGGCAACACTGGTTACATATATATTTTTTAAAAGGTAATAACAATAAATAAAAAAAAGATTTGTTTAATAACTATAGAACAAAACAATTTATATATTTAAAAAAAGAAAAAATATATTTATTAATAAGTAAAAACAACATCCGGGATGCCATATGAAGCAAAATAACGACACTCTGGATTCAGTTAAATACTCCGATGCGCATATGACATTGGCGTCAGAAAAAAATAATTCGCCAACGTGGTGCGTAAATGACATCTGTGCCAAAAATGCATACCTATTTTATTTACATTACGTACGGTGCTACTTGATTATCAGGTCGACCAATTTCACCCATTTATAGAAATCGCCAAATTATTCAAAAGGAAAAATGTTGCCATTAAAAAAATTTAAGTTTAGAAAATTAATGAATTTAGGTTTAAAAAAAAAAAAAAAAGTCATTAACGAAAAGGATATTGATGTCGGATAAGGATTATGATGTCGGATAAGGATTATGATGTCAGATAAGGATTATGATGTCGGATAAGGATTATGATGTCGAGACCTACCAAATATAAAATTTGATTTATTCAGGTGATTTCGGACAAAAGAAATACTAATAAAAGTTTTCATATTTTAATGCAGAATTGTTTAAATCAAACCATAAAGAGATATTTGTAAGATATCGCATATGTGAATAACATTGAAGTATTTTAAATGTAATATTAGAATTTATTAAGGAGCATAAAAAAATATGGTACTTACGTACTAACGCCACCGCAGCAGAAGTTGCGCTAATGTGCCAATAAAGAGCAATCTTGTTCGCACGCGCACAAAAAATGGCGTCAAAAATAGGCTAAAAAAGTACTAAAGTACTGAAAATGACGTCAAAATGAGCAAAAAAAGAAACACTAAAAAGGCACGAACAACAAGATCGCTCTTTATTGGCGCATTAGCTCAACTTCTACTGCGATGGCATTAATACGTAAGTACCAAAAATATCAATGTTAGCGGAAATTTGTAAGGAGTTAAATGCTTTTTATTTAGCCAAATAATGTCGGCGGATATAACCATAAAATAACTTTAATAAAATATATTATATTTTTCTCAATATTAAGAGCTATTCGCTTATTGGCATAAAATTTATATTAAATAACAAAAGAACAAATACAGTAGAGCGCCGATTATCCGAACACGTCGGGACCGACCCTAGTTCGGATAAGCAAAAGTTCGGATAATTGGACAGACAATTAAAAGGATATCCCTATCTATACAAAAACCTTCACACTTTATCCAGGCTTAGGACTGGCAACACTGTTAGTGCTGGAGTGTTTAAAAATGTTTTTTTGCCTTTTTTTCATTTTTTAAACTTTTTTTTATCTTTTTTTCATTTTTCAAACTTTTTTTTTTTTTTGTCTTTTTTTCATTTTTAAAACTTTTTTTTTTGTCTTTTTTTTAAAATTATAGTTTAAGTAAAAAAGCTTTTGATTTTTTTTTTGCTTCAAAGAAGACATTCTTTTCAATGCTGCCATATCTCTAATGCTTCTTAAATGCATTGCTTGAATAGGATGAGCGTCTTTCTGCCTTTCGAGCCATTTCATAGCTGTTTCCAAGCATTCAAAGGCTTCGCTATGTGATAGACCTGGGTCATTTTCAGAGCATTCATTTTCATTTTCATTTTCTTCATTTTCGCCTTCAATCTCAGCCACAATCTCATTGTCATTTAAAATCTGATATCCAGGGTCTTGCATGTCACAATTTATCCACTCATCAATTTCTTTTTCCTCATAATTTAGGATTCTCCCCATCTCTTTTATAGTTTTACACTCCTCATTTTCCTTATCAGATGCTTCTGCTCCAGTATCACTTTTTTCTCTGTTTAAAATTTTATTCCAGGCATTTTTTTAACGTTTATGATTTTACAAACTTCCAGGAATCGGCAGCCATAATGCAACAATCTTTTAAATTAATTTTTATGGCATTCTGGGAATCAGGCTCTTCAGTGTCTTCTGATAGAAGCATTTTTCTCAACATTTGCTTTCTATAAAAGCGCTTAAATGTCTCTATTACACTCTGATCCATGGGCTGTATCAACGATGTAACGTTAGGTGGCAAGAACTTTACTCGGAACTTCCCATTTTCCCGTTCAAGGATATCTGCACACGGAAGTGAAGGTGCATTATCAAGAAATAGGAGTACTCTGCCCTCTTTCTTCATATCTTCTTGATGTGTCTTAACTTTAGGAATGAATGTGTGATCATACCAATCAATGAAAACTTCTGATGTCATCCAAGCCTTCCTTTGAGAAGTGTAAATTACTGGCCGATTTTTCCAATTCTTAAAAGATCGAGGATTCTTTGACTGTTCTATCACGAACAATGGTATTCGATGGTTACCGGTTGCATTTGCGCAATTAAGAATTCTGATTCTTTCTTTGTTTAATTTAGTTGCAGAAGCACTTTTTTCGAACCCAGATGCTAATGATTTTCGGGGTAAAGATTTCCAAAACAGGCCGATCTCATCTGCATTGTAAATAAATTCTTCTTCGTATTTTTCTGATTCAACAAATTCAATAAATTCTTTTACGAATTTCGTAGCAGCCTCTGTAGATGCAGAGGCATAATGCATAATTTTTCACCATGCAATCCAATTTCGCGTATACCATGCCGTAGCTTAAAATTTCTGAGCCACCCAGAGCTTGCTTGAAATGCATTAGTATTTTCTCCATTCAGCTTTTCGTTGAAAAATATAGCCTTCTCACATAATAAGGGTCCAGAAATGGGACGACCAGATGAGCGTTTCTGCAAAAACCACATGAGCAAAGCTTTATCTACTTTATCATCAAAGGATTTTTACATCAATTTTCTATCTAAGCTTCCTATCTGATAGTGTAGACTTTCCTACACCAAACTCCACTGCTAATTTTGTACCTGCTTCACCATTTTCAGCCTCTTCAATATCTTTACTTTGTCTCCTAGCGAAAGAATAACTCTTTTTCGCTTTCCAGACATCTTTTCTCCTTCGTTGCAGAAAAATAAATGAGCTAGATCGCTGGTGCAATCAACAACCGCTAACAAGAAACCTTTGTCAACGTAGCTACGTCACACAAACCAGTTTTTCTCCACTCTCGACCTGGTGTCAAAGAAATGTCGTAGCCCTTACTTTTCTCTAGTCCTGGCTTCACACCGGGTCTGTGACCTGTCCATTGCGATAAGAAACTTCAAAGAAATATCCTCCCACCCCCTTGGGATTGCATTGCAACCATAGACATTGATTGCAACACGTGTCTAGAGCGAGGGTGAGGGGAGAAAAATACAAACAGGAATTTTGTGCTTTGACCTTGGTTTCTCAACCCCTTTCTTCAAACCTTTTGTGTTCTCTCTTCCCACTAACAAAACTCCCCAAAAATACCTTGCAGTTTCCGGATTAAATTTTGTATGCCAAGAAAGAAAAGAAAAAAGATAGATAACAGGGTGAAAAAGGAGAAATGTAATTGGAAGGGACAGAAAAAAAAATATTTAGGTTTTGGAGGGTTTTTTTTAAAATGAAAAATATGCCGTTCGCATAATTGGAAGTTCGGAAAAAATTTTAAAAAGAGAAATACGCTGTTCGGATAATTGGAAGTTCGGTTAAAAAATTTTAAAAGTCGAAAAACACGGTTCGGATAATTGGAAGTTCGGTTAATTGGAGTTCGGATAATCGGCGCTCTACTGTAAATTAATAAAACATTCATAAAAATATAAATAAATTATCGAATTTAAAATCATTTGATCATTTAACAAACAAGTGTAGCGGGTTTAATGTCAAGAAAGTGTAACATTTATGTTCATCCATTATTGGCATATAATCTTACAGTTTGTCTATCGTTCTTTGGTCGACGGGATAATTAGTAGTACCTTAAATACATTGTTATCGCATGAGAAAAAAAATGCTTGTGTATATGAAATAGTAAATAGGTTGCCAGAATATACGTTGCCAAACTTCTTTTTCCGCCAAGAACTTTTCGTTATGTACAACTACTGAAAAAGTTCCTTTATTTATTTACTTAGAGTATTTTTAATAAAATGAAAGAAAAATGTGCAAGTTAAATACATCTCATATATGTATTTTTAATTTATGTGTTTTTTAATGAAAGTAATGTATTTTAAATAAAGCTAGTGACAGCTTTATATTTAAAATGAAATTATGGTGAAGGAAACCTATTTGGCGATTGTTTCGGGTAGTTAAAATAAAAGTAGGAAAATAGCCGCCGGGCATATAAAAAATAAAACAATCAGACCGGAGCTGTTGATGACAGTCACAAGACTTATACTGGTATTTATATAGGTACTATAGCAAAATTTACAGCATCTCTGGTGTTAAACTAGGACTCTCGAGGTAAGGCATTTGTCTGCTCAGCAGCTAGTAGAGAGTTCAAATCCCGTTGGTTGTAAATTCGTTTTGTTTAGAAATGCTTTTGGGTTAAATTATTAGTCTTTCGGGAATATTCTTATGTTAATTGTTATTCAATTTCTAGAATTTTTCTTGTTGTGAATGTTTCATTCGAGAAATTACCTTGAATGTATTTAATTGGTATAGCTTTTAATTCTTTTAGTAAAGTTCTGTACTTTTTTCGTTCGAATCCATGGTTTATTTTTCATATCATGCATTTTATATGGCAATGCAATGACTTTTTTAATTATTTTGATACATCAAAATTTTATGCTGGTATCATTTTATAAATTTTGACAGTTGCAATTATTTTTCTTTTTAAGATATTAGAAAATCTTCAGTTTTTTATCAAAAAATTAAATGACTAGTATTAAAAAATGCTCTGACAAGCACCAAAAAAGGTTAATATGTTTTTAAGTATGAAAAAGGGTTTGACAAGTGCTTCTGTTAATTACTGAGCATGAGGAAGGACAAGGGATCCCTTCTTGGCTACAACTCACTTCAATGCCAACTTTGAAAATATCATATTTGCGCTTTTTCCATATAAAAGAAATTTGCGGTTCTTTAATAGAATTTTCCACCGTGCTTTAGATGTTAACCAGGGGTGTGGTCGTAAAAATAACATAAGATATATGCTCTAAGCAGAGGGATATTCTAGAATCTGTATACTATAAGTTTTCTTGAAAAACTGAGGATATATGGTGTTCTATTAAAAAGTCCAGAAGGTATACGGCGTATAGCCTGCACTACATCCCTGATGTTAACTGCACTGTTCACTCTGCACTATACTACAAATCAATTTTCTGTGCAATTATACACTTAGGGCATGCTTGGTGGCAGTGCATGAATGTGATACCTGCAGGAACTAGGTGTCAGGCATTATGTCGCCTTCCTTTACATTTATGTCTAACTAAGCTGCATCTTTACTGGTTACGTCTTTACACTATACATTTTTATAGTAACTGCGACTGATTTGTTTTCACGGAAAAAGCGCAAATATGATTTTTTCAAAGTTGGCATTGAAGTGAATTGTAGCCAAGAAGGGATCCCTTGCTCTTCCTCATGCTCAGTAATTAACAGAAGCACTTGTCAAACCCTTTTTCATACTTAAAAACATATTAACCTTTTTTGGTGCTCGTCAGAGCATTTTTTAAAACTAGTATTTAAATCATTTATTTTTAAATGACGTAATTTTTCTTTCAAAAATTATACGCTCAAAAATAAATAAATAAATATATATATATATATATACAGGGTGATTCCAAATTTTTTTTTACAATAAAAGAGGGGTGATAGTACACATCAAGACAAACAATATTAAATAGGAGACCAAGGGTCCAAAACGTTTTCCAAAGGAGATAGCCGCCATTAAAGTTTAGGGACCGAAATTTCAAATAAACATAAAAAATGGAAAAATCGTTCCATTGATTTGCGGTTTTCACTAAAATTAACCTTTATGTCGGCATTTTCTTGAAATTAAATTATAAAGATAAATTTCAAAAAATGCCGATAGAGGGCGCTTTAGACTTTGGAGTAGCGAACAACTATTTTTTGCCGGTATTTTATGCATCTCATTAAATGTTTTCGTAAGCTTAGAGTCAAACTTAAATTTTAAGCTCAAAATCTGAAAGTGGGAGTGGTTAAGTAGCACAAACTGAACTGTGTTCAGTGGGTTCAAACTTCAAATGATTAAAAAAACAGAAAAATTGGTTCATTGATTTGCAGTTTTCACTAAAACTATTCTTTTTGTCGGTATTTTCTTAAAAATAAATTATAAAGATATTTTTCAAAAAATGCCGATAGAAGGCGCTTTAGATTTTGGAGTAACAAACAACTCTTTTTTGGCGTTATTTTTTGCATCTTATTAAATGCTTTCGTAAGCTTAGACTTAAACTTTGAGTTCAAAATCTGAATAGTTGGGAGTGATTAAGTAGACAAACTGAACTGCGTGCAGAGGGTTCAAATTTCAAATGATTATAAAAAACGGAAAATTTGGTCGATTCGTTTGCGGTTTTCGCTAAAAATAATTTTTAAATGAGCATTTTCTTGAAAATAAATTTTAAAGATAAATTTCACAAAATGCCGATAGAGGGCGCCTTAGACTTTGGAGTAGCGTACAATTATTTTTAACTGTTATTTTTTAATCTCATTAAATGCTTTCAAATGCAAAAAATTAAATTTTAGGCTCAAAATCTGAATTGTTGGGAGTGTTTAAGTAGCGAAAAATTGAATTGTGTTCGTGGAGGGGGGGAGGTTAAATTTCAACTCCTGAAGACACTTCAATTTGTGCTACTTAATTACTCCTAATTATTCAGATTTTGTGCTCAAAATTTCAGTTTATATCTAAGTTTCCGAAAAAATTAATAATTTTTTGCAAGCATTTAATTAGAACAAAAAAAAATTGGTTAAAATTAATTATTGGTTACTCTGAAGTTTAAGGCGCCCTCATGGATTTTTTTTTAAATTCATCTTTAAAATTTATTTTCAAGAAGATACTGACTTAAAGAATAGTTTTATTTTAAACCGCAAACAAATCGACAAATTTTTCCATTTTCTATAATTATTTTAAATTTGAACCCCCCCCCCCCCACCCCTTAAACACAGTTCATTTTGTGCTACTTAACTACTCCCTACTATTCAAATTTTGAGCTCAAAATTTAAGTTTAAGTTTACGAAAACATTTAATCGGATGCAAAAAATAACGGCAAAAAATAGTTGTTCGTTACTCCAAAGTCTAAAGCGCCCTCTATCGGCATTTTTTGAAATTTATCTTTATAATTTAATTTCAAGAAAATGCCGACATAAAGGTTAATTTTAGTGAAAACCGCAAATCAATGGAACGATTTTTCCATTTTTTAATAATTATTTGAAATTTGAACCCTCTGAACACAGTTCAGTTTGTGCTACTTGACCACTCCCACTTTCAAATTTTGAGCTCAAAATTTAAGTTTGACTCTAAGCTTACGAAAACATTTAATGAGATGCATAAAATACCGGCAAAAAATAGTTGTTCGTTACTCCAAAGTCTAAAGCGCCCTCTATCGGCATTTTTTGAAATTTATCTTTATAATTTAATTTCAAGAAAATGCCGACATAAAGGTTAATTTTAGTGAAAACCGCAAATCAATGGAACGATTTTTCCATTTTTTATGTTTATTTGAAATTTTGGTCCCTAAACTTTAAAAGCGGCTATCTCCTTTGGAAAACGTTTTGCACCCTTGGTCTCCTATTTAATATTGTTTGTCTTGATGTGTACTATCACCCCTTTTTTATTGTAAAAGAAATTTGGAATCACCCTGTATATATATATATATATTTGGCGAAACAAAATTAATTCTAAATAATAATAATAATTTTAAAAAAAAAATGTTAAAGTTCAATCCAATTTTTTTAACGATTCCTGAATTAAAAATTTAAAGACGAGAAATGATGGAAGAAAAGAAAACATCGTGCAGAAAAACACTTTTAAAGTTTTCAACAAAGATTGGCTTCTAATAAAATGTTTACAACCATTGTCTCTGACTGTCCTAATCCGTTCAAAAATAAGCAAAATTTCACTCAGTCCAAAATTTTTACAAAAAATGCATATGTTTTAAAATTGCTATAGTTTTATCATAAAAACTTTAAAAGTCATTTTTTTAAGGACAACAGATTTAAAGGGAAAAAATAAAATTCAGTAAAACTAGTGAAAAAAATCTGTCTATGATGAAATTCTGTCACAAATGGATGCAAAATTGATTTTTGCAAAATTAATATCATAATACCTGAGAAAAAAAGTATAGTACATTTATACCTACTAAGAAGGGCACTTGTCTATAATGATTTTTTTTTTCTCTTTTACGAGATTCGATCTTAAAACATTTTACTGTATAGCATTTTTCAAAGACTCCAATACACATAATATGGATTAATGATATTAATAGAAAAGTAAAACACTTACATACAAATAGAGATTCGTGAATAAAACAAATATAAAATAATTTTTAATCATATCGATATAAATAATTGTGTGGGAAATTGAGTTAAGCAAGGACGGCCTATGATTTTGACTTTTTTCAGACCGGCCGAACTTTTTTCTGTGGATCGGTGTGGGACCGGACCTAGATATTTCGATCTGTACAGACCTCTAATGCAGATCACCAACAAGTTTAACGTAAAATCTATACGCTGCTATTTTATGTGCAAAGAAGAGGCACTGCCTTAGCCCTTTATCTGCCAAATTATTTATCAAGAAATGGCTTTATATCAATAATTGTCTTCTTTAATAGCTGAAGATATACTGGAATTTTTAAATAATAATAACGTGAAATTTAGAAATGTTTTTTCATTAAAACTGATAAAATTATAATTTTTCAGTTAGTCTATCAGTTACAGTCTGTATATATACAAGGTGAGTCATAAATATCGAAACAATAGGCTATCTCCTTAAATATTGCCCTTAGACCCATACTTCCAATTGCAAAAATTCATAAATAAATTTGAAATTTTTGAGAAGAGAAATTGCGACTCCATGGGGGGTCTAGTTGAAAAGTTATCAAAATTAAACTTTTTATACGGCCCCCGTAGGACAAAAATTCCAATTAGGAAAACTTTCCTTATTCAGTCCTGAATAAGACACAAAAAGTTTCATCTTCATATCTCCGAAATTCGCAAAGTTATAGCCGTTTAAAAAATTCACCAGGTTTTAAGGGATTAGACACAAATTGAAATGCGCGCAATTAAAAAAACAATGTTACTCTAACAGTTCTAGAAAACGCGTAAAAAATCTATTTCTTAAATTAAAATTTTGATTTTTTTTTTTTTTTTTTTTTTTTTTTTTTTTTTTTTTTTTTTGTGTAATAGTTAGCCTTGTAATTTGCTAAGAAAGTCACATTCTAAAATTTCTCATACAATTTATAAAAGTTTCATGGGGTCAGTACTGGTTTAAATGGGACAATCAAAAATCGCTATAACTCGTAACTTTATTTATCGGATTTCAATTTCTTTCCATTTAATTAAAGATGAAAATCTGATTTTAGTTTTGCTCCAAGGTTTTTTTTTATATTAATTTTAAAACTATTAAAAATGTTTATTGAAAAAATAATATAACTTTTAAAAAAATCATATTTTCAAATGCAAACATTTTTTCAAAAGTAAACATTTTTTCAAATTTGCCGGAACAAAACTAATATAAAAAAAATCAAAAATGACGTGTTTCAAGTTCTTTTTTCTTTTAAAAATTCATATCATTTAATAATTTAAAGACAAGAAATAGAGGATAAAAAATTCATTATGCAGAAAAACGAAGTGTATTGTTTAAATGTCCGTCAGTTATTTTAAAAAATGCTTTTTCTAAGATGCAGTTTTGTCTTTTTTTTTTCTTTTTAAATTTACCTCTGACAACATCACGATTTTTATCGTCCTCCAGAGGACGTTAAAAAATCTGTATTCTGGGCCCAGGTAGGTCCAGGACCGAGATGTTACTTTTTTCTGAAGACCCGCCAAGCCGGACCTAGCGTACTTTTCATAAAGGAGGGGACTACTTCCTTCAACTTAGGTGCACTCTGGATGAAATTTTCAAACCCGGTCTCGACAAAACCCGTATTAAAATCACTGTCTCTAACTGACTTAATACGTGCATAAAATAAATAAAATTCGGCTCAATCGAATTTTTTACGAAAAACATATAGATTTTAAAATCTTTATGTTACAAAAAAAAAAAAAAAAAAAAAAAAAAAAAAAAAAAAAAAAAAAATTATTTTTTTAAATAGATTATTCAAAGGTGAAAAAAATTAAATACAATAAAACCAGTGAAAAAAAAAAAAAATCTGCCTATGATGGAATTCTGTCTTAAACGGAAAATAAGTTGATCCATGCAAAATAAATGCAATAGTACCTGAAAAGAAAATAAGCTCCAATTACATCTTCTAGGAAGAGCATCTGTCTATAACGTATTTTTTCTTTCCTATATGATTCCGTGTTAAAAAAAAATTTCAAAAGTTTTTCAAAACCTTTTTCAAAAAGTAACGTTAATTCTAAAAACATTTTAAATATGATATAGATATATTTATTTATTTAATTGCAATCTCATACAATAAACCCATTGAATATTTTAACCAATAGAAAATACTGGACATTGAATAATTAACTAAAGCTTTAAATTATAATATTTTTGATCTAGTTACTATTAACACAAAGAACCTTTTCCAGCAAATCACTAAAATACAAAAACTATGGTAATATTTATGCAGGCAAATCTCCAAATAATTATGCACTCTTGTGTAAGTCTCATTATCACCAACTGCTTATATCCAGTATTTCTCCAGTATAACTCTTTTTAGAAAACTAATGAAAACTTAACTGAAAAACAATCGCAAAAATATTAGTTATTATAAATGATTAAATATTGCTTCTGCAAACTTTAATTACCTTTATCTAGTTATTATGCCCAAATTTTATAAGAAGCCAATTAAATTTAGAACTGTCACACTTGGATGGAATGCATATAATAATACAACTAATAAACTTCTACTAAAAATTCTTAACCAAATATATACACTTATAAAAACAATTGATAATACACATTATATAAAAAATAATTTTGAACTGCTCAATATTGTGAATAATCTTACGTAACAAATAACGACAATAATAACATAGCGACATATGTTTTCAAAGATACTTTTAATAATATAGATTCATTAGATATACCTAATGTAATAAATGCATTATTTAAAAAGTATCATCATAAAAGGAATTTGTCAACGAATATCGATACAGATTATTTTCTAACTTTAACAAATTTCATTGATTGTCAATGATTATAAACAATAATCATTTTATATTGCAAGATAACACAATATATCAACAGAAAAATGGTATGTAGTACAGTAGAAATAAGGCATAAAACACCTTTATGTGGAACTAGTTGGAACAGAAATGATTCTTGTTGTAAAGGACAGGTAACAACGCTCCTAATCAACATACTAAAAATATACAGTCGTACTGTTGTGCAAAATGCGTTTTTTGGCGGCCATCTTGAAAAAATGCGGAAAATTTTTAAAAACCCAAAACAGCCTTTTTGGTATCATATTAAAGGAAATTTTGAGCTGATATAGAATATGATATTTGTTTTTTTAAAGTAAAAGTATATAAAAAAGTTATGGAAAAAATGAAGGATTTTGGAATTTTGAAAAACATGGTTTTATTAAAAAAGTTCAAAATTAGTACACAAGAAAAGGGACTTTATCTATAAAATCATATTTATGTAACCAAATTTAAATAACCTCTCCATATTCATCTAAATCTAAACTGTCTCTTGTGTTTGCATAGTTCTTTCCACAACATTTTTTACAAACTACTGAACATGCAAGTCCATATCAGCGACATGTATTTTTTTCAGTGTTATATGAATCTTTAGTTGTAATTAGGCAAGCACATTTAATCATTTTTAACAGTTTGTGGGGTTTGAGTCTGTTAATATCGGTTGGAAATATTCATAAACTTACTGCCAACCCCACAGTGTAGGATCAGGAGTTGGTATACTTAGATTTCGCCTATTAAAACACTGCAAATGTACTCAAAGTAGGTGATATTTAGCTGCATTTTGCATAGAAGGCATACGGGCTATGTCAATATTTTTTTAGCTGAAGCTGTTTTTTTTCATGTACTATACTCATAACGAAGGACGTTTAGGTCACTTTTTTCGATGTTGCCTCCATAAAGAAACACGATAAATTTACAGCCATTTTCAATCAATTCTTCCATAGAAACATCTTTGAATAATCCATAATATTAAGCCCATTCGCATAAAATTTTCGACTGAATGATTTTTTTTGAAAGCAGAAGATTTACTTTTTCCAAATAATGCACTCGTGGTGTCACATCCCGTTAATGTGTGAAAAGTTTTGCAAACTTTCTCTCCAATAGATCCTTGTATGGCTTGAATGTCACGAACATTTTCAGATTGTGTCGCAGACTGCATGAAAATATTCTCAAAGAATGATATAGTAAATAGAATTAAAATTTCAGTGTCATCAGTTACTACAGAGACATGTATTTCCTGGGCTAACTTTACAGCTTCTCTGATGATTACCATGTCAGCATCTCCTTTTGCATGAATGAGTGAATGACCTCTTTCTTGAAAATAATTCCCCAGCATATTGGTAAGGCGTTGTTTGTTTGTAGAGTTAGAAAGAAATTTGCTTTTCTTGATGACTACGGGTGAGTTTTCATCAAAAAATACTACAACAGACGAGTGCTTCATGCGCAATCTATGCTACATAACTTTTATACTAAGTTTTTCATATCCATCAAAAACTATTGTTACTTTTCCATACTTTATGGTTACATATGATTCGTATTGCCTTATGACATCGCCAAATACTGCAGAAGCGGACCATGGTAACTGGTGAATTAATGTCCCATCATCAAGAAGATAGTAAGTAGTTAGCTGGGAATGAGACCGCTGTATTTCATTGACATTCATTCTATCTAATGAGTGTGCTAATAATGATTTATCTGTTTTTTCCCATTTTCTGGGTATTGTGTTCAAACAAAGAAGTTGGTAGAATAGATAATTCGTAATTAAAAAAAAATTCTTGTATCTTGAGCGCTATTATTCAAGGGGATACAAGCAAGCATCCCCTGTGTTAAAAGACGAGAATCTACATGGTGAGTCTCACCAGCAATAATAATTCCGTTTTTCAGTACTTTCATTGTTTCTGCCTGGTCTGATTTCAATAAAGTTTCACCTTTAAAAAGTTTACCGGTAAGTTTATCTTGGATGCTTCTTCCAATGATGTCAGTCTTTTCTACAGTTACTTCCTTTTTACTATCTGTTATTTCATTAAAAAAATTCCATAAATCAGTTGAAGTAGCAATAGATTGTGGTCTATAAAAAATTGCATTAATTTTTTCATATCTTCGAAATCTCTCGCCATCCTTGCATCAGTTAAATAAGTATGTTGTTCATGCCTACACGTGAAACATTGATCAGCAAACTGCACATGCTACTTCACTGCATCGAGAATGGCCGATCCTTTGGAAATTTGGAGATAAGAGCATTTTGATATATTGTATTTCGTATTGAAAAAATTATTTAGAAAATCTCAAAGTTGATCAACATTTGTGTTTCAATTTTGTAATAATAATTATTGTTGCAGTGGGAATTGTCTTACAAAAGTATCAGGTGTAGGTGTAACGCAATGCAGCAAAGTTACATTTAAGGTTTAACTATGGAGTCATGTAGGTATAATTTTTCTGAAATTCCTCGCAAGTTAATCTTTATAAACATTTTTTTTTCAAAAACCAACTTCAAGCTCTTTTTAAGCCTTAAATTTCCCGTAATTTGATATCCCACATGATTATTTAACACTTCAAATCATGTTTTTCAAAAATCCGAAACCCTTTATTGTTTTTTTTTGCCATATTTTTTTTATTTCCTTCTACTTTTAAAAATAAATATCACATTCTATATCAGCTCAAAATTTACTTTAATATGATACCCTACATGGCTGTTTTCGATTTTTAAAAGTTTTTCGCATTTTTTCAAGATGATCGCCAAAAACGCATTTTGCGCAGCAGTACGAAAGTATATTTTTAGTATGTTCATTAGGAGCGTGTTAGCTGCCATTTGCAACAGGAATTATTTCTGTTCGAATCAGTTCCACCTATAATGCTTACTGTACTAATACCACAAGGTAGATTTCCAGTTTATATCAGACTTGTATCATTATGAACATACTTCTAACCTATATATATAAAATCCTAATGAAACGAATTTATGAAACGACTGATTAAACGACAGATTTTGTTTTATGGCTATTCCTCCGAAAATGTTGAACATTTCGCGTTGAAATTAATACCGATTGTCCTTATTGGTTGGCAGATTTTTAAGATTATATTAGAATTTTAAAATTTTAATTAATTTTTGAGGTATTATTATTTTTTTCTAATCTTAATGGCATTTTCCAACGATGGCAACAAACTGACCTTCAGTTTTGAGGAAAAAAGAAGAACAATCGGAAACTATAGAACTTATTTAATTTCCTTTTTGCGAACCATTCTTAAATGGGAATTAAAATTGTCTTTTATTTCAATCAATAGGAAAGACAATAGTAGTAGGAAAACAAGAGTACGGGCTCAGGAGGCGGTGGTACTGTGGCACAGTGCCACCGCCTCACCCAGTGCCACCGCCACCACCATCCCTCCTGCGGTGCCCCCCTGCACCCACCATACATCCCCCTCCACAAACGCCCCCTAGTGGAAAAAAAGAACATTCTATTATAGCAGAGAGGTGATCAACCTTCCCTAATTAAAAATATTATCAATCACATCTCAACTCGGAATCATACTATAAGATGAAGATTAAATTTATATTTGAATTCTGAACAACCATAATTTTAATGAGCATTATTAATTAAGCGAAACAATGGAAAATCACAGTTTTTAACCATTTTATTTGGATTTCTTCAACTACATGATGAGATTATCAATTTAACACAAGAAAGTTAAACATATATTTGAACTTTGCTTGATAGACATCTTAATGAGTATCGTTAATTAAGTAAAAACAATAGAAAATATCCAATTTTATAGAAAAAGACTGATTTCTTACGATTTTTATCAACTTAAAAGAGAAAAGTTAAACATGTATCCTAGTTTTTCAACAGCTATAATCTTAATGAGTATCGTTAATTAAGTAAAAAAACAATGGAAAATATCCAGTTTTATAGAAAAAGACTGATTTCTTACGATTTTTATCAACTTAAAAGAGAAAAGTTAAACGTACATTTCAGTTTTTCAACAGCTATAATCTTAATGAGTATCGTTAATTAAGTAAAAAACAATGAAAAATATCAAGTTTTATAGAAAATGACTGATTTCTTGCGATTTTTTCAACTCAAACTTCAGACTCTCAATTTGATAGAAAGAAATTTAAGCATGCATTCCAGTTTTGGACAACCATTTCCTTCATGAACATTATTAATTAAGCAAAACAACAGAAAATATTAAATTTTTAACTGATTTCTTCATATTTTTTTATTATTTTTTTAATATAAAATCAGAATACACAACTTAAAATAGAAATTTAAACATTTTTTTTAGTTTTTGAACAGTCGTTACCTCAAAGAATTTCGATAATTGAACAATTAACAAAGGAAACTAATGATTTTTTAACGAAAAAAGACGAATTAAACGAATTTGGTTAACTTTTACTCTAATTGGAAATTTCATCGTACTTTATATATACCAACTAAGTAGAATTTTAATACATAAACGAATAATTTAAAGAAATCCTCAACACGCAAATGTGAACCTGTAGAGCATTTCTTATTACGTCATATCTAAACTAAAACTTTTTTCTGCAACCCCTCCATGCATGCATTCCAGGTAGGGGAACATAACAAAGAATTTTGACGACACAACTTACAAAGGTATCCAACAAAATGTTTACGTTCAAGAAAAAGTATCACCTAGAGAGAAAAAAAGAAGAGATTTAAGCTATTTATCCATTCTAGTTTTATAACAGTTACCACAACATCTCCAAATTAAAATTTGGAAGTCATAATGAGTGTAATTAATTAAGCAAAATAATAGAAATATTAGTTTTTCAGAGGGGAAAAGACGAATTTAAACAAATTTTATTAGTTTTACACTAGTTTAATAATAATTTTAAGAGGAAAAAGACGAATTTAAACTTTTTTTTTTTTTTTTTTTTTTAGTTTTACACTATTTTTTCTCATCTCCAACACGGATATATCAATTTTAACAGAAGAATTAAACGTATATTTTAGTTTTTAACAACAAAATCTTAACAAGTATCATTAATTAAACAAAAATAAATATCAGTTTTAAAGAAAAGACGAATTTGAATAATTTTACACTAGTATTTTCAAAAGCAACATGGAAATATCAATACTTATTCACATATTTCACTTATTCACTGTATTCAATACTATATTTAATAAATTTGGATACACTTTAAGAATTTCCTAATCTATAATTATATATTAGCTGTATATTTAATGTTACCCATGTTTTCATCATTAGTTCATAATCGTGAATTTTGTACTTTAAATACCATGTATTCAGGTTCAGATTATTTTTACTTGAAATCATACAGAATTTTTTAACAGAGTTTGTTTTTGAAATCATTGAAGCAACTGTATTTAATATTTTTAACACCAATTTTCTAAGATTTTCTAACATTTTCCGATTATACATTCCTCAGAAGTACATTTCTAAATGCTACAATCACTTTACATATCGAAAAGATATCATTGAAGCAACTGTATTTAATATTTTTAACACCAATTTTCTAAGATTTTTTAACATTTTCCGGTTATACATTCCTCAAAAGTATGTATTCTAAACAATAGAAAATATTAATTTTAAGAATAAAAAGACGAATTTAAACAAATTTTATTAGTTTTACACTATTTTTTCTCATCTCCAACACGGATATATCAATTTTAACAGAATTAAACGTATATTTTAGTTTTTAAGAACAAAAATGTAATAAGTATCATTAATTAAACAAAAAATAAATATCAATTTTCAAGAAAAGACAATTTTTTACACAAATTTTCAACTTTGAAATACATTTGTTTACATATATTGTTACAATATATTACTAAACTTAAACTTTTTAAAAAGTTTGAATGTCTTTACAAAGGGTTCATATTTATATTTTTCACGTCTTGACTGCATTCGAAATCTTACAACAAAAGTATACTTTTATTATTATTATTATTTTAGAAAACCTAAAAAGTCATTTCTTGCTGCTTTAAACACTTGACATATTAAAACTACTCTGAGATATTCTACCCATATAATTAATCAAATTAGGACATGATTTATCTTACACTTCAAAATTTCTGAATTTTTACAATACTTATTTTCATCAAACTTTATTCTTGATCCTATATATTTTAACAGTACAGAATTTTAACATCTGTTTTTATCTACTTATCAGAAACTTATTAAAACACCCAACAACATTTTCCAAATATGAATATTATCTTTACAGTTTAATAATACAAAACATACACGAATACAAAGTTTAATTTTTACAAACATTTCATATTTCAAACCAAACTTTTCGAAATTTTCACATCATAAGAGCAAACATTAGATGAACTTTTTAACATCAATATTGCTTAGATCTTTTCATCATAACTTTTAATTATGATAATTATCCATTTTTAGGTTGATTGTCGAAAAACTGTATCTGAAATTACATTAACTTAATGTAAAAAACCATGTTCTCACACAATTTCTTGAAATTCAACAAAGAATTGACTATTACTTATCTATTATTCTTATTAAATACTTATCTACATCAATATCGACTCTCGATAGTATATAGATATTTCATCATTACACACTTACAACTCTTTTCAAACGTTTATCAGAAAAATAAGTCAATCAAAGTCTAAAAGTTATCACACCTGTTCCTCAGAAATATTACTATCGTATGAAACAGTAAAGAAAATTAATAGATATTTAATATTTAATAACCTCACACGTGAAATTACTGTCGAATGAGAATACTAATAATCTATTAAATCAACTGTTGAACAAAAAAATAGTACAGATTACCGAAAATTCAAATGTTTTTTCTGCAAAAGTTACAAAAATTAACACATGAATGACAAGTTAGAGAAATAACTAAAAAAGTTAATGAACATATTTACAAATTTATTAAAATCACACCTTTTTCTGGATTACAAACCACAATTTCTTGAAAAATTTAACACCGAATAATTTGTAAGATTTTAATCCTAGTATTACATACACTCAATAAATATTCAAAATTAACAAAAAAAATAATTTTTTAGTCTCATCAATAAGCAGAAATTCTATATTAAAAGAATATTTTCATATTAGTACTTATAAAAATGAGAGTTTACAAACTGATTTTCATAATTTTATCACATTTAAACTTAATATTTTACATAAAACATTGTTTAATCAAATTTTATGCTTTCTAATTCAGTAAAATTCAATACTTTTTTAGTTTTTAAACCAATACCACGATATTTATTTACATCAAACTTGATTCTTCACCTTTTATATTTCCACATTACACACGTGAGATAAATACTAACTTGGATCAGGAGTTGAAGTCAATTGATTCCATTCGATTTTCATCATGTACGCATTGCTCCTACACGAAATTTCTTACTGCTATAATCATCTAATGTATTAAAACTAATCTACTCATATTTTTAATCAATTCATCAGATGTTTCATCTCGCACTTCTGAATTATCGTGCATCAAGTTGCTTAAAATATAAATACTATCTTTATAGTTTTAATGATATATAGTATACATGGTTTATCTTGAGTTAGCACTTCCATAGTATTAATCAAATTATATGTTTCATCTTGCACTTGATCTTAATGATTTCATCTTGCATCTGAATTATCGTCCATCGAGTTTTTTTTTTTTAATAATAATATATTTATAGTTTTTGATTATACATAGCATGTACGAATACAATCTTTAATTTTAACATTTCATATTTCAAATAACCTATTCCCGAAACCAAGCTATGTGAATTTTACCACAATGCTTATTATCATAGAATAATTTGTGTTTCACACTTTTCTAAAAATTATCAGATATGTACCCCTCAGAGAAATTACTATCGTATGAATAAATGAAGAAAATTTAATTTATATTAAATGTACACGAAATTGATTGCAATATACATGTATTTAATAAAAATAAATAAATAAGCGATTATTTATACATTAAACCTTTACTAAATATATATTTCTTTCATTATACAGATGTAGCAAACTTCAGAAATGAATGACCCGAATGATTCAACCCTAGCACATATAGCGTTAACGAATAACACATATGTGAGTACTTATATGAGAAATACTAGAATTCGTATATGAAACGTAATTAGAGTAAATACAAAATGATTTGTCTTACTACCTACACTTTAACAAGTGCTTTTTACTTATATTATTGAAGAGAATCCTAACTGTGTCCATTTATTTCTATTACAGATGTGCTCTATTTGCTACAAACACTTCTTAAGTAAATGGAATTTAACAGAACATGCAAAAATCTATACAGGTGAAAAACCTTACACTTGGAAAGATTACCATAAATGCTGTTTTCAAGGAAACGTGAATAAAAAATGCACACATCATCATATAAAGCATCGTCAGATATATGTAAACTTAGTGAAGATATTCAAAAATTAGTCAGACTTTTGAAGAATTTAGAAATAAAGGAAGATATTTAGACTATTTTTCCATCATATTTTCACAACACTTACCACAATATCTCAAACTTAAAATTTGGAAGACATACACACTGCTGAAAAGTAATTTTGTGATTCTTCTAACCAGTATGAATGTATAGATATTATTTTGTATTGTATTCTTTAAATGCTCACATTAAATATTCTTTTATATGCATATATCGTTGTGTTTATTTTTCTAATACCTATTAAATTAATGAAATACATAACATTTTAAGTGAAATAACACTCTCACAACTTAAAAAATGCATAAGAACATACAAAAAATAAGCAGATGTATGAAAAAATATGCAAGTTTACAAAATAATTTCATTGTTTTCTAGAAATATTAACAAAAAATATTTACAATATGAAAAAATTGCAAAAGTGAAAAGAAAAAACACGAATGTAAAAACAAAAACCACAAAGTGAAAAACTCATAACAAAGTTTTTGAAAAAAATATTTACAACAAAACTTTTTTTTTACAAAAACCAAAACTTTCAAAAAAAAATTTTTCAAAAATTTTTTTTTTTTCAAAAACATTTTTTACAAAAATTTTTTTTTTCAAAATAAGTTTTTACAAAAGTAAAAAAAGAAAATCACAACGTTAAAAAAATGAAAAATTTTTGTTAAAAAAAGTACAAAAAATTGCAAAAAAAAGTTGCAAAAATTTAAAAAAAAAGTTATGAAAAAAGTATCAAAAATTTTGTTCTTTTTAATAGCAAATACAATGGTTTTGCCATTGCATACTGTATTAAAAAGAACAAAATTTTTGATACTTTTTTCATAACTTTTTTTTAAATTTTTGCAACTTTTTTTTGCAATTTTTTTGTACTTTTTTTAACAAAAATTTTTCATTTTTTTAACGTTGTGATTTTCTTTTTTTACTTTTGTAAAAACTTATTTTGAAAAAAAAATTTTTTGTAAAAAAGTTTTTGAAAAAAAAAAAATTTTGAAAAAATTTTTTTTGAAAGTTTTGGTTTTTGTAAAAAAAAAGTTTTGTTGTAAATATTTTTTTCAAAAACTTTGTTATGAGTTTTTCACTTTGTGGTTTTTGTTTTTACATTCGTGTTTTTTCTTTTCACTTTTGCAATTTTTTCATATTGTAAATATTTTTTGTTAATATTTCTAGAAAACAATGAAATTATTTTGTAAACTTGCATATTTTTTCATACATCTGCTTATTTTTTGTATGTTCTTATGCATTTTTTAAGTTGTGAGAGTGTTATTTCACTTAAAATGTTATGTATTTCATTAATGTAATAGGTATTAGAAAAATAAACACAACGATATATGCATATAAAAGAATATTTAATGTGAGCATTTAAAGAATACAATACAAAATAATATCTATACATTCATACTGGTTAGAAGAATCACAAAATTACTTTTCAGCAGTGTGTATGTCTTCCAAATTTTAAGTTTGAGATATTGTGGTAAGTGTTGTGAAAATATGATGGAAAAATAGTCTAAATATCTTCCTTTATTTCTAAATTCTTCAAAAGTCTGACTAATTTTTGAATATCTTCACTAAGTTTACATATATCTGACGATGCTTTATATGATGATGTGTGCATTTTTGATTCACGTTTCCTTGAAAACAGCATTTATGGTAATCTTTCCAAGTGTAAGGTTTTTCACCTGTATAGATTTTTGCATGTTCTGTTAAATTCCATTTACTTAAGAAGTGTTTGTAGCAAATAGAGCACATCTGTAATAGAAATAAATGGACACAGTTAGGATTCTCTTCAATAATATAAGTAAAAAGCACTTGTTAAAGTGTAGGTAGTAAGACAAATCATTTTGTATTTACTCTAATTACGTTTCATATACGAATTCTAGTATTTCTCATATAAGTACTCACATATGTGTTATTCGTTAACGCTATATGTGCTAGGGTTGAATCATTCGGGTCATTCATTTCTGAAGTTTGCTACATCTGTATAATGAAAGAAATATATATTTAGTAAAGGTTTAATGTATAAATAATCGCTTATTTATTTATTTTTATTGAATACATGTATATTGCAATCAATTTCGTGTACATTTAATATAAATTAAATTTTCTTCATTTATTCATACGATAGTAATTTCTCTGAGGGGTACATATCTGATAATTTTTAGAAAAGTGTGAAACACAAATTATTCTATGATAATAAGCATTGTGGTAAAATTCACATAGCTTGGTTTCGGGAATAGGTTATTTGAAATATGAAATGTTAAAATTAAAGATTGTATTCGTACATGCTATGTATAATCAAAAACTATAAATATATTATTATTAAAAAAAAAAAAAAACTCGATGGACGATAATTCAGATGCAAGATGAAATCATTAAGATCAAGTGCAAGATGAAACATATAATTTGATTAATACTATGGAAGTGCTAACTCAAGATAAACCATGTATACTATATATCATTAAAACTATAAAGATAGTATTTATATTTTAAGCAACTTGATGCACGATAATTCAGAAGTGCGAGATGAAACATCTGATGAATTGATTAAAAATATGAGTAGATTAGTTTTAATACATTAGATGATTATAGCAGTAAGAAATTTCGTGTAGGAGCAATGCGTACATGATGAAAATCGAATGGAATCAATTGACTTCAACTCCTGATCCAAGTTAGTATTTATCTCACGTGTGTAATGTGGAAATATAAAAGGTGAAGAATCAAGTTTGATGTAAATAAATATCGTGGTATTGGTTTAAAAACTAAAAAAGTATTGAATTTTACTGAATTAGAAAGCATAAAATTTGATTAAACAATGTTTTATGTAAAATATTAAGTTTAAATGTGATAAAATTATGAAAATCAGTTTGTAAACTCTCATTTTTATAAGTACTAATATGAAAATATTCTTTTAATATAGAATTTCTGCTTATTGATGAGACTAAAAAATTATTTTTTTTGTTAATTTTGAATATTTATTGAGTGTATGTAATACTAGGATTAAAATCTTACAAATTATTCGGTGTTAAATTTTTCAAGAAATTGTGGTTTGTAATCCAGAAAAAGGTGTGATTTTAATAAATTTGTAAATATGTTCATTAACTTTTTTAGTTATTTCTCTAACTTGTCATTCATGTGTTAATTTTTGTAACTTTTGCTGAAAAAACATTTGAATTTTCGGTAATCTGTACTATTTTTTTGTTCAACAGTTGATTTAATAGATTATTAGTATTCTCATTCGACAGTAATTTCACGTGTGAGGTTATTAAATATTAAATATCTATTAATTTTCTTTACTGTTTCATACGATAGTAATATTTCTGAGGAACAGGTGTGATAACTTTTAGACTTTGATTGACTTATTTTTCTGATAAACGTTTGAAAAGAGTTGTAAGTGTGTAATGATGAAATATCTATATACTATCGAGAGTCGATATTGATGTAGATAAGTATTTAATAAGAATAATAGATAAGTAATAGTCAATTCTTTGTTGAATTTCAAGAAATTGTGTGAGAACATGGTTTTTTACATTAAGTTTATGTAATTTCAGATACAGTTTTTCGACAATCAACCTAAAAATGGATAATTATCATAATTAAAAGTTATGATGAAAAGATCTAAGCAATATTGATGTTAAAAAGTTCATCTAATGTTTGCTCTTATGATGTGAAAATTTCGAAAAGTTTGGTTTGAAATATGAAATGTTTGTAAAAATTAAACTTTGTATTCGTGTATGTTTTGTATTATTAAACTGTAAAGATAATATTCATATTTGGAAAATGTTGTTGGGTGTTTTAATAAGTTTCTGATAAGTAGATAAAAACAGATGTTAAAATTCTGTACTGTTAAAATATATAGGATCAAGAATAAAGTTTGATGAAAATAAGTATTGTAAAAATTCAGAAATTTTGAAGTGTAAGATAAATCATGTCCTAATTTGATTAATTATATGGGTAGAATATCTCAGAGTAGTTTTAATATGTCAAGTGTTTAAAGCAGCAAGAAATGACTTTTTAGGTTTTCTAAAATAATAATAATAATAAAAGTATACTTTTGTTGTAAGATTTCGAATGCAGTCAAGACGTGAAAAATATAAATATGAACCCTTTGTAAAGACATTCAAACTTTTTAAAAAGTTTAAGTTTAGTAATATATTGTAACAATATATGTAAACAAATGTATTTCAAAGTTGAAAATTTGTGTAAAAAATTGTCTTTTCTTGAAAATTGATATTTATTTTTTGTTTAATTAATGATACTTATTACATTTTTGTTCTTAAAAACTAAAATATACGTTTAATTCTGTTAAAATTGATATATCCGTGTTGGAGATGAGAAAAAATAGTGTAAAACTAATAAAATTTGTTTAAATTCGTCTTTTTATTCTTAAAATTAATATTTTCTATTGTTTAGAATACATACTTTTGAGGAATGTATAACCGGAAAATGTTAAAAAATCTTAGAAAATTGGTGTTAAAAATATTAAATACAGTTGCTTCAATGATATCTTTTCGATATGTAAAGTGATTGTAGCATTTAGAAATGTACTTCTGAGGAATGTATAATCGGAAAATGTTAGAAAATCTTAGAAAATTGGTGTTAAAAATATTAAATACAGTTGCTTCAATGATTTCAAAAACAAACTCTGTTAAAAAATTCTGTATGATTTCAAGTAAAAATAATCTGAACCTGAATACATGGTATTTAAAGTACAAAATTCACGATTATGAACTAATGATGAAAACATGGGTAACATTAAATATACAGCTAATATATAATTATAGATTAGGAAATTCTTAAAGTGTATCCAAATTTATTAAATATAGTATTGAATACAGTGAATAAGTGAAATATGTGAATAAGTATTGATATTTCCATGTTGCTTTTGAAAATACTAGTGTAAAATTATTCAAATTCGTCTTTCTTTAAAACTGATATTTATTTTTGTTTAATTAATGATACTTGTTAAGATTTTGTTGTTAAAAACTAAAATATACGTTTAATTCTTCTGTTAAAATTGATATATCCGTGTTGGAGATGAGAAAAAATAGTGTAAAACTAAAAAAAAAAAAAAAAAAAAAAAAGTTTAAATTCGTCTTTTTCCTCTTAAAATTATTATTAAACTAGTGTAAAACTAATAAAATTTGTTTAAATTCGTCTTTTCCCCTCTGAAAAACTAATATTTCTATTATTTTGCTTAATTAATTACACTCATTATGACTTCCAAATTTTAATTTGGAGATGTTGTGGTAACTGTTATAAAACTAGAATGGATAAATAGCTTAAATCTCTTCTTTTTTTTCTCTCTAGGTGATACTTTTTCTTGAACGTAAACATTTTGTTGGATACCTTTGTAAGTTGTGTCGTCAAAATTCTTTGTTATGTTCCCCTACCTGGAATGCATGCATGGAGGGGTTGCAGAAAAAAGTTTTAGTTTAGATATGACGTAATAAGAAATGCTCTACAGGTTCACATTTGCGTGTTGAGGATTTCTTTAAATTATTCGTTTATGTATTAAAATTCTACTTAGTTGGTATATATAAAGTACGATGAAATTTCCAATTAGAGTAAAAGTTAACCAAATTCGTTTAATTCGTCTTTTTTCGTTAAAAAATCATTAGTTTCCTTTGTTAATTGTTCAATTATCGAAATTCTTTGAGGTAACGACTGTTCAAAAACTAAAAAAAATGTTTAAATTTCTATTTTAAGTTGTGTATTCTGATTTTATATTAAAAAAATAATAAAAAAATATGAAGAAATCAGTTAAAAATTTAATATTTTCTGTTGTTTTGCTTAATTAATAATGTTCATGAAGGAAATGGTTGTCCAAAACTGGAATGCATGCTTAAATTTCTTTCTATCAAATTGAGAGTCTGAAGTTTGAGTTGAAAAAATCGCAAGAAATCAGTCATTTTCTATAAAACTTGATATTTTTCATTGTTTTTTACTTAATTAACGATACTCATTAAGATTATAGCTGTTGAAAAACTGAAATGTACGTTTAACTTTTCTCTTTTAAGTTGATAAAAATCGTAAGAAATCAGTCTTTTTCTATAAAACTGGATATTTTCCATTGTTTTTTTACTTAATTAACGATACTCATTAAGATTATAGCTGTTGAAAAACTAGGATACATGTTTAACTTTTCTCTTTTAAGTTGATAAAAATCGTAAGAAATCAGTCTTTTTCTATAAAATTGGATATTTTCTATTGTTTTTACTTAATTAACGATACTCATTAAGATGTCTATCAAGCAAAGTTCAAATATATGTTTAACTTTCTTGTGTTAAATTGATAATCTCATCATGTAGTTGAAGAAATCCAAATAAAATGGTTAAAAACTGTGATTTTCCATTGTTTCGCTTAATTAATAATGCTCATTAAAATTATGGTTGTTCAGAATTCAAATATAAATTTAATCTTCATCTTATAGTATGATTCCGAGTTGAGATGTGATTGATAATATTTTTAATTAGGGAAGGTTGATCACCTCTCTGCTATAATAGAATGTTCCTTTTTTCCACTAGGGGGCGTTTGTGGAGGGGGATGTATGGTGGGTGCAGGGGGGCACCGCAGGAGGGATGGTGGTGGCGGTGGCACTGGGTGAGGCGGTGGCACTGGGTGAGGCGGTGGCACTGGGTGAGGCGGTGGCACTGGGTGAGGCGGTGGCACGGTGCCACAGTACCACCGCCTCCTGAGCCCGTACTCTTGTTTTCCTACTACTGACAATATTATGATTAATAAACTATGTTTTTCAAAAATATCGGAATAAATAAAAAAGTTATTTTCACATGTCCGATCTTCAGAAGTAATTTTATTTTAGAAAACCAAAAATCATCTGTCATTTTAATCGTTAACATAAATTCCCTATTGGCTGAACAATAATATCGTATCTTTTTTTAAATCAGCCGTATCTGTTTTTTTTAGTTTTATATAATTTTTTATGCAAAAAAACCGAAATAATTTCGAGAGAAAAATACAATTTTCTAAGTATTTATTTTATTTCATATACTGGAAATATTTTGAATAAATTCTCCCAAATAACATCATTTATATAAATGTTAAAGAAAAGGAAAAAGAAATTAATAAAAATATTTTGCCATTAAAAAAAAAAAAAAAAAAAAACTTAATGAAGCGAATTTATAAACGCACTAATTTGGATCTGTGAAACGAATGTTTGGAATAATTGTTCAATTGAATGTAAAGATGATAAAATTTCCTAATTCGTTTTCTTTTCAATTTAAAAGAGAACATGACATCAGTAATTCAAAGATGATAATGGTATCCATATAGATTTTTCACTATTAGTGAGACGAGATTGACCAATCCGGAGACTGTATTTTGTCTGAAATTTTAGCTGTTTGAAGTAAATAGCGTAAAGTTCGCAAAAAAACAGTGAAAAATCTCAGGATCCCGATCCTTATTAGCAATAATTTTTTGTTCTTAAAATTGTTAGAGAAACTCCATTAACTTTTAAAACAAATTAATATTTCAATAATATTATTTTTAAATATTTTGCATTTAGAAATTTTAAGAGTTATTAAACCTCCTTTGAAATTATTCAGGTATCCGAAATGAAAATTTTGAAGCAATAATCGTCCAACTAAATGCAAATATAAAAAAAAAATTGCCCGTTGGTTTTCTTTTCAATTTTAATGGGAAAATGAAATCAATAATGCAAAAATAGCATCATTTGCTGTTTCTCTCTTGTATTCGTAGCAAGAAAAAAAAAATGTTGTTGCTAAAAGAGAAATGTTATTAAAATTTAAAACAAATTACTTTTTCAATAACATTATTGAATTATATATATTTACACGTAAATCTCAAAGAAAAAAATAAAACAATTAAATTATTACACGGGAAAAAAAACTTAAGGTTAAAATTTTGCCATATATTGAAACTATATATTGAAAGCTACCTTGATTTGATACATTTATTAAATCAAGAGACAAAAATAACAAAAATGCCTCAATATGTTGATACAATTACTAGTTTCCTAGTGCAAATTGTTAAATTTTCCGTATTACGTGTACTTTTTCTTATTCTTACCCTCTTTTTCACGGAACCCATGCTCATCTTTTAGTTACCAGGAATAAATAAACTGAAATAACATAAAACTTAAAAATAAATTCAGAAACAATATCGGATACCCAATTTAAACTAAGAACAACCATTTCCAAAACCAGATTTAATCTATAAGCTCTTGAATAATAGTGAGCAGTAACTACTCTACAAGATGGTGGGCAACACGATTTAAATTGATAGTGCAAACTGCTGCATTGCCCCTTAACATATAATTTTACTATGAACATAAAACAATTAACATAAATGGATGATACACGAAAATTTAAATATAGGGGGAACTGGGGGCACATTGATATACCCCCTCTACTGCTCACAAGGTCATTACAGGAACTTTCACAACAGCTCCAAAAGATGATGCTAGTGTACACAACTACATACAGAACGTCTTGGCATGATTCAGTAGTTTGATGAAATAGGACGGGTGATTCATTGTTTTTGTAGATCAAAAGTAAATTTGAGTTGTACAATTGTAATGGTATTATAGAACAGTTCCGGTATTTTCAGCCGAAAAGAATACTCTCCCTAGTAAGTAAAGCTACTTTTTATCAGCTCCTCATTCTTTATTGTCATATAAATTAAGAAGTATTGGATTTGAGATTCATGTTATTCAAAATGGCTATATGGGGCACATTGACACAGTCTATGTCGGGGCACATTGATACAGTCTATGTTGGGGTGCATTGATACGTATCAATGGGCCCAATGATAGCTACAGACAACCTAAATCTTTTTCTACTTCATTTTTTCATTACCTTTTATTATTTTTTTAATCATACACTCCTTAATCCAATAATTTCCGGCCAAAAAGTATTATTTATATTGAAGTGAAATAGTTAAAATTTTTTACATTAGAAATATTTATAGTATTTTTGCAGACAGAAGACGTACGAACTTATCCAACAGCTAGTGGTAATAGAAGTAACAAAAGAAAAGGACGCAGCCTGGCAAACATGAGAAATTTTAAATAAGAGAAACTAACTGCAGCACAGCAAAAGATAATTATATTATAAACAGAATTTTTAATGTAATTATCTTTTATTTTCTGTTTATAAACCGATTTATAAACAGAAAACATATATGTTCAAAGAAAGAATGTAATGCTGGGATTGAAGTGCCAGATATGATAAAGTTACCACTGCCAACAATCAGATAAGGAACAGCCAGAACATCAGGTTATTATACATACATTTAATTTTGATTGCTTTAATATTGTTTACAAATATATTTGGATAATTTATTTGAAATGTATTTTAATTTCTATAAATAAATATAAAATGGTTTGCTACCTCATTTTCTATGAAAAATATGCATATGTGTGATTTTGTCTCCATTTTTCCCAAACGTAATCAAAGTACCACATGAGGTGTATCAAACAGCCCCGGGGATGGGGCACATTGATACAAATCACTTTTTAGATTTTTTTTTTTATTACATGCAAAAATACTACATAAAACAACGATTGTACATTTTAATAACACACTACACAAGTTTTGCTAACGCCACATAGATAAATAACTTGAAATTTCTGTTTTCTGGATACCAAAAAAATTCTTAGAAAAAAACCTTATCAATGTGCCCCAGTTCCCCCTACAGTGAAACTTCCATTTAATGAAATCTCATCGTTTTACTTAAACACTTCGTTATGACTAGTATTCGTTAATCAGAAGTCAAATTAAGTTCATGAAATTTTTATAATAAAATACACATTACATAAAAAGAAAAATACGTATAAAATGCAAATATTTGAAGAAAAAATGTATTTTAATTCGGGCAGTAATTTTTTTTTTTTTTTTTTTTTTTTTTTTTTTTTTTTTTTTTATGTTTGATATGAGAAACAAAATTTTTAGTAAAATAAGGTTCAGAAAAATACATAATAAACACAGGTAAACAAAAATTGAAGCGTAACATATCTTTTTTATCATTATTTTAAATTCTTAACTTTAAAAATGTTTGTATATTACTTTGTACAAGTTTATTTTAAAAATATATTGTTCATAAAATTTTTTGATAAATTATAAGTATCCCAACTATTTATCTGCAATATATTCCATAAACTGGAATTCTTTTCTTATTATATCGCAGGCTTTTAGCATTTCTTCTTTTAAATGGAAATATATATAATTAAATATATATAATTAAATAAATGTTATTAAGTTACATATGTAATTTTATTTTCATACATCTCTCTGTTTGTATGTTGTACATGTACGAAAGTAGAATAAACTTCGTTATCTATACATATATATAAAATAGTTTGTCCTGACTGATAATCAACGCACAGCCCAAACTACAGAACTTAAATAAGCATGAAAATTGAAGAAAATATACTTCTTATGCTGCAAGCATGTACTAAGATGGGATTTTTGAAAATTCCACCTCTAAGGGGAGGGGCAAACAGGGGGTTGAAAATTTTGGAACATCTTCCTGTAACTCTGTAACCGTTTAAGGTAGCATCATGAAATTCCAGAAAATAAATCGACTAAAAAAATTGGTAACAGCCAATAAGTTGATATTTTGCAACAAATTTGTGACATTTAAGCGATTTCAGCGATTTTAGAAATTGTCCCTCTGAGGGGGGATTAAAAAGGGGGTCGATCAATTTAGAACATTTTTCACATCTCAGCAGTCGTTTTAAATAGAAGCGTGAAACAATAGAAAATAAATCTATTAAAAAATAATTAAAGACGTATTTCAGCTATTTTAAAATTTCCACCACTGAGGGGGTTAAAGTGCGGTGGTCGAAAAATTTCAAACTTTTTTTGAAGTCGTCATGTGACGTACCTTCGGAAAGTCCTCGGACCGCTTATTCTTTCATATTATGAACTTTTCTTCCCGCACCCCAATTTATTCTCAGGGAAGCAATTTTCGATATTTTTTGAAATTGTAACTTTTTATCATTACAGATCAATTTTTTTACGAGGCTCTCTGATAAATATTAGCTATAATATTTGAAAATTTCAAAGAGAGGGGAAGGTTTTAAACCGTGGAGACGGGATAATTCGAGTATATATTTCATCATCCGTTATTTTGAAAATCAATTTTTCGCTGAAATGTCACAAATTTGTTGTCAAATATCGTCAACTTATTGACTGTTACCAACTTCGTGGCTTCGCGGCTTAAAGTCAAGGTTTAGCAGAAAATTTTGTTAAGTAGAAAACTTCGTCACAGGAAAGTTTGACTGTATTAAAAAAAAAAAGAAAAGAAAAAAGAAAATAAACAAGAAAACTAGAAAGTTTTTAACCAATCGCTTTTTTATATTTAATTATCATATAAACATTTTTTACTCTTAATTATTACTTTTATTGTATACTTTTAATTAAACTAAGCGTGCAAAAACAAATGTTCTACATGCTTTTATATAAAATGGTTGTATTTTAACGTAAAAAAATACCTGACTTACTTTCGAAAAATACCTGTCATAAGTAATGCAATTATCATTATTCTTAGCAAAATTACATTCACACTTACGAGTAATTTTACTTCATTTATTCTCTACGTAACAGCTCTAGGCGGACATTAATCGAATTAAGAAAAGATTTTTCTTCTCGTTTTCTATAAAAGTACTTTCTTTTTCTACCAGAAAAGGTAAATATATCTTAATACATGTCAGACGATGAGAAAATAATAATGCCATTTATATGAGCATAAAAAACGCATTAAAAGCTTTATCATTAACATTTTAAAAATAACCTTCCAACTAAAATAAGACCCATCCATTAATCAAGAGATAAAAATAACAAAAATCTCCGAATTTGTTGATACATCTGCTAATTTTCTAATTGAAATTGTTAAACTTTCCTTATTACGGGTACATTTCTCTTTTCCTTTTCTCCCTTTTTTTACGGACAATCTCACAGAGTGAAACCTGTTCTTTTTCATAATTGCACCAAGAAAACAGAAATCCATCGTCTGTTAACTACTCTTATAGCTTCCCCTCATTAACGCTCATCCAACTTTGTTTATTGACTTTTGAAGGCTCATGGTAAATTAAGTTTGGGTAAAACAACCCGGACCATCGGTCCAGAAGACATCTTTTCAAATTTGGGATAATTTTTGTTTTGTTTAATTTATCCTCCTCTTATTTTTTTTTTCTTGGTCTCATTTCCATTAGAAAGACTGGACCTTCTCCTAATTATCCTCCTTGACAGTAATTGAAAGTTATTTACAGACGAACAGACTTTCTAGAAGTTTCTAATGGAAAAATAAGGGAGACCTTTTGCCGTTAATCTCCCTATCAAGCAACAATTATAACTCTGAGAATCATTAAGAGAAAAGAGTGTATGTGTGTATGCGTACGGAAGATAAAAAAGAAAAAATTTCATGACGCCGGCATTATAACTTATACAAAACATGTAATTTTTAAAAAGCTGATATCTTCCCTCCCCTCCCCTTCTCTTTCTCCAAACTCAATCTGGACGACGTTACAGTCCATTATTGGAAAGGCAATTTTTTTGAATAGACGCTTTCGCCAAAATGCTTCTTTTCTTATATGCTAGGAGATAAATGCAGCTACGAGGAAAATAAGGCGCTATATTTTCGAGAGATGGAGCCATTATTATGCAAATGATGTCGATATAATTAGGCAATCTTAACTTTATGAGTGCCCTCGCAAATTCCAGCTGGGGCTTTGAGCAAGGGCTGCCATCTGCGCCCCGGCATCTTTTAAGAGGGAAAGGAGGACTCTATTTTTAAAAGGCGCTTGCAGAGATAATGGTTTTTGAGGACGAAAAAATGTTTCTACCGCGTAAAGGCGAGCTTAGATCTTTTGGAGAGAAGCGGAAATTGTGATTTAAATTTCGGTTAGATTAATGCTAGAAATGCCTCCACGAGTATGATTATTATTTTAGTTCCGATGTGCATTGCTTTAGTTTTCCGTTCTGGCTTCGCTTAAAAATAACCCACAGTAACAGGTGGGATTTGTATGAAAGCTTTCCGATTCCAAATCTCTGAGATCATAAGTTATAGTATGAAGACTATTCCAGATTTACAATTGCTTAAGGATTAATGGTAAATTAAAACGACTAGTAAATAGCGTTATGGAATATGTGGACCAATTTAGGCTGCTTTATACCATTTAATATTTACTTTAGCTGCGATATTTACAGAAGTGAAATTAGAGGTGTCTGACAACAGAAACCATTCTAAACTCACAAACTATGTATATTGCATTTTAATAGGAATCAAACAAATGCACTAAAAATGTTAGAGTAATTCAAAGATGATACTTTTATTGTTTTTCACGCTAAAGAAATTTTCTGTGTCATTATTTATATATATTTGGATTCTGCTTTGGTTCTGCAAATTTCGATTATATTAATTTTAATTTATTTCTTTTTCCATGTTTTAGTGTGGTAGCTCTGCATTAAATTCAGTGATTTATACATTGTTTTACAATTAATGGATATATATATATATATATATATATATATATATATATATATATATATATATATATATATATATATATATATATATATATATATATATATATATATATATATGTGTGTGTGTGTGTGTGTGTGTGTGTGTGTGTATGTGTGTGTGTGTGTGTGTGTGTATACCAATACGTAGTATAGGGTAAAACTTGCAATCGTTTTAATAATCAATTTTTTTTTTTTTTTTTTGACAGTTTTACACGTTTTAGACACAGTTCCGAAAAACATATTTTTAGAAAAAAAAATCGCCGTCCGTCTGTCTTTGTGTGTGTTTGTAAATGATTTTTCCCCCGAACAAATTAAGATAGAGATTTGAAATTTGGTACGTACTTAGTATGTAAGAACCTATGTATAGGAAGCATAAATATGGAAATAAGCCTATTTAATATCACTATCGATTATCCAGAACTATTTTTTTCGGACTCTCGAAATATTCGTAAATGTAAAAGAGAATTAAAAAAAAAAAGTTCGAAAGAAATCGAAGAGGTTCAATTTGAAAATATTTCTATATTTCCATTGTAAGATTATTATATCTGTACATATCTTAATGCTACAAAATATTAAAAATTATATTTTAAATAATGATTTGTGTACTGTTATAAATAGTGCATACAGTCCCTATACATAAAATTTAACTAACTGGCAAAATCCTTCAAAAATATATTAAATGATTATGCAAATATTTTTAAATAGTTTCAAAAATTCACGAAAAATGTTTAAACGTTGAATGAAATATTTATTCCAATTTTGTGATTGAAAAGGTTAAAAGGATAAATTAACTGTAATGTTGGAAAAATGCCATTTTTTTTCAATATATGAATGTATGAAAAGTGACAAGCAGTTTCAAAAATTAAAAGAAAATATAAAAAAACATTCCTTTTTTCTGTAACCAGGAAGATTTTTGCCTACGATCTACACTCATTAATCCCCTGTTCAAACAGAGCAAATTCTGTAAACATGCTAATTTGATCAGCTTTAAAACGATTACAGAAAATTTAATTATAATTAAAAAGACGATGGCGATCTTCTTGTAAACGGTTTTCCATTCATTCCTCTTTGATTAGAAAAATTTAAGATCGAATCAGTTCTGGTTTAAGAAATCCAATGGCTGCTTTCATCTTTAATTAAATAAGATCAGTTAAATATTTTCAAATAAGCTAATATAGAATAAATTAAGTAAACAGACTCTTTGTGCCCTGTTATTTTTTGAGCAGCGCTATAAAAATGCTGTTTTAAATAATTCATTTTAAATGTATCGTTTTAAATCTGACGTAATTATCCCCAAAATTTACTTTCTTTTATTAATATTCATGTAAAAACATTTTTTTGTTAGAAAAGAAATATTACTTGTGTTGTCTTAGAGCTCACAACAGTTGTTTAAAAAGATCGTCTCAAAATAAGAAATAAATATCTCGTGTAAATATATTTTTAAATTCAATATATTTTGCAATATTATTGTATAGTCATTGATATACAATCGGAAAATTATCCAAATTCTTTGAATAGATGTGTGTATGATTATAAATTTGTATCGATTAACTACATGCATGCAAATATTTAGTTCAATTAAGAAATACATAACTCAGTTGAAAGTTTACATCAGCATTTTCCACTAATAAGGAAAATGGTATAAGAAGTCTTTTATGCAACTTTTTATTTATAGAATCTATTGCATAGAACGAGAAACATGAAAAATTAAATTAAATTCAAAAGCTCATATTGAAATTGAAAACGCAATTCCAGCAATTATTGCTCAGACCGATTTGTTTTGTATGCCCATGGAAATGAACAACAAATGCTATCAATGCCTTACTCTATCGTAATCATCTAGTATTCAAATTCAGCAATTTATAACAGTTTTAATACTTTAAAATAGCGTGACGTCATTGAAAATACTCTGAAAACTATTATTCCCCATATACCATAAATGTAATGAAATTCTTTTAAACTCCACTGTTAGATAAAATATTAATACTACACAGTTCATAATCGATAACAAGCATGTCATGATGACGATGAGTGTCATTGGCTTATTTCAGTTGCATCAAAATCCGAGAAAATTTTCGGGAGTTAGAGCGTGGACAGACGAGCAGACGGACAGACAAATCGAATTCTTCATCACTTATCAACTTTGTTAAAAAAGTGTTAAAATAGAAAAAAAGTAAAAGAAAGAAAGAAAAAACATTGAAGAAGATACCGTAACTTTCACTCTAGAATACATCATTATTTATTTTCTTTTACGAAAGAAACTTTCTGTCTCATCATTTAAATTTTTCTTTCTTTCATTTTCCCATCAGGCAATTAAGAGATGTTTTAAACTCTTAATGAAGCAAAGGTAAATACATATTTTTAAATTCAGTTCTTCTAGGCAATTCCTCAAGTTTAGTGCCTGAAGGGTTCAGGAAAACTTTATTTCAGCAAACTTCTTAATGAGGCTCTTCAGAGGAAGAGACTAGGTTTAAAATGGTTATTTAAAAAAAAGAAAAAAAATGCTATCCCCCTGCTCCACAAAGCAAAATTTTCTGATTAATTTTTCAGGGTAAAAGCATGGCATTTGCATGTATGATTTTTTAAATGATTTATCGGTGATTGTTTCTTAACACTTTCCAACAAAGTTGAAAAGTGTTTATGCTTTCGGGTTGTCTCTCCGTATGGCCGGGTTCTAACTTCCGTAAATATACTCGGATCACCCTGAAATTTTTGGACGTTATTGTCGTTTACCCTAGAACGAATCCTATTTCAAATAAAGTTTCTAGCATGATAAATTTATTTAGGAACAATCAAAAATTTACTGTTACATTACGACCTATGGGAAAAAATCTTTCAAAGAATTAAAGGCACAAAAATATGCATTCTGTATACCATTGCGGTGAAAAAAAAATAGGAATTATTCATTTATAGGGACACACAAAAGAATTATAAGGGGGGGGGATTATGTGAGACATATTTTAATTATATCAAAATATTTTATGAATAATAAAATGAATATTCGCCGCTGAGACTTAATATAAGATTATATACGATATAGTCATGCATGACATTTACAGGGACACGCGGTTTTCAAATAGTATATTCTTTACGAAGTACTATATATGTATCCGATGATGGCTGATGGATGGATTAAATGCATTTTAATTATGATAAGCGCTTTTAAATTTTACTAAATCTATGCATATTATAAGGTGTATATAAATGCTGTAGTTGATGTACAGGGCTACACAAAAGAGCTCGAAACGTTACTGTTTATGAGCGTAAATTACTTAAAGGTAGTTTTTAAATAAGTTTTGCATTTTTACGCTGAACTGCATTCAGTTTACTGAGAAATGTTTGTAGAATAGAGATAAAATGATATACAGGGCCACGCAAAGAATTGGATACATGGACGCCTATGAATGATAATTTCTTAAAATGTGATTTCAATAGTTTTAACAATGTTTTAGTTTAAAATAAATTTTAACAAAATACAGGCATGTAATAAAAGTACTAGGTAAACTACAGAGCTGAACAAAAGATTCAAGTATGTTTCCATCTATTAGAATAAATTACTGAAAGAGAAATTTCAACCATTTAGGCGTTTTCTTGCTAAACTAAATTTCCCCATTATATAGTATATATATCAACCGACAGATCAAATACAGGGCTGTTCAAAAGTATTGGAATGTACATTAGGCTATACGCAGTAATCTTATTTCCCTAAAAAAACGCCGTTTTGTTAAAGATTTCAAGACGTGTTGGAAAGCGTTTCATAATCTATGCTTAACGCATGATTTTTCTTTCTTGCTTTTTATCATTTCGAGGAATTACATTGTGTAAGTACTACTTAATAATTCAATCAACCAATTTAGCCTGTATACAGGTCGCCAAATTATTCCTCAAATTATACAATTTAGCATGATTTTTCTTTTAAGTAAAGAAAGAACAAATAAATTGGTAAAACGTTAATAAAAATACAAATAAAAAGTCGAATTGGAAATTCACTTGATGACGTAACAAACACGCATATCGTATTTATTGTCAAGCAAATGGGACATTTAAGATCCTCCATTACTGCAATTTAATTGTATAGTTTGACGATAGTTTGTTTGGTCAATAGACTAATCCAGTTATAGCCATTTTGTGTTATAAAGCTTTATATAATTTCATTGCTGCATTTTTCCCCTCTCCCATGCTGTCAGGTCCAGATGCTTTATTGTAAATGCCGCATTTGACACTTTTGTCTGTCTTTAGCAAGAAAGAAAAATTTTGCATTGAATAGCTGAGGTCGGCCGCTACAAAGGCCGTTTTTTACTTTTTCGAATTTTTTTGCAGATTTTTTCTCCCTTAATGAGAATACTTTTACTTTAAAAATCTGCTACAAAAGCAATTAGAAAAAACCTATAGACAAAATCGAAAAGTAATGAAAAACAGGCTCTTTAGAAATCGACTTCTGATAGCGAATGAAAAGAAAAAAATCATTTAAAAATATTGAAACGCAAACAAGATTTCTCAAAATAGTTCTTACATATGGATTATTTTCGCGAGAGAGAAGAAGATGATATTAACAATATAAATGAGTTTTGTATGATATTGAGGGTCAAAATGTGCACTGAAATTTTTTATTGTCCCGTGTCCCTGATGCTGTTTTTAAATTTAAAGCTGCCTGTGTAAAATTGTCTCAATAAAAGTAATTTGACGTAATTCTTTACCGAAATTGGGACTGCTTTATATATATATATAAATATGTAGCAAAAAATCAACCTACTCACATTTTTATGGTTTTTGTAATTTTTAACTCTAAAACCTAGTTTTTAAAGTAAATTTTTTAAAAAAATTTACACATACAGAAATATTTTAGAGAAAAAATGACTATAATATTTTGATAGGAAATTTACTGCAGAATTTTATCAGCATTTAAATATTAATTTCAAGCATTGTGACTTATTACACTTTTAGAGATAATTTGAAATTTTTTTATTTTATGTAGTTTAATGTTAATAACTGTCGCTGAAAATCAATAAACAAAAGGAATATCATTTAGGCTTAACATGATTTGCCTAAAAGTAGGTGTAATTTTTTTTTAGCATTCCTGTTCTAATTCACTGCTAAACGAATGGTGAGTGTGTCACAGGGATAGTACAGTTTTGAGCAGTATAAATAAGCAGCTAAATAAGAACATTTTCCATATAGGGGAGACTAATAATAGTTAACCAACTTTTTATTAAATGATTTTTAACTTTTTAAATACTTAACCTAGAACACAATTTTATGTATCATTTTGTTCACTATACAACCAGCTATCAGAGTAAAATTATGATATAAATATAATGCATAAGAAATTTGAAAAAATATCGATTTTAATCATGAGCAAATAATGAGTCAAGGCTTCCCACATATGGGAGGCTTGACCCACTGTATTTTATATTGAAATATGGGGAATAATCAACAAATATATACATCAAATAAGTTTAAAAAATGCAAAATACCTTTATTCTATAAGGTTTAAACAAATAAAATAAGTTTCGAAAACTCAGAATTCCTCCGAATGCTACAAGATTTAAGAATTTAAATAAAACAGAATATCTTTGTCCTTTAACTGATGTTACCGGCCTCGCTGACCGCTGGTTTTTTCAATTTTTATAGTTTAACTTGCAACTTTCAATTTAAATACAAACACTATCGAAATTTTGTTTCATTTGAAATTTTAGTACTATCATCAGAGACATGTGAATAGGTGAATTTTAATTATAACGGCCCTGTACAAAATGTTAAGTACAAAAACAATATCCTATAAGTTAATATCACTCTAAATTCACTTTTGTTGAAACGGTCTGACAGACAACTTCACAGCAGTTATGTGATAATTTCTGTCTCATCAGTTAAAGGTTAATATTAATAACTTTCTTTTGTATCGCTCCTGTAGCCTGTAGCTTTACAGAATAATTTTACATATTTAAACATTAAAACTTTATATACCGAGATTAATAATAAAAATTTCCAAAAATACTTAGTTAAGGGAGGTTTTAACCTCCCTCACATTGTCTGGGTCAAGCTTCCCCACATAGGCATTTTGCAATCAATAACACATAATTATTACTGCCTTATTTACTGAGCAAACTTCATACCTAGAATGAAAGCTCAGTATTTGTGCATTAATTAAAGACTACTTACTTTAATTTCCATAACATATTTTATTTGAAAAACTCTTACAAGGCATTACTAAGAAACTCACCTTTTATGTTGAAAACACATCACAAATAATTCTGTCTACACCTGTTTCAATTATCTGCATGAAACGAAGTTTATTGCTTGATCATTCCATTAGCTTTGATTGATCTCTAGCAATAAAAATCTGAAACACATTTAAATATGAAAAGGGACGATGGGTTCAAGCCTCCCGTATGGTCAACCATTCTTAGTCTCCCCTAAAGCAACAAGAACATGAAAGATTAAAAATGCTACTTTTTAAAATTGATTTTCACATGTTTTTTATGTATGAAAGTTGAAATTATCGGAGAATTGCCCATATGGTATTTTGTTATAAATCATCATTCTTAAAACTTTTAAGATCTGGGTCCCTGTAAGCATTCCCAAAGAAGATGGAAATTGCACATCAAGCGTAGCAAATGAGGTACGTTCGTACTATAAGGAAGATTTTAAAATATTCAGATCATTATGTAATAGTATACACAGTACATCGGAAACAGTAAAGATCTGAAATCGTTTGTGTATCCCTGTAAATATTATCTGTTTTCTATTATACAGGAAGTAACTTGTAGTAAACCTCAGCCACGTATATCAATTTCATAAAATGTGAAACAGTTTAAGGGAGACCCGTAAGAAAAAATCCAAAATTTTTATTATTGATTTTAAAGTAGTGAATTTTGGTGTATTATTTAAGAATCTTCTTGTAAGGAATAATTAGCAAAAAAATTCACTTTTTATTAAAAAGTATATTTTTTATGGGGATTTTTATGATTTTTTTTGGTCGAAAAATACATTTTTTAAAATTACTACTCCTCATTCAATTTTCAATATTTTGGTATTAATAAAATTTCTTAAATAGTGTTATAGTATATGGAAAAGACCTAGGGAGAGATATTTTTAATTTTCTATTTTAATCAGCTAAAAAAAAAGAAAGAAATAAATAAAAATACGCATGGTAAATTTCCTTAAATTCGTTATAATTTTCATATTTACCAATTTATGTAAAAGTTTTAGAAATAGTTAAAAAAAATATTTCTCTTTACTTTTGTTGCAAATTTTTTTAAGATTCGAAAAACATAAACACTTTGTTTCTAAATAATTTTACCACTGAGCCTTAGTACTTTGAACTTAGGCAAAATATGAAAAAAATCATTTTCAGGAAAACACATTTTAAATGGCCGCTAGTCCTTTAAACTCTATAGTGACTACAATTTAAAAAGCTCATTTGCTACCTGTTCCAAGAGTCCCAGAGTTCTGAAATTTTGCATGGATATTCGCAAATATGTATTTTATAGTTTTCTGAGATTTAAAAAAAAAAAAAAAAAAAAAAAAAAAAAAAAAAAAAATTAACTTTTGATGATTTTTGGCCGAAAATGGGGTTCAAGTCTCCCTTAATATTATTAAAAGGCACCCCAAACAATGCTTCCCCCTGTACCATTATTTAATGGAATACTTTTGTGTATTTTCATAACAAATATTCTTTGCACCACATTTTGTACAGAATTTATATTTTAGTATGCACATCAATTTTATTATGTTCGAAAGAGTGTAACACAATTAATATGCACTTTAAACTATTCTTTCCTACTGGCCGTAATGTAATGTAATATTTTTGATTGTCCCTGCAATTAAACTATGCATCCAATTTCCATAAAATTTGAAATGATTTAACAAAATTATGCGACAATTATATATTTTAAACTTCAAATGATTAGGTTGGGTAGTTTTTGCTCTGTTATATCTGTGGACAGAATGACAGATGGAAGACTGAATGACGACTATAAATGTATATATTTAATTATGGACGCTCCTAAAAAGGGGAAACAACCTGTTTTATTTTACTACTTTAATGGAATTTCGGTAACGGATCCTTTCAAAACGATAATCCTTTAGATATATATTTTTTTATTTCTTACCTGTGTAAAGAAAAAAAAATTCAATGGTAGTATCAAAAACAAAATTAGCTGAAATTAATTTTGAATATTTCAAATGTAAATCCATATGTAGTAAAACTTTCAAATGATAAATACACATGTAGAAGTGTATTAATACACATTTATCATTATTTATCGGGCTACATTGGCATCAACTATTCTAAATATTTAGTTGTAATTTACTGCTACTGTCCTTATCGTTCCTGTGATATTCTTAACGTCATCTCTGTTATAGTACAAGAGCCGACCGCACAAAGCCCTAAGTCATCGAGCACAATAAAAATCATTATTTTATGGAGGAGTACTAATAGGGTAATCTAACGATCCATGTGTGTCGGAAGCGAAGTGGTGCATAAGCCAAAAATTAATACCACCAGTGGTTCACTCGTAGGTTGTGTTTGCCGTACAATCAAAAGTATGAAAACATGGAAAATTGGATGCAGGAAATTATAATGCTAATCCTACGAGTCAACCAGTAGTTGTAATAATTTTTGGCTTATGCACCACTTCACTTTCGGCAGACACGGATGATTAGATTCCCCTATTACTACTCTTCCATAAAATAAAGGATTTTTTCTTGTGCTCGATGACTTAGGGTTTTGTGCGGTCGGCTCTTCGACTATTATATTTCAATTTACAGTTATGATATTCTTAGTAAAAGATTTTAAACAATAAAATTTGTTTTATTTTATTTTACTTTATTTTATTTTATTTTATTTTATTTTTAATCCTGGTTGGTTTGTACAGTAAATTAGCATGTCTGGAACACGCATGTTACAAGTTCCGAACTAAAAATGCTACGTTGTTATTATTTCTTATTTAAATATTCTGTATGCACTATGCAAATTCATAATAAGTACAAATTTAGAAGAAAATAAAAATTTAAAGAAAGTAAATGACAAGGAGGTGATAAAGAAAATTAAATATGCAAGTTTATCTTTGTTCTTCAGTTAAATAATATAATATTAAAAATCATCGCTGCTGATTAACATTAAAAATCATCGCTTTTTTTATTATTATTATTATTCCTGAAAGTTATAATTATGCAAGCATGCCTCATATATTATATCGGCTCCATACAAAGTTATTTTATGTTCATGAGAATATTGTTGCCTCTAATAATGTTGTAGAGTAAAAATAGTAAAAATAAGCCTTATTCAAGTTTGATATCTCATTGGTAAAAAAAAGTACTGAAATACCATGTCGATAACTGTCTTTTTTTGTTCATGTGGTGTTTATGATTACAAGTCTAAAATAAACATTCTTCATGTACCAAAATTGTCTTGATCTTTGTTATTTTTTTTCACATCATCATTTTATTACCAATATTATTGTGCATTAAATTTTGCTTTGTTTAATCGTATAACATTCAATGATTAAATAAAGCCAAAATTTCTATATAATAGTGATGCATTAGTAAATTGATATGCCCCATTCCTTGCCTGACGATAAAGCCACTGTTCACACGGTTCAAAAATTTCTGAAAATGTATTAAAAAAACACATTTAAAAACTCGCCTGATACTGATTCTAGTAAATGCTGATGATAGTTATTCTCAATACAATATCTATATATATATTACGCTAACGTATGTGGCACAAAAATTATAATTATTTGTTAATTGTTTAATGGCAACATCCAAATCAAACATATCTTATGGGTTACTACGCAAAAGTTCTTAGGTAAGATTTATGCTGTGGTAAATTGGATTTATTTATATTTTGTTCCTTTGTTGCAATTTTGAAGCTTCAAAATATCATCATTTTTATTTTTTTCTGTTCTTTTTACTTAAAAAAAATAAATAAAAGTTATGAATTTTAAACTTTTCAGTTTCAAATTAAAGTTATGTTTTATAAATGAAATGAGTAAAAGGATTGCATTATTATATTTTAAATAATTAATGAAATATGAAAAAATGCCACGAGTCCAATATTTGGCAATTTATTATCTGCGCCGGGCTAGCATAAAAATACTGTGTTCTTGATTTATCAGTACAGATGTCATATATGCACCACATTGGCGCGTTATTTTTCTGACGCCAATTTGGCAAAAATTCCGTTTTCAAGTGTCAGTTATATACATATTTTTAAACTAATTTCTATTATTTTAAAAGGGAAATAATATTTAAAAAAATTTTAGTTAATAACTATAGAATAAAACAGTTTACATCATTTAAAAAAAGAAAATAAAAGCAAACAAACAGTTTATTGATATAACAATACCCAGGTTACCATGTGAGCCACATATAATTGCCATTTTGTTGCAATCGCGCCAATGTAGTGCGCATATGGCATCTGTGTCTATTTCTCTAGCAGAATCTTCTAATTTGGCAAAAAATGAGCAATTAAAATAAATTATGAATAAAAGCAATGTGATTTAATGCTTAGTATACATTCAAGAGAGACCAAACTGGTCGCCAAGAGCGGCTACTAGACAATAATTCCTCTCAGCTGTAAAATCAATCTGAACATTCTGAATTTCATCAGAGATTAAAGGCAGGGACGTAGCTTTAGGGGGGGGAGGGGGGGGAGCCTCCCCTCCCAATATGTTCAAGTAGTAGGGCGCCAAAGAAGATTTGAGGGCGCCGTCAGGCTCCCGGAAAAAAGGCTTTGTTAATAGTAACAAGTAATTATAAAATAACTTAATTTAAAATGTAAAATTACAAAGTATTTTATTATTCACTTACAAAACATGAAAAAGGCACTTAATTTTAGATTTGTTACTACCTCTATTCCCCTACTCCTATCCCGAAGAAAATCTATGCATCCAAAATAAAAAAAATTCAAAAACAGACTTGTAATGAATTCCAGGATAGATGTACAATTATTTCCTTCTTATAGTAGTTGTTGGTCACTCTTAGAAATAGACAGAAAGGGAAAAGAAATGTGGAAACGACTGTAGTGCGTTTGAATGGTTCTATAATATGTTTTAGTAGTAGGGCGCCACAGAAGCTTTAGAGGCTCAGTCCGGCACCTAAAAAAGAGGGTTTCAAAAAGGGCGCCATGGAAGGTTTAAAGGCGCCGTTAGGCACCTAAAATTTTTATTAATAATTTGGCATTCTTAGATTATTTTTTACACACACACAAAAAAAGAAAAAATAATGAAATAACAGTAACGTGATTTGGAATTAATATTATTGTACATTTATAAGAAAATAAATTATGGTTTCAAAAAAATATAGGAGATCCATTACATTTGAGACATTTTAAGATTACTACCAGGCGCTATCCCTAGTGCGAAAACAAGAACACATTCCGGAAATGGACATTGTTCGATCACTACATGTAATTTGATCTTTCGGAGAAAAGCTCTCCCCTTATTCCAATCGAAGGTTGGTGGCCCTCGACAGGGTCATCTGACCCCTGACCTTAACTATTTTAACTCCCCTCTTATGTCCTTCCTTGTGTGAAGTTTGATAATTTCCCAGCGTCACCTACATGCATCTTTGTTGTCCACTATCGAGTGTTGTCAGATTGCACTGAAACAAAAAAGGCGACTTTTCAAAACTAGCGATTTTTTCGTTCAATTTTTAAAATAAAAATAAAAAGCTGTCTTTCGTAGTCGTCCAGAGAGAAGAAATTCAGTCGTGAGTGATGTCTGAAATAAAACATAAAAAAACAAAATCTAGGATCTTACTACAGAGAACAAAACAAAAAAGAAGTTATGAAGCGGAGAAATGGTGCAAATTTATGAAAAAAATGGATGAAAAACGATGATGCAGTCGAAGGTTAAAAACGTACATATTTACCTTTAGTTAAGCATGTTCTTAAAGTACAATGTTTATATTTCTGACGCAATTGTGAGTTCATTCATTATCATTGCTAATATTAGTGGAAAAAAATCGAATAGCATTCTCAGTTTTCTGGTAAATTTCAGTTTTAATGATTTTTATTATTTATTTCCTAAACAGATAGCTATTTTCTGATTAATGGTGATTTCTGAGACTGTTACATTATTAATAATCGACCTAGTTTTAACCCAGGAATGAAGCTTCCCCCAAAATTAAAAGAAATATATGTTTAAGAGTGTACTCGAAAACATGCTTTTCCACCTTCAACACCTCGAAATTTTCCGATAGAATTTCAGATTCATTTTTAAAAATAGAAACATGAAACTTGTTGGAGTGATTTTCGAAGAGATGTACAAGGTGCCGTATGATCTTATTTTTCGCTCCATTTATTAGAATTTGATTGATAAACAATCATTGCTTCAGTAAGGCCCTTTTTTTCGTCTCCAGCTCTTCCGCTTCGGAAAATTCGGTTCACAATGCCTACTTTGACAGCATTTCTCACACTTTTTTCTGCCTTTATCAAAATATCGAGCCTTACGGCACCTTGTATAGTTTCTAAATAAGAGATTCTGTCAGTCTGATGCATTTGAGAGCAAAAATGAATTCAAAATTAAATGCGAAAATAAGCAGTTTGGATCGGAATACATCCTTACTTGCAAATGTTTTTCGAAAAAGCAATCAAACATAGTAAGATGCAATCGAATGGAACCAAACAAATATTCAATTTAACATGTTTTTTTTTTTTTTTTTTTTTTTTTTTTTTTTTGTTATTTAGATTATTGGTATCCACATATTGTATCACAGATTTTATTGTATTAAATACTGTATTTAAAATTGTAACCTTATAATTAAAAATGCATTTTTACTGATCAAGTGGCACTGATTCCATTCTTGCAAGAGTTACTGATCAAGTGGTAAAAAAAAAATTTCAAAAATGTTTTCAACTGAGCAATAGATTTTTTTGGCTCTATTTTTGTTTTATAATATAATTCCTAAATATAATTTTGTTATGTTTTATAAATTGTATATATACAATTCAAGTTATTGTCACTCTTCTGATGGGTCTTTTTTCTGCCATGCGGTGGACATTACAGCTTAAATTTGATTTATCTGAAAAATAACAATTTTCAGTTAACTCTATAAACATCACGATGTACCGACGTGCAAAGTGAACTCTTCTATCTGAAATTCCAAAATATATGTGTATATGTCTTTATTTTAAATCGAGATTGAAATGTTCTATGCATCTGAGTTTTTTGCGTCCCTAATTGCTATTGTGATAAATTACTTTTGACGAAGTTTAATGATATCCGGTATTCAGCATACTATTGCTAAATTGAACATGTTGCTTAAGGGGTTAAATAAGTTTTTATTCTAGTGATTGTATAAAGGGATTTGGAAATAATTGATTTTTGCTTTTAAAGTAGCCATTGTCAAAAGAGAAAATTAAATTTACTTTGAACGAGTGTCTTTTAATGTTAAAAAGTGACAGGAAAAAAAAAAAAGTATTCGTTAAAGTACTGTATAATTAATAGAATAATCGTGCGACCAATTTAAAAACTGCACAATTGAAAAAAATAACTACTTTAAAGTTTTGTGTTATAATTGCAGTACGATACAGATTATTTTTTACTTATATGTATTTACTGGGAAACTAAGATAATAAAAGGGAAAACATATTATTCCATTTTACAGAAACTGGAATATTCAGTATACAGTAGAACCCCACTAATTCGGACCGCGTTAATCCGGAACTCCGGATCGGTTTGGTCATTTTTTTTTTCAAGTTTGAGAACCAATTGGCTAATTTCCATAATATTAACCTGTTCCATCGTCGTATTCTGAATTAAAAATACTTTTTTCTGAAATCTGTTCGGAAGAATTAAGCAAAGTAAACATTTTTACTGTCTGTAAATATTCAATAAGTTTAACATAATGGTGATTTTGTGTAAGTATGTTTTATTTCATTTCATAATTTTCTAATTCTCCGGATAATCCGGATTTTCGATAATCCGGATTCGGTCCGGTCCCAATTAATCCGATTTATCGGGGTTTTACTGTATTTGGTATATAGACCACTGTTACTTCCTTGAAAAGGGGTCGAATGTTCATCGGGAGATTTAACATTCCTTTTTTATATTGGTAGGAGTGATAGTAGTGGGCTCGATCTCTGAGGATCTCACCAGAAAAAACTGAAGGCTAAATTCAATTATAATGACCAGCAAGTTTCGGGCGGGAGCTGCGACTTTGAAACCACTATAACTCTCTTGTAATTAACTTTGGGTTCTATATTTTTATTTTTTTTTCAAATACAATTGTTCTTATCATGTCAGGAAAATGAATTTTAAGGATCCAGGATTCGGATTTTCTTCAAACATTCTACATTGTCTTTTCAGACCTTGAAAAAACAAGAGCTGGGAGAGATTTTTATCAGCACATGTGCATGCATGCTTAAAATGGAAATTTAACCTGGCTGCATCACTTATATCACCTAAATTGATGCAATTGCCATGAATAAATAACTAAAGATAAAAAGTAGCATAACTACCCCCCCCCCCTCTCCTTAAAAAATGTGCAAATAATTCAAGGGCGGCAAAGCATTAAAAGGCGCCAAATTTTGGGTCTCCCCCCCCAATAAAAATTTCAATCTACGCCCCTGATTAAAGGTTACCTAAGAAATCAGCTAAAAATGTAGGCTCGAGATGAAAAGAAAAAAATGTGCTAGTTATTAAAACATCTACTACTGTATATATAACAGTAGGGGAAAAATGACAGTCCGACCTCAGGAGGAGGATTGAGGATCGGTGGTGGTGGTGGGCTCCTCCTCCTCAATCCTCCTCCACAGCCCTCCTCCTCAATCCTCCTCCTCCTCAATCCTCCTCCTCAATCCTCCTCCTGGCATCGTCTTATAAGAGAAGGGGTTAAAAGGGGGGGGGATTAAATTTTTTTTCGTGAAATTTGAAAATTTTATGCTATAGGAGAGGGGTAAAAGGGGGATAAATTTTTTAAGTATACTACAATACGAGCGGTTCTTTTGACTGTTGATTAAGAGATGAATGATTCATATTAAATTAAAAATAGTAATTAATTAAAAGGTAATTAAAAATAATAATTAAAAATAATGAAGGGACTTAGAATTTTTCGAGCGGTGATTTATTAAGAAATTTTAATTTAGGAACTTTTAGGACAGACTTTTGGTGCTGCCATCTAGATTTGCTTGATGGAATTAGTGTTTTTCCAAAAAGTTTTGTTAGGGATCGAACGTGCAAAATGCAGTCGTGACTGAATAATAGATTGTTACTTACCGATTCAGCCACGACTGCATATCTCAGAAAGAAAATTTTAAGAAGTGCTTTTTTTCTTTAAAGGGATGACGTCATTATGTGAATCAATCGCAGATGTTTTTTCGGTACGCGCGCGCCCCCTATTCTGATATAAATTCTCGCGAAATTTTTTTTAACGTTAGTTGTTACTTTACTGTTGCTGAGTGAGGTCAGTCATTTTAAGTTTTTGATGAGTCAACCCTCTACTGCATCCGGATTGATGATGGACCTCGTACCTAAAGTGGAACCTGTTTCAGATATCAAACCCTCTTCATCAACCCTTTTGATAAAAGAAGAACCTCTTACGGAAGCCTCCTTCGTGTGTGAAACCTGTAACAAATCATTCCATCAAAAGTTTATGTATGTAAGACATATCAAATTTCATCTTGACGAAAAAGCTTTTAAATGTGAGAAGTGTGATAAAAGTTTCATTCAGAAAAGTGATTTACAACGTCATATCAAGACTCATTCGAAGACGTGTGAAGTGTGCAAAGAAATTTTTTCGCGAAAGGTGGACTTCTTGAAACATCAAAAACTGCATTCACATACTCAACGTAGACTAACTGTTAAACAGAGAAAGAACCAGAAACAACAAAAAGAGGATCAACGAAGTGTGTTAATTGACCGATTGTGTAATTTGCTGCAGCGGGTGTGTCTTTCCTACGAGTCACCGACGTTATCAGTTTAATCTGCTGTTAGTGTGTTCCTACGATGAAAAGATCTCATGAAGAAGTATTGTCGCCTTGCAAGTATTCACGTTTAGAACCATCTATGGAAATGAATGAATTCAGATTGCCTATGGAGACTATTACCCTGTATGCTGCCACCGACTCTGCAGAACCGTATGTCGATGACGAAACTTCCTTCCCCGATTCCTGCTGCGAATCTGCTATTCTGAATGAATTTTTCATTGACTTTCCGAAATCATCTCTTTCCAACAATGGTGTCCTCATAGATGACTCATCGCAAGAATCCGACGTGTCTGAACAACAAGATGTGTTGCAAACCCCACCGGTGAAAGAAGAAAATTATATTTTTCAACAAGAACTTGGAAACCATATATTTTTAGGACTACAATTACAGAATGCTCAATACTCTGTTCAAATTAGAGAATTTTCGAGTGAAGGAATTCCCACCGAGAATGGAATCGAACTAGACATTCGCACTTGGTATGAATTCCAGTATAAAATATTTGCTTTTAATTTGAAATATACGAGTTCATCGTTTATCGCCAATAATAAACTTTTAGTTTTAAATGAGGATCAGTCTGTGATGTGTTTGAAAATGTTAAAAAATGAATCTCTTATCCAATTAAACAATGCTCAACTTGAACAGTTGAAAGAAAAAGCCTATTCATTGAATCAGAAATTGATTCGTCATATGTATGAAAAACATTTACCTGCTTTGTTAAAGCAAAATTGTGAACGAACTTCTCAAGAAAATGAATATGTTTTGTGGTCTAAACTGATTTATTGTATCGAGAATTCTATTGTGACTGTTTTTAATCAAATTTATGAATGTACTGGTTGTGTTTTTAGACATCCTAGTGTGAGTCTGCATTCCTGTTTTATGTTAAACAACCGTCAAAAATTTCAACAATTAGGAGACATGATTCTAATGCTTGTTAATTTCGATGATGTCCTATCCATGTTTTTAAAGAATGTAGATTCTGTGAGCGACTCGTTTTTATGTAAACTTAATGTAGAGATTTTTAAAAGTGTATTGTTTCAATCGTTTTAATAAATAGATTTCGTTATATTTCTGTGTCTTTATTTCTTTAAATGTGTGTGTGTGTTTTACTTTAAAAGGGAGGTTCATTAAGATTTATGAAAAATGATAGGAATGAAATATACAAATCAATTAAGAAATGAAATGAAAAAATGAATTAAGACATACTTACTTGAAACACTTGCTTCCTTCACAGTGACTTGACTAGAAATGGAAAAAATCATATAAGTTCTTATCACTTGGGTTTTTCCCCTTTCGTCATGAGTGTTATCAAACCACGTGATCGAGGTTGCCTTGTGTCATTCGGGATATCTTGATTCAACGTCATCAGTGATGTCATGCACCACGTGACTTGATCTTATCAGCTGATAAGATTAAGCGATAATTACAAGTATAAAGCCTTGAGCAGCTCATTAGTGTTCATTCTTTTCGTTGAAGTTAACCTGCTCTTGTTGGATACGTTCTGCTGCTGCTGCTGCTGTCTTCAAAATGCCTTCCATTCACTTTACGGACAATGGATTAAATGTGGAGTACATCAGTGATTTCATCGAGAAACCTCATGCGGATCGTTATTTGTCTGAGTTGCGGACATTACCCTTCTTCAGACCTACTTTCCGTCTTTTTGGAAAAGAGGTTAAGCCTAAACGACTGACCTTAGCCTACGGAGACGCCAATACCAGCTATGCCTTCAGCGGAACCAGTGTGCCCGGAATTCCATGGACTCCCCTGATGATAGAATTGCGTGACAAAGTGGAAAAAGAAACTGCCTGCACGTTCAACTATGTGTTACTTAATTTTTATCAAGATGGGTCAACTTGCATAAGCCACCACAAAGATGATGAATCCTGCTTGAATGCTGTCTTCCCTGTTTCAGTATTGAGTTTTGGTGCTCAGAGAACTATTGAATTTAAAAGACCGAATGCGCCTTCGACATTTATAAAATTAGAACATGGCTCTCTTTATAATATGAATCCACCCAGCAATGAACTGTTCACCCATGGGATTGGAGCAGAACCTCACATAAAAGATGTTCGAATTAGTCTTACCTTTCGACATTTAGTGTCACACCCCCTGGATTTGAAAAAACCAAGACTAGATTTTGCTTCTTTCTCGAAGGATCCTACATTAAATTTAGACTTGTTTTCTATCTCTGATGATGATGATGATGAACCTATTCACTGCTCGCCGATGAACAGACCTGAACTTGATGATTCGCATAAAGACGAGTGGTTTACCCGAACTTTCAAGGAAAGTTATTATTCAACATCCTGGAATTTAGAATGGTGTACTTTAGCACAAATTGAAATGGATAAAAACTGTAACTTGAAATTGCATATTCGAAATTTCAAAGAAGGTGCTTTCGGTAAACTCTACCCGACAAAAAATGGGGTTGTGATGACTTCAACGACGTTCGATCATTTCCAACAACATGTGACAAAGTTTCACTTTTATTCTGTGAAAGAGTCTTCGGTTTGTAATAATCAACTCATTCTAGCCTTTGTCGATGAAGACTTTTGTCTTCTTCAACAGATATTCAAAACGGATGATAAGAATTTTCATTTCAAACCCAATGGAATTCGCTTATCACGAGATCAATTTTTAAAACTCACTGAATTTTGTTCTGAAATTACAGACTGTTTCATCGATATGTTACTTACACGAGTCATACCTGTTGCAGTCCTTCGAAAATCGGAAAAATGTATCCATTCCCATATAGACTCTGATTCTGCCAAGAAAAACTTTTTATCCTGCTTAAACTCTGAAATTGAACGATCATTGGATCGTGTTTTCGACTGTTTTGGATGTCAAATAGGCCAAAATTCCCAATTGGATCACTCATGTTTAACAATTGGTTTAAGAGAAAAATATCTCATGTATAAAGACAGTGCCCTTTTGAACTTTAATGTCTACCAGTTTGTGAAGAATGTAACTAATCAATGTGTATGTCATTTTTCGCATGCATTTTTTGCTAGTTTAAAATCAGACTTTTATAAAAATTATTTGGAAACACTCTTTACCAACAGAGTGAATGAGTTGTAAATTTTCTTGAATAAAAGAATTTAAGTTTAAATTTTTTTCTTTGTCATTATTTACCACACTTTTTCTCATATTTTTTCTTTCAGCATAAAACTTCTTTATTCATGCTTTTTTAGAGGAAAAAAAAAAAAAAAAAACCCTGAAAAAGTTGAGACAATATTTTGAACAATCATGATTGATACTAAAGTGTAAAATCTCTTTACGAGAAAAAAAAAAAAAATCTGAAATTTTTTTCTTTGAGTGTATTTTGAATAATAATAATAATACTTATGAAAACTTATTAAAAGACAAGCAATATATGTTTCTCTTGAATCTGTTTTAAGTTCTAAAAAAAAAAAATTAAGTCTTGAGGTAGAGAGTAGATAATAATGAGAAAGTTGAAATATTTTTCGAAAGGATAGTTCTTGAAATCTGCATCTTCATTGTGAAAAAAGTTTTAGTTAGAATAATTTTAGTGTAAAGGAATGTTATTATTATTAAAATCTTATAATGAACAGTAGGGTGGAGCGAAAAAAATTTTTTTTTGAAAATCAAAAACGGGTAGGTGCCAAAAGTTGCCTTTATACTAGTACATCAACTGCGTGAAATTTTACCGCTGAAAAAAAATGGCTTGAGTCTGCGCTTTTGCTCCAAAAATCGAAATTTTGGGTAAAATTTGTCATTTTTTGACATTTTTTCAAAAAAATTAAAAAATTCCTACAGAGCTGGTTAGTATTTAAAAGTGTTGCTTAGACCTTTATATTTATCTGCTTAACATATTTAAACTATAAAACAATAAGTTTATTCCCTATAGCTGGAGCAAAACAGTCAACTTTTAGTAAGAAAACAGCATTACCATTCTATTGGGTCATACAACGAATTGTTGTTTTTAATACAGCTCTTCTTTTCAAAACTGCCTTGGACATGCGTCGTGGAGGTGGCTATATTTCCTATACCACCCGGCCCAACTATTCGATCATCTTAGTACAGTGTTTTATTAATACATTGATTTGTGATTTTCTTTATAAAAATTTGGCATGTTTTCGATGCTTCCACCTTGTTTATCTGTTCTTTGCATCCACATGCTGCTGTAACTATCTTCATGTATATTTTTACAGTTTATACAAAAAAATGACAAGCAGAGTAATGCACGGGAATCTATTAAAGGGATCTATTCGGCCATCTATTATATTTATCAAACTTACATTCAGTTGATGAATAGTGATTGGAAGTTCTGTTACCACAACATTTTTTCAGTCAATTGTTTTTTTTTTTTTACGTAATGATTTGCTTCAAAGATGATTTCAGATATTTCAACTATAAGTATGCCATCATTTATTCTACTTTTGTATTTTTTATATGTTGAGAAGCGAGCTGTTTAACGTGATGGTGATCATCAGCGAGAATTGCAATGAAAATTTGTTCTGCATGTGTAAAGGAACCGCTGTTGTAAATAACTTTTTTTTGCATTAGTTTTATGCCGTTTTCTAAGTGATTTCGTGTCCAGGTAATTTCCTGTTAATTTTTAGATCCTCTTTTTATGAGTGGACAACATTTGATGGTGAAATGTCCTGGGCATAAACATATAATGCATAGTACTTAATGAGGGAATGTACGGATTCTAATCGACTACAAGTGCTCATTTAAAATTAGGAGAATTTTATTTGTCACTGTGAACCATTTTGCATGGGGTAAGCTTAGAATTGTGTATAATATTGAATCATTCGCTACTTCAGCTACAGTGAATTTCCTCTGCGCCAGTTATTAGAGAAGTCGATATAAAACTTTCTAAGCTACATGGATTCACTGGATCAATAAGGAAAATCTTTGTCTACGTACTATTCACTTCCTATTGCAATTTTTTTTTTTATAAAACAGAGAATAATTTTGAAAAATTATTTTCTCAAATTGAGAAAAAGATACTCAGAACAGACTAGAAATTTCTGTCAGAGATTGCAAAGCTAATTCATAAGGAAAGCTATTTCTCAGAAAGAATGGGGAATAGGAGTTAAGAAAAAATCTCACCGAAAAGACAGCTCATAAAGTTAATAAAATTTTCCGCTACAAGCACAGATTGGCAATCATTGTCTATATGTTCACTCACAAAATGTATAATCCAAGTTTATATCGCGGGATGTTTTATACCAAATGTACTACACACCTAAATAATAGATCTAAAATCTTATTAGAAATTATGTACTAGACTATGGAACAACACAGGAAACGACATAAAGCATACTAAAACTTCTTTAGAAATATTGTTGTTTTATACGCAAATTTTGTTTGCAATCCTCTGTGACGATCGTCATAATATTAAGCAGCGAGCTTCTCAAAATATATTCAATGTAATAAGTACAGTAAATGATGACATACTAAAAATTGAATTCATACAATCAATTTTTAGGAAAATCATTATATATAAAATGTATTTGATTGAAAAAATGCTGTGGTAACAGAACTTCCAATCATAATGTATTAATTGCATGAAAATTTAATGAAGATAATAGACTGCTGAATAGGTTCAATTATGAACATACCCAATACATTACTCAGCTTCTCTTCTGTTATACATGGTATAAAAATATACATGCAGCAGGTCACACCAGCAGTCCAAATCATCCAAAGTCAGTGAATACAAAGAAGAGATAAATTACTTTGATATATAGAAAACTTATACTCGTCTTCTTGAAATAAGTAACAATTCAATACATAAATAAAACACTGGGCCTAGATGATTGGGTGGTTGAGACGGATGGGACATACACCTCTAATGAGTTATATACACAGTAGTTTTGAAAGCAGCTAGGTAAGAAATGCATTTAAAAGAACATTTCATTGTATGCTCCAATAGAGAGGTTAACGCTGATTTTTCACAAAAAGTTGTCAGATTTGCTCCAATTATACAGACTACAGATATTGTTTTATAGTTTAAATATGTTAAACAGATAAATATAAAGGTCTAAGCAACACTTTTAAGTACAAACCAGCTCTGTAGGAATTTTTTAATTTTTTTGAAAAAATGTCAAAAAATGACAAATTTTACTCAAAATTTCGATTTTTGGAGCAAAAGCGCAGACTCAAGCCATTTTTTTTCAGCGGTAAAATTTCACGCAGTTAATGTACTAGTATAAAGGCAACTTTTGGCACCTACCCGTTTTTGATTTTCAAAAAAAAATTTTTTTCGCTCCACCCTAATGAACAGTTTTATTATTGTTGAAGTGAATCAGAAATCATCCTTAATGAATTGAAAAGAAGATTAATTATTCTTTCATTTAGACTTTTACATTCTAATAATAATAATTATTATTATTATTATTTTTACTAATAACATAGCAAAGATTTAATTTTCAATCACTCATTAAGACTTTGACTTACACTCTTATAATTATTTTTAAAAAAAATAGAGAAAAGGATTTTGCAAATTAACATTTCACCTAGCAAGCTTAATTTTAAAAAAAAGGGGAAAGAAGGATTTTTTTTTTTTTTTTTCTTATCAAGTCTTTTAATTAAAATAAATTTTTAATGAATACTATTTGAATTTAGACTTATAAATTAAAGAAATGTATTTATTACTGTTTTCACCTAGAGAAAATTTCGTATATGTTCATATCAGTTATGATTCATCGATAAGCAACCGTTCGGGAAATCCCTTATCAGATAGAGATAAGGTGATTCACGCAGCGATGATATAAACGGACTGCAGATCATCTCCAGTTCAGTCGATATTTTTTTCCTCTAGTGATTAAGTGTGTTTATTTCGGTGAGAATTTGTCTTTATTTTGTGCGTGTGTCTGCAATCAAGTTATGGATTCCTCATCAAGTAATCAAAGGTCTTCAAATTCTTTTGACGAGGTATGTTCATTTTTAGACTATTTTTATTATTTGATGTGAAGTGTTTGTTCGTTTTTAAATAATTTTCTTGGTATAGTAAATATTTTTTCATAGAATGATTTTATTTATGTCATTGATTTGATAGTATAATTTTTAAAGCAGAATGTTAAACATAAATAACGTAAATGCTTTTTATATAGTATGTTTTTAAAATGAATCATTTAGATGGGGAATATATTAGAATCTTCTTAAATTAAAAATAATTTTTATAAGATGAGAGCAATGTTAATTTAGAATCTATATTTTTAAACTTAATTTTGGGAAATATATCTCTTAATGATTTTATTTCGTGGAAATATTTTTAAAAGTTTTGTTGAAGGATATTATTTCTTTATTATTTAATACTTGCTAATTTTTGAGGAATCTATATTTTTAAATTTAATTTTGGGAAATATATATCTTAATGATTTTATTTCGTGGAAATATTTTTAAAAGCTTTGTTGAATGATATTATTTCTATGTTATTTAATACTTGCTAACTTTTGAGGAATCTATATTTTTAAATGAAATTTTGGGAAATATATATCTTAATGATTTTATTTCGTGGAAATATTTTTAAAAGTTTTGTTGAATGATATTATTTATTTGTTATTTAATACTTGCTGACTTTTGGGGAATCTATATTTTTAAATTTAATTTTGGGAAATATATATATATCTTAATGATTTTATTTCGTGGAAATATTTTTAAAAGCTTTGTTGAATGATATTATTTCTTTATTATTTAATACTTGCTGACTTTTGGGGAATCTATATTTTTAAATTTAATTTTGGGAAATATATATATCTTAATGATTTTATTTCGTGGAAATATTTTTAAAAGTTTTGTTGAAGGATATTATTTCTTTATTATTTACTACTTGCTAACTTTTGAGGAATCTATATTTTTAAATTGCTAGTTTGAAAAGAGCTTTGTATAATTTTTTATACTTCTCACAATTAAGTATGTTTATTACAAAACTTATGTGTAAAAGAGGAAATTAAAACTTTATTTTAAAGAATATATTTGAAACAATTGTTATTTGGTTGCAAATTTTTAATCCAATTTGCAGACCTTTATAAGAATAATAGTTTAATATTTTTGTTATATCTGCCTTTAATATTATATTTAAAATTTATTTGAAATTTAAAGTATATTTCCTTTTGGTTGAATATTTAAAACCGTTTTCACATTATTTTAAATTCTTTTAAACTTTTTAAGTATTCTAATTAAGCAATCTTTGTTAATTCCGTTAATTAGTAATGTTATCTTGTAATGACTCATCGTGGGAAACCCCATGACGTCATAGTTGGAAAAACCCATGATATCAGAGATCTGATAAGATAAGCTTATCTAATTAATCAGATAAGCGTACTGACCTGGGTCCGCGAGATCATTCTTATATTAGTTGTCCTAGAGACTATACGTTATAATTAGTGCTCCAAACAGTTTATATTATTAATCTTTTTGAAAAAAAAAAAAAAAAAGATGAATTCGCTCGCCATGGATTTCAATTCAGATAATCAAAGTCAAGTAAGATTATTTTGTAAACCCTATATTATTGCATATTTTAACGTGGTTTTCTTTTGTAAATGATTTTCACCTTTTCTTCTAATCTTAATATTTCTAAGCGATTAAGTTTTTAAACTCTCTCTTAATGAAACTTTTGAAATACTTCTAGTTATACTCATTTTTCCGAGAAACCTTTTCAAAATTAAACTGTTCTTTTGAAATAATACTATTTTTCTGTTTGAATTTATGTTATTTTTCTTATATATGTGTATGTGTGTGAAAAGCAAATTTCTTAACATAATGAAAATGTATCTATTTTTAAATGAAATGAATGAATATCTTAAGTTTGATGACTGTGGTAATTTTTTTTAAAACTTCATTCTATTCAAAAAGATTAAATAATCAATGTTAAATATTTTATTTTGTATGAATTTGTTTTTCGTGGGAAATATTTTATTCGTGTTATGTGTATTTGTGTTAAAAATTCACTTTTCATATTTATTTATAATGCATTTCTATTCATTAATAATATTCTCTATCAACTTACTTCTAATATAAAATGCTTTGATGAGTCATCCTAAAAATTTTATAACGTTAAAATTAATGATTGAAAGTGCTTCTAACATGAATTATACTCCGTTTGAAAATGTTTTACATTAACTTAAATGTGTATTTAATATTTAACCTAAAAGGGTGTTTTATAGAAATTTATTTTAAAATTTTATAACGTTAAAATTAATGATTGAAAATACTTCTAACATGTGTTATACTCCGTTTGAAAATGTTTTACATTAACTTAAATGTGTGTTTAATATTTAACCTAAAAGGGTGTATTAAAGAAATTTATTTTCATTCTACTAATCATGTAATGTGTCAGTCAAAAAGCTTCTAAATTTGTTGATTGGAAAAAGTGAAAAGTACTTCTCGTGAAAATGTTTTCTTAAAAAAGTATTAGATATGTGCGAATGCATGACTCATCCTTTCATAAGATTTTAAAAAATATGGATTTATTTCAAAGTTTTAATGAAAAGTTTTTAAAAGCAATGTATGTTCGTACATGCATGTTTAAACAAAATTGATGAGTCATCTTTTAATAGAGTGATTTTTTTAAAAGTCAAAGTTTTAATATGTTTACACCCTTCTCAAAGTATGTCCTATGTATAAAGTTTAATTTAAAATATAATTTTTCACGAACAATATCCTAAGAAAGAATATACTAAAAATTTAGCTTTGTATTTGTGTAATTTTTTACCCCTTTACGGAAATGCTGTTTTCATGTATAAACAAGAGGATGACTCATTCTCTAATTTCGAATAAACGTAGTGACTTTATTTTGATCGAGTGAAAAAGTTATAAACACTTTGGTTTAGTTTTCTAAAATTAAAATCTATGGGTTTTATTTAAATGCATTACTAAGTGTAAGAAAGAGTAAATTTTAAACTTTAACTATATTCTTTTATAAATAAAGCTTTCTTTCTACCTTTTAAAAATGAATGTTTAAATCAGTTTTCGAATGACTTATTCACGCAAAGGATGTTAAGGGTAATTTTCTTGTTATTTAGTGGAATATGGAATTTTCACCGAGTAAAATCGAGCTGATTGATAGGATTGAAAATGCCGCTCTAAAAGAGATGGATAGGAAAAATCAATTGAAACAGGTATTTTTTATTTATGAAGAAAATTAATCAATTTTTATGTGTTTTAATTAAAAACTTACTTTAAAAAATTTTGTAATCTTATATATATTAATGATTTTAAACTTACTATTTAAAATTTAGTAATCTTATATAAATTAATGATTTTAAACTTACTATTAAAAAATTTGTAATCTTATATAAATAAATGATTTTAAACTTACTATTAAAAATTTTGTAATCTTATATAAATTAATGATTTTAAACTTACTATTAAAAATTTTGTAATCTTATAAAAATTAATGATTTTAAACTTACTATTTAAAATTTTGTAATCTTATATAAATTAATGATTTTAAACTTACTAATAAAAATTTTATAATCTTATACATATTAATGATTTTAAATTTTAAAATTTATGAAATAAGTGTTAACGATAATAGAAAAAAATGTAGTTTTAATAAAATGCTTAGCTATTTGTTCTTAAAAGAAATTGTGGTATAACCTTTTGTGGGGGTATATCTTTTTCAGCAGGAAATTTCTCAAACATTAAAGGATGTGATCTCCACTACTAAGTCCCAAACAGTTTCTTCCAAGGTATGTAAATATTTTTAAAAGACTATCTAAATTGAATATTATGTATAAAAAAGTTATTTTAAAAATTCATTTAAAGTCTATTATAGTGTTAAAAGTTATTTTTAAACTTGTTTAACTAAAACTTAAAATTTATTTAAGAAAGTTTTTTTTTTTTTTTTAACTGAAATAAATTGTAAGCATTTTTAATGAAGATTCTTTTAAACTTTAAGTCGAATATTTTAAACTTAATCTTAAAAACTTAAAGTTTGATTTTATAGTAGAAGACCCTTTTTTAAAAATGAAACTCGAGATATTCAAACTGGTTTGTAAAGCGAGGTTGAATTTATTTTCAGGATGAGCATCTCTGCAAGGAGTGCGGAAAATCTTTTTCCCGTAAAGATAGCTTAAAAAGGCATGAACTCATCCACACCAGACTTGGAAAAAAATCGGATGTGGCAAAGTCTGAAGCTGTTCCATCAACATCAAAGGTAATTTTTTTCTTTTCAAGTATATTCTATAACTTTTACAGGCTAAAAATAGGTTTTTAAACAATTCTTTTTTAAAAACTTTTATGAGTCTTTTAATTTTCATGAGAAAGATTCAACATTTAAAAGGGGAAACTATTTTGATAAACTTTAAATTTTAATGTTTAGGGAATTTTTATTCAAATGAAATAAATTTCCTGTTTTAAACAGTTTTAATTTTAGTATTTGGGGGATATTTAAGTTTTTATTAAAAGAAATTAAATATTTTAAAAGGCTTAAATTAAAAATGTTTTAAAAAAGTAAAATAAAAAATGAACAAGGGTTTTTCTTCTTTTACAGGACGTGCATAAATGCCACATGTGTGAGAAATCATTCGCACACGCGTCCAATTTAAGACGTCATCAACGTACCCATGAAAAAGAAGATTCCTCGACTTATACGTGTGAGATTTGCCAAAAGTGCTTTTTGAGAGTGGATAATTTTCTTCGCCACAAGCAATCTCATTCTGGAGAAGACAGTCGTTTCAAGTGTAATATTTGTGAGGCTGTATTTACACGAGGGGACAATCTGAAGCGACATTTAGTCTCGCACGAAAATCCCAATTATTCTTGTCGCGAGTGCGGTGAAAAATTCTCCAGAAAAGAGAATCTCAACCATCATACACGCGTCAGCCACAGTAACACGTCAAACTTCGTTTCTGTAAAAAAGCCAAGACTTGACTCTAAAACATCAAGAAAAAATCAAAAGCGAGTGGATTCTTTAAACGTCTTTCGAAGCATATTTTTTGACGGTGAAGAGGAAGAAGACTATATTTATGACATCACCACCTTCTTCGAGAGAAAAAGAAAAGAACTGTTAGATTCCCTGGACGAGGCCATTGACGAGAAAAAATCTATCAAATGGAGACTATTAATTAAAGTGCTCCTTGAAAAAACATCTGCTGGTGGGGAAAGTGAATTACTGTCTACATATTTCTCATCATTAACTTATCAAGAATTCACCAACGATTATTTAGAAGAACATCTGGATGAGGCCCATAAGAAGATTATAAAAAGTTTCGAAAAATTTTTACAGAGAGGTTCTGGGTGGGTACTCAAACATGTTCAGCATTTGGAATTGAAAATTTGCAACTATCAACCACTCAAGGGAAGCAGTTACTTACAGCTTCCACAAGATCTCAAAGGCAAGGAAGCCATTCTGAATATACAGAATTTTGAAGATCAGAAATGTTTATTATGGTGTCTCCTCGCCCATCAAAGGAAGCTGAATTATAAGGAAAATCCTAATCGAGTAAATAACTACAAGCCTTTTGAACATACCTTGAATATGAATGGAGTAACCTACCCAGTACCTTATACGAAAATTCCACTCATCGAAGCCCAAAATAATCTTCGGATTAATGTGTTCGGTTACGAGGAGGGAGAACTATATATTTTACATGTGTCAGAGAAGACAAACACAGACGTGATTAATCTCCTTTTGATCAGCAATGGCGAAAACACCCATTATACGCTGATCCGTGATTTCTCACGTTTTATGAGTCACCGTTCCAAACATGACGGCAAAGCTTTCTACTGTTTTCGATGTCTCCATGGATTTACTCGTGAAGAACTCCTTCAAGAACATGCACCCTATTGTTGCAAACAATCTCCCCAAGTTGTAAAAATGCCTGAAGAAGGTGAAAATATCTTAACATTCACAGGAACCCATTTACAAGCACCAGTTCCATTTATAATTTATGCTGATTTTGAATCCCTCCTCGTGCCGATAGTCACCACCGAACCCTCCAATACTAAGTCTTTCCAAACTGAAACGGCACAACATGTCGCTTGCGGATATGCATACGTTATTGTGGGCTCTGACGGTGCTATCTACAAGCATGCTAAAGTGTATCGAGGCGAAAATGCCGTTTGTGAATTCATCAATGATTTGATGGCTGAAAAAGATGAATTGCAGCAAAAACTTATGACTATCGCACCTATGCGTTTAAGTGAAGAAGAAGAAAAATCGTTTCAAGAGGCAACAGAATGCTGCATTTGTCGGAAGGCCCTGGGAGAGAAGCGAGTTCGAGACCACTGCCACATATCATCAAAGTACAGAGGAGCTGCTCATCCCTTCTGCAATTTAAATTATAAGCAGTCGAAAGTTATCCCAGTGGTCTTCCACAATTTAAAAAAATATGATGCCCATCACATTATGAAGAAGCTAGGCTGCTATCCCAATTTTCACATCGATGTAATCGCTGCCACTTTGGAAGATTATATAACTTTCAAACTAAAAGAAAAGACATCTTCCATCCAATTTTCCTTCTTAGATTCTCTTCAGTTCTTGCCGACGTCCTTGGATAAACTCACAGCCAATCTGCAACAGGATGACTTCAAAATTTTAAAGAAACATTTTCCTTCAATAGACTTATCCTTGCTCACTCGAAAAGGAGTGTATCCATATTCATATTTTTCATCGTTTAAGAAATTTAATGAAGATCATCTCCCCCCACCAGCAGCCTTTTTCAATAATTTAACTGAAGAATCTATAAGTGAAGATGATTACAAGCATGCAGAAAACATTTGGTCCACTTTCCAGATGCAAACCCTTGGTGATTATCACAATCTTTACGTGAAAACCGACGTGTTACTGTTGGCTGACGTGTTTGAAAATTTCCGGGGCTTGTGTAAGCAATTCTACGATATTGACGCAGCCCACCTCGTCACTTCACCAGGTTTGTCTTGGCAGGCCTGTTTGAAGATGACGGGGGTGGAATTAGAATTGCTCACTGACGTAAATATGTTACTATTCGTCGAACAAGGAATTCGTGGTGGCGTGTCGCAGATTTCCCACAGGTTTGCGACCGCCAATAATACACAAGTCCCAAACTACGACCCAAATGAAGATACGTCCCATATCCTCTACTGGGACGCTAACAATTTGTATGGCTGGGCTATGTCCCAAAGTCTACCATACGGAGGGTTTCGGTGGTGTGAAGATATCAATTTTTCAACAGAGGACATTTTAAAAATCAAGAAAGATTCTTCTATTGGATATATATTTGAAGTGGATTTGGAGTACCCTGAATCCCTTCATATATCACACAACGAATATCCACTCGCGCCTGAAAGACTGACCGTGGAAGAAAAAATGCTCTCACCCTATGCGAAGAGTTTGCTGGAGAGGGAATTTAAGGGTACTCCCAAACTTATTCCAAATTTGATGAATAAAGAAAAGTACATTTGCCACTATCGCAATTTACAGTTATATTTACAGTTGGGACTCAAGCTGCAACATGTACATAAAGTGCTCCAGTTCAACCAATCCCCTTGGCTTAAAGAATACATCGATTTCAACACCGAAAAACGGAAGACAGCCACTACCACTTTTCAAAAGGATTTCTTCAAACTCTTAAATAACAGCATTTATGGAAAGTGTATAGAAAATCTCAGGAAGCGAAGAAATGTAGAGCTATGCAATACTTCCGCAAGATCTGAAAAGCTGGTAGCATCACCCTTCTTCAAATCATTCAAGATATTTGATGAGGGTCTGACGGCGGTTGAAAGGCAGAAACCCAGTATCTTAATGAACAGACCCATTTACGTCGGATTCACGATACTGGAGTTGTCTAAGGTTTTAATGTATGATTTCCATTATAATTTCGTAAAAAAAAATTATAGTGGCAATCGTTCATTGCTGCTTTTCACCGATACCGACAGTCTCACATATCTCATCAAGACTGAAAACCTACAAAGGGATTTGGCACTCCACAGCTCCGAATTCGACTTTTCTGATTATCCCCAAGATAACCCTCTTTATTCCACAGTGAATCGAAAAGTTTTGGGGAAGTTTAAAGATGAGTTGAATGGAAGAGCTGTCCACGAATTTGTAGGTTTAAAGTCTAAGATGTATTCCATCAAGACTTGTGATGAGGAGAAGAAGAGAGCCAAGGGGATCTCCACAAGAATTGTTCGAAAGAAGCTTACTCATCAAGATTATGTAAATTGCCTTAAAGACCAGAAAACAACATTTGAAGTCCAAACCAGAATCGGGCAGCGATTACATACATTATATTCTATGAAGCAAAATAAGAAATGTCTCTCGCCCTTTGATGACAAACGATATATATTAGAAGATGGGATAAGCAGCTTAGCTTACGGGCATTGGCAAATACCCAAAACATAAATGAAAAAAAGTTTACAAGATGTAAAAAAAAAAAAAAAAAAAAAAAAAAAAAAAAAAAAATCTTACAAAAAGTGAAAAAAAAAAAAAAATTCACAAAAAGTGAAAAAAAAAAAAAAAGTTTACAAAAAAAAAGAAGATATCAAAATCTTCAAAAAGTGTGTGTGTGAATGTGTGTGTGTGAATGTGAGTGTGTAAATCTGCCATTCACTGCTTATGACTAGACAATGTCTTAAGCAGAGAATGCCGGTCCCAAGCCCGGATAAAAGATGAGGGCACACTTTTCCAGATATGAAATTCAAAAGGTAGTATTCTTTTCATTAATCTTTTTTAAATGAACAACAGTAAAATTCAATTGAAAAAATTACCACATTAAAATAATCTATCATACTACAGCATGTCGAAATAATTAAAGTATCTTCATTATTTTTAATTATTATTTGAAATTAACTTTAATGATTCATTTGTTAAATTGGATTAACTTTTACACTTGACTCAAAATAAATTTAAACTGTTGAAAATTTTAAAGTTCCTAAATTAAAATTTCTTAATAAATCACCGCTCGAATCACCCTCATACTAAAGTATGTTGAAAAAATTTCACTCATAATTTTTAATTACTTTTTAATTAATTACTAATTATCGTTAATTGCTATTATTCATTTCTTAAATTCTACTACATACTACACTTGACTAAAAAATACCGCTCGAAAAATTCTATGTCCCTTCATTATTTTTCACTTATTATTTTTAATTACCTTTTAATTAATTACTATTTTTAATTTAATATGAATCATTCATCTCTTAATCAACAGTCAAAAGAACCGCTCGTATTGTAGTATACTTAAAAAATTTATCCCCCTTTTACCCCTCTCCTATAGCATAAAATATTCAAATTTCACGAAAAAAAATTTAATCCCCTCCCCCCCCCTTTTAACCCCTTCTCTTATAAGACGATGCCAGGAGGAGGATTGAGGAGGAGGATTGAGGAGGAGGGCTGTGGAGGAGGATTGAGGAGGAGGAGCCCACCACCACCACCGATCCTCAATCCTCCTCCTGAGGTCGGACTGTCATTTTTCCCCTACTTATAACCAGATAATGGGGTTTTATCTCTAAGTTTCTCTACGACAGTTTTTTGCTAAGGTAGTAATAGTTTCATGCAAATTTTGGTTTTAAACAAGAAGACCATGAATGAAGACTTTTAAATAATGGAATTACACTAAAAAATGTCTCCAAACTTTTTTTTACTGATAATGAAAAAGCACGTCTTTCTACTTATTGTATCAGATTTTATGAAATGTATGCTTGCACATTATTAATGGATATATTTAATCATAACTTAATCGTACTTTTGAAAATAATATATATTTTTTTAAAACAAAGTTATTCACTTAAAGATTTATTAAAATTAGTAATTTATGCTTATTTGCATGAAACAAAAACTGACTTTTTTTTTTACTTCGTAACTTTTTAAAATATATGTATTGTAATTTTTTATCATTACTAATTTAAACATTTCAATGTTATTTTCTTTCTTTTTACATAAATCTCCCAGCATCTTTATTTAATAGAATAATCAAATAAAGAAAGAGAAAACTTTTAAATAGCCATTTTCATAAGTATTCCACATGCTTAAATTAAAAACAAAAAGAAAAACAATACATAAAAAATTAATACATATGTATTCAAATGATGAAAATTAAATTTATTGGTAAAATTTTAATAAATTAAAAGTTATTGCTAAAAGTTGATCGGTAAGTCATGTCGTATATTTACTATGTTTTTCAAATGTGATTTATTCCTATAAAAATATGAATCAATCAATAATATATTGGTCCTTTTTTTCGATAACCTTTCGTCATCGCTCAACAAGGTTCATAATTCCATGCTAATAGAATGACCTGTTTTTAGAAGCGAAAAACTGTATCAAGTGCCGATTTATAGTCTCATCGGAATCAAATGTTTTACGATTCAAGAAATTCTGCAAAGAGCGAAACATATAGTAATCTGAAGATGCAGGGTCAGGTGAGTATGGTAGGTGGGCAACACATCCCAACCAAGTTCCAATAGCTTTTGGCGGATGACCAAAACTCATATGTGGTCTGGCGTTCTTGTGGTGCAACACAACCCTTTTACGATTCACGAGCTCTGGCCTCTTTTGATTGATTGCATTGTTCATTTTGTCCAATTTCTGACAGTACACATCTGAACCATTCGTTTGATTCTTTGGTAAGAGCTGAAATGCACAACACCTTTGAAATTCCACCACACTGACAGCATGACCTTTTCTGGTGAATGTTCGCATTTGATGTTAATTGAAGTGGTTCATCGCGCGTTCTCCAAGACCGCTTGCGTAAGACGTTATTGTAAACAATTCATTTCTCGTCACCAGCAGCGCCATGCGAAAGGAGGGAGGCGAAGGGGTGGCCGCCCCGGGCGCGGAAATTTAGGTGCCGCCAAATTTAACGTCATTTTTGACCTGTTACAAAAAAAAAGTAGGAGGTAGGGGGCGCCAAATTGTAATTTTGCCCCGGGCGCAATTTCCTCTTCGCACGTCCCAGGTCACCAGTGACCATACGCTTCAAAAAAGGGTGTCGTTTTCTTCATGTTTAAGGCGCAACACTAGGCACAGAGAAATACCCGGATGATAATGTAAAGTCTATAGGGGCATTCTTTTCAAATATTTCCCCGAAATTTTAATATTCTTACATGATTTTTTTGCACAAGGTAGTTGAGGACGATCCACAACCGGTCTAGTTTTTACTTTTTCAGTTTTGGTTTCAGATTTTTTTTAATTACTTTAACTTTCGAAACCGGTTTAAACCGGTTCTGAAATTGAAACTATCGTAATATAAAAAATATGTAAGCAAAATCGAAAAAGTAAAAACTAGACCGGTTGTGTATCGTCTTCAGCTATCGTGTGCAAAAACATTATCATCCGGGTCTTTTCCGTGCCTAGTATGGGGCCTTAAGAAGGAAATGGCAGATGCTCAAATGCTTCACCAAATGGATTTTCTTGAGCTCATGACGAACCCAAATTTCAAGCTTTCTTACGAATCCGAGCTTCTGTAAATGGTCATGAACGGTTGATTGAGCAATGTATAGTGTCTCTGCAATCTGTCGTGTCGTGTACCGCGAGTTAGACTCAAGCACTGCTTTTTCAATCTTTTTTTTTTTCGTCATCGTCAGCTTTTAATGGCCTTCCTGACCGAAGCACGTCATTCACATCAAAATCGTCTGAACGGAATTTTGCTAATCACCTCTGGCACTGGCGTATCGTTAGAGCATCATCCACATAAACTTTATACAAGCTTGCGTCGCATTTTTGCCTTTGCGGAAATAAAAATGCAAAATATAGCAAAAACCATCAGTTTTTCCTTCCATTTTCAAATCTGTATGAAATCAATCCAACTCATTTGAATCAAGCAAATTCCTGTTTATTGAATGGGTTAGAAGTGTAATCTAGTATTTGAGTGAGGTGCGTGGGCATGGTGCTTCTACTCCAAAAAACGACATGTCTTAGTAAAATACGACATGACTTTCCGATCAACCCAATACTTATCCTCTTGAAAATTAAGCTAGTAATAAAGGACACATATTTAATTTTTGAAAAAATAAATAATAAATACAATAAAAATAATGTACCCCTTAAGAATAAAAAAAAATATTTTCATCCAAAAAAGTAATTTTTTGTTACTTTTATCTGTTTATCAGCTATGCTTAACATAGATTAAATTCAATAGTAAAAGGCATACACAGAGTAAACTAATAAATTAAATAAAACTTGCAAAATAGCTTTATTGCGAAGATTTATTCTATTTTCTCTTCATATCTTTTTCCTTTCCTTATTTATATTCCACAATTTGACAAAATACCTCCCGTATGTTCTTAGTGTGTAAACATTCCTTTGATATTATCTTGTCTCTAGCCTAAGTTTGAGCAGTTTCAAAAATCCTTAAAGAAAAAAAAAGAAAAAAAAACTAATGCAAAAAACGGATTGAAGTAGAAAAAAATTATAATAATTGTCTCAGTAAGTTGTTTTTCTTCGTGTATAGAATCGTGCACGTTATTAAAGAAATAGGATATATCAACTACACATATTGCAATTCATTATTTGTGATTTTTTACTACTACCATATCGGTCGATTAGTTCACTCAGTCCATTTTCTGACAACGTAGTATTTTAATAATATTATTAATATTATTGTTATTTTATTTTCTATTTATTAATCAAGACTCACATAAATAAAATTTAATAATAAAAATGTTCATATAATAAACTAATAAAAACAATTGAAATCTCGTAAAAATGATTCATAACAAAGATATCTCTTATCTTCTCCTGATGTCATTTCTTTTCCTTATTTATATTCTACTCTACAAGCTGACAAAGCGTTTCCCGTATGTTCCTAGTGTATACACATTTCTTTAATATTCTCTTACTTTACTCTAACTTAAGTTTTATCAATTTCGGAAACCCTTTATGAAAGAAAAGAAATGTAAAAAACAAAGAAAAAAATGGAACGAATAATGCACCTTATAAAATCAATTTTCGCCATTTTCTCTGAAATCTTACAGCAGACGATAAGAAAAAAACGTATTCAAAGAATGGACCAAAGGGAAAAAAACTACAACTATTGTTTCTCAATAAAGTTTCTCTTCGCCTATGGAACCGCGCACATTCTTCAAGAAATCGGACATAACGATAACACATATTGCAATTCATCATTTGTGATTTTCTACTCCCAAATCAATTCTTCGATTCGGCCATTGCATTTATTATTCTTTTTCGTTATCTTTTTCCTCCGAGACGTCATTTTTTATTCTGTTTATTACATCGTTTGCTCATTATACTTTTTAATGAATTCTTATTCTTTCCGATAAAATTGAAAAAAATCAACTAAACTCCACATAATTTGGGCTATTGTTGATTTGATAATATAAGTAATTCAAAATTTCTTCTTTTTCGGTGGATTTATATTTTCTAATGTGCCGGTTTGCACAGAAAGTTTTGTGCTTTATTGTGTTTATGTTTTTTCTCTATAAATCTTCTGTGTTATATCAAAAATGGATTTTATTTTTCAAATGTACAGAATCTTTTTAAAGATTTATAAATTGTTGATGTTTCTTTTTTATTAATGCTCTTATTTCAATTTTTGGTGAGTTCTTTCGCCACAAAAGTTATTGAAAATTCTTACTGGAATCCTGCAAGGTAGAATTTTATTATATTTGGTAGAATATATTTATCTACGAAAGTTAGTTTGTTTTCTTTTTAAGTGATTTATACATATTTAAGACTTTCTTTATAGACTTTATACAATTGATTCGGAAAAAAAAAAAAAAACATATTAGGCGAATAAACAATCACGTATAATTTTAAGGTCGATTATTTCTATTAGTAAACTTTTTTTTACTATAAGTTTCAAACGAAAATATGTTTCAAATAAATTATCGCGATTGAATAGATATATCTTTATTTCAATTCCCCATTTTTAAAAAGAAAGATAAATTTGTCAGTAAACGGACATCATTGAACTATTTCTTTTATGATAACTATTATATTCAATTTTTATCAATATTATCTTATTATATCAACAATAAATTAATAAATAACATAATTAAAAAAAAAAAGTTAACTAACACTGTCACCGCCGCTGACAATTAATAGTTTGTAACTTTGGGTATTTCTTCGCTAATATTAAAAAAACTATTGCACACAAAAATATGAAAATTGGTAGTATTATAGAGAAATATTTAGGAAACACATTATTGCATGCAGTTTTTAAATTCAAGAATTAGTTTAAGGGATATTTATTATTAAAATTGGTCAAAATTATTGCACTAAAAAAGTTTTATATGAGTAAAAGTAATATATAGGAATTTAAAAATTCTTGGATCATTTTAAACATTGGAAGTTCCTGGTATGCAGACTTCATTTTTTTTTTATTATTATTATTATTATTATTTTATTCATTTATAGAGGATTTAATTCTATTTTAAATTCAAATTTTCAGAGATTTTGAGAGACAATTTTTACATATTTTGGAAAAGGTTATTATTTTAAACTGTTATGCCAAATGATCTAAGAATAATGTTTCCTTCAAATTAATATATATATATATATATATATATATATATATATATATATATATATATAAATATTTAAACGCGACTATCACAGGCAGAAAAAAAAACTTTTCAAATGAGAATTAAAAAATTACGAGTTAAATTCGGGAAATATTGAAAATTGCGTAATAAAACTATATTTAAATGTGAATATTAAAAGAGAAAAAAACTACAGTCAAACGTCGTTAACATGAACCTCAAGGAAAATCAAAATTTTGTTCATGTTGACAGTAATTCATGTTATCAGTACCAAATCTTTGTACTCGTCTTTATAGAGGACTGTGAAAACAATTCATATTAAAAGTAATTCACGTTAAGTGTGTTCATGTTAACGAGGTTTTGAATGTATTAAAAGAATGAATCGCTGTACATGGAAAAAAATAATACGGAAATAAAAAATATTTGCTTTTTAGCAATTAAAAAACTTTCACATGAATGTCAAAAAGAGGAAAAAAAACTTTTAAATAATAAATAAATTCATTAATGTGCGTTAAAAGTAGAAAGTAAAAAAAAATTATGTCATATTTAAAATAACCAAGTAACATTGCAAAACAATTAAAATTAAAAAGAAAAAAATCCTAAGATAAGAGAATTGCTTCATATTTTGACATGATCTTTTTAACTATTGTTGTGAATTTTAAGATGGCATATATAATATTTCCTTTCAACCAATAAAAGTACTTTCATGTGAATACTAAAAAGAGAAAAAAAAATAATGAAAATTGCAGCAGATTTAAAGGATGCTTTTAAAATGCTTTATTTAAAAAAAAAAAAAAAAATCGTATAACGCGATTAAAAAAATACCAGGAGGCAACGACTCTTTGTATTTTACTGTTTAACTGATCTTTTTTACTTGATTTTTTTTTTTTTCAAATGAATATTTAAAATAAAGTTTTATAACTGAATAATATATTTTTGTCATTACTCTTATGCATATCTCTGATCTATCGTTTGAACATTTTTTTAGGAAATCAATACATTTCTTACTTGAATTATATTTGTTGCGCTTTAAATACATAATAAATAATAACAAAACTGCAATTTAACGAACTACGATTATTTGAAAAATGATATTTTCAAAGACTAAAATTTGAAAGACTTATAAATAATATCTATGTTTAAATAACAATAATAAACATAATTTTAGGATAATTTTAACGAGTCATACATTACGTATACCATGCATTAAACATTAATATTCTTAGACCAATAATAAAAAATATTAGTTTATAGATAGACAACTTTAACTGTTTAAAAAGTGCATTTTTATTGGATGGAGTTAATCAGACTGACTTCTGAACGCCGCGTATTACGTACGACATGGATTAAACATTCATATTCCTGATGCATCACAAACAAATTTTAAATGAAACTTCAGTTTTACAATTTTCGGAGCTGCAAATTTTTAAACTTCTAAACATCGCACATTTTAAATTTTTAAACCACTGCGTATAGAGAAAAATATGCATTTTTTAATGAAATTTGTTTGAAATCTTTAGCACAATTTCTTTTCAAATTATTAATTTTTTTAAAGTTTTTATTACTCTTTTTGTCATTGTGGCAACAGAAGTATTCCATTTTGGGACATTAAACTTGGACCAATCAGAAAACGAATAAAATAAAAAACAGAAGTATACCACATTTGGACATTAAACTTTAATCAATCAGAAAACTAATAAAATAAAATAAGTTGTGGAATTCAAACAATAAAAAGATTCAGATATGCTTCATATTTCCCAATTCTCTACCAAAGACAACAACTATTTTTCCAAGTAGTTAATAAAAACAACTCATTTCTTCATCATATGAATCATAAATTAAAAGTTTTCCAATTAAATTAAATAAGTTGTGAGGATTTAAAAAAACAAAGATTTCTGTTCAAACCTGCCCAATGTAGGGATACCTTTGAACAAGTAAGGGCCACCTCTGAACAAATTAACAAGTTTTTATAAAAAGCTTCATATGTTTCAAAAAGATAAAGTAATATGAATAAAATAAAACTACATTTTATTGAAATAAATAATTTTTATTTTCTTCTATATTCAATAGGAGAAATTATCGTAATCGAAATTTTTTTCAACTTCTGGTTTTCGACAGATTTGCAAATTTTAGAAGTCAGAGATTTAAAAAAAAAAAAAAAAAAAAAAAAAAAAAAAAAAAAAAAAAAAAGAGTTTTTAGAAAATGCTTGTCTGCCTCTGTGTGTGTCTGTGTGTCCGTATGCCTCCATTCTACCATAGAAAAGTGTATGAAGATATTCAAAGAATTGAACCAAATTTTTTGTGTATGATTTTTTCTGTGGAAAGTAGGTTCTCCTTCAATTTTGAAATATTCCACCGAAAGGATGTGCTTTAATAACGATTTCTGTGCCATTTTCAATATTGTACTACCGAAAAGTGTATGAATTTATGATTAGAACTGAACCAATTTTTTGTGTTAGTGTATTGTTATGACCCTTCCTGAATTTGAAAAAAAATCCGCTGGAAGAAGGTGGGGGACGTAATAGCGATTTTTCTATCATTTTCAATATTGTACCAGCGAAAGTGTATGAAGTTATGCATAGAATTTACCAAATTCTTTAGGTAAGGTTTGGCTATGCTAGTAGGTCCTCTCTGTATTTGAAAAAAATCGCCGGAAGCAGTCGCTATAATAGCGATTTTTGTGCCATTTTCAGTATTGTAACACCGAAAAGTGTTTAAATTTACGTACAGAATTAAAACAATTTTTTTTTTATGTTTTTGACTATAGGCAGCAGATCTTCCTTGAATTTGGAAGTATTCTGTGTTAAAGGAGCATTGTGATTGCGGTTTTTTTGCATCATTTTCTCGATTCTTCGTCGTTTCATTGTCCATCGGTTCGTGCAGAGAACTCGCGTGCTGCTAAGCCGGCTATTTTCAAATAGTTGATAATAACAGAATACGGAAAAACTATTGTTTTAAATAAGTACCATGATCCACATCACCTCGTTTTTATTCCGATTAATTGAGTGAAGCAGAAATTTAAGACCAAAGTTGATATAGTATTGACAACATCAAAGTATTGACATGTGTAACCGACTGTTTGAAATATTAAGGTATATGTATGAAATAGAAGAAAGTTTTGTGATTGGCATATCTAACTGGTTTTATTATTTAACCAAACTTAAGTCCATCAAATTTGATGTCAAAACTCATTGTTAAAACAACACAGAGTGTCTCTCCAGATATATTTGGTTGTGAAAAATTTTTTTACAATATCCTTGAAATACACCAATGTGATATGTGATGCTTCTGGAAAATTAAAATTTTTCATTCACTCTTTTTATGAAGAAATCTGACATAAAATTTCGTTTTACCTGTTACGAAAACCAGAAATAATGTTTGGGAAAGAGTAAATGAAAGAGTATAATGTTTATTAGACAAACCTACTGAATCATGAATCATTATTGTGTATCCGGGATCCGAAATTATCCGATAAGTAAATGCCATCATCAATTTAGATTTGAAATCTTCTCTTCTCTGATACATCCAGAGTTTGTAATCTATGTATGCTCTAAGAGGGAGGGGTGTTAACAGTATAAGTCTACGCTCTTTGTTATTCTTAATTATAACTTCTTTTCACATAAAAGAAATTCCTAAAATAATAATATTTAGATACATCTACAACTCTTTACTTCAGAGTTTTAAATGTTCAATGATGCCCCAACTTTTCTGTTCAATGGTGCCTCATCACATCAAATTCAACATTACAACTGTTACTTCAATTCGGCTGAAGAATTTGAATAAAACAAAGCTTTTAAAATAAAGCTAATATCTTTATTTTGAACAATAAATTAAAATTTTAGGGATACAAAATTGTCAACAAAAATCAACTTCATTTTCTTAAGTTTAGATTCAAAGATAAAAATACATACCTTGATTAAACAGTATTGCTCATAAAATGATGTAGCTTTGTATACACTGTTTAAAAAAAAAAAAAAAAAAAAAAAAAAAAAAAAAAAAAAAAACATTGTATTTAAGGCAAAAATTACTGGCAGCAATGTTGCTAGCAGTTTTTGCCATAAAAATTGCAGTAAAATTAGATGTAAATTTTTTTATTACATCTAATTTTACTGCAAATTTTACGACAAAAACTGCTGGCATTATTGCTGCTGGCAGTTTTTACTGTAAATTTAACGGGTTTTTTTTTTCACAATGTACTTATTGCATAGAAGCAATAGTAATGTACTTTTATATACATTTAAAAAAATTATTTATTTGAAGGAAAATATTTAGAGTGTTCAAGGTGCCCCCAGTTCAAACGTGTTCCCCTATTATACAAAAGCAGAATGTGGCATTAAAAAGAAAAGTATTATATTTTAAGTTATTTTGAAAATTATAAATATTTTTATTAAATTTTTTAATTGAAGTTTGAAGTTTCAGCTTATTAAAATTTAAAACTAAATAACGTGGGGTTTTTTTTCAGTAATTATATCTATTTTCTTACATATCTTGAGGATCTAATGTTGTATTATAGGAAAGCCTAATGTGACACTTTAAATACACATATCGGGAATTTGATAATTTCCCGTTTGGAAATAGTTGTACTATATGTACATAAGTTACATAAAAGAATCGCATGCATATTGATACACCCACACTTAAACGTTTTCTAAATAATGACGCTTTTTTAACATTTTCAGGGGTTTTTTTTTTGGGGGGGGGCGACAAAATAACATGTTTACTGTTTTTATTACAATTTTTGATGCATACTTTAAGAATTAAAAGTTTTTTAAACATAGCTTGTAAACATTTTTAAAAAGTATCCTTATTATTATTATTATTGCTGTTGTTATTAGTGTTATTATTTTCACTGCACGCAAGACTCTAACATTTCGGTTTTCGCATATAAATCTTACCGTATGTACAAATTTTCATTAAAAAAAAAAAAAAAAAAAAAAAAAAAAAAAAATTGCCGCATTTACTTTTGCATTTTCCAAAATTGAAAACTATCAATATAATAGACTAAAATTTTTTAAATAGGCAACTTTTCTTTTTCTCTTTTTTTTATCATTAATCTTACACGACTTGAGAATTATAACTTGCAATACAAAAGTGTAACATGTGACTTTTTTAGAAGAAATCAATAAAAAGTGTCAGATTTTTAAAGATTTTACCGTTCCTCTTTAAAATTTCGACATTACCCATCTGGAATTAATCTTACTATATGTATACAAAAGTTGCATTATTAAAAAAAAAAAAAAAAAAAAAAAAAAAAAAAAAAAGACGGAAAAACTTTACATGCTGATACACATCCACTTCTGCATTTTCCCAAATAGTCAAAGTAGCCCACGTTATTTTTTTTTATATTCTCCAATACCATGAAACTATCATTAGCTATGAAAGACTTTTTTAAAAGCACTTCCCAGACGATAGCTGCGTATACCAACAGGTGACCGAAAACCATTCATCCGTTCCTTACCCCTCCAGAAATTGCCGTATCAAATCGTCTATAGCATGAGACATACTTTAACTAATAGTTTTCTAGTCTCATTTGTCACCACGCAAACAGATGAGGATCTAATCTAAAAAGACGGCCAACAAAGTGGGACCCCATTGTTGTGGGTCCCGGGACCTTTAAAAATCCACGCCACACGCCACACAATGCCTCCTTTTTCCCTTGAGTTTTCTCACGGGGAGAGTTCCCAACAAATTAATAACTTTCTTTTATATTTTATTTCATCCCAGTGGTTCGTTTATAAGATCGGGGCCCTATAGTTTGCTATCAATTCGATTCTTCGCTTTAATTCACCCCAATGCGCCCGTCGGGAACTGCGGTGTTTCATTCCTGGCCGAATTTTAGACATGTGCTTAAAAAAGAGTACTGAAGAACTTCATCCATTTATGGTCCCATACTCGATATTACTGAAAGTAGTTTGAAGCGTATGGAAAACATCGATTTAAATATATTCGTGTTCTTGGAAACTATTGCACTGCATGCAAATTTAAAAATATTTTTTGTACTTTAAACAATTTCAGATGATTTAAGCAAACCTAAATCTCAATTTAAAATAATTATGCAGATTTTTTTTCTACAACGTGTAGCTTTTACAGAAAAATATAAGGTACCCTGGGGTAATAACGCCACGTTAAGGTTCTAGCAATTTTCACGGCTCAGTTTTAGTTTGTATTTTTCAAACAGATATATGATTTGATACAGCAACTCATTGACTATCTATATAAAAAAAAATAATTTAACAGATATGAATACATAAAATGTAATGGCGTGATTTCTTGACCAATGCTATTTGGCGTTATTACCCACCTATATGGGTAATAACGCCATGCAAACAAAACTATGAAATAAGTTGGAATAATTGCATGTAGATTGCCCAATTCTAAAAATACAAACTCTCAGCTCTAGAAATTGACAAATTGCATCCTAAGCTAGTGAAAAAATTCATTTTTTTGTGAAAGTGTAAGAAAAATAAAGGTGTGGTGTGGGAAGGGGGGAATGAGGCAAAAGAATATCAGACGGTGAGCTTCTTTTTGCTTAAAAAACCGCTTAAATAGAATTATTAGAAACATTTCACAGTTTTAACTGTGTTTATTTGAATCAGTATTTAGGATGTAGCTCGGCTATTGTAGGGAATCAACCGGGGTTAAAATTGCAAGGATTGGCGTTATTACCCCGCTATAGTTATTGCGCTGTACATTTTAAATTACAAATTATCTCGAGAAGATATCCAAAATCTTCAACAACATTTTGAAAGGCCATGAAATGTACTACAAATTTATGTAATTAACAAAGTATTTCCGGATAAAAAAATAGTCTTCACATCACAAAACGTATCTCGCAAATTTTAGATCAAGCGTTAATTTTAGCTGCTTGTAAAAACAATAAGACCTAAAAATGAAACAAATTAACTTGAAGCTGTTTTTTGCGATTTATATGACTCAAAACTCTTCTGCGCAGAACACATGGGTGTCATTTACCAAATTATTTCATAATTATGCAAAATATTAGCACTTGGCGTTATTACCCCGTCTGGCTTTATTACCCCAGGGTACCTTACTCACAATTAAAAGTCTTAAAAAAAAAAAAAAAAAAAAAAAAAAAAATCGCGGTTAAAATACAGGAATTTTGCTTTTTCCGAATTTTGTGTCACCCACGAGGTAAAATAAATAAATAAAAATGTATATAAATATAGATAGTAAAAAACACATTTCAGTTTTAAAACTCAACTCACAATTTTATTTGATATAAAATAACATCATTCGCATCCGCTGAAAAAAATCCACTTTTACGATCCAGTCTTAAACAACATCTACAGAAATATATGCATATGATGTCACTAGCACTGAATAATACACAAATCCAGCAAAACAGGGATTTCGATATTTAAGAAACTCGACAAAAAAATCGGCATTTGTTTGTAACATTAGTATAAATACTTAAATAAATATTATAAATACTATACATTAAATATAGTTTATAAAAACTCCATGTTTTATCCAAAATCATTCTAGTTTAAAAATAGCACTATTTTAATTACTTTTTTTAAAGTTGTTATGTGGAAATATGATTAAAAATATTAAATAATATACTACTTCCAACTATTTTTCCTTTACTTTCTACAGAAATGAAGTACTTCTGTTTTCCACATTAAGAAATAGTGTAAAAAACTACAATAATAATAATAATAATAATAATAATGTATCAAAAATAAATTAAGATGCAGTTTTAAAACAAATCGCATTTAAAAGGGTTTTTTTTTATATGAATGTTTAAAAATTGAAAATGTGCTAACGCTTAGAAATTTGAAAAATTGCAATAGAGATTATCCGCATTTAATCATTCAATGATAGATCTGCTTCGTTTCACAATTGGTTTATATAATTAAATATTCAATATTATATTTTCGAAACGAAATTGTAATTGCTGCCCGAAAGAAACAGCATATCATGGGATTATAGGAAAGTTTTCTAGTATTTTACTATGTGGAAAAAAAATCAACTGTGTAATTATTTCGATGAATTTCTGAGAACTTATTTTTTAATTATATTGAAAATTTCCTAATAGATTCGTTAAAATTGTAATTTGTAAAATATCTGACTACTGTAAAAAAAAAGAGCCCATATTCATGAATAGAAAAATCTTTGTGATAGAATTTAATAGAAAAATCTTAGTAACTTTTCAGATTTTTTTTTACAGTGTGATCTGAGACTGAAAGTGTGTTATACATCTTCATAAAATCAGTAAAGACGATTATAGAATACTTATTATATATAAGAGTAAAGAAAACCTCTTTTTAAAAAAGTTTTAATAATTTAATATAGAATATAGCGATTATAAAAATGATTGTCCCCATACATTCCTGTTTTACTTCCATCCTCCAGTGACCAAAGATGGATTCAAGTATCCACATTAACTATATTGCCTCCTCTTAACAATAGCGAAATTTTAAAAGTACTTCTATTTTCATTTAACTTTCGACACGAAATTTTCAGTCAATACATCGGGGAGATCACTATTTTTTTCAATTAGAGTTTCATTGCTCTAAACTTTTGTTACTTCATGTTATGTTCTAAAACCAATTGGCCGGTATTAGTTCTAAATTATTTTATCAGCGGCCTTCTGGTACCAGGAAAGCAGTGGAAAATAATTTTAGTTTTTACACATGAAAATTCAGCTAAAATTACAATTGTAGTTTAACACCCCTATCAGAAACTGTGCGTCATGGCAGCAGCGCTGAAGATTATTTTAGACCTTGCAGATTAATCTACCAGCTTAAAAATAAATATTGGGTTTTAAAAAAGTCAGTTTAATACTGGGTTTAAAAAAATACGGTTTAATACTGGGTTTGAAAAATATACAGTTTAATACTGGTTTAAAAAAAAAAAGACAATGGGTTTAAAACAGACGGATGGACGGACAGAACGACGGTTATATGTGCTAAGCATTTACATAATTACGAACGCACCTAATAAAAGAATGTAACAATAGTGAGAAAACAAACTACTTATAACAAATTAAAAACATATTATTTTAAATTTCGCAGTTAAACTTATGTAAAAAGTAAAGCAAAATATTTTTATATTTTAATCGGAATAGATGCAGATGACAATTTTTATTTTTTTTATGTGCATGATAGTAACAATAATAACAGAAGGCAGAAAGGAAATGAATGCAGCTATTTTCAAAATAAAATCATAAAAATATCAAAAATCAATTAAAAATATTACAATTTTATGTTGACTCGAAAACACATCTGCGTACATAATTTTTATAATGATATTTATTAGGAAGTGAATGGAAATCGATTACAAAATTCCATAGTTACATACGAAAATCAATTAAAGTTAAACATAGAAATTGCACGTCATTGTAGCAAATGAGTGCTATAACGAAGTTTTTAAAATAATCAGATCTTGGTGTAACAGTATACAGTACTTTGGATACAGCATAGTATCGGAAATCTTTTGTGTGTCCCTGTAAATACTATCTGCTTTCGATTATATGGGAAATATCTTTAGTAAACCTCAACAACTTTTACCAATTTCATAAAATGTGAAATAGTTTAATATAATTAAAACAATGTTTCCCCTTATACGATTATCAAATGGAATACTTTTGTATGGACCTGTAAATTAATAACAAGTATTCTTTGCATACCATACTGGACAAAATGATTATTTTAGTATGTACTTCATAAATGCATATATATATGTTTTATTATGTTCGAAAGAGTGTAACATCATTAAAATGCACTTGAAATCATTTTTCCCATTAGCCGTAATGAAATGGAATATTTTGAATATCCCTGTAATTAAACTATACATACGATTTTCATAAAATTTGAAATGATTCGATACAATTATGCAGAAATTACATATTTTAAATTTCAAACGATTCGATTGGGTAGTTTTTGCATTGTTTTATGCAGACAGACAGACAGATGAAGGAACGGACTGAACGACGACTATAGGTGCTACGTATTTACATGATTGCGAATGCACCTAATAAAAGAATGCAACAGTAGTGGGAAAACAAATCTTTAAAAATGTATTTTTTTAATTTTCACAGTTAAATTTATGTAAAAAGGAAAGCAAACTATTTTCATATTTCGATCGGAATAGATGCAGATGACTATTTTTATTTTTAAAAGTGCATGATAGTAACAATAAATAATAGAAGACAGAAAGGGAATGAATGTCGCTGTTTTCAAAATAAAATCATATCGACGTGTAAACATACTTAAACCATATACAATAACAGCAAACAAATTGTGGGGTCTAACCTACAAAAAGAGGAAATCTATTCAATAAATATCCTTGTATTCCCAACAACTGTTTGGTTTGGCGATAAAAGGTTGTTATTGTAGTCTCCAGCAGAGAAATACAATGTGAAAATAGCAAAATTTTAGCATCTGTAAAGGGATATATCAATAATAGAAAATACATAAAAGATTTACGTCGCAAAATCGAAAGATATATTTTTTTTCTCCTTCTGTATATTGTAAAGAAAATCGGAATGAAGTGTGCTACCCGTATAGTAAACCGTATAGTAAAATTTACCCGCATAGTAATTTTTTAAATGTATATGAATAACAATGATAGTTAGTAAGATATAATGAATTGAAAAATCATGTAAAAATATATAATGGTATAACGAGATCGTTTGTTTTATTTTATGTCAGTAATAAAGACCTTCTATCTATTTTAAATAGATTAAAATGATATATAAAAATATATTAAAATGATATATTAAAATGATACATTAAAATGATACATTAAAATGATATATATACAATTTGATTTTACGGTTTTTGTTAACCATCTTGACAACACACATTCCTTTAAGTGAAGTTAAATTTCGTTTAAAATTTGACTACTTCATTGAAGAAAAATGAATTATGAGTTTTCTTGCAGAAAATAGCTTTTTTTAAAATACAACATAAGAAATAATTAAATTAAGTGATCCAGAATCTACTTCCATAACAGAACTTTCACCTTTAACATAAAAAGTTGACTTCTCTTTACGTGGTTCAATACAATTTTTAACACGACATTAATGAAATAATCATTTTTGTGACAATTAGATATTTCGACTTCGACTTCATGCAATTTATCACATACAGTAAAGAGAAAGAATTCATGTTCAGTATGCCATAAAAACGGTTTGGAATATAAATCCGGTTATCACTCATGTTTAAGTGCTCTCACTCGGGCCAAACAACGAAGCACATGGAACTTAAACCAAATTATTTGACATCACCCGCGTATTTTATCTCTAAATAAAACTGATCTGCTTATGTTTAAGCATTCTAAAGTAGCATCATTTCATTATATTATGAATTAAAAACTGTATTACTAAAAAATTTTCTCCTTTTTTTTCGGAAATCATGTGATGGTTGTGTTTGAGCCGAACGTCGCGGATTTTTAGGTTACATATTTGTCGTCATCCCAGCCACCTACTTCAAAGCTAATTATTCACTTTACACAGTGAATTTATTATGAGTAAATTTCTCTTTAGCGGTCTTTTGCAAGATAAGCTTTAGCAATGTACGGCTTTCCTTTTTGAAATTACAGCAAATGGAATAATAGAATTTACCCTTTTTACAATCATTTTGATCTCCACAATCATGATAAGTTTCACTTTTTAGTATCTAAATTTGTTTTCATATTAAAATCTAGAATTTGTATTTTTTTTAATTAGTTGATCTGTGGCAATTAAGGTCAACTGAATCTAAATATTTTTTAATTAGATATCACGGAAGCCAATAAATTGAAATTCTTTACATGATTTGCGACAGTTGTAAGTAACATAAACTTTCATTATTGAATTGTTCAATATTAAGTCAGATTCTGATAACAAACTTCGTTGAATCATTTAGTAATAATACGACAGACAAGTTGCTATATCAAAAACTCATACTTTTGTCTTCTATTCAGTTTAAATAATCTCTATCTACACATGAACTAAACTTCTTTGAAGCATTTCATATTTATTTAAATTTTGAAAATATTGTTAATTGTGAATTCGATACTCCCCCCCATTATCAGATTATTGGAAATATTGCATAAAAAAACTTTTTTTTTCTTTTTTACATTTTTATGCAAGTTTTGCTACTTCGGTTCTATTTCCCATTTATTTTCTTATTGGCTATTACCAGCAATCCTCTGTTTTTCTATTGGTCAATAAAACTTTAACTTCAATCCCCATCTCTTCTATAGGTGAGAGCAAATTTACTCAGTCCTTAGCACTGAGGATGGTATGCTACATGATACCGAAACAGGTATGCTTAAAATTTAAAATTAATGGTGCAAACAGTTATATCAAAGTAATAGCGTGTTTCTTTTGTCACAACATAATAACATTTGTCATAATCTTATTCTCCTTAAATAAAGCTAATGTTTTCAAGATTTTGATATTTAACTTTAATTCCACATTTGATTAAAATTATTTTTTTTCATAAAGTTTTATTTAAATTTAATTAATATTTTTAAATAGGTATAATGAATGATGTTTCAATCAAAACAAATTTTATCGCATCACATAATAGTAAAAAGGCTCGTAATTCTTTAAGTTGCAAAAATAAAAACTCCAAAAAATCTCTTCATAAAGAAAGTTAAAATTACGTAATGTTGAACGAAAAATAGCAACAATCTTAAGGATATTCTTTTTAATTCTTTTGGTTAATTTTTAAATAAATTTTACGTTTTTTTTATTATTTATTTATTTATTTATTTATTTCGGTTAGAAGAAAAGAAATATCGCCTTCGAACTTCTTGCATTATGTTTATTAACATTTTAACTATCTATTTAATTTTTTTAAGGGAATATTATGCCTTATGTGACTGCAAATGTATATGCCATGGTCTTCCAATCATGCGACCGTTTTTCTCCGGTTGCAAGTATCTCAATCAAATTTGATCACCATATCATGAAAGTGTATTAAATTGTCTGGAGTTATGCAAATATTTAGTTTAAAAGTAGATTTTTGAAAAAAAAAAATGGCGGTCATTTTAACAAAAAAGATCATTTTTTAAACTTTTTTAATTAACCACTTAACTGCATCGTACAGACAAGAAGAGTTTGCTTGATCCATCATTTAAAGCTTGTTGATGCCACTAGTTTTTTGTTTGTTTTTTAATACAATTTCATACTATTTAACTACAGAAATGTTTAGACTAAATATTGCAAATATTTTAGCAAAAGAAAAAAAAATACGTTGTTAATCTTATATTTTTGATTTATTGTACGTAAAAAAAAAGCAAAAAAAATCAGTTAAGTGTTTGATTATTATTATTATTATTATTATTATTATTATTATTATTATTATTATTATTATTATTATTACATTTTGCGAGCTTAAAAAAATATTTAATCGATGAAAATTATATTTTTCTGTTCGTATAAACTTCAGAAAGGAAAAAAAAAAAAAAAAAAAAAAAGAAAAATAAAAGCTTTTTTTTTTTTTTTTTAAATAAAAAGAATTTAGCATTACGTTTAAAGATCGGTGTTACATTCAATTAAGAAAAAATATTGTGAGAAATTGAAACAATGAAACAGTTTTAGGCAAACAATGCTTACTCACTCATAAAATTCGAAATAATAATAATAATAATAATATCTAAAGAAATAAAGCCTCCTATTATTATTACTTTCTTCTATCTTTACAAGAAGAAAGTATTGGATTCATGAAAATTTTCAACTTCCGGTTTTCGACGGATTTATACGTTTTAGAAGGTCCTGAACACGTTTTGACTATTTTTAGAAAATGTCTGTCTGTGAGTCTGTCCGTCTGTCTGTCTGTCTGTCTGTCCGTCTGTCTGTCTGTCTGTGTGTCTGTCTGTCTGTATGTGACAAAAAATTTGTGGGCGCTCTATCTCAAGAACTAATGCTCGAAATTTAATAAAATTTTATATTCAGTTAGACCTTGATATGAATTAGTGCCTATTGGTTTTTGGTGAAAATTGGTCTGCAGGTGGCGCTGCTATACTACGTTTTTCATCATTTTCAAGATTGCTATATCTCAAGAACTAATGCACAGAATTTCACCAAACTTCAGATACTGTGACCCCTTAATATACATAGACGCTGATTAAGTTTTGGTGTAAATTGGCCAGCAGGTGGCGCTGCTATGCCACGTTTTTCATTATTTTCATGATAGCTATATCTCAACAACTATCGCACAGAATTTCACCAAACTTCAGATTCTGCGATACCTTGAGATACATAGCTGCTGATAAGGTTTTGGTGTGAACTGCCCTATAGGTGGCGCTGCTATGCTACATTTTGCACGATTTTTGAGATAGCTATATCTCAAGAACTAATGCACAGAACTTTATCAAATTTTAGATTCTGTTACACTAAAATATATAACATAATTAGACGCTGATTACATTTTGGTATTAACCTTGTAACAGGTGGTGCAGCTATGCTACATTTTGCACGATTTTTCCGATAGCTATATCTCAACAACCAACGCACAGAATTTCATCAAACTTCAGATTTCGTTACAAAATGACATATAACATAATTACACGATGATTACGTTTTGTTATAAATCCGTCAACTGGTGGTGCTGCTGTGCTATATTTTACACGGTTTTTTTTAAAACTAACTATATCTCAAAAACTAATGCACAGAATTTCATCAAACTTCAGATTCTTTTACACCATAACATAATTAGACGCTTTTTTACGTTTTGGCATAAATTTTCCAAGATATGGTGTTGCTGTGCTACGTTTTGCAAATTTTTTGTTATAACTATATCTCAAGAACTAATGGACGAAATTCTATAAAATTTCAGATTCTGTTAGGTCTTGGCATAAATAGATGCTTATTAGGTTTTAGTATAAATTACCAACATGAGGCAATACTAAGCTCATTTTCTCAGAATATTAATTAAATTTTGCGTTTTAGGCTTTTCGGATACCAGAATCTCATTAGGCTAGGTCAAATGTTCGAGGAAATTCGATAGTGGGTAACTTTGGGGTCACCACATTTTTTTTTTTTTAATATTAAAATGTACTTATGAGATAGAAGAAAGTTTTGGGATTGACACATCCAACTAGGCTCTGTCGAGGGCGATGACGGCTTTTCTTCTATAACACTTTTCTTCTAATAACATCGACTAAAATATATGAAAACAAAATTAACCATACAGATTTAAAACAAGTTGGAAATTGCACGTGAAGCGTAGCAAATGAGGTGCGTTCGTACGATAACGAAGTTTTAAAAAAAGTCACTCTCATATATCAATCTCATAAAACTGTAAATAATTACAATTAAAATGCGCACCAAACAATGTTCTCCCTATACTATTATGCAATGGAATACTTTTGTGTGGCCTTGTAAATCAATAACAAATATTCTTTGCACCACAGATTATGCAAAATGTATATTATAATATCTACTTTATAGATGCATTTCGATTTTATTACGTTCGAATGAATGTAACACCATTAAAATGCATTCGAAACATTTTTCCCCATTAACCGTAATGTAACGGAATACTTTTGATTGTCCCTGTAATTGAACTATGCATTCGATTTTGATAGAATTTGAAATAACTCGACAAATTATGTAATAAGTATGTATTTAAAATTTCAAACGATTAAAATGCATTTGAAACTTTTTCCCCCATTGACCATAATGTAACGGAATCCTTTTGATTGCCCCTGTAATTGATCTATGCATCCGATTTTCTTAAAATTTGAAATGACTCGACAAAATTATGTAATAATAATATATTTTAAATTTCAAACGATTCGGTTGGGTAGTTTTTGCGTTGTTATATGCGGACGGACAGTCAGACGGACAGACGGACGGACTGAACGACAACAATAGGTGCTACGGATTTACATAATTACGAACGCACCTAAAAGGAAAGAAACAAGAAAGAAACAGGAAAAAATGATAGTAATAATAATGATAATAATTAAAGAATAGCTTAATCGTTTTCTTTCTATTTGAATTTAGTTCTTTAGAATGATCGTGAAAAAATGCATTGAGAGTTCACGTAATATGCGCCTATGCATGTTGTTTTCCAATTCTAAGACTCACTCAGTCAGAAAACAACATGTACAGGATTATCAACAAGGCAAGTGACCTTTTGCTTTATTCCGAGATACCGTTTATACGATTTTATGTTTATTACATTAAAAAAGGGGTTTAAATACAATATAACAATGCACTTTTAAGTATAATAATACTGCAATTTTAATATTAAGTTGCCTTTGCTCCTTTAAACGTAGTATATTTTAAAATACCAGCTATTGATCTTATATATTATCTTCTTGCGTCAGGCAGCATGGATGAGTTTGTGGTGATTTCAGAAATTTTAATATTGAAAATGCGTTTTCAGTATTAAAATATTTTACATTAAGTTTTAAAAACTATTTTATTATTTTTATTATTATTATTATCGCATCAAACCTGATATTAAATAAAATAGTAAATAAAAAGGTATTTCATTGAAAAATAAATTATTTTAGAGAAAATTTATATAGAAGTTAAAAACTTGCATATAGTTACTTAAAAAGTGATTAAAAAAACTTATAAAGATGTTAGTTAATATGCTACACTGTTAAAAATCTGCTGCATTTTGCTGCAACGCCCTCCACCACTTGTATATAATATCTCTATTCCAACCAATGAGAAAGCGCCATTTCACGGCCAAGTAACCGTTTTCTATACAAGCAGGGGAGTGCGTTGCAGCAAAATGCAGCAGATTTTTAACAGCGTATGGGTTAGTTAGATGTTAGTTAATTAATTAATATCTTTATAAATTTTTAGACCCTTATAAGTAATCAGATACATGTTTTCAATTTTTATATTAATAACAAAGTGAAAATTCCTTCTCAACATTCATTTCAGTACAATGTTTTGATTTTATTGAATATTTATCGATTTTTGAGGTGTATCAAGTAACATCTTTAGAAGATTTTAGCACCTTTTAAATAATTATATGCATGGTTTTAACTTTTATATTAATGATAAGGCACAAATTCCTTCACGCACTACTTGTAAAGCAGGGTTTTGTTTTTAATGAGAAACTTTATAAACGTAATTTTAATTTAATAAGAAAAATTACTTTATAATGTACAAAAAAAAAACTGTTTTAAAAAAGAAATTATTCATCATTTAAATAAATTGCAGTTGATACCTATCAAGCCCGTAATCCTTTCTGTTGCCAAAAACAGAAATTGCGAAAAGTCTTCCCATAAAGAAAAGTAAAAATATATATGATTGAACGAAAAATAGCAAAGATCTTAATGTTTACTGTCGAGGGAGATGGAGGCACATTCCAACCCTTTTCTTCCAATAACATCACCTAAAATATATGAAAACCGAAATCAATCGAACAGATTCTAGAAAACTAAAGACGGAGGAAAAGAAAAAATAAATAAGTGTAGCTAAATCGTTTTCTTTCTATTGCCCTACGTAACTCCGAAACCCTGTCGGGGCAATTGGATAAAATCTTCTGCCCAATCGAGCCGGGATTGTTCGGGCAAAACAAAAACCTCCACAAGAAATGGAAGCCCAAGCAGTTAGGCTCAGAATCCAATCTCCGACATGTAATAAAGGTTGGACAAACCTTGTTACTCCGGGGGAGAATTAAAAACAATAGCCAGGGTTCATCCAAGCTGGGCTATCAGCCCCTGGAGACCAGGACACCGTCCATAAAAAAGGCAAGTCCCCTTTTTTTATATCTATATTCTTTTCCTTTGCGCTGTCTTGCACCTCATAGTAGCTGCGTGAAACGACGTTGGCCTGAGCCTTTTCATATCCTCCTGGGGGATATACAAGCTCGATTGTTTCAAAAAGCCGGAGCTTGTTTCATTCGCGTTTTTTTCTTCTTTTAGTGTCGCGTCGGGGGTTTTGTTTCATTTTTATTTTCGATATTTTTGTCTTCTCTTTGCGTTCCATTCTGCTCTGGCAAAAGCCGTGGTAATAATCATACACCTTTGGAAGAGTTTTATGCCCGGGAATTTTTTTATGTGATGCGATATTGTGTGTTATTGTTCAGCAGATTATATTTCGTCATATTTAATATAATATGACCACTAAAAATTGTTATAATAAAAAAAAGATTTACTAATTATGAAATCTATATTATGTTAGGAATAAATTAATATTTGCAGCGATTTTTTAAAGCATTAAAAATTTTAAAGTTTAATTACTTAAAACTCAACGTATTAAACATTATGTTTAAATCAACAGCAGATTTATATATATATAAAATAATATATATACTATTTTTAGTAAGTTTTTGCTCTGTTTTTTTTCTTCATTTGCCGCCTCCATATTTAAATTTATTGTTGAGTCAATTTCCTCATTCAAACGTTAAATCTAATGCTTCGTATTTTTCAAATTTCTCATCAGAAAATTTGTATTTTTAACTTATCTTTTTTTCTTTCTTACTTTTTTACTTTTTAATAATCTTCTCAATTTTTTTTTCTTCCCCTGCAGTGGGTAAAGTGTTTCTAAAATAAATTAGAAAACTTCATTCAGAGAACAACAGCTTCGCTAAGACTTTACCATGAAAAATATAAAATTAAATATATATTTTTTAAATACAAGAGAATCAAACTTTATCTTCCCTGATAATAGAAAATACTGCCCCGTTTACAAAAAAAAAAAAAAAAAAAAAAAAAAAAAAAAAAAAAAAAAAAACCTTGTTATTATTAAAAACAAGCTATACATATATATAACCATTAATTGTATTACAATACATGAATCATTGAATTTAATAACTTATACAACATTGAACATGCAGGGAATTACATATATATATATATATATATAGAACCATTAGACAATACTACAATTCAACATCAAAATACGGAATAACTCATTAAATAACAAACTATATCAAACTGAGGTGTTTGCAAAAATTGGAAATGTGGCATTTAGCTCGTTCTCAAGGGCAATGCTAAATAGACACATATAACCATTAATTGCATTACAATATATGAACCATTTAATTTAATAACTTATACCGCATTGAATATGGAGGGGAAAAATAAATAATTAAAATGAATACAGATGAAATTTGTATAACCAAAGTACCCCAAATACTGTGGAACTACAAATGAAGTGTGTGGTTTCTTCTTCGTATTTGCCATATATTTTAATTTTCCGCTAACAACACCAAATAGCATTTTTATATTAAAAGTATCAATTGTGTATAAACAAAAAAAAAATTTGAAGTTATTGAAAGCAATTTTTTCAAATTAGCCATAGAAATCGTCGAATATTTCTGCTACTTCAACAACCTTTTTATTCTGATTATTTCAGTGTTTAAGCACGTTATTCAACTACATATCTGTTAAATTTGTGTTTTATTTGTATTCTTTTATTTATTGATTTGTGAAGTGTTAATTTACTTATGGATCATCAACAGGAAATAAACGCCGAACTATTCATATTATTTTAAGTGCAAACGCTAAGCTATTTATTTCGATAAGCTAGTTAAGCTATAATTTCCGCCACCCCCCCCCCCCCTAAAATCATTTTTAATTGTAAAGAGAAAATGACATCAATAAGGGTATAATCGTAAAAAATTAATAACTGATATATATGATAAACGCAATGAATTTAATCTCAAAGTTAATACATTTACTAATTTTAAATCCTGTCTTCATAATTCAGTATATCGTAATATACTCCTTAATCATTTATATACTAGCAAAAGCCATGCTTTGTTTGGATTCGCGAAGCATTATTTTATAAAACAGATATTTGAAAGTAACAATATTTTTTTATCTTATTTTTGCATCTTTATTAAACAAAAACGTTATTTTATGTTTTGGCGCGTTTTAAATTTTTATTTATGATGTAAGACTGGCATAATAAGATATTTTCGAAGCAAACTTTTACAAAATATTTTTAAATTTTCAACTAAAAGCTCTTTTAAAGATGTTTTTACAATTTCCAGTAGCCACTGGTGTTTTTTAAAGTTGTTTGAAATATGCATGTTTCCAATCTTTGTAATTAACATCAGATAATCTTTGATAGCTATTTTAGAATAATATATTTGAAGAGAGCTTGAAGAAAGTTACTTCTTCAAATCCTATTTTCTGGAAAAACATTTGAAACAACATCTGCTTTTGTTGATACTATGAATTTTTAACTGTTAAACATTTTATTTTAATTTCTTCGTTTTTATGCATGTTAGCGTATGAGAATTTTTGATATTGTAGAATTTTTCGTAAGGAAAATATCTATTGAATGCTTAATTTTGAAGGATTTTCACTCGCGACAACGTTACGTACGTTTTTAAGCCAACTGGTGTATATATATCCTCAATATCTACAACTGCTTCATCTAATGTTAAACCTTGGGATTTATGAATTGTAACAACAAAAGCTAACTGCAGAAGAAATTCTTTCCTTGAGCTATGCTTCCATTTTTTCCAGAATTTAATTATTGGGGGAATCGGTACGCACCAATTCTTATAAGTTAAATTACTGCAGTATTCAAATTTATCCATGATTATTCGCGATATCTGGTCTGATGGCTTGTGATTTTCTTTAATACGTGCAACAAAGTCTAAAGTCCCGTTCACTAAACTTTCTCGATCCACAAATAAGCACGTAACATTACTTTAGATCCAAATGATGAAGTAAGAAATGGTTAAAGTCTATTTGTCGTTTCTGAATCGGCCAACTTTGCTTTAGTACATTTATAAAGAGCTTGAATCGAGGCAACAACTTCACGCAGTTCTTTTAATTTTTCATTTATATAACAAATTTAACAATTAATTTTATTGTTTACAATTATTTTGTTGCCACTTTACAAAAAAAAAAAAAAATCCACAATACAATTCTTTTAAAATGTTTAAGTGTCATATTTTTTATTTATTTGCTAAAATGCATCCGTATTGGAAATGCATTTAAAATAAATTATTTAAAATAATAATTTTTTAACATTTTACTGTAAAAAAATTATATTGTGCAAATCTACAGATCATAATTTATTTTTATGTTTAATTTGAAGCAAAAATATTGAATAGTTTTTTTGTAAAGTGTACGACAAAATGTAATTTGAGTGGCCTAGTAGAGGATTCGCTTCGCTCATCCTAATAATAAAATGTTTCTGTTCTAATCATCTTATTAATTCAAATGTTAAAAATCTAATTTATGATGCATTAAAAACTGTTTTTCCTAAAAAATTCACATATTCTTTAATATACAATTAGTAATTACATGATCTTCAAAATATTTAACACATTGCATAAAAAAGTATAAAAAAATTATTAAAACACAAAAATAATAATAAAATAATAAAAATGAAAAAAAAAACATGTATATAATAGGATGTGGGTAGATGTTAGAGTACGGAGGAGGGTGTTTTTGTCTGGATAATGCACAATGGTTAAATATTTTTAAAAAACTGAGGGCTGTGAGGCATTTGCTAAATTACAGTAATACATTATACACTGGATCTTGAATTAACACATGTATGAATAATTGTATAGTTATATTAATTAAATCTATTAATATAATTTAATAATTAACATTAAAGATTAATCTGAATCCAGCTTTTGATAAATTGGGCAATACCTAAAATAATATTTCTAAGTGTATAAAATGCATAAATTAATTATTTATTTTATTCTTTCTTTTATCTTATATTAAGAAATTGAGTTTAGGTTAGTATTGTCAAATCAAATGAATTAATTTCAATTTTTATTATTTTTTCTCTTTTATTTATATTTTTATCCTCTTCTAATATATCTAAACATTAGTGTCTGATACTTTTTTTCCTTTTCTATCCATTTTAAAAACGTTATTATAATTTATTTTTAAAGTTTTTCTCCGTTTTATATTGGTTTTATATGTGTTGGTAACCCCAAATTGGTATTATTTTGCTTTTCATGGCTGATGCGAAGATGAAACCACACGCTTTATTTGCAGTTCTATATAGTATTTTGGGTCCGACGAGTCTACTATAGTTCTGCAAATTCCAAATATTCATTTTAATTCATTTTTAAAATTTTTGTTGATATATATATTGTTTTACAATTAATGATTACATGTATGTATATGTATTTATGTATACCTACATAAGATAATTGCATATTTTATCTAGTATTTTGGATTCCGATGGTTTTTATAGTAATTTCATATTATTAGGAATATATATAAGGTGGTCTGGTCTAATAACGCCAAGTGCTAATATTTTGCATAATCATAAAATAATCTGATAAATGACACCCATGTACTCTGCGCAGAAGGGTTTTGAGTCATATAAATTGCAAAAAACAGCTTAAAGTTAATTTGTTTCATTTTTAGGTCTTATTGTTTTTACAAGCAACTAAAATTAACGCTTGATCTAAAATTTGCGAGATACGTTTTGTAATGTGAAAACTATTTTTTTTTATCCGGAAATACTTTGTTAATTACATAAATTTGTAGTACATTTCATGGACTTTCAAAATGTTGTTAAAGATTTTAGATATCTTCTCGAGATAATTTGCAATTTAAAATGTACATCGCAATAACTATAACGGGGTAATAACGCCAATCCTTGGCATTAATACCCCGGTTGATTCCCTACAGTGGCCGAGCTAACATCCTAAATACTGATTCAAATAAACACAGTTAAAACTGTGCAATGTTTCTAACAATTCTATTTAAGCGGTCCTTTTTAAGCAAAAAGAAGCTCACAGTCTGATATTCTTCTGCCTCATCCTCCCCCCCTACACCACACCTTTATTTTTCTTACACTTTCACAAAAAATTGAACATTTTCAATAGCTTAGAATGCAATTTGACAATTTCTAAGTTTGTAGAGTTTGTATTTTTAGAATTGGGCAATCTACATGCAATTATTCCATTATAAGACCTCCAGTCGGCTTGTGTGGTAGCGGGTCGAAAAATAACGGCAAGAGGCTGGATCAGATTTCACTAGAATTTATTTAGTTCATTACAAGGAAATCCACTCCACTTATAACAAAATAAAAGATGGGTTCTCCACAACAGATTGAAAAGATTGTTCGTACTGAATATGAAATGGCTTTACCGCCATTCATTAATATGATAAAAGTTTATCAGGAGTTGTTCTCCACAAGTTCTTCCACATAGGCATTAACCGCCTATTAATTCTTCTCCCAGAGTAAAACACTGGTCACTACTCTCTCTGAGTACGAGGGCCAACTCCCCCGTCTCTAACGCTCCGCATCCGAACAGCAAAAGAAGTCCCTTAGAGCATCCCCTCGCTCTATTTATCCCGTTTTCCCTCATCCATCATTCCTTGGGATGACCCGCCTCTTTCATTCTTGCACAGCGGTCGCCTTGGAGAAATATCTTTCTCTTACTTGTGGAAATCGTCGCCATAGCGGTCTCTCTCAACACTTCAAAGGCTCATCTTCCGTGGGGTCTAAAATCGGCGGAACGACCATATGCATTAATCGAAGAGTTCACTTTAAGTGCTTTATTGAAATCGGCTGCCTTTCTTATGTCTACTTTGAGAGTGGAGAAAGATGTATTTCTCCTTCTGAGAATTCTCCGGGATTCTCGTCGTGGGGGGTAATTTTGGAAGCGTGGGAACGAAATTCATCACAACACCCCTTCCGCCAGTCTGACATTGGGCTGCAAGACACAATATCTGTAAGGGAAAGGTTAGCTCATTAAACTTGGGTGGCCCCGATATATTTTTAAATCTTTAAAATCCCTTTAGTTTGTTTCTGTTTTTTTTTTTTTTTTTTTTTTTTTTCATTTAACAGGATCTTTCCCTTCGGTGTCCGTTTAATTTATCTACACAATAAAGTACACAATTATAAATTACAAAATACAGATAATTAGCATGAAAACATATATACAATTGGATTTTCTGATAGATTTTACTCTATCCTACTTAAATAATCCACATGGGGTATGTCCTTTCCTGGACGATGTTTTATAGCGTAATGATAGGGTTGCAGGGTGAGTGCCCAACGTAAAAGGCGAGGTTATTGCCTGCGTTATTCTTTAAGAATATTAAAGGATTATGGTCGGTTTGTATAGAACACTTCTGACCGTCAATATAATGTCTTAGCTTCTTTATTGCAAAAATTATAGCGGCGCATTCGCGTTCTGAAGCGCTAAAATTCTTTTCTACGTCTGTGAATTTCCTACTTAGAAAAATTATCGGATGCTCTTCTGAGCCTTGTCTCTGGGCCAGTATTATACCCATAGCCTTTTCTGAAGCATCCGTTTGTATTATAAATTCGGATTCATAATTGGGCGCGTATAGCACGGGATCTTCAGTTAATTTCTTTTTTAATTTCTCAAACGCTTCCCCCATTTCGCTGCTTCAAACTATTTTTTCCCTTTTGTTTTTTCCTTTTAAAGCCCTCGTAAGAGGTTCAACGATGTCGGCATAATTTTTTATGTACCGGGCATAATAACCTGTCATTCCCAAGAATCTCCTTATTTCAGTTTTGTTTCTCGGTGTTGGCAGATCTACGATAGTCCTGATTTTGACATCTGAAGGTTTTCGTTGCCCCTCCCCGACAATATGCCCGAGATATTTTACTGTCCTTTGTGCGAATTTACATTTTGCAATTTTAATTTTCAACCTAGCCTCCTTAATCCTAATTAAGACTGTCCTTAAATGTATGAGATGTTCCTCCCAAGTGTTGGAAAATACTGCTGTATCGTCTAGATAAGGAAGACAATATTCTTCTAGTCCGTGTAATAATTTAAACATGAATTTAGAGAATCTATACGAAGCCCCTATTAATTGGTTTGGGTTACATCGGTCCTTTAAATTCCCGTCTTCCACTATTTTCTCGAAACTGTAACTGTTTGAATCGACGGATGGAAAATCTATTTCAAGATCCGGGGATTCTTCAGAGTCGAAAACTTTGCTAGGCAAAATATTTACTTTTACTACACGTCTTACGTATGGTTTCAGCAAATTAACGTGGTAGATTTGTGATTTCTCGCGTCGCCCTGGGACACTCACTAAATAATTTGTATCTGAAATTTTCGAGTCGATTTTTCCCGGCCCGATCCATTTAATAGACATCTTATTTGGTTTGTTCGTGGCTAGTACTAAAACTTCATCGCCCAGCTCGAAACTTCTTTCAATTGCCTTTTTATCGTAATAGTATTTCCTTTTCTCCCGGCCGTTCGTCATGTTTTCGACGGCAAGTTCCCGGCATCTTTTTAATCTATTTACCAGATTGAATACATGCTCCGTAATTAATTCGTGTTCGGGACCTCCCCCCGTCCACTGCTCGAACAACAATGTTTCAGGCGTTCTGAGATTTCGGCCGAAAACAAGTTCTGCCGGACTGAACCCGGTAGATTCATGGACCACCGTCCTAAGTGCAAATAGGGCGTGAGGCAAATTTGACTCCCAATCCTCTCCATTTTCTAAGCACAAAGACTCTAATAATTTTTTAACGGACCGGTGAAATCTTTCTACCATGTTTGAGCTAGGCCTACACACACTAGAATGTCTTAGTCTTACTCCGAATTTATCTAAAAACGTAGTCGTTAGACTGGAGATAAAACTGCGTCCTAAATCAGTTTGTATTTCAGTTGCATATCCTATTCGACTGAATACGGTAATTAGCGCTTCCATAACCGTTTCCGAAAGCATGTTAGGAATTGCAATCGCTTCCGCCCATCGCGAGTATACACATAAGGCTTTTTCCACTCCCGTGTGAGAAGAAATTCCTTCATGACAAGCCGTTAAAATTCCTTGTCTTAATTTCCAGGGTATAATCAATTGGTTCCTTATATTTCCTCTATAGTCAGTTGACTTTCTCACAATAATAGAGTTATGAATTTCGTAATGCGATTTCTTTTTTTCCGCTTTCTCGCGTACTTCATTTAATTCTACCTCATCTTGTTGAGCTTTCACGAAATCCGCCTTTTTGACTTCCCCTAAAATTGAAGACGTATCTGGTTCCAGCTCTGGAACAATCAATACATCTTCTTCCGTTTGAGATGTCTCCTCTCCTTTTTCGGAAGAGCTTTCGTACAATACAATAGTAGCATCTTCAATAGGAACTTTGGGGTTGTTTGATACAATGCCTTTCCTTTCTTCCCCTTCCAGAGTCTCCGATTTTTTCTCTTTCAGAATTGATTTAGTCTGATTGCGGGTGAGAACGGCATTTAAAACTGCGGGATTTTTTTTTTCCTTCCTCAATTAATTTCTGAGTATCATTTCCCAAAATATAGTAATCCATGTCAATTTCCTTTTCTGCTACTATAGCTTTAGTTCGGATCGAACCTGCCCCCTCAATTTCTAAATTTATTATCGCCGTAGGTAAACGACGTACATCGTTCATCAAAGGTTGCGTAATCCAAACGTAATTCCCGTCTAGTTGATCAGGTTTAATTAATCGTCCTGGGATGACATCTTGGCAGGTCCCAGAATCTCGGAGTGTAACTATTTCCTCTCCATTAATTTTTGCGCGACCCAAATAAGGTTGGAAACCTTTTTCGAATTTAGTTCCGTCGCTAATATGTCGAACATTTGTTACAGGTTTTTTATTTTTTCATTTTCTGGACAATCGGCCTTCACATGGGAAAAACTAGAAAACAAGAACTTCCTTCCACTAGGTCGTTCGAAAACCCGTTGCCGTTCTGTGTTATCATTTCTGCTCCTCCAATTGGTTTCAGTTTCGTTTTTCCTTTCTCGCGATTTGTCATCAATTTTTGGTTTATCGCCTCTCCTGTCTATTGCGTTTCCGGTGTTCCACGATTTTTTTTGTGATACCTTAACAGCTTCGTATTCATCTAATTTTGTTGCTAGAGTTAGGGGATCCGTATAATTAGCCCAAGAGTCTATGAAGTGCTCTCTTAGTTCCGTGGGGGCACGACGTTTGATTTGGTCCGTTATCAATAACTTTTTCAGAGCCGAAAAATCTGAAATTCCTAAACCGTGTAACCATCCTTCGAGAAAACTGTCAAATTCAAAGATTAAATCTTTCCATGGGCTTCCAGGATTTTTAGCATGCCTATTTAATTTTACCCTATAAGCTTCAGGACTCAGCCTATACCTGGCCAGTAATAATGATTTCACGTGTGCGAAATTTTCAATTTGATCTGCCGGTTCGCGCAAGATCAATTCCGCTATGTCTAACGGTAATAAAGAAAGTAAATGAGTTACGTAGTCTTCAGTTTCGATACCTACTCTATTAGCTTGTCGTTCAAATAAGTTTAAGAAAAGATTTATGTCGGATTTATCGGGGTCGAAGCGGTGCATTACAGTCTTAAGTGCAAGCTTAGGTTGACGTTCACCATTACTACTCGCAGTAGAATTACGCCTCTCTGAGGTTTGAGATAATCTCAGCTGTTCCAATGTAAATTCCCTTTCCTTCTCCTCCCTTTCCCATTGTTTTTCTTGTTCTAACCTTTGTTTTTCCTCTTTTTCTCTCTGTTTTTCCTCTTCGCGATCCCTAACTATATATTCAGCTTGAGCTAAAGCAAGAGTTTCATCATAATCGCTCGCGGATTCAATTTTCCTAATAATAGCTGCCATATTATCATCCGGTTCTATTTCTACCCCTAGGACTTCTGCCAAATTTTGTAAGTCTGCCTTCCTACAATATTTGAGTGACGTAATTTTCGTCATGATTCCGTTAAGTTTAATTCGGTTAACAAGAACCCAAAAAATCAAATGCCTTTAACTAAATCGTTAACAATTTCACAATCCAAATTTTATGCATGTATAAGAAAATAAAAATTTCTAAACACAATTCAATAGATATATAAGGATTTCTAATTCAGAACATTTCTTCAATTCTGTTATTAAGTCTCTATAAAATAAATTTTTCCTAAACTTAAAGATCCCTATGCACACAAAAACACAAATAATAACTAACTTTCTGAAATGTCACAGAAAAACAACTTGGATTTTTTTGGATTGGGCACTCACACAGATTATTAACAGAAACATTTACTAATTTAAATACAAAATATTTTTACCAAAACCTGTCCTAACATACATTAGTCAACAGCAATATGTTTCAGTACTAACCGTTAATAAAATTTTAAATTTAGTAACTAAGTTATTAAATTTTATAAAGGCCTTTCTTCTTTTTTTTTTTTTTTTTTTTCAAAAGAGCCTTTTTTTTTACCCACTGGCTTATCAAAATGTTTTTAGAGAAAAACAAAATAATTCTAACCTCGAGAATTTTTTTTCAGCTAGATATTACTTATTTATTAAATTATTTTATGATTAACTTTAATTAATTTGACCTAAATCGAAATTCACTGAAATATTTTTTTTTTTTTTTTTTTTTTTAACTTAAGTTTAAGTTTAGAATCATGACAATATTTTACTATAAATACACTAAATTTTCAATCTGAGGCCACTCAAAGAAAAATGAGCCTACCTTTTTCTGCTTGGCACGTCTTTCTGAAGAGGTCGGTCCCGGTTGCTCCTGGGTCTGGCTCGGAGGGTTTCTTTTCTCGGGCTCCACTTGTCAGCGTTCAGTGGTCCTTGATTTCGAGGCACTTGAAGCTTGCTGCTCCTTGGGTATAGCTGAAGGACTCTGGGGCTCCTTCTCAACTTACTGCGGCACGGCTGAGGCACTCCTGTATCTTTTCTCTGGTTGCTGAGGCACGGTCAGGCTTGATGTTCTTCTATTAGCGTCGTCTCTCTGGGCGGGCGCTATTATCACACACTGGGGCAGACTAAAATATCCAAACAACTTTTCTTTTCTGGTGTAAGAATCCGCTAAGCTGCCACCAGTTATAAGACCTCCAGTCGGCTTGTGTGGTAGCGGGTCGAAAAATAGCGGCAAGAGGCTGGATCAGATTTCACTAGAATTTATTTAGTTCATTACAAGGAAATCCACTCCACTTATAACAAAATAAAAGATGGGTTCTCCACAACAGATTGAAAAGATTGTTCGTACTGAATATGAAATGGCTTTACCGCCACTCATTAATATGATAAAAGTTTATCAGGAGTTGTTCTCCACAAGTTCTTCCACATAGGCATTAACCGCCTATTAATTCTTCTCCCAGAGTAAAACACTGGTCACTACTCTCTCTGAGTACGAAGGCCAACTCCCCCGTCTCTAACGCTCCGCATCCGAACAGTAAAAGAAGTCCCTTAGAGCATCCCCTCGCTCTATTTATCCCGTTTTCCTTCATCCATCATTCCTTGGGATGACCCGCCTCTTTCATTCTTGCACAGCGGTCGCCTTGGAGAAATATCTTTCTCTTACTTGTGGAAATCGCCATATGTGGTTGTCGCCATAGCGGTCTCTCTCAACACTTCAAAGGCTCATCTTCCGTGGGGTCTAAAATCGGCGGAACGACCATATGCATTAATCGAAGAGTTCACTTTAAGTGCTTTATTGAAATCGGCTGACTTTCTTATGTCTACTTTGAGAGTGGAGAAAGATGTATTTCTCCTTCTGAGAATTCTCCGAGATTCTCGTCGTGGGGGGTAATTTTGGAAGCGTGGGAACGAAATTCATCACACCATCTTATTTCATAGTTTTGTTTGCATGGCGTTATTACCCATATAGGTGGGTAATAACGCCAAATAGCATTGGTCAAGAAATCACGCCGTTACATTTTATGAATATATATCTGTTAAATTATTTTTTTATATAGATAGTCAATGAGTTGCTGTATCAAATCATATATTTGTTTGAAAAACACAAACTAAAACTGAGCCGTGAAAATTGGTAGAACCTTAACGTGGCGTTATTACCCCACGGTTCCTTATGTATATATATATGTGTGTGTGTGTGCGTGTGTGTGTGTGTGTATTTTGCCTTTTAAATATATTTATCACTTTTAGAAAATATGAAGTTGTTTTAATGTTTTAAGTGATTTTTATATATAGTTTATAATCAATAAAACCTAATATTTCTCTTTTCCCTGCAACAATGGAAGCAATCCAATTGCGATAATTTTGAAGAAAATTCATAAAAAAGCTTACAATTTAAAATTAAAGAACAAAAATGGGAATTAAAAAAAATAATAATAATAAGGGCGAGCAAATTCATAAATAAGCAGCTTTCATTTGAAAAAATAATTAGTAAAATCAGTTTAGTAGGGAACTCAGGACAAGGTGACTAAAAGATCCTTGTTTTTTAAATCTATACTAATAAAAGAACAAAACGCTCTATCTGTCTGTGTGTGTGTGTGTCTGTGTGTCTGCGATGGCTAGCAAAATCTACAGCACGTACGAAGCTCAAAATTTTTTTGAGAGTAGCCCAATGTCTCTCCTGATGCACCTGAGGCTCAGAATTTCAAAATTCTATTTATTAACTGAGTAATTAATTAAATTCCAAAGCTCACTCTCATAAAAAATCGCCTTTTTTCGCTTTTTTTTCCGTTTCATTTTCTTATGGTTGATTGGTTGCATAAAATTTTCGCAGAAATAATTAAAAAAGCTGGGACAGACCTTTAAAATTCATAGACTGGCAAACTGCCAGTTTAAATGAGGATTTTTTTTTTAATCACAGCTGCTGTACACCATGGAGAAAAAAATAGGTGGAGTCGAAGTAAACCGATAAAAGGTTTGCAACACGGAGTAAGAAGTGTCTTACTCCGTGGTTTGCAATATTAAACCATTTATCGCTGAAATTTTAATGTCTCAAACAAAAGCACGAGGAAGGAATTTTGTATTAATAAAACGAATTGAAAGAAACGAATTACAGCTGAAGCATATTTTACGAAGAAATAGTAATTTTTTAAAATGTTTTTTTTTTCTATTATATTATTTAGATTAAAGTTAGGTTAAAGTTAAATTGCATTTATGTTATGGTTAGAATAAGGATATGTTACAATAAAGTGAATACATTTAGGCTAGGTTACATTTCTGTTATATTTAATTTACGGTAGGGTACTGTTAAGTCGCTGTTAGGTTACAGACAGGTTCTGGTTACGGTATAAAAGTTTAAGGTTAGAAATTTATACACAGAGTGAACCTATACGCAAGATTTGATTAAAAATAACACTTACTTTTGTTAAATAGCTCTGAAATTATAGTACTATATACTAACCTTTTAGCTACCATCGTGTATCGATTTCATTCATGGTATAATCGGATTTAAGAGTGATATAATTAGTTTGAAATTCAAAATATTTCACTTGGGATTTGTATGTGAAAATAATAATTAGTTACGTGACTTAACAGTGATTTTTACGGGTAAATATCAACTTTTTTACACGAAAATCATGCAATCGTTGGATACATATACCCTCCCGCGTTTTTCATTGCTCATTTTGAGTATTTTTAGAGCTTAATATTAGTTGTTTTTAAAACCGATTTTTCACACAGTCAGTGGCTACGTATTTCAGACAATGCATTTCTGCATATAACGAGTTAATGATAAAATCATACAAATTTCAAGTTCGTTTAATATTGTTAATACGGACCCGGGCAACGCCGGGCGGGTCAGCTAGTATATTGATAAAAAGGCATTGAAAACGTAGGAATATAAAACTTTAAACATACTATTTATGTATTTTTAAATTAGCTAAAAACACACCGCAATTTTGAAACATGCCTTAAAGTTAAATCGCAATTATCCGTCTCAAGAACACAATTAAAAAAAAAAAAAATACCATGCTTTCAATTTTTCCAATTTTTAAAAACTTTTCAATAGTTCTGTGTGATTTTCGTTTAATAAATGAGACAATAAAAAAAAGTCAAATACTATTTTAACGACATTTTCCAGTATCATTTTAATAAAATTAAATAAATAAATAAAACTTTTTAATAAAACGAAGCAATAATAATTATATATTTAAAGCAAATAAAAGAGCATAGTAAAAACTTTAACTGATTGTTTATGTATTTTTAAATAAGCGAGAAGTTCCCCGCAGTTAAAAACATGCGTTATAAACCAAATCACAACACCCTACTCAAGAACGCAACTCAAAAGAGATACTTAGCTCACTCCATGTTTTTTTCGACTTTTTAAAACCTTCTCAATAGCTTTACGTGATCATTTCTAACAGTAGCATAAAAAAAATATCCTCTTCAAGGGAGCGATTTAGCAATCAAATGATACGCTTCAATTCTGTGATAATCGAGCTTAAAAGGGAAACGTTCGTGCAGGGGTAGGGGGGTTCTGGAAGAATAGGGGACGGAAGATCGTGATAATCCCCCCATCGCCATTGAGAGATGGCGATTGTATGGAATATCTCGACAAATAGGCCAGGACATTTCTTTTTTTATCATTATTATTCCTCTCCTTCATTCTATTAACCGGGACAAATAAAAGCGTTTGGAAAAGATGCGGATAAGGCAGAAAAAGAGTGAGAGAAAATAATAAAAGGCAAATCCATGATAGGGGGGGGGGGTGGAGCTTTCACCATGATTCCTTTTAGCGCGTCGACGCGTAAGCTAATCCCTTTTATACATGCGGCCGATGTGCCATGTATTTAAGGCCTATTAAAGCCTGCTATCCGTCAAGGGTCGACGGGGCCCTTACAATGAGGCCCTTGCCTGCACCCCTGCCTGTTGGTATTTACGAGCGTGAATCGTTCATATATTGTACCTAGCTCCACGCTACCTTCTGTCAGCCAGGCCTTACTATAGACAGTCAATGAATCGAAAGTTCACAAACATTGTACTTCGGATAAGATATATTGCCATGTTAGCGTTTCTACAAGAATGGATACGAGCGTGGAAAAGGGGGAAGGAAGTCAATGTTATTATCTGGGATTTCGATAGCGGTAAGAGGTGGTTTAAATGACGTCATAATAGGTTACAAACTACCGAAGAGTGTCCCATCAGGATATGTTCTATCTGTCTGCACTTTTCCTCATATTTCCTTGCAAGCCCCTCCCCGTAATTATATTCCATGGTTATAAAAAGGTTTGTCGACGATTTTATTTATAATCCGATACTTTAATGAGGTCGTATTTTGAATTTTATGAGCTAACCATATGTTTCTTCCATCCCAGAGTCTTTGAGTGAGCTGGATACTTTTATGTAAGGAAATATGATGATGACACTTTTTTTGTGTTGAGAAATTTGTGTGCTGTACTTAATATATATTCACCTCTGATAAAAAGAAAATATGGAAATCTCTTAGGCTCTTTTGTGTTCTTTGTTGTTCCTTAAAGAATGAAAAAAAAAATTGTTTACACTAAGCCGGAAATAGTGGATGAAAATTTTTGATGTAGTTCCCTTATATAAGATGTTAGATAAATCAGGCATATTTTATACATAAACCTGTATTAAAATTAATATACTTTTTCCTTATCGTAAAAATAATTAATTGACCACAAATATTCTAGACCTTTACTATATATTAATCTATTTCTTATCTCTTGGAACTATACTTAGATTTACAAAATCCCCGAAAATATAGCATTAAGTCAAATAATAATAATTAAATTCGTTTTTATAAACTACTCTACTAAACGAATGCAAATAATTTTTTAAAAAATTATCTAAAAAATAAGTTATCAGAAATTTAATATGCATTGCTTTTATTATAACTTTTGAAATTTTCATCATTGAACAATTTTACCATTTGTTTCCAATCATGTGGTGAAAACAATGCATGAAACTCAAATAACACCACCAAAATATCGTAAAGATGAATGTTGTTAAACAATGAAAAACAAAGAAAAAATAAATGAAAATAATAAGATTTTGAGAAAAATTGCATATATTATTTCAAATTCATTCACATATTATGTGCATTCAAAACACAAAGCAATAATTGTGTTATCACATGAAAGGCTTTGACATAGTTCACTCACGTTTCGTTAAACAAGTGGGCAAGTGGGATCGCAGATTGCACATAGAGTTTCGTTTAATGTTTCTTTCAAAATAACTTATCCTTTAAATAATAATTAACGAATTGTTAATATATGATTATTAAATTCTTACATCAATGGTAGTATCAACAAATATAATTTTAAAATAATTACAAAATGAAGTTATTTATTTTAATCGAATTAAAACTGTTCAAATAACATTACTTATAAAATTTCAAAAGTGCAAATTTTTCAAAATTTTAAAAAGATAGCAGAAACATAAACTGAAATGAATTTTAAATTCCTAAAACCTACAAAAATTTTTTTTAACGAAATTTAAAATGCCGAATCATTACTAAATCCCAAAAGTTTTTAAAATAGAAAGAAAATTGAATTCCAAAAGTAATTATGAATGTCAGATGAACGAAACCCTAATAATATAAACCCTTAAATTGGTAAAAAAAATACGAAATTTATTTTCATTAAATCCATCTTAATATGAAAATTTCAGTTTGCAGTATCGGGACTCGACCAAAGAAGCTTTTGTATACTAGCGAAATGCTTTACCTCCAAGATATGATGTCTACACGCAAAGCGTCCAAATTAACCCTTCGCGATGGAAGCTTTTTACGAAATGCTTAATGTTTCGTCACCGGTTTTTAAAAACTGAAATTTGTGCCTTTTTAAATCGATAAAATATTAAATAAGTCTAATGTTTTAGTAAAATTTTACTGATGAGGATAATCACGGATACTTAAGCCTTTTTGCAGCACGTATATGTGTCGCTCATCCCCAACGGGTTAAGGTTCTCTTTTAAAATGTAATTCCCAAAAAAAATCGGATTAAATTGAAAAAATTAATTTAATTAAAATAATAGAATTTTTTTAATTTTTATGATTTACTGTGTGACACAAAATTTAAAGTCTGACATACAGTTTTTGTGTACGACTCTGTGAAGGACGGACAGACAGAGGACAGAGACGAATATTGTTTCGTCAGATGAATGAATCTTTCAAAACGCTGTTTGATTTTGAAAAAGTTTGAAATCGAAGAAGTTTTTAAAAGTTATTCGATATTGAAATTGGTCAAAATATATGATTCTATAAGTTTTATAAGATCCAAGACTAGTTATAGAAATTTAATTACCATTTACAGGTATACAGTTAAGATTCTACAAATCTGAACCCCGCTAATCGGAAATTCCGGTTAATCCAAACCAATTTTATTTTCGAAAAATAAGCTTGAACAGATTAACTGAAAAAAAGTTTTAAATATTACACTAAAAAAAAAGTACTTTTTGCTACGAAATTTTTTAGGTTACAAAACGAATATGGAAAAGAAACGTAGAACTTAGAATGAAGCAAAAAATGGCAGCAAAGAATAATTTTTACTATAGAATTTAAAAAAATTACTCAAGAGTAATGTGAAAGTCATTTTGTTTCCTACCATTACATAATTATGTTTCGGTTCAAACCAGAAATTCGATATAATTTTAAAAGATACAAAGAAAAAAAAAATCGTTAAATAATAAAATTAAACTGTTCTAAATATATTTCTGGTGTGAAATCTTTTTATAAAATTTTAATCAAATTTCCAATAGTTCTAGTATTAATATAAAATAAAACCATGCTCTATAGGTCTATTCTCGTAGAAGCATCTTAAATTTTTTTCGAATATCAGTTTGTTTGCCAGTCACTATGAAATTATTTTCTAAAATTCAAAAAATATTTAATTCAGATGATAAAAAATTATTTTTTTTATCAAAAGTTTGATTTTGCAAATTATCTACAGAAATATTTTTTCTTCGCTCATCGTTAACGTGGTGACTGAACTATTTATAGATTCACTATTTTGAATTAGTTGTAATGGTAACAGATATAAATTTTCCATCAAGTGGGTGAAAAAAGTCCCGGTCAGGACTCGACAGCCAATGCTCTTCCAACTGAGCCAGCCATCCTGGAAGAATACTTGGGGGACTAATTCACCCAACTAACCTTAACGATGATACAATCTTATCTGATACTTTCGGAAAAAAAATATATCTGTTATAATTCATTTACCGATTGATTAATCGCGTTATAAATTAATCTAATATAATTTCACATGCGGCGTTTTCTGCACTTCCATATATTAACCATCGATTTTTTCTGTTGAGCTGTTCTAAAGTATCACGCCAGATTGTTTGATCTTTAAGGTTAGTTGGATGAATTAATCCTCCAGTATTCGTTCGGGATGGCTCGGTTGGAAGAACATTGGCGGCTTGAGCCAAAACATCCCTGGTTCGAATCCTGGCCTGGACTTTTTTCACTTACTTGGAAAATTTACATTTGTTATAATTCATTTACCGATTGAATAATCGTGTTTAAAATTAATGCAATGCCATTTGTAATGGGTTATTACGTGATTCCTCATTCTGATGTTCCACTGAATTATTATAAACATCGGGAGGGATTAAACAAAAAACACTATTTTTTTCCAAAAAATCCTGCTGGATTATCCAGCAAGCCGGATTAGAAGATGTTTACTGTACTTCTAAGTACTTATAACTTACATTTTCTTTTTAGCATACATCTTTTTCTTTATAATTTTTATCGAAATTTATAGGATAATCCGAATTTTATGTAATCCGAACAAGCACCAGTGCCAATTAGTTCAGATAAGAGATGTTGTACTGCACAATAGTAGATTGTAGTGTGCAGTATTCAATCATTTTAAAAAAAAACTGGTTTTATTTTATTTAAATAGAGACTTAATTCGTATTTTAAATTAGCTATTTTTATCTACTGTTGATTTGGTTTTAGAAAAGGCCAAATAGTAATATTTTCAAACATTTGTTATTTTCAGTTGAAATACATATACGTACAAATGAATACTGAAAAAGAAAAAACTTAAAAATTATTTAATTATTACGTGAGAAAAGTATTTAATGGTGAAATTTACGTCATATTTAAAATGTAGAAATGATTTTCATGCATCGCCTAAAAAACTTTTCATTTAAATATGAAACTTTTAATAAATAAAATTGCATAAAAGAAAAAGTGATCGCTAATAATATAATAATGTCGAATTACTCTGAAATCATAATGAATTAATTGGAAATTGCATCAAAAAATTGTTTATTATATGCATGTTTGGTATCTTGTGCCGTAAATTGTACAATAAAAACACAGATTAGGGATAATTTTTTTTTCACTTGAATCTTAAGGGTGTTTTTTTTTTTTTCATATTTTTTATGCAGATTTTTAGGGAGGGAAGGGGCGGGTGGAACTTATTATGCGCAGTTTTTTCTTAAATCGAGAATTTCTGTCTGGGAGCTTACTCATCATGACATTAGAACTTCCTATTGGTAACTTTTAAATTTAGTCATAAAGAAACGAGGTTCTTCCAAACAACATGATAGGAAAATGCTGTTATTGTTTCATTAAAAAGGCAAAAAAAAAAAAAAAAAAAAAGAGAGAGAGAGAGAGAGAGAGAGAGGCTCCCTCCTCTTCCCGCGCGCTCTCCGAATACACACATACACAGCCACCAAACAAATATTTGATTAATTAAAAAACAAAAAATCCATGTGTGATTTAGTGAAAGGTCGAAACATATTTTTGACTTACTGTAACTTATGGCAAACGTGTCGCATTTTTAAAAAAAATGCAACATATCGTTTATCTTTTTTTAAACTTTTTTTAAATAAAGATGCTTGACTCTGTTTTCTGTAGGGTTTTGTAGAAAAATATGCACCACTTTGAATTCAGGTGGTTATTTGAAAAGTCAATGACCCTTTATTTACTTCTCTGTAACATTTGATACGAACAAACATTGATAAGAAACAGTAGTTAATCTTATTTGACTTAAGGATCCTATCAGTTCCCAATATTTATATTTACTCTATCAACAAAACGTAATTTCCCCCAAATTTACTCGATAAAATTCCCTTTAACACAATGCAGATAAGTTCCATAAATGGTTATTAGATAAATAATAATGAGATACTAAAACAGACATCCATTTTAGCAATAAAGTAATTTTGCATTCTTGCTTCATTCAGTAAGTTAAAGCAGCTCTCAAATCCAAACTGGCTAATTTTTGATACACTTTTTAAATTGATTTTTGTTCGCAAACGCATGAAATGAACAAATACTGTTATTTAGAATCTTTGTAATCGAATGGTTTTTTCCATTTTTTTAAGGAAGACAAAATATTTATCCGGACATTCTGCTAAATTTATCGTTTTGAATTAAATTTTCATCAGCGACAGAAAAAGCAAAGGGAAAAAATCATGAGGCAACAATCGCTTATAATACAAGATGTATATTATTCATCGAACAAAAGGAAGATACGATAGTAGAGGAGAAATGACAAATCTGCGGTAGCAGGAGCAGTGAGCAGTAGCCGTTATGGTGGTGCGGAGTGCTCTTGAGAGTGGAGAGGTCTTTAAGATTTCATTTGAAAGAAAGAGTATGTTAAAAGAAAGAAATGGGTGGCAATAAAGAAGATATGAAGTTATGAGATTTCTTCTGTTTGCACAAAATTCTTCCCAATTTCCACGTGCTTTGACCGATTTTGCCCTTTTAACAAATCTGACCAAGAAAATTGTCAGCATAGATATGTAAAACTTTTTCAGAAATTCTAACATAAGGGGAGAGTGTAATAGGTAAGCACTTGTAACGAAATCTACATAAATTACAAAAGGAATATAAAAATCATGAATAAAAATTAAAACTTCATATTGAAACTCCCTTCAGAGGCATTATTTCACCATGTAAGCAACATCACAGTAGAATTTTCATTGAGAATAACAAGCTTAACTTTCAAGGCTAATTCTCAAAATGTCCTGTGAACTGTATTCATAAGATTAAGATGTAAACAAATCAAATAAAACTGAAATCAAATGAATCATGAAAGTAAATATAACTGAAAAAACTTACCAATCAAAATATATTTAACAATGAATATTATGTTTATTGTGTTTATGTGAAAAAATAATAAAGTTATTGTTGGCAAGTTAAACTGATTGCTATAATATTAACAAAAAATATATATTTATACATATATATATATTATTATAATAAAAACGAATAAAATATATAAAATAAAATAAAATATATTGTCATCTAAAATTGAAACCATAAAAAAAAGAAAAAGAAAGACAACATTAAACAATTCTTGAAAAATGCTAATATATATATATATATATATATATATATATATATATATATATAAGTTTGATAAGTTTTGTGGAAAAACATAGTTTATCTTTTAAGTTATTTTATTAACCAAACTGAAAGTTAAGGTATTTTTGTTAAGATAGTTTTGGATTATACCCATTACTTTCTTCGAAGGTAATTTTTCTTAATTAATTTTTTTTAAAGAAACTGTCGTGCTTTCTGAAGATCAGTTATTAAATCTTATAAATTGACTACGGTGTGTGCGTGTTTATTTATTTATTTTTTTTTTCATTTATTTATTTTGTGGTGAATGGTTAGAGGGAATTTTTTTCTGTATACTTTATTTTGGTTGTTTATCTGTTTTCCAATATTTATAGCCATGTCCATGAATTTAAAACATATCTTCACAATAGATGCATTTGCATGTGAGTTTGCAACCAAAATATAGAAAAAAAAAATTAACTGAATTATGAATACATTATATTATAATTCTGTTGTGCAGAATGATTCATATTATCAACTGAAATGTCCTGCATTGTTCTTAGATAGCAACCACTGTTCCAGCGAATGTCAATGCAAATCAATTAATGCAAAATCAGTTTCTAATTAATCCCTTCAATTATAATAACGAGTATATGTCACATGATGTGCTTTATGAGTCCAAAATGAGAACGGCTTATATTAGGTATATGATACATTTCACAGTTCTAAATTGGAGGACTAGTATATTTATCCCATACGTGGTACATTTTAAAATTGAAGGATAAAAACCTCAAATGAAACGTGTATTTTGAGTACAACAAATGCATCTAATGCGCAAAAAATACTAAAATTAATTTGTAAAATAACTAAGAAAACTGTGTAATAAAAATATACAAACAAATTCGTATCTGTAAAATTTAAAATGAACAAAATATGGTTTTTTATCATCGTATGTTTTTTTTTTTATATGAAACTCAAATTTAAGGCTATATTTTAGACTGTGTATTTCATTACTACATAATTTGTATATCCAATATCATTCAACCTTCATATTAATTAATTCCTTATAAGTGATTTCATTTTTTAATTTTTTTTTTTTTTTTTTTTTTTTTTTTTTTTACAAATGAGTTGTTTAACATTTTGAAATTTGGCATGGTAATCACTTAAAAGATGCAAATGCTTTCTAAGAATCTTCGAAAGAAGATTTTAAATTTAAAAGGATGAAATAATCGAAAAAGGTTCTAAAATTTTTTTTAATTATGATTTTTATGTAATCTTATGACATATTAAATCAATTAAAAAAAGTAATGATTGTAAATTGGTGGTGATAGAGACTGTTCAAACATAAACTACATTTGATGTTGGTGCCCCTATCACAAGAGAGTTGCAGGAACAAAAAACATTCTAAAATACGATTTTGGTGATACAGGCTAGAAACTTTAAATATGGCCCGGTAGTCACTTACAAAACATAAATGTCCTCTAATAACAGTCGAAAGTAAATTCGAAATTTAAAAATTGTGAAGTGGAGGAAAGCAGCGAAAAGCGTTCTAAGAAATTCTTAAATTATTAATAATTCCTAAATTAGAATTCCTATGCAATTTCAAAAAAATAATAAATCGATTATAAAGTTGTTGCGAATGAATGGGGACAACCCCGCATCCTACATGCTGCATTTTATGCCGGTACCACTATTACTTGGAATTTGCAGGAACAACAAACTTTCTAACAAGTACTTCAAAACATTTTTAAATTACATTTCTATGGAATATTAAAAAATACCAAACCTATTTCAAAATTAATGTCCACAATATAAGGGTGACAGTCCCTGTTTAAATATAAACATTTTATATTGGTACCATTATCCATTCGTAGATCGTTAGACAAGAAACTTGGAATTTGACATGAAAGTTAATTTTAAGATATAAATAAGACTACTAAGCAGATACTTTTAAAAAAATGAAAAATATCAAATGAATACTGAAATGAGAATATGAATTGAGTATAAAAGTTTCAGAATGTTTTCTAAATTATCATTTGTTTAGAATTATCTTTAGTTCGTCTTATTAAATTAAGTCTCATTTCTGCCTAATGCAGTGTAATAATGAGGTTTAATCAAATTGTGACCTAAAAGGTAATTTTTGGATTATTTGTAAATGTATATATTTTTACTATTAAAAATTAGACATACAAATATCACTTAGCATATTTCCACAATTACGCAACCAAAGCCGCAGTGTTTGCTAATTATTATTATTATTATTATTATTATTATTATTCAACATAACAATTTCTAAACGAATCGGCTTTTTTTGTTATGTATTAAAAAATGTTAAGTAGAATTTGTAAAAATGTCTATTTTTAGGTAAATTACGTATGAAATACTACCTATTGCGATCACTCCCATGTCAGAATTTCTGAAAAATTTCTGCAAATCTACACCGATCACGACCCCCAGACCCCAAAACTACGATTAATAAAATAGTTTATGCATGTATCACACAAGGTTATATACAAAAGTTTCTATCTATCTATATATATATATTTCACTTTTTATGAGCACGATAACTTCTATAATTCTGCTCAGATCTCTTCCAAACTGATACATAAAATCAAGGGGCATAAAATCTCGGTCGAGTTCGTTAATGGGAAAATAGGATCAAGGGGGTAGAAATAGAGAGGAATTTTGTGGAAATCGAAAAATCCCCATAACTTCTTTATTAAAAAATATATCGAATCAGTTTAAAATTTATATTACTTCTAAAAAATAGACCAAAAGTTTCTGCTTAACAAATTTTTGATAAAATAAAAAATGGGCTCAAGGGGCACAAAAAAATAGCGTTTTCGGGAGTTAAAAATTCATAACTTTGTCAATTCTCAAGATATCAAATCCAGCTAATTTTTTTATAAATGCTCTTAATATTATCTAAAACTTTTGTATTGACAAGTTTTTGATAGAAATAGCTCTTACTGCAGAAAAAAATTTAAAACAAAAATGGGAGTGGAAGAAGAAAAAATCCACAACTTCGTCAATTCTTAAGATATATATTCCGATTAAATTTATCATACATCTTCTCAATAATGTCTACAATTTTTATATTGACAAGTTTTTCATAGGTCCAATTCTTATATCAAAAATAAATGAAACAATAATAGGAGTTGTAGAAAAAATCTCAATTCAAAACTGCTTATATTCTCACTTATTTTGCTCTCAAACTCATCCAATTAGCAGGTTCTCTTATAGGAACTATATAATGTGTTGTATTGGTCAGTTTTGTGATAAAGGTAGGATATATTTCAAAAAATGCCGTCAAAATGGCATTGTGAGCAGAGTTTCTTGAAGCGATCGTGATTGTAAAATTGAAGAAATATTCAAATAACAAATTGCTTACTTTCAGAGTCATTTTTAAATCCATTTTTGCTCTCAAATGCTTTCAATTCACAGGTTCTCTTATTTAGAAACTGTATAATGTGCCTTATTGTCCAGGTTTTTGATAAAAGCAGAGTATATTTTTAAAAAAGCTGTGAAAGTGGGCAATTCGAACTAAATTTCCCGATTCGATCGAGATTGAAGAATTGAGGATGTATGCAAATAAAAAATTGCTTTTTTTATGACTTATTTATAAATTCAATTTTACTCTCAAATGCATTCAACTGACAGTTTCCCTTATTTAGGAACTATATAATGAGCCTTATTGGTCAATTTTTTCATAAAGTCAGAATATATTTCAAAAAATGCTGACAAAGTGGGAATTTGTGCCGAATATTGCTTAAGATGATTCTGATAAAAGCAGCTCTTACAGAAAAATGAAATTAAAAGTTATTCAAAAGCGGTCAACTAAAGTTGTCAAACAGGGTTTATCTCTAATCATATTTTATTTTTTGTTGTCGAAATGAGCACGTAACTTCGAAACATACCTCCGCCTATAGGCCAAGCCGGCAGGGATTTTTATTTAATAAGAATTTTACTTTTATTTATCAATATACTGCAAAATCTATTCCTAATTCTACTAAAAAGTGCATGCCTAAACTTTGAATAAAAGGTTGGACCTTTCGAATACACAGTTATTGAGTTTGTAACGAAAAGAAAACAAACCATTAACTGTTGAATTTTAAAATTTTATTTTATTTTATTTTATTTTATTTTCATTTATTTATTTATTTGTTATTCTTTTATGAGTCGTTTTTTCTTATTAAATTCTTTTACAGAATTTTAAAACTCAATAAGATTTATAAAATATTAAATTAATGTTTGCGATAAACGAGTTCTACTATTATCACTACACTTCTCAGGAAATTAAATCAAATAACAAAAAACCACGCTCACACCGATTTTGTCATAAAATGCCGGAGCACTTATAAAAATTATTTTGTGATAAATTGTCTTAATAAATGAATTCAAAAAATGGATAATTTAGTTAAACATGGGTAAAAATATTAAACTAAAATTCTTTATTTCAAACGACCTTGAAAATGGAGTTGGGGTTAGGGTGAAAGCTAGATAACACGAGCCTGTATGTTTGCTTTCCAATTCTATCAATAACTTAATCGGGAAACAACTTGTACAGGAATAGAATAGGGATCCTCGATTAGAGAGAGATTGGACATTGAGAAAATGTCCGCCATTTAAGTTCCAAAACAGGTGGAACGCAGTACAGCGCAATGTATTTACACCAACTTCTAACACATTTCATTTTATTAAAATCATTTAAAACTCAATTCACATGTCTTCAGAGAGTCATTTGGAACATAAATATAAGTGCATTTCCTCTTTAGTGAATAATAATTGTTATAAAATGTGTTGTTTTATTCGGATGAATTGCGAGGATAATATTTTCAATCTGCTCGGAAAACAGGCGAAATTTTTTTGGCGAAGAACTTTCCTAATTTTTTTCTTTTTTTTACGCTATTTTCAGAATAGGATTTTCTTTAAGAATTGTCTTTTTATTTATTTTCAGAAATTTTATTTATTTATTTATTGTTTGTATTAACAGCAATGCTCCTATTACTTTTTTTTTCTAAACTTCCCATTTAATAATTAAATACCAACACTCCTTGTAGGTTGTTACGTATTTTAGAGCATGATTGTAAGGAAGCAGCGCAAAAATGCACTTTGTTGAATTTATAAACAGTATACAAAATTTATATAAAATATTCTACAAAATTTATATAAAATATTATACAAAATTTAGACTATACTTTTACGCTAAGCGCAAAAAAAGAACTTTGCTAAGTTTATTTCTTTTTTTCTTTTTTTACGCTATTTTCGGAGTAGGATTTTGTTTAAGAATTGTCTTTTTATTTATTTTTGGAAATTTCATTTATTTATTTATTGTTTGTATTAGCAATGATCCTATTACTTTTTTTTCTAAACTTCCATTTAATAATTAAATACCAACACTCCTTCTAATACAATATATTTTACCTGTGTTCATATTTAAACATATATCAAAGAAAAATTAGCAGTACTTAGAAATTTATTTTAAAATAAAATATAGAATAGAAAAAGAAAAGAAAATATAGTTATATAGAAAAAATATATAGTTAAGAATTTTTATGAATGTTTTAAATATTTAAAATGTTAAAAACATTATAATATAAACTCTAAATGAAGATTACGGAAAACAATAAACAAAAGACTTAAATTGTTTTTTCATCTATCATCGCATAATTTAAAGAGAAACCAGGAAATGATTTTAGCAAGAACAATTATCTTTTATCGAAAGTGAAAGAACTCTGCTCATACGCAACATAAGCTTCAGTTGTTTACAAAAAGACTAAATTCTGCAAATAATCAAAATGATTTATAAAGCATAAGTGATAATTAACATTCAAGGACATTGTCATCAAAAACTTATTTACTTCAACAAACTTTAAATTACTTTTAAATGATATAAACATTCAAATAATAAATTTTCATTTTCAATGTAATATATTAATAATTTTTCTTGTATTTTTCACAGATTTCAAAATGTAACAACAGAGAAAGGAGCTTTTTGTGAATGCTCCGTAAATTTTTAACCAAGTTTAATATAATATTCTTTTTTCTAAATGGTGCAGTGTTTTTCGTGTCTTCATAATTTTGCGTTATAACAAGTGGATACCACATAAGGATACTACAATACGAATCTAGCGACGGCCTGCCCTGAGATGAAAACTAATTGAAGGTAAGTCAATCTTACCTGGCTTTTTTCTGTTAATAACAGTTTTTTTAGTAAAACTGATGAGGGTGTACTCATGCAATTAATATGTTATGCAAATTATCGCTAACAATTTGATTAATGAGACAGAAATAAAAACAAAATCAGGTCAGGCAGTCCATAATTAAACAATTTAGCAAACTCTAAAGAAAAAAAAAAAAAAAAAAAAACTTTTCTATAACAATATCATGGCTACTGTAAAAGACAGCACAACAATTGAAAAACTAAATGCCAATAATTACTCAAATTGGCGATTTAAAATTGAAATGCTTTTAATTCGTGAAGACTTAATTGAAGTTATTACGGAAGAGGTTCCAACCCCCATAACCACAGACTGGGCCAAGAAAGACAGGAAAGCCAGAGCGTTAATTAATCTCAGTATTGAAGATAGTCAAATAGTACACGTTAAAAATCTGAATTCGGCGCGGGAAACATGGGACACTCTAAAACAAATTCATGAGAGATCCAATCTCTCCAGCAAGCTGTACTTATTAAGAAAACTGTACAGCACAAAACTAAATGAAGGTGGTAACATGATAGCCCACATTACTAAAATTCTAGAAATTGTGGATAAACTATCTGCCATAGGAGAAAACATCACAGATTCCCATATTTCCGCATTACTATTGTGTTCACTTCCCCCTTCTTACGATACATTAGTGACGGCTCTTGAGGCCCGTCCAGAAACTGAACTTACAGTACTATTTATAAAAAATAAATTAACGGATGAATATATCCGTCGAACGGAAAGCTCTGAAAATTCAGAAAATAACACCAGAGCATATAAAGCTCAAGGAAAATCTGTCAACTCTGATCATAAAAGAATGAACAAATATTGTTCACACTGTAAAATGAAAAACCACACAAATAAAGAATGTTGGTTCCTAAAAGGAAAAAATAATAACACTTACACTCAAAACAAGCAAAATAAAACTAAAAACCATTCCACTTCGCTATGTTTTGAAGAAAACACTGAAGGCAGAAAAAATGCTGTATATGAAAAAAATGATGTAGCCTTACTTACAGAGCAACCTGATAATAAAAAAACCTTTATTGTAGATAGCGGAAGTTCCAGCCATATCGTAAACTCAAAAGAAATGTTTACAAAAATAACAAACAATGTTGAAACAAACGTCACTGTAGCAAACGGTAACAAATTGATTTCATATGGATCAGGTGAAGTTGTTATTCAAACCGGAAAAAATAATAAACAAGTAACACTAAGGGATGTTCTGTTCGTACCAGATATTGAAACCAATCTGTTATCAGTTAGCAGGGCAACAAAAAACGGATGCCAGGTACATTTTGAAAGGGATAGGTGCAACATTACACACAAAGGTGAAATAATACTCCAAGGTAAATTAAAAAACAATTTGTATGAAATACACGTAAATGAAGATGAAAATAGTAGCTACTACACAAATGTAACGTATAATTGCACAAATGCAAATTGTATAGATTTATGGCACAGAAGAATGGGCCATAGAAATTACGACACAATAAAAAACATGGTGTCTAAAGAATTAGTAAGCGGTGTAACGATAAATAAATGTAAACACAACAATGTATGTGAGGTATGCATTCAATCAAAAACAAACGAAACACCATTCCCAAAATCAGGAGCATATAGAGCCAAAGAAAAACTAGAATTAATTCACACTGATGTATGTGGCCCTATAAACACACCCACTATAGGGGGGAAAAGATATTTCATCACTTTCATCGATGACTTTTCGAGGTTTTGTATAATTTACCTAATGTCAAATAAGAGTGACGCGTTTGAAAAATTAAAAGAATACATCGCTACAGTTAAAAATAAATTTGGTAAAATGCCAACTGCGATCAGATCCGACAATGGCGGCGAATATATAAATGACGAAATTGAAAAGTACCTAAAGTATAATGGCATAGAACACCAACTTACCGTCCCATATTCTCCAAGTCAGAACGGGGTTGCAGAGAGAAAAAACAGGTCGCTTCTGGATATGACTAGGAGCATGCTAAACGAAGCAAATCTCCCACATAAATTATGGGGAGAGGCCATATGTACCGCAAACCATTTGCAAAATCGACTGCCTTCTAAATCCATCAACACCACACCATATGAACTTTGGCTAGGTAGAAAACCAAACATAAAATATTTAAAGGTTTTCGGCTGTACCGCATATGCCTATATACATAAATTTAAACGAGGAAAACTTGATAATAGAGCAGAAAAGGGCACTTTCGTCGGATATGACAATCGCTCTAAAGGGTACAAAATCTACACCAGTGATGGAAGAGTCATACTAGCTAGATCAGTAAAATTTATCGAAAACAAAATAGATAACGCAAACACTAATGAAAATACAAACACAAATGATTCAAAGTCTGAAATCAAAAAACAGGCTCAGCAGAAAGAAAAAAATGTAATGGAACTAAATCTAACACCAGAAAACATCGATACGGATACACCATCCACATCTTTACAAACACAACACGTTAGAAGATCCGAAAGGGAAAATAAAGGAGTACCACCGGACAGATTTGCTTATGCAGTCCGGCACAATCCAATATATGAGCCCAAAAGTTGGCAAGAAATGATAAATCTTGAGAACCCACACGAAAAAAGGAACTGGATCGATGCGACGCGAGAGGAAATAAATTCACTTAAAGAAAACAAAACATGGACATTAGTGCATCCACCACAAGGAGCTAAAGTAATCGGATCAAAATGGACATTTAAAGCAAAATATGATGAATTTGGAAAAATAAAAATATACAAGGCTAGGCTCGTAGCTCAGGGTTACGGACAAAAATACGGGATAGACTATGACGAAACATATGCGCCAGTGGTGTCACACACGACACTCAGAAGCTTTTTAACTGCCGCAGCATATCATAAGTTAAAAATACATCACATTGACATTAAAACAGCTTTCCTACATGGAGAACTGGAAGAAGAGGTATATATGTCTCAGCCTGAAGGATACATAGACACAAAAGAACCTTTCAAAGTGTGTAGACTGGAAAAGGCAATTTATGGCCTAAAACAAGCAGCACGAGCTTGGTATATAAAAATTACCCAAACACTTAAAGAATTAAACTTCACACAAAGTACAGCAGACACTTGTTTATTCATACAAAAACAAGGGGAAAATAGTATTTACATCATAGTGTATGTCGATGATATACTCATTGCAGGAAATGATGACCAGATAAAAGATATAATAAATAAATTGAAAACAGAATATACTCTTGAAGATTTAGGAGAGATAAACAACTACCTCGGAATAAAAATAGAAAAAACGCAGAATGGATTCAAACTGAATCAAACTGCAAAGATAGAAGAAGTAGCAAAAAAATTCAACTTAACAGAATCTAAACCATACAGCACTCCAATGGAGGTAGGATTTCAGCGATTAAATGATGAAGGTAAACAAATGCCAAACAACACGAAATACCGTCAAGCAATAGGTGCATTGTTATACATCGCCACGATTTCAAGACCAGACATACTTGTAGCTGTAAACATTTTAAGCAGAAAAAACGAAACCCCCTCCGAATCGGACTGGAAAGGAGTGAAAAGACTTATAAGATACCTAAATTCAACAAAAAATCTAAATTTGGTAATCAGCACACAAGAACCACCGATCTTGGAAATATATAGTGATTCGGATTGGGGGGGTGATTTAAAGACAAGAAGGTCAACTACAGGAAATTTATTCTTACTAGGAAAAAATCCTATAATGTGGATCACGAAAAGGCAAACCTGCATTGCACAATCCTCTGCAGAAGCAGAGTTTGTAGCAGCGGCCAGTGCTACGCAAGAATTGACGTGGTTATTAAAATTATTAGAAGATCTTGGCGTACCACAACAATTGCCAATTACTATTTTCGAAGATAACATCTCTTGCATAAAGATGACAGAATCTGGAAAATACTCCAACAGAACGAAGCACATTGATATCAAGTATCATGTAATTAAGCAGCTTAAAGAAAACGGAATAATCCAACTACATTATTGTCCAAGCAAATCAATGATTGCCGACATCCTTACGAAGCCGGAACCCAAACCTGAATACATAGAAAATAGAAACAAACTCAAACTACTGGATAATCTCCATTAAGAGTTTAAGGGGGGGTTTGTTAAAAACATTATAATATAAACTCTAAATGAAGATTACGGAAAACAATAAACAAAAGACTTAAATTGTTTTTTCATCTATCATCGCATAATTTAAAGAGAAACCAGGAAATGATTTTAGCAAGAACAATTATCTTTTATCGAAAGTGAAAGAACTCTGCTCATACGCAACATAAGCTTCAGTTGTTTACAAAAAGACTAAATTCTGCAAATAATCAAAATGATTTATAAAGCATAAGTGATAATTAACATTCAAGGACATTGTCATCAAAAACTTATTTACTTCAACAAACTTTAAATTACTTTTAAATGATATAAACATTCAAATAATAAATTTTCATTTTCAATGTAATATATTAATAATTTTTCTTGTATTTTTCACAGATTTCAAAATGTAACAACAGAGAAAGGAGCTTTTTGTGAATGCTCCGTAAATTTTTAACCAAGTTTAATATAATATTCTTTTTTCTAAATGGTGCAGTGTTTTTCGTGTCTTCATAATTTTGCGTTATAACAAGTGGATACCACATAAGGATACTACAATACGAATCTAGCGACGGCCTGCCCTGAGATGAAAACTAATTGAAGGTAAGTCAATCTTACCTGGCTTTTTTCTGTTAATAACAGTTTTTTTAGTAAAACTGATGAGGGCGTACTCATGCAATTAATATGTTATGCAAATTATCGCTAACATAAAATTTATAAATATTTGTATATTGTAAGTACTGCATTATATGTACAAATTCATTGTGTATTTTGTTCTCCATAAGAATTCTCTAAACTACAAACAAAATTCATCGCTAACAACGGACGCCAAATAAGAAAACTCGAAATTTTTACACATTTTCCTTATTTACTACATAAAAATTTAAATCACAATCAGATCTTAAATATAAAAAAAATAGCAATAGAAACAAAATTCTTTTCTTTTCTTTTTTGTTACTTATTTTGATCGTTGTTTTTATAATGGAACGGTTTAAAATTGACTGAATATGTTATAATTGAATTCGAATAATTAAAAAAAGAAAAAAAATGTACTAGTTAAAAAGTAATCTGTTATGAAGAGCATAGTGTTTATTAACAGTTAATCACGTTTTGCTATAATATTTAACTCATTCTATCATTTAAAATTACAAATATTCATAGAGCGTAACAGTGACATATGCTGAGGATGGAACTTAAATGACGGATTTGTGAAAACTGCCGGTGCGGTAATGTCCAATCTCTCTCTTATCTAGGATCTCTAGAATAGAAGCACACCTTTTCCGTTTTTTCACACATTTTTTGGTAATGAAGTTTAAATAAGGGATACATAAAGACAAAGGTTTCCTTTAATAGTCATAACAACATGTGTAAAAAAATCCCCCCCCCCTCCTCCCTGAAATGGCAGTCTTTAAAGAAACTAGTAAACCCCAACCAAACATTTTGTGTATTATTTTCGCCACAATTTTTTACACTCCATGATGTCATCCCACTTTTCTCTTTATCTACAGCCTACGAAAAATGGGACCTTTCTGACAAGTAAAAATAATAATGATCAAAATTAGTTCTGTCAAATTCTACAGATCTTTTGGGGACACCTGTATAGTTCAGAAAAGTTATTGGGGGAAATTTTGGGATTTAGGTTTTATATTGAGTTTTGATTTTATTTAAATAAAAATGAAATGATATTAATAGAAATAGAGAAACATTTTATTCAGAATCAGGAAAAAAATAATAAGCGAAATGTGTTTGTTAGACATTTTTATATTAAAACATGTGTAAAGAAACATGTCTATGATGAAATCTTGCATTTAATGTTAAAAGTTTTATGGTCCTTGAAAAGAATACAATAGAGTTCTAACAGATTTTGTAACTACTTATATAGAAAGCTGTCTAAAATGGAATATGCTATTACGATAGGTTAGCTTATACACTTATTATTATTATTTTAATCTTTATTAATTGCAAGCTCAGTCACGCTCTGACATGCATTACTTAGGACAATTTTTCTTCTTTAAAATAATATATGTCTGCTGATAAGGATCAATGAATAGATTAGGATTTAAACTAATGTTTACGATGGCCAAGTTCTACTATTATCACTACACCTTTCAGAAAATTAAATCAAATAGCAGACAACGACGCTCACACTAAATTTGACATAAAATGCCGCGACACTTATAAAAATTATTTTATGATAAATCGTCTTAATAAATTAATAAAAAATGGGTATTTTAGTTAAATAGTGATAAAAATATTAAACGAAGATTCTTTATTTAGAATGACCTTGAAAATGGACTTGAGGTTAAGGCTAGATAACACGATTCTGTATATTTGCTTTCCATTTGTATCAGTAACTTAATTGGGAAACGACATGTACAGGAATAAAAGCCCGCCTTTTTCGTTTTTGCACACATTTGTTTTTGTTTTTTTTAGTAATGAAGTTTAAATAAGAAATGCATAAAGACAATGTTTTTTTTTTTTTTTTTTTTTTTTTTTTTTTTTTCTTTAATAGTTATTACGAATGTGCAAGAAATTTTTTTTCCCGAAATGGTAGCCTTTAAAGAAACAAGTAAACATTGACCAAACATTTTGTGTATTACGTTCATCTGAGTTTTTGACACGCCATGATGTCATCCCATATTTCCCTTTATTTACAGAATTCGAAAAATAGGACCTTTCTGACAAGTAATAAAAATAATAGTTTTCTCAAATTCTACTATTCTTTTGGCGACACCCTGTATACTTCAGAAAAGTCATTGGGGGAAATTTTTAGGGTTTGGGTTTTATATTGAATTTAGATTCTATTTAAATAAAAATGAAATGATATTAAAGAAATGGAGCAACATTTTATTTAGAATCATGAAAGAAATAATAAGCGTAATCTGTTTATCAGTCATTTTTATGTTAAAACCTTTGAAAACGGAACCTATCTATGATGAAATCTTGCATTAAACGAAAAATTGTTAGGGTCCTTCTGAAAAGAATACAATAGATTTATAACAGATTTTGTATCTACTAGTATGGAAACAGAGCCTCATTAAGGTTGTGCGGAGCCCAGCACCTTATTGGAAACCTCTCACAGCGAAACAGTTGCTATATTTTTGAGGCGAGAAGGATTATAGGAGAGATATTATTAGATATTACGATACAATTGCAAGTTAACCAAAATATATTTTGGTTTTTGAGAAAATAATTGCAAAACTTGCTATTTTAAGATTTATTTTTCTAAATCATTTTATTCAATTTGGGGGACCCAGCAGCACTGGGCCCATGGCCTTGGCCTAGTTGGCCTGTGCAGTAATCAGGCCCTGTATATGAAAACCTGTCTAAAATGGAATATGCTATTACGACAGCAGAGTTTAATTATTTTTAATCTTTATTAATTGCAACCTCAGTTACATTCTGATATGCATTTCTTATGGACAATTTTTCTTCTTTAAAGTAACAAGGAAGAACCCGTCGAATTTCGACAAAAAAAAATATGTAAGAAGAAACTGTTTCATTAATTTATAATAATCCTACAAAATTAGTTACAATTAAAAATGCATCTTATATTGGTAAGTCTAACTAAAATTAGTAAGTGCAAATGATATTTAAAATAAAGTTAACAAAATATTATTTCCATCAAACTCAGTTTTAGAAATTATTAAAATTAAACTTTAATCATAATTTAAACAGTAAAATATAATAAAGATCTATTATTATGTCAAAGTTGTCTATTAAGGCTCTTATGCTTAGTATTCCAAAATGAAAAACAGCAAAATTTATTTCACTATGACTCAATCATAGAATTTCCCTTCTAAAAACCCGATATCGATTTCACTATCTAAAAATTTACATATGCATCTCTCACATCCATATTTTCCTTTTATATATATATATTTTATTTATTTATTTATTCAGATATTCTTGTTTCACTATTTTTTTTTTTTTTTTTTTTTTTTTTTTTTTTTTTTTATAATTCAATTCTATTCAAATCCTTCGTTTTGGTTTATTGTTTTATTGATAAAATCTATTGGTGAATTTTGTCTACTTTTAATGGTACTATATATATATATATATATATATAATTTAAATTTAAAACTTGAAGTCTAGATTGCTATTAGCTGGAAGCAGATACTAAATTGTTGATATTCTGCATAGTACGCATTTTATTTTCAATTTTTTAACTTTTTATAAGAAAATGGTAACGAAAAGACACAATAATCCCTTTTTTCCCCCTTTTTACTTTTAGCAGAAATGCAGTGCTTTTGTTGCCACGATTACAAAAGCGTTATTAAAAACTACAAAATAATAATAATAATGATACCTCAAAAATAGATACAGTTTTCAAACAAATTGCATTTAAAAGCACATTTTTTTCCCCTATACGATGGTTTAAAAACTGAAAGTGTGGGACGTTTAGAGGTTTAAAAATTTTCAGTAGCGAAAATTGCAAAACTGAAATTTCTTTTCAAATTTCAAAATTTTGCCATTCGTAAAATGACGCATTACTTTATGCACAGATACGCTTGGCCTTTATAATATAGATATATGTCTGCTGATAAGGATCAATGAATAGATTAGGATTTAAACTAATGTTTATGATGGATGAGTTCGATTAGTATCACTACACCTTTCAAGAAATTAAATCAAATAGCAGACAACTACACTCATACTAAGTTTGTCATAAAATGCAGTAACACTTATAAAAATTATTTTATGATAAACTGTCTTAATAAGTGAATTTTAAAAATGGGTAATTTAGTTACATCTTGATAAAAATATCAAACGAAAATTCTTTATTTAGAATGACCTTGAAAATGGAGTTGGGATGAAAGCTAGATAACACGGGCCTGTATGTTTGCTTTCCAATTCTATCAATAACTTAATAGGAAAACAACATGTACAGGAATAGAAGCGTACCGTTTTCGTTATTGCCCACATTTTTTGGTAATGAAGTTTAAATAAGAGATACATAAAGATAAGGGTTTCCTTTAACAGTCATAAGAACATATGCAAGAACACCCCCCCCCCCCTCCGAAATGGTAGCCTTTAAAGAATCCAGTAAACCTTAACCAAATATTTTGTGTATTACATTCGCGTCAGTTCTGGGTACTCAACGATGCCACCCCACTTTCCCTTTGATCAATAGGCTTTCTGACAAATAATAATAATAATAATCAAAATTAATTTTCTCAAATTCTACAATTCTTTTGGAGGCATCCTGCATACTTTAGAAAAGTTACTGGGGGATATTTTTGGACTTTAGATTTTATATTGAGTTTAGTTTTTATTTAAATAAAAATGAAATGATATCAATAGAAATTGAGCAACATTTTATTTAAAGTCATGAAAGAAATAATAAGCGTAATGTTTTTGTTAGACACTTTTATGATAAAACCTGTGAAAACGGAATCTGTCTATGATGAGATTTTCCATTAAACGGAAAGTTTTTATGGTAGTTCTGAAAAAAAAATACAATAGAATTATAACCTATTTTTGTACCTATTAATATGAAAATCTGCCTAAAACGAAATATGCTATTACGACCGCAGAGTTTACTCTAATTATTTTTAATCTTTATTAATTGCAACCTCAGTTACATTCTGATATCCATTCCTTATGGACAATTTTTCTTCTTTTAAATAATATATGTCTGCTGATAAGGATCCATAAATAGATTAGGATTCCAGGGTAGCAATAAACCTATTGTTGAATAGCGTCAAAAAATATTAATATAAAGTCGATCCTCAATGGCAAAATTTATGACGTTTACATAAAATAACGTGAATGTTATCTAACCACTTCTTGCTTTCATCAGGCTATCCAATTCTCTTTCGCATTATCACTGGGAGCCGGCTTGAACCGTTCGTTTCTTTCTGTGGCTACACCCTACCACTGACTTCCACACAATGAAGAAAACGTGGGTGTTATTTAGCAGAGAAAAATTGTGTTCTTATCGCAACGGCCCATACGGAGAGGGTGGTCCAGAACAGAAAAAGGGCTATCATCACGTGATCCCCAGGCCACGCGACTCTTTTTTATTGAGTGTCCCTACGGTTCATTAGTCGCTATTTCTGCTGTCCAAAGTGATATCCCAAACCGCCACTGGCCCCCACCCCCTTGTCATTGTTCCGCCACTTGGGCGAGACGCTGCTTACAGCGATTGGAAGAGGAAGAGAAAAGATCTGCCAATGAGAGAACGAGCGTAGATCCCGCCCACCCCTCTGAAACGACTCTTTACTCCGTTTCATTCTTCAGGCAGTCATTGGTATTTAGCAGCTAGTTTTCACTGGCGGGCAAATGCGAGGTGAAAGTTTGTGACAAGTCCATAAAAATTGGCGCTAAAACACCGCGCGCGCCCCCTCCTTTTTTTATCAGTTTTTAAGATAATATGGTAATTATTCCTAGTGTTATGATTCGTGGCAAGAAAATGATTTACCTATAAGTTTAGATTGTTTATTTTGGTGGTCCAAATACTTTGAAACCACCAAGCAACTAATAAACAAACCTTGACGTTGTACTGTCATCATGCTCGAATTTAATACGCCGGCAACGACAGCGGCCAGTTCCATGCTCTCCATGCTCAACATAAATATGGAGGCATCCAGACAGAACTTTTTGCTTGGAAGTCCTCCCTTGGCAGCTCTACATTCTATGGCAGATATGAAGCCTAATGGGATGGCTTCGCCTTATCCTAGTAGTCAGACTTTGAAACCATCACCGACATGTTCCTCCGGTACACCACATGGCATCAACGATATTTTGGGAAGACCTGTAGCCACATCAGCTCCTTCAATAAGCACGACTTTAGGTGCTTTGCCAAGATTAGGCCTGGGAATGAGTGCGGCAGGCATGTACTTTGGGGGACCTAAATTAGGACTAGGGGACTTGCCAGGTAGGCCACATATCTACTGGCCGAATGTTTTGCAAAGTCAAGCCCTCTGGAGGGATAGATTCGCGTCAGCTGCAGGTGAGTCAAAATACTTTCATATCATGTTTGGAACTTGCTTTATAAATGTCTTTTGTAAATCAAATTAATTCTATATATCTCTCTCTGTATATAACTTTTAGTAAATTACTTTTAGCTCATACTAGCTTACTAAAAAATGTGCTTTTTTCATTTTTCTACGCCATAAAATTTTCATCAAAGCACTTAATGTAATTTAGGGCTATTTCTCATACTACATTATTTGCACATTTTTAAAAAGCTCACAATAAAGTAATGTGTATTGGACCAAAATAACATTCATGGAAAATAACAAAACTAACTTAATTGGAAAATAATTACTTCGTCATTATTCATAAGTCGTTAAAGTTATCGACAAATCAAACATTTATTTCATGTAAAATAATGACAAGTAATGAATCTTTTAAAAACTTGTAAATAGGCCTTTGCAGTTACTGTCATTTCATAAATTAATATATAGTTTCTAAAATTTTACGAATATAATCTATTTAATCTTCATTTACATAAAATGTAATTTTTTTTAATTATTTAATGTTATATTATAAAATATAGATTTATTTGCTTATTTTCATATCGTATAATATATGTTTAGCTATATATTTATAAACATTTGGTACTAAATCTAAATAAGAGTTGCAACTAACTACTAAAAAATACTACAATAAACTAAACAACATTTAAATTGGTCATAAAAAACGTAAATAAAAATTGTACAATTTGCCACATTAAAATGTTTATTGTACATTCTACTTTCTGTATAATAAAATAAAATTAATCATAAGCTATATTGCTGTAATACCAGTTTTCAGTAAAAGCTAATCATTATATATTTAGTGTTAATCATTATTTATAGGAGTTGTACTAATGACGCAAAATGTATAAAATAAAAAAATCTATGTACATATAAAAAGAAACCGAAACCAAATAAAATCTTGGCATTCTCTAAAATTCGATATGCAGAATTATATTCGCTATGCAAATAAATGTTCTTAATGAAATAATCAAACTTAGAAAATATTCGAAAAAAAATTAAATCTATGTCTAAAAAGGCATGTTTAAATGAAGCTGTTATTAATGCATTTAATTTCAAAAGTTATTCTTAAACTATAATTCTACATAAGTACTGGCATGTTTATGAAAAGCAGCTGGAAATTAAAAATATAGTATCGTTAATGTAATTTATTTCATCATTTTGAATTGTTGATGATGACTAAAAACTATTAAAAGAAAGACAAATGTTTATTTCATTCCTTATAATTATCACTAATCTGAGATCGCAAAAAATGCCACACGAGCTATTTTGAAAAAAAAAAAACAGGAAATATTTAGTAACAAATATTAAATCATAAACTGACCAAATTAAGTTTGTTTTATAATTAAACTGTGCATTGCAATAATATTTTTAATTAAGTTAATGAAATGGAAAATAGTATGATATACTTTGAGGGGCAATAAGAAGTAAATTCCGTCGTATTAAATTCAAATAAGAACTGGAAGATTATAAAATTTGATCAAAAAAATGTTCGTTTTATTACCAAATTTAAGCTTTCAACTTATGCTAAACAAGAAAATTAGCAAATTTCCATTAAATAATTAAAAATATACTGAATGAACATCCCACAATGATAATTTTACATTTCTAAACTGGTAGGATACAATTGACACTAATTATAGTTCGATATTTAATTCTTTCTTTAAATTTTGAATTTATAAATTACATTATTAATTATATTATTTTTTAATTTATTTATACTTTCCTATTAACTTTCCTACACGTTTAAAAAAAAATTACTTTATCTTCAAAAAAAAAAAAAAAAAAAAAAAAAAAAAAAAAAAAAAAAAATCTGTCATACTCCTATCCAGTACTTTTTTTTCTAATTAATTCAATAAACTCAAAAAGAAAAAATAAAACATTATCACTTGTTTTGTTGAACGAAAGCTAAGTCATTTAAGATAAATAAAAGATAATAACTTTGAGAGTCGCAACTTTTTTCCCTAAATGTGTAGTAAACAATGTGAATTAACCAAATTTGTTTATGAAAAGTAAGAAAAAAACGCAAAAGTTTTTGCGATGTCTCAAAATTTTTCTCTTTGTATTCTCCGTTGCATTTGATTTCACTTGCAATGTGTTTTTATATTAGACATTCTATATTTGTTTCTTTATGTTTGTAAAAGCAAAGTTCTTGTTAAATTCAATCTCTCTCAATGCAAGTTCAATTGTAATAATATTAATAATTTATTATTTTTAAAAAGGGATATTTCATTTTTCCTTTCCAAAAAAATTATTATAACAATTATACTTTTTTTCCTTTTCTAAAATTTTTTCTAATTAATTTCTAAAATTATCTAGTATATAATGTTCTGTATTTTATAATGAAATCCACATTTAAAAGTTATATTTTAAAAAAAGTATAAAAATGCTTTAAAGTTGGGGATAGTAAGTTTTTATTATTATAGTCCTACTTATATTTATTATTATTATTATTATTATTATTATTATTATTATTATTATTATTATTATAGAGTTGAATGAAGAGTTGCTTAATCCCCATTTTTCTTTACTTAACTTCAAAAGTTTATTTGTATGCACTTCAAATTTTAAGGATAAAAAGCTTTTTTTTAAGGGGGGGACGGAGGGGAGATATTATGTAAGAGATATTGATATGTTAATGTCTACTCCCATCTTTTCCATATTTTAAAATTACCTGGGGAAACTATATGAGAATCTCCAACATTTTCTTACATTAAATTGAGATTTTTTTTTTCTCGTATAGGAAATAAACAATAATGTACTCATCTCTTGTATATGTTTATCGGAGAAAAACAAAAAATTTAAAATCTAAAACCTTTTTTATTTATTTATTTATTTATTTATTTATTTATTTATTTTATTTATTTATTTATTTATTTATTTATTTGAAAATGAAAATAATCACAAATATTATAATTTCTTTTTTTACTTGTTGTAAATAATCAAAATTAAAAAAAAGAAAAAAAAACGAATTAAAAGTTAGTTTAATTAATAATTACAAATATGTTACTACATATTATAATTCATTTTATAAGTTTTCTTTGTTATGGGTAATAATTTCAATGGCATATTAGATTTAAAAATAGTGTTTCTAGTATTTCTATTAATTTTTCATTAGAAAATGATAAAGATCATTTAAAAAATGTATTCAAATGATCAAATATATATCATAGAGGAGAAACCAAATTATTTGATACCCAAACCAAAACTTGATATTACCATTTTTATTACTTTCATATCTTTCTAAATAAGTATATTTGCGAAAATTACGTAATGCCCATTAAGCGAAAGTAAACATCCGTTTTAATTTACGCCTAAACACATATACAGTAAGCTTTGTGTAAGGCGGACTCAGTTTATTTTGGAAATCAGTCTAACTTGATAAAATTATCAAGAATTGCAAATCCGTATACATAAAAAAAAATTTGTCTAAGGCAGATTATTTTCTACTACGGAAAGTTTTTCCGATCCCGATCACTTCCGTCTTAGACAGAGTTCGTTGTATATGAAATACTCGGATGTAAAACATGGTGATCGAATTTTTTTTTTCTTCTGATTTTCATGTAAAACAAACTGCACCTTTATAACCTTTTAAAAGTAGTTTTTTATGCCCTAATAACAAAAGTTAAGTTTTAGACGTAAATTCCATTAACAAAGAAGTCTTTGAACATAATTCCAATAAAATAAAATGTATCAAATAAATAAATAAAAATGAGTAAATAGATTGTTGCACATCATTTATTTGAAAAATTAGCCTCCTGTTTTAGAACACAAAACTTTTGCTTGCCTTTTCTATGGAAAATTCTAATTGTGAATACTTCGAAGCTTACATTTAATTTATTTACTGCCTTCGGACTCTTCATTTATAAATAGAATGTCACAGTTTAAAAAACAACTTAATATTCATGTCTTGTAAAATACTGCTTCAAGTCTTGGGGTGGGGAGGTTGAATTGGTGTTATTACTATGCTATTGCAGATGTAGAGGGAAAATTATTACTTAAAATATAGCAATTGGATTTGTGTAATATTCCACTTAGCTATCATACAAACGTTTTTGTTGACATCGAATTAAATTAAGAAAAAATATTATCAAAAAAGACAAAAGTCACTGTTTTATATAATTTATTTCTTATAAAAAATTTTGAATACATAAATTTTTAAAGCGTTATTTATTCTATTGGGAAACAAAATGTAAACATTTTCAAATTATTTCATTGTCATTTTAATAGTCTTATCAAAAATGACTTTTAAAACACTAAATAAAAAGGAAAAAAATAAAAATAAATGTAATTAATTTTAAATATGTTTAATTAAGTAAACGTTTTCCTTTATTCAATAGGCTAAATTTTATTTACAATTTATTTCTAGAAAAGACATATTTCTGCAATTTTTGATTGAGAAAAAAAAATAATGAGAAATGAGATATAGCCGATGTGGACAACGAAAATTGAATGTGCACATTGCACTGTAAATTCAAAATTGAAAATATGTGATACATTGTTTTTATTAAAAAATATATGTATTGATATTAAAATCTAATGACAAATTTTTAGCGTTATTAAAATCTAATATGATTTTTTATGAAGCATTAAAGGTTAAAAAATTTTAAGAAGTATTTTTACTCTGTGAATTTTTTGAATGCTTTAAATTACTCAATATTTTTCTTCATATAGTACAATTTTCTTTAATAACAAAATTATACATACAATATTTATATATAATGAATGAGTAAGCGAGTGAGCATTATACATTTTTCAAGAAAATTTTCTAAGTAATTTTTTTACTTAATTTTCATTCATTAAACAACTACATATAATTTTGTATTAATCTTTAAATGCAAAAAACTGTTTTTAGAGTTTTAAAATTAATATTTTAAGGGCAAAATATTTGATTATTTAATATTGTTAATTTTTCTATCCTCTGACTTTTTTTCTTCAAAATTTTAAATTTACAGATGAATATTGTGAATAATTAAATAATAGTATTTGAAAATTTTACTTTTAGTTCTACTCCATTTTTCCTATGTATTTTCGTAAAATTATTTACCGAGTAATTTTAAATTTCTGATATCATTTTGCTGGACACACATTTATTTTATTATCTTTATATATAATTCATTAATTTTCTCTTGCAACCACCGTTGTTTGCAATGTATATATACATATTTATATATATAATTTTAAATTTAATACATATTATTAAATTCGAAACATATAATTATAATATTACATATAATTAAATATATATATATATATTTATATGTATAATTTTAAATTTAAAAAAATAGATATTTATCAAAAAAAAAAAGTTTTGAAACTGAAAAAGAAGAATATACTGGTTTTAATATTATTGTAAGTTACCCGACAATAAATAGAAACAGTAACTATTATAATGATTGCCATTATTGGACCGAGAAGATTAGCAAAAGTCATAATGCGAAAATTACACTTTATTTGCACCACCCTCTTTATTGAAACAAATTTTAGTCTCATAAATTAATTAATTTAATTAATGGCTTCTATATTGAATAAAAAATGTGGCAGGAGCGACTGGGTTAAACATCGGAGACTCCCTTCTTTACTCCCTTTGGTTTTAAAACCAGAATTGCAATTTTGATGAACATTCATTCATATAAGCATAAGTGCTGAATCTATAAGTTCGTAGTCGATCTCTTCATTACTTTGGAAAATTCAAGTTTTAAACTGTTTATTTTCTTTCATAATTTTCGAAATAATAAATCTTATCATAAAAGATTTTTAGAATGCTTTTGTCTCTGTATGTGTTTTATAGAAGGATATAGCAGAGATAAAATATTTCCGAGAATTTATACACATTAAGCTATTATTGTAGCCATTTAAAGCTTTTTAAGTAATTTAAATTATTTCTACTATTTGCTTAAGTGGGTGATCTTTTGAACCTGTTTGTTTTATTTCTTTTTGACATTATTAAATGGTTGTATGAAAGAAGATGATTTAATCAATGCAATTTTTGTGGTAAAACTTTATTTGTTATTGTTGTTTTATTTTAAGAAGAAATTAAATGTTATTGTCTATTTCATTTTGTTTAAACTGTTTTTTTTTATGCTATTTAAAAAAGTGTTTGCTATAACAGTGGGATTAGATTAGCAAAAAGTTACTCATTTTAACAAAAAAATAAATAAATAAATAAATAAAATGCCATGACATTGTAAAAATACAGTGACCATTGAAATGACCATTCACTTATTATTATTATTATTTTTTTTTTGTTATTATTATTTTATTTATTTATTTATTTATTTATTTTTACATTACTAAAATTCGATCACTAATTTTATAAAATAAAATAGCGAGTCAATTATAAAATATGTATTGAATTTGATACATTTTTATCATAACTAATGTATTGAAAAACATTAACAGAAAAAAATAAATTAAAAAATTGCAACTCTCATACTTTCAAAGGACAATTCACGGAGCTATATAGAAGTATTCTATTACTATGGGGAAATTTATACAGTAAAAAGTGTTTTTCGCATAGTTATAATCGTATGAAATTTACACTATACTTTGCAGAATATTCTAGGGATATCTAAATATATACTTTAAGCCCAAAAAAATAGAATAAAAATAAAATAAAATAAATATATAAAATAAAAAATTGTATTTTTGTAAATTGAGGGATATTGTGTCCACTTAATATATTTTTCATTTCGTTTGCTGTTTAATGTAAATTATGATTCACTTTTATTTGTAAATCACATCATAGTTTCATTTGAAATTATGCTTTTAGCAGGCAATTTTTAAACTGAGAATTTATGTATGCACATTTTAAATAACATAACATAATGAGTGTCAATTATGATAGGTATAATAATATAGTATTTTTTATTAGTTAATAATATAATAGTATTGTAGTATAGTAGTATAGTATTTGTTTATAGTTTGGCATTTTTTCCCATTAAAACCAGACACAATATATATAATATATAAATTTACTTTTTCAAAGCGGGCAAAATTTTTCTTTCACCCCCCCCCCCCCCTCACACACACACACACCCTTTTTTCTGAAACAATTTTTCACCCTTAGATGTTTCAGACGTTTTTCCCAATCATCCTAATCACATAGGGAGTGGAAATAGAATCTTACTAAACATTTAACTTTCATAAAATTTTTAAAGGCGATGATTTAATGTACCCCCAAAGTTTGCTGCTTAAAGCGATACGATGGAATTCTTAAATATGTTTTAAATTTTTAATCTAAAGTATACTCTAAAAATAAATTGCCACTAATCTGGGGATCAATATCATTTTTAATGATAACGAATTAATGTAAATTTTTGCTTCGTTTCAAGCTTTCATCGAAAGTTAATTAAAAATCAAGAGACTTTATAAAGTAAAATAATTTAAAACTTCAATAGAGTTCTTCTCTTGGACAAAAAAGAGCTTTGACTTCATAAACTTCATTTCTTTTTTCCTACTTATAATCGCCGCACTTCGCAGCTAATAAATATTAGAAAATTCTGACATCTTTTTTCAGAGGTAAACTTTGTAGATATTTTAAAATCTTGCTTGTTTTGCATATAAAATTAATGAGCAATTTTAAAATCTGTTTTTTAATTGATTTTATAAACATCATTTTTATCAGTCACCAGCTTTTAATTTAATCTGTGCATGTGAATGAACTGAAATGTAAATTTTTGAACGGATTGCATTTTAGCATGTTTTTATTATTATTATTATTAAAAACTGTTTTTAAATTTAATTTCCCTTTTCCAATACATATATATATATATGCATAAAGATCTTATGGGTTTTTTGAAGACAAATATAACATCTTATTCAATAAATGAGAAAAAATACTTAAATAGAATTCTCATATTTGTGTCACATTTTTGTATGCGTGTGTATCTGTGTTTGTGTTTTCCACCGATATGTTACAATTATGTATTTCTAATCAAGACTACTGTATAATTATTTAAAAGATAAAAATTTAATATACAATCTTTATAGATCACTTACTATTAAATGGATTTTTGTGCATGCTACTGATTTTTATATTAAGGAGGATTTTTTTTAATGCTTTGGAAAAGATTATTTTGAATAAAGAATCAAATTTACAAAACATATCCCCGAGTATTATAAGCTTTTATAATCTTTTGGTACTAATTATGGAACAAAATTAATCATATAACACATATGTGATGCGAATGCACTATGGTTGTTATTTTATTAATGATTTATTTATTTTTAAAGTGGAAGAAATGCTTTCACTATTAGTTTTAAACATTGCATTAATGTAGTAGTTAATTTAGTTATGATCATTATATAATTCGATGCATCATCCACCATATTCTTCCATGATTAATTTAATAAATTTCAAAATAAAAACTAGTGTCTATAGTTAATACATTTTTCTAAAATCTAATTTATACAGTAACAAAAAAGGAGTTCAGTATGTGAAACTTGTCTTACAGAGGCATAAAGATTTTTTCGTTTTGTGCTTATTTTAATTCAATTAATATTTTTTTTTTTTTTTTTTTTTTTTTTTTTTTTTTTGTAGTTTATTTAATATGTTATTTAATATTTTTTATTACATCTAGAAAGAGTTTCATATTTTATTTATTCGGTTTCTTAGGCTCTAGCATTCTAAGAATCATCATTAGAAAGATTGAAGAAAAAAAAAAAGTCTTTTGAAAATATGCCGAGCTATCGTTGTTATTATTATTTTAATATCACGAATAAATCCAAAAGTAGTTTTCTTCATCAAATAGTAAATTTACCATTGAATTTTATCCATTTCTTTTATATAAATATTTCCATAGTTACAATGCTGTAACCAATATATCTTAGTAATTCATAATCATTTTGTAACTTAGTTTAAGCATATTTTTTCTTCTTTTTTCTTTTTCATTAAGAATCAAATAAAAATACAGATTTAACTTAATAATTTTTAATATCTTAATTTTAATTTTCAAATTGTTGTTAATCAGGGAATTGATACGGAACTAAAAATAAAACAAATTAAATTTTTTAATGAAAATAACATTTTAAGGAAAAGGGTTCGTTTATAAATATTGGGTATTTTAATCGAATAATTTATGAGTATTTCAAATTCAAAAAAAGAATATTTTTAGTTTTTTACTTGATGTTATCAAATAATAAATTTATAAGTAAAAAATATTTTTGAATAATGCATTATTAATTGTTTTATTAAATATTGATGAGATATCTTTTCATTTACGAACATACTCAATTTCTTGTTTGTTTTAATGAGATAATGTTGATTTTAACTTAATTATTGCAATTATGATTTAAGTGTTACAACAAATATATATTTTCATAACTAATTTAATCCATTTCTGTATGATTATAATCTTCATGAAAACAAAACATTTCATACTATGCAAGTTATGTGAGAAAGATTTTTAATATTACTCCAACTTTTCAATACAAAATCTCCTTTTCTCTGGCGAAATGCTTGCAGACAATTCTTATATGCAGCTTTGCAGAAATAGTCTACTGTACTGTTGACTGTTTATCATTTGGCAGCTTTATGGCCAAATTTGCGATTTACAATTCAGTTTACAATTTACAATATTTTTTCGCTCGAAATCATCATCAAAAGACATAAACACCTTTCACTTTGAAGAAAAAAATATTTTAGTCTAACTGTGTGATTTATAGTGCATAAATTTAAAGAATATAACAAATGCTGATGATTAAACTAGTTATTTTAATCTCAGTTTAAACGCAGATAAAATAAAGATACAGTTTCACAACTGATTTAGCCTAAATCTGTTTTCAAATCATTTTAAATATATATAAAAATATAAAGAAAAAAAGAAAGAAACAACCAAGAAAATTACATGAAGGTAAATAAGTATCAAGTAGTTTCTTGAAAACTAGGAAAACAAAAGATAGTTAATAAAAAAAGTTTTTTTTTTATATATATATATATATATATAGTTTTTCCATCATTAAAATGCTTTTCAAGTAGAAATGCACGAGTCTTTGCAGATTCAAACGTAATAGACGATATATGTTTTAAATAAAATAATATATAATTTTAACTCAAATATGCTTATTAAAAATTTAAGCACTTTAAAAAGATAACTTTTCACTACTCATTTAATCTGAATACATCAGATCCATGTCATTTCTGCAATATAGTGAAATAATATAGCATCGAAAATTTAGTAGATTTTTGGCCGCAATAAAATAAATTTTAAAGCTTTAAAATTCACTTTGTGATAAAATAACTTCTATAATACAATCTAAGTATATTTTAAATTGGTAATCGCATTAACCCTAATGTTTTGCTCTATAAAATAATAAAAATGGCTATTTCTTACAGACTTCTGTCTATTATACTGTTCTAAAATAAAAACTAACTAATACTTTTTTTTACGTACCCGAATTTCCATTTATTCACAAATGCTTGAATTTTGCAGTTATTCTTATTAAGTTACTTCGAAATTGAATAACGTTTTCCTCTTTTCGTTAAAGGCAAAAGCCAATTTTCTGGATGTGATAATTTTGGAAGTGGTCGCCCCCCGGGATCAAATATTTATAGTTTGATATGTATCTCATTCCCTATAAAAATCCTTTGTCGCCCTAGACACTTGAAAATCATCAAATTTCATTTATTTTTGTGCAAAATTAAATATTATAATGTAGGGCTGCAGAACCTGTGGCCCGCGGGCCAAACTGATACCACTAATTTTATGCAGAATAATTTTCCATATAATAATGACAGAAACTTTGCTATGTAATAAAACAAACTTCACTTTTCAAATATTCTGGTGGCAAACGATTTTCTAGCAAAAAGGTTGTGCATCACTATTATAATGTATTAGAAATTTTGGTTCTATTCATTGGAGAATAATAATACAATTGGAAGTTAGTTATTTAGAAGGCTTGTAAATTATTGCTAAATAATACTTTTATGCATATTAATTATCATCAAATCAATATTTGTTTAACGATTTATTATACTTGTTACTTTATCTTTAAAATCTCTTACATGCTCTGTTCTTTAAAAATAATTGATGATTTTTACTTTAAATAAAACATAATATAATTATAGCCTAATTAATTTAATTACAACTTAAGCATTAAATCATGATAAATGTCCACAACTTATTTAACCTGAATCCATTTCCAAATTATTTTTCTGGTAAAAATTTACAGCATCGGATTTTATGGCGCAATAAAATGATCTGCAAATAACCTCCATCTTTCTTTTTAATTTTCCATTTCTTGAACCTAATCTTGAATGTTTCTGTCACTTTTAAAAACTTCCAGTTTTTTCTTTCTTATTTATAAAATGAGTTATATACAGCATTAAGCATTGACCTTATGTAGATGTATCCCTGATATTTATTATTACAATCCCACCTTTCTTTATACATGATAAACGCTGTAGCACCTAATACCTAATTTAATTTTTTACGCTTATTCGCCGAGTTTCACTAAGCATAATTTTTTATTAGAAAAACACCTATATTAAGTATCACTATTTCCTAATATTCATTTTCTTTTATTTTAAATTTAAATCTAAGTAAAGCTTTCAGATAGGGATTATTGGTACTCAAAATACAGGAACATTTTGTAGCTATGTAACCTCTTACGCTAATAAAATTCAGAGGACAAATAAAATCAATTATTTAGATGATTAATATGTAATAAAATCGTTATTAAATTATGAATTAAATGATTAGCAATATGTTGCTCAAAAATATTTTTATGCTACTTATTTATGATTTACAACGATCTTTTTAACGCTTTGTATTATTATTTCTTGCTCTTTAAAATCGCTTCAAGTCTGGAACAGGTTCCTTTCAAATATAGTAGATGGAAGCATTACCTTAAATGAGACAACATATATTTTAACCTAATTATTTTAATTGCAATTTAAGCGCCACAACTGATTTAATCTGAATCCATTTCCAGGTCATTGCAGCGATATTAGAAATATATAGCGAGGGAAATTTAACTCGGATTTTATGGCGCAATAAAATGAGCTATAAAGCTTAAAAATTCACTTTATGCGAGATTAATATAACCCCATCTTTCTTTTTAATTAGTCATTTCTTGAACAAGAACTCGCCCTAATAAAGACCTTCAGTGCCTCAAGCCCTTAATCGATTCTCCTCTTTTCCTCCTTGCTTGAAGAGTGTGGCCGCTCTTTTCCGTTCAGGAATCGGAGGACATTTTATTGGTGTCTGTGTGTGTGTTTTCCACCCATATCAATGGCATCGTAGATTGAATAGTAGAGTGTTTTTCCCACGCCATATCAAGCCATTTCCTTTCCACCTCGATCGTTGTCTCTCTTGTGTTTGTTCTCTCAACCATCCTGCCCTTTTACAAATAGCTCCCGTTTCAAGCCGAATGGGGGTTGATTATCATTTGCCTTCTAGGCTCATTTTAGAGAAAAGAGCCGATTCATAATTGGATTAATTTTTAAGCCAATTTTTTAATAGCTAATTCCCTACATTTTTGTTAGCAGTTTTATATCCATTTTAATATCCTTTTTTTTTTTTTTTTTTTACTGTTATGTAAATGTGAATTTATCTATAATAAATAAATATATAAATTCAATGTAAATATGTAAATTTAAATAAATTTTTTAAAAATGTTTTCTTTTCAAAGTTCACATGTTATGCGAAAGGAGGTTGATTACCATTATTTTGATACATTCAGAAGGATTTTGATAAACTAATTCATAACTGGATAAATTTTTAGTGGCTTATTTGGTCCATTTTTTATCAGACTTTTGCAGCTAGTTTATGAATTTTAAAGTTTATCGTATGAATTGTGTTTTGTAAAAACATCTTTAGCAATGAGTTTTTCCTTTTACAATTAGCTCGCACAGCAAACGAATGGAGTGGAATATTATTTCGTTTATAGATTTATTATTTTATTTTATTTTTTAATCTTATCCATAATTGAATTGATTTTTAAGCTCTCAATCCAGTTTTTTAATCGATGAAAAAGTGTATGGATGAATGGGACAATTGTCATTTCCTTTGTTTTACCCATAACGTATTCAATCTAGAAATACAAACTTTGGTTATTATGATAGAATATACATTACCAAAATGTTAAAGATAATTTAATTTCTCCAAATGTAATAATTTATGGCCCCTATAACACCGATCTGGAATTGAATGAGACGAATTGGATACATAATTCACACAAACAACTTCATTCTGTCTTATGTTTTTATTTGAAATTAAGATTTAAACGCTATAATATTAACACTGTTTAATAACTCTAAACAGTGCTACATAATACAGGGTGTCCCAGCAAATAACACTCTGATTTCAAAATTAAATTTCTCAAAAAACAAAGATCAATAAAATTATGCAGTAAGCGGTTTGTTTATCAGGTAAGCTATAAAAATCTTATACAAAAATTTCGAACGGTAAATATTTTGAAAAGATTGTGTTCTGATTGCAAAGAATGCTTTGATTTGACATTTTTCTTGCTTTAGATGGCAGCCAGAGAATGTGTTTTTCGGCTTAAAGTGCCATATTTCATAGTTTTTTGAAATTAAATTTTTGAAATTTCGAAATTCTAAAAATTTACTTCGAAAAATCTTTAAAATATTACACTGTAAGCTGAAAAATTATTTCTCTGCAGGCAATCTAAAACAAGAAAAATGTCAAATCAAAGCATTCTATGCAATCCAGAATGCAATTTTTTCAAAATATTCACTGTTTGAAATTTCTGTATAAGATTTTTACAGCTTACCTAATGAAAAAACCGTTTACCGCATATTACTATCGATCTTTGTTTTTGAGAAATTTAATTTTGAAATCAGGGTGTCATTTGCTGGACACCCTGTACTATACATGTATTTAATATTTTTCAGAATTATGTAAAAGTTTAGAAATTTAATATCTTTTCACATTTGTTGTAATTTGTGTAAGCTAGTTTGCATTTGGACTATTGACATTAGTTAACAATATTGTTTTAAATTCAAACAGCCTGTTTTAAATTCAAACAGTCCAAATTTGTGATAATGTGGTACTTTTTTGGAGTTTCACTAATCATTCATGGGTCAGATAGTTTTATAACAAAGATTTTCATACTAACAGTATAAATATCCACAACTTCTGGGTAATAAAGCAGTTATGTGTTTTCCCTTCTTTTGAGGTATTATTGGATTTTGTACTCTTCCCTTCAAATTAGCATCACTTATCAATACAATAATAGAATTTTTTTTCTCTGATAACTTAATAATTGTAAATTTATTTTCCTTGGTGTTCTTAATGGTAACAAATTCCTCATATTTCTCAATCTGGAGAGATACTTTATCGAAGTTCAATAAATTTCATCAATGTTATATGCTACTTCTTTGTTATCCTCTACATTATTTTCAAAATCATGCGTTTTATTGCTTGGTACTGTAGATTTAGCGGTGTTATCCCCCCCCCCCCGCCTCCTTTTTTTAAAACTACTATTTTTAGCTGTATTTTTTATAATTGTTTAAGATATGTATAACACGCGTATTAAACTTTATTTGTAAGCTTAATATTCTATTTAAAAAAAAAAAATCAAAACTTTTCGTTTGTTTTTCAAACTATTGAATATTCACCTTCATTTCATATTTTTTAAATTAAATTAATGGATAAATTTATAATTTTTGTTTTATTACTAAAGTTTAGACATAAATTGCTATGTATGTGGTTAGAATAATCTTTATTTTTAACCTTTACCTTTTCTTTAATACATGAGAATTAAAAGGTGCCATTCATCTCCAGAACACTATAATACGGTTAAAATACAAGATGGGTCTAAGTAATCAAGTGTGATCGTAACATAAAAATCTGGTCGCATTAATTTTTAGCACCGCCAAATAATATTTTGCAACATAGATAATTTTGTTTTATCGCATTTTGGAACATATAATTAATAATAGAGAATTTAGAAAAAAAATAGTTTGGATAAATCAGTACACAGAATCAGGATAAACAACCAAACAGAAATTTTAAAGGAATGAATTGGACAGCAGTGACTCTGCAAGAGTATATATTATTTATATGTTTTAGTCTGTAAGTAACAAACAATTCCCCATTCATCACCATATTCCCATTCATATCCACTATGTTTTTTAGCAGTTTAGTATAATTGACTTGCTGCAATCGTAATAATCATTATATATAACCTTTTCGGTCCTTGGATCTCCATTTGGAGGCTTCTTTTCTTTTCCTTATAAAAATTTAAATGTCAGATTTTTTTTACATTTTCACATCGCTTCTTATAATTGCTGAATGTTTTTGTTGCGTTCAAAGCAAACGAATAAATGGCAGCAAAAAAGCCGATTCTCTCATAAAATAAATGTTATAGTCATCTGAGTTTGCAAAATGCCTTCAAAGCAATGTGACCAAAGAGGGAGAAATTTTTATAAGTATTTATTTTAATCTTTTTCATAAAAAAAGAGGATTTGTAAATTGTTTATTTGTTTAAAGCTCTTAAATTTATGCTTTACGTTCATTTAGGTCAATGGTTATTAAATGGATGTTTTAAGAGGGTTTGTAGTTTTAGATCCATATTTTTTAACGTAAATTACTGGGTGTCTAACAGATCAATTTAAGAAAAGATATTTTTCTGTCATTTACGATGTCATTTTATTTGGAAAAAAAACCCAATGAATACGTATTTGTATTAATATTTTAGCTTCGGAACTGAAAAAGCTGTAGCACAAATCGTCTTATAAATGCATTTTAAAAATGATATTAAATTTAACTGGAAAAATGATTTGTGATTGGATTAATTTTTAAAAACATTTTTAGATGGCTAAATTTTCTTAATTTTGTAGAATTTAATACTTGGATTTTCATAGCTATGTTCGTTGGATGATCAGTTATATAAATTGTAATCCATAATTGTCATGCATTAAATACAAAACAGTTTAACAAATGCATGATTGAATAACAAGATGACCCAATCCAACCTTCCTGGATTTAATATACTACCCGGTATGCAAATATACTTGAAAACTACTTTTTGCATTGAAAACTGTAATATAGTATATATATTTTTTCATTTAATATAAGGTACCCTGGGGTAATAACGCCACGTTAAGGTTCTACCAATTTTCACGGCGTAGTTTTAGATTGTATTTTTCAAACAAATATAGGATCTGATACAGCAACTCATTGAATATCTATATAAAATAAAATAATTTAACAGATATGTATTCTTAAAATGTAATGGCGTTTTTTCTTGACCAATGCTATTTGGCGTTAATACCCAGCTATATGGGTAATAACGCCATGCAAACAAAACTATAAAATAAGGTGGAATAATGGCATATAGATTACCCAATTCTAAAAATACAAACTCTACAGCTCCAGAAATTGACAAACTGCAATCTAAGCTATTGAAAATGTACAATTTTTTTGTGACTCTGAAAGAAAAAGAAAGGTGTGGTGGTGGCGGGGGGAGGAGGCCAAAGAATGTCAGATTCTAAGCTACGTTTTGCTTAAAAATGACCATTTAAATAGAATTATTAGAAACATTGCACGGATTATTTGAATCAGTATTTATATTACCATGTATGCATTCTATGCGACAGAAAATATTGATTTTTTTTGTGAAAGTGAAAGAAAAAGGAGTGAGGGGGAGCTTCAACAGAATATAACACCCTGTGTCACTCTTTGCTTAAAAAGTCCCGCTTAAATATGATTATAAGAAACATTGCATGGTTTTAACCATTCATAATGTAATATTTTAATCATGTGAAGTTTTATAATAACTAGACTTATGTAATAAATATTTTTGTTAAACCTAAACTGCTGTTAGCGTCTCACATACCGCTGTGTTTTTGAAGTTTCAGAGTTTAACTTGCAATTTTTAGTTTAACTATAAATACCGGGAAAATTTTGTTTCATTTGGAGTCCTATTACTATCTCTAGAGAATTTTGAATAGCTGAATTTTATTTATAATACCGTAATCTCCGGCGTATAATCCGCAGGTCAAACAATTCTTTTTCGACCCAGAAATTTTATTTAGTAATTGAAGCCAAATATTTACCGCGATCTAAAATGTTACATTTTACTTAAAAAAATTTCTGGGTCGAAAAATAATTGTTTGATCCGCGGATTATACGCCGGAAATTACGGTAGTCCTGTATATATGGTTCAATACAAAAGTAATATTCTAAAAGTTAATTTAACGTTTTATTCATCATTGGATTAAGCGGTCTGACAGGCCGCTCACAGTAAGTTATGCGACAATTTTTGTCACAGCAGTTAATACTATTATAGTAATCTAGTAAATAGTTTTTAACCCATAACTCCTCACTAATGCGCATTCTCCAAACCTACAGTTAAATTGTCGACGTTTTAAAGAACATGCTTTAATAAATTTTTAATAAACTGAATAAAAATTTTTATTGGTCTCGTAGACCACTATTTTTCTTTTAATTTCTTAGTTTAACTTGTAATTTTCAGTTTAACTGCAAACACTACCAAAATTTTGTTTCATTTGGAATTTTAGTACTATCACCAGAGACTAAATAGGTGAATATTAAGTATAATACTCTTGTATAAAAAGTTTAGTACAAAAACACAATCCTATGAGTTTTTCCCGCCTTTTATTCATCTTTCAATTTTGCGATCTCACAAACCGCATCACATTCATACGTTAGAATTTCTGTCACATCAGGTAAAGGTTAAATTTATAAAGTTTTGAAAAACCGAACGCTGAGAAAGCGAACAGTTAAAATTTCGAACTCAATTGAAAAATCCAGTGGAAATTTAATAGAAACCTGATTTTGAAGATGTTCAAATTTGAATCTCGAAAACATTTTGATATAGTTTTATTTACAAGAGTTAAAAATTATTTTTTACATTAGTAAAAAAAAATAAATAATATAATAAAAAATAAAATAGAGAGATTATTTTTAAGTATTGGGCACCCCCCCCCTTAATCTTACCATTCCAACAATGATGATAATGCTGTCCCATATTAATATATAAACCCCCTTCGGATATAGTTCGGCCACTGTTGGGAATCACTGTGGGGTAATAACGCCAATCCCTGGCGTTATTACCCCGGGATACTTAATGCGCAGTAAATCCTACTAAAAATTATCTCGAGAAGATATCCAAAATCTTCTACAACAATTTGAAAGTACATGAAATACACTACAAATTTATGTAATAAACAAAGTATTTCCGGATAAAAAATATAGTCTTCACATCAAAAACCTTATTTCGCAAATTTTAGATCAAGCGTTAATTTTAGTTGCTTGTAAAAATAATAAGACCTAAAAATGAAACAAATTAACTTGACGCTGTTTTTTGCAATTTATATGACTCAAAACCCTTCTGTGCGGAGCACATGGGTGTCATTTACCTGATTATTTCATAATTATGCAATATATAAGCACTTGCTGTATTACCCCGCCTGGCGTTATTACCCCAGGGTACCTTATCATTTTAGAAATTGAAGATCTATAAACAACATCAAAAAGATTTTGTACCTGAAAATTATCAATTGTGTATTTCAATGAAGTTTTGAAATTTATCAGTAGCAATGCTTTCGTAGTATTTAGCCTAATGCCAAAAATGAATAAGAAATCTCGAGAGATTTACTTTAACAATCCTTTTGATTCTGATTATTTCCATCTTTAACCCTTACGGGTCTGGTGTATTATTAATAGTATATATCTTTTACTTGACTATTATTTTGTTTTAACAAATACTTTTGTTACCGTTTACCATATATAGTAATATTAGTATGTGTCTATATTCATTTACTATATGATTTCAAAAGCGTTTAGGCATCTAGTAATAATAATAATAATAAATATTTGCTTAATTATCTTTGCACCTTTTGCGAATCTTTTATTTTTAACATATATTCTACTCTTTAAATTTGCAAAAAGTTTACTTTCCTGAAAGAACTATGTGTCATAAAAGCGCAAAAAGTATTAGAAAGTTTTAATATCAGCTAAATCTTATTATAATATAATATTCTCTAAACATCTCCAAAATCTCTTCCTTAGCCTGTTGTCATATGAATATGAAATGAATTGCACGAAAAACAGCAGCATTCGTTATGTTTCAGACAATGATAAACTTCAATTAAACTTCAATTAATCTATTACCATAACTATGTGTTAATGTTATTAACGTAAAAGTAATTTTTTCTTAAAATTGAAAATATATATATATCGGACCAGAAATGGTTAAGCATGAAATTCGATTACATATTTTCTAATTTTGTGATTCATTTTTATTTTATTTATTTATTTATTTTTTATTATTTATTTATTTATATTATACAATTAATATCTGTTTTATTTTGCAACATTTTCATGCTAATTTTTTTTTTTTTTTTTTTTTTTTTTTTTTTTTTTTATGAAGTTTTAACTTTGTTATGGAATATGAACCGAAGCAAGCGCTGAACTATTTATATTGTTTTAAGTGCAAAAGAGTTAATCTTTCATAATCGGGTTCCATAAGATACAGACTGATGCAAACAAAAATAATGCTTGAAAAATATTTTAAAAACCATAAAAGAAATCAGTAATTTGAGGTGCTTCTTCAAAAAAAATTGTTCTTTATAGATTATTATTTTTTTTACCCGATGGTGTAACAATTAAAGTTGTATCTTGTTTAAAAGATTTAAAAAATTCAGTAAAAGCTAATTTTATTGTTCACGTCATTGCAACCACCAATGACATCAACTTAACTCTTAGATAGGTTTTTTTTTCTTTAAAATATAGATTTTGAATTTTTGCGGGAATTTAATTCATAATTCGATTAAATTTTAATCCTATTTTTCTAATAGCTAACCATTTTATGTTTTAGCATTTTATATGGATTTAAATATATGCTGTATTTAACCGAGTTTTCTAATGAAAATTCATTTACATAACGCTATTTCTAGTTTCAATAATTTTATTAAACAGAAAAAGAAAAATTCCCAAAGAATCGTAAAACTTCAAAATTGTATGGTTAAGTAAAGTAGACATAATCATGATTAATTAACAAAAAAAAAAAAAAAAAAAAAAAAAAAAAAAAAAAAAAAAAGCTTAAAAATACTTTTCGTTTTCCTTCAAGGCTTATTTTAAGACAGAAAATGATTTATAATTAATCGACTTTTTAATATAAATAACTTGAATAACTTTAATAATATGAATAACTTGTTAATGGACTTAGTTCTTTAATATTTAACTATTCATTTTTTATCACTTTTGTTTGGATTTTAATATGTCTTATTTAAGTGTGTTTTATAAATACAATTTTATTTATGTATAATATAATTTAAATTTTAATAAATTTAAACTAATTAAATTGGAACACAATTTCTAAACCGCTTCTAGTCATAATAATCAGTATTGGAAGGAGAGGGGAGGGGGGGATACTTTAAAAATAACATTAATATTATAAGGTAAGCTGATATTAATGAATAAATTAATTTTTAAGTTTTCGACAATTAATATCTATTTTATTTTGCAACATTTTCATGCAGAATTTTCATTGTCCATTTTAAAAACGATCAGGGAGGTAAATTTATATCATAATAATTAAAAGAAAATTTGATAACAACTTTTTTATTTATTTATCTAAAAAAGAAGAATTTTGAGAGAAGAATTGATTCATAATTATATTAATTTTAAAGCACCTTTTTAGTAGCTAATGCACTTCATTTATGTCAACTTTTATTTAAAATTTTAACTCTTAGTTTTAATGATTGTGTTTATTTTAGCCATGTTTCTTCTAATGTAGATAATTCATAAATGTTTTTAAAATGCAACAATGTGATACAGAACATGTCAATATTACAGAAGTAAATTCTTCTACGAATATTTTAGAAATTCGCATTTTTTTTAACAAAAATTCAGAATATTACTACTATTGCCTGAAATGTTAAATAAAGCATATTGGTATTTAATAATTCATGTATATACATCATTAATAAGCTCATGAGCAGAGCTCATTATATAATGTACCATATTATATTAATATACTCATGTTTTATTCGTAATTCCCATTGTAGTATAAAGTAAAAGAATACGAAAAAATTGGTGCAAAAATAAAAATGATCCAAATATGTCTGACAACAGAAGATAAATCAAGATACTTTTCAATATTTTCAGATTATATTTAAATTGATAAAAAACTGCACTTTAATTTAATGCATAAAAATAATATTTTCTAATTTAATCTTAGCATTGTAATATACTATTATAGAGGTGTTATTTATTTATTTATTTATTCATATCAGCATACATCAGAGTTAAGACTTTTATAAAAACGATACAATACCAGACAGCGGCAAAAACAAGGATCTATTACAATATTTCTAGCTTATATTTCAATTTTAAGAACATCGTATTTTTCACTAAAAGACATATTCAAAAATCCTAAGGGATATTTCCAACCAAATATTCAAACTGTAAAAAACACATTTTTTTTTTTTTTTTTTTTCGCACGATGACATTTACTATTAACTCAACGTGTAATATATTGCTATACTGATTTAATTTGATGACTCATTATGATGTATTAAAAGACAATGTTTTTTACTTAAGGGGCCGTTCAACTATTACGTAAGCAGTAAGCGGAGGAGGAGGTATCCAGTGTCAGCTTATTTTTGCTGACAAATGGGGGGGGGGCGGGGATTATGAGAATTCTTATGTAAGCATTAAACGGCAAAACATCTATCGCTTAACAAAGAAAAAGAAAAGAGCATGATTTGATGAACATTTTACGGATGTTGAACCATTTGAGAAAAAGGATGTGCAATAAACAACGGCTGGAAACGAGGAACAATCTAGCACACCACTGTATTAAAAATATATTAGACAAGGCGCAAAGATGGATTCAAAGATTTTGGGCACCAGATAACAAATGTGAACACATAAAGGCCCATAATATTCCAATGATTCTTGTTAAAACTTTTTTTTTTTTTTTTTTTTGGGGGGGGGGGGGGAGAGGGTAGTGCGATAAATAATACATAAAATCTATTTTATAATCTGTGAATTGTTTAATATAATAAGTAAAAATATATTAAACCGATTTTGTTTTCCTTCGATGTCACAACCCCTATGTAAATTTTCTGGATTAATAATAATTTACCGCTAACTGTAATTTTTTTATGGCACACAGCTTTGATGTTAGAATCCCATAGAATTTTACTTTAGCAAAGAGAGGGGGGGGGGGGTCTGGCATTTTCTTATTTTTCCTTACAAGGAGGGGGCGAGGGGGACAAAATGACTAAAAATATACTTACGTAATACTTGAACAGTCTCTAACGAGTTTATTGTAAAGAACAACTATACTGTAATGTTCATTATTGTTTAAATGTGCTGAAATATATCAAAGTTGACACTTTTGTAAAAACAATACGATGCCTGCCAACTGTAAAAGCTAAATATATATATTCCAATATTTTAAAATTTAAATTATAAAAACAATGCATTGTAATTTAATGCGCAAAAGTATTCTATTCCAATTTAACGCACGTATTTGTTACAATGTATTATTATAATGTTATGATCATTACTTTATCATATTCTATCATACATCAAAGTTGACACTATTATAAAAATGATACGATGCCAGACAGGAGCAAAAAAACAAGGATCTATTCCAATATTTCGGGCTTATATTTCAATTTTAAACATATCTCGTGTTTCACTAAAATACATTCAAAGGTCCCAGGGGGATATTCCCCTCCGAATATCCAAACTTGAAATTCATACGTTTTTTGCATCAGACCACATACCATTAGCGCATCTTACCACAGTAGAAAACTTTTTCTTCCCCCGACCAACTTTGCTTTTGCCGGATACGCGGCCGGACTTCTTAAATACCGGACCGAAAGGATCCCTCCGGGAGATCCCCTTCTCTCAAGGATTCCCCGCACGTCCCAGCATCTTTCGCCCCTCCTGCGATAAAAACCGTGTTTGACGGCATTTAAAGTGGCAGCCAACATGAAAGTCCGAATGCATTTGAGGATATTTTATTCCGATGTCTGTTGTTGTTTTGGAAAGAGAGGAATGTTAAAAGTATTATTCTGGAGGGAGGCTGCGCTCGAAGAGAGAGTAATACTTAGTTGGGAAGATGGCCCTTGATGCGTTCCGGAAGACATAGCAATGAGGCAGGATTCTTGTTTTATGTTTCTTTATAGCCCCACGTTATTATTAGTTAATCTTTGAAATCGAAAACCTTTTCGACAATAATGGAAATTTCCGTATCTTCAAGGAGCTTTTGTATGAGGGAAAAATAGCAGTAGAATTTACAGCGTTCTGAAAATGTCTTTTTAGTTTTGTGTGTTTTGTGAAAGATGTTATGGATTTTGTGAGCAGTTACGCCCCATAAAATTTTGACAGGATATTTATTGTTCTCGCCGAAGTGAATTGTAATTGTTCAAAGAATGATAATAATGGTTACTGAAGGTATTTTTAGACGTAGTTTGGAAGAAGCTGTGAATTTTTTTTCCCTTAAAACATCTGCTTTATAAACACATTTTCAAGATTTTTTTCGATATTTTTACATATCTGTAATAGTATCGAGCGACATTTTGCGAATAAAAATATAATTGAGGAACACTGTCTTTCCAAACTATATATTCTTTGGATTCAGAATTACTCTTAACAGATAGAACTCGTATTAGTCCTAGAGCCAATAACACAAAAAACTAAGCTATCGAGCACAAGAAAAAAAAAGCCCTTTATTTTATGGAAGAGTAGTAATGATCCATGTCTGCCGGAAGTGAAATGATGCATAATTCAAAAATTAATACCACTAGTATTTACTCGTAAGTTTATCATTGTGTTTCCCGTACAATCAATGTTATGAAATTATTGAACGGTAAACACAATGATAAATTTAAGACTAAACCATTAGCGGTATTAATTTTTTTCTTATACACCACTTCACTTCCGGCAGACATGGATCATTAGATTCCCCTATTATTACTCTTCCATAAAATAAGGTTTTTTCTTCTTGTGCTCGATACCATAGATTTTTGTGCTGTCGACTCTTAGACTATATTATCAATAGTCAATGTTAAGTTGGAGCAAAGGTGATCGGCTGCTCGGGTGACTACAACAATTATTTAATGAATGCAGCGACTGCAAGAATTTTGATAGCAATAATGGGAACTATGAATATTGTGTAAAATTCAGTAAAATGATCAATGACTATTTATCTTTGAACATTTACTCCATTAAGTATTATTTTCAAACACGATGAAATGTCCCCAAAATTTTTATCTTTTTGGAGTCAAAGTAAATGTTGAAATGATTGATTGCTACCAAAATTTACTTGGAAATTAATAAATGCTTTTCTTCATTATGCATTATAATAAGCAAAACTTCATTCATAATTTCTGGTCGCAATTTTGTCAATGGAATATTAATAATAAGTGAGCTAAATGTAATATACTGCCATATCAAGGAGAAAAAAAGGAGGAAAATAATAAAAATGCTATCTCTAAAGTCATTGGATTGGACCATTTCGTCTGATTCACCTGTAAAAAAATGTCTATTTAAAATGTCTATTTAGTCAGGTAATAAATCGCTAAATCATCTCAAGTGTTTACGAGCTTCAAAAAAAAAAAAAAAAAAAAAAAAAAAAAAAAAAAAAAAATTATAATGCGCCAAGCTTGTCACAATAACCCAATTAGCTGTGAAACTGCAACAACAAAAATATTTTGAATTCTAAAGAATGGAAAATAAAAATAACATTAGAGCGTAAAAAATTAAAAAAGAACTCAAAGTTTTTTTTAAAAAGGATATTTTTTTACTTATATTTGTTTCTAAAATATGTAATAATATAATAATAGTAATAATAAAGCATCCTGCGATATACTTGAAACAGAAAAATTCCGATTTACATCCTTATTTCAATTTTGGTGGGGAGGGGGTGGGTTGGAATTCAACTCAATCTACAAACATTCAACATTTCAATTAAAAGTATTTAACCGTTACAGCATCCATTTCGCTAAGAGCAACATCAATAAAGTAAATTAAGTACAAATTGAATAAAATAATCCTCGCGCAAGATTATATTTTTTATAATCGTTTCGTTTTATTCTGTAATCGCATTACATTTGACAATGCTAAATGTCATGCCATTAAAAACAGTGCTTTTAAAACATCTTTATATTGCTACTTATTCTCAAACATTTACTGCATTCACCATCATTTTCGAACACGCTGGAATGTCTCCAAATCTTTAATAGAATTAATATTTATTTTCTTCTTTGGCTCCCTTTTAATTTTAGCAGTATGTTTATATGTTAAGATTCAGAAAGATTAATTTTTATGCAAATTTGGTGCATTTACAACAATAAAGTTTCATTAAAACAAATATTATTATTATTATTATTATGCATTACTCAAATTTATTAAGTGATACAATTTCGAATTTGATCAAAAACGAAAAGTCATGAACTAACTTTTACATAGACCATATACAGGATTGCACAAAAAGTCAGATATTTCCCAGGCTATTGTTGATAATAAATAGGTGTCTGTCCAGACTTTTTTTTTTACAGAGGCCAGTTTTTGTAAAATTGTGAAGTTTTTCTTATATTTGTGTAAATTCTATAGTCATAATTTTGTGAATTTTAAATTACCGATGTATTCATGTTCTATCCTTGTATAAAAAGTTAAGTAATATGTTCTTTGGTTAATTCAACTGTTTATCTACCGACCATATTTTTATTTTAAAGTGACTTAATTTGTCAAAAGTTCCATATTAAGGGGAAAAAATTCTCTGAAAGGTCTATTTAAGAGACAAATAATTTTGTGACAGGTCTTGTTTTGGGATAAAATGTTTTGTGAAGGGTCTTGTTTGGAGATAAAAATTTTGTGAAGGGTCCTATTTTAAGGTAAATTATTTTGTGAAAGGTCTTTACAGCACCTAAAATTTCCTAAACATATCCTTGATAACATAAAATGGATTTTCAAATGCAATATGCGTTTTTTAAATTCTTTATTTAGACATTATATTTCGGCCTAATAAGTTGCAAAGTTTTCTTTTAATATTCTGACAATGTTGGAAAATGTTGCATAATATATGCTGGACTCGTGACTTTCCGTTTTTTGTTCAAATTCGAAACTGTACCACCTAATAAATTGGAGCAATGCATGATAATCATAATAATAATAGTTGTTATAATAATAGTTGTTAAACTTTATTGCTTTAAATACACCAAATTTGTATAAAAATTAATTTTGAAATTTGAAATTATATTTTCTGTTATTGACAACAATATCCCGTAAAATATATGAATTTTTACTTATTATTTATTTATTTGTATACAATCCTGTATATAATCTATGTTAAAAATTATTTCAGTTGAAAGCATAGCATAGTTGGCAATTTCCGCTCAACAGTTTCCATAAATAAACAGTGATAGTATACTTTTGTGCAGCCCTGTGTATGATTTATACAATTAATACATATCATGTATTGTTTAAAATACATTTCAGTTTAAAAACATGTACAATAACTGAAAAGGCACTCCCATCCTATTGTTCATAGGCTGCGATAAATCAATTATTCTTCAATTTATTTTGTACCAAATTAATATGTGCGTATTGCTTGTAAATGAACGATAAAAAAAAGCTATGTACACCCTAATTCTACAGTAAATACCGTATAATACACTTCATATATAAATTTAAGTATTTTTAAAATTGTGTAATATTATTAAAATTATTATTTTTTTTTTAAATCTTTCTTGAATATTATTTTGTTAATATAAATTCATAGCTAAAGTTAAAATAATATATAAATGTAAATCCTGGGATATGAAGAGGATAAGAAAGAAATCATGTTTACAATGTAAATGAACTGGGAATTGCGAATATTAGATTTTGTATGTTGTGTGATTTTGATGCAATTATTGTAGACTGCTCTTATAAGAAAATGGTGGAGTTAATAAAGTTCCATTAATTAAGAGGATTCTGTATAAAAATTTGAAGAGTTTGCATTATCGAAGCTAATGTTTGTTTGCTTTTTTAACTCGTCTAAGCTAATTCTGCCAGGACAAGTATCGTCATTTTTGTAGTGTGGATTGCTATGGTTATGACAAAAACTTTTAATGTATCTAGATACTTTAAACTCTATATCTAGACTAAATACACTTTTTAAATCGCTCCAATAAATATTTGCGATATCTTGTATGTAACAAGAACGAGGAATCATATGAGAAGAGAATTTTTAAGAAAAAAGCAGCACCAGAATTTTAATTAGAAAGAATTTATTATACATTAAAAATCATAAAAAAATAAAATTTTGAACTCAAAACTCTCACATGAGAAAATTTTTAAATGAAATTTAAGATTTATTTTGTGGTATGAATAAAACATTCGAATACATAATAAGGAATTAAACTATAAAGGAGGAAAAAATAAATGGATAAATGAAGAAAAAATGCGTGCAAAAGTGTACTTAGATAAAATCATATAGAAAACACTTATTCAATGTATTTGAATATTATTCATTCTAAAATACTTCTATTTAGTAAAGGTTCCAAATTACTTTCATTTAAAATAAATAAGTAAACATTTTCCGACTGCACCTCTTCTGTTCAAGAAAATCGGGGCTATAGCGCATTATATATTTACAGTAGTATATCGCCACTTCAGAGCAAAAGTAGGACATCTATTAATAATAATAATAATAAAATAATGTGTCTGATTTACTGCAATAAGAAATTATATTTCCATCTGTGGAACAACTTTTGAAACACAGAGCTATTTTTAATATTATTTCCCAGATGTGTTTTATAAAAATTCCCTACTGTTCCAATAGATGCATTACATAATTTTTCATAGCAGTAAAACAAACATGTCATTTTCGAATACCATTAGATGTTCTACTGTTGCCCTGACGCGGCGATACAACAAGAAGGAAGATACTTCATTCATAACATAAAATAATTTTAAGGGGGAAAATACAGATCGAAATTTTTAATTAGAAGAATTTTATTATCCATTAAAAAAAATATTAAAAATAAAGTTTTAAACTCGACATTCTCACTTGTGAAAACTTTTAAATGGAATTTGAGATTTACGTGTGGTACGAATAAAACATTCGAATTAAAATTTAAATATAATTTAAATATAATTTAAATATAATTATAATTTAAATATAATTTAAATATAATTATAATTTAAATATAATTTAAATATAATTATAATTTAAATATAATTTAAATATAATTTTTTGAATTAAAATATAAAGAGAAAAAAAAATGTATAAAGGAAAAAAAATAAAAATAAATGTATAAATGCGTGCTAAAATGTACACTTGTAGATAAAATTATATAGAAAACATTCCTTCGAAGTATTTGAATACTATTCACTCTAAAATACTTCTATTTAGTAAGGGAGACAAATTACTTTCATTTAAAATAAATAAATAAACATTTCCCGACCAAACCCAAGAAAATCGAGGCTCTAGCGCATTAATTCCGATCAAGTAAATGACTGAAACATCCATAAAGTCTCATTTTGAGGAACATTAAAGAGCCTTCATTAAAAATTAGGGAGGAAATTGATCCCATAATGTTCCATCTGTTCTCAAATGTAACTGCAATAGAATGACAAGAGCGAGCTCGTCACAGACAGGGATTGGGGAGGGTCATTGTGTGGCGAATAATGGGAACAGGAATGTGTCGAGACCCACTTCATTTACAAATTATCATGCAAATGGGAACCGTTTTCAATCCTTGATCCCCTTCTGATGGCCTCAACGATATACAGATAGTGGACCTAATGGAAACAGATGCGTTTCATACCTTGTTATTTTAGAATGCCTGCTATAAATGGCACTACAAGATATTCGTTTCTATTATGATGGATATGAATACATGGGACGAAACGGGAAAAAAATATTTTAATACTGTATATAAAAAAAAAGTTTTTTATATTTATCAATTGAAATAAACTGTAAAGGAAGTTATTCATAAATAAAATGAATTAATTTGTTTGGGGGAAATTATTTCAAAAACTTTGATTTTATAAATCAAACAATACATATTTTTTACTCATTCAAGCTCTCCTTATTAATTATTAAATATTAGCATAAATTTTTATTGGGCTGGTATATTTTAAACATTTGGGAATTTATTAATTAGTTAATTCAGAAATTATTCAGGTTTCATTTACAAATTCCCCAGCAAATGCAACCAAGTTCTGCCAATAATTAAATTTTGATGGCTTCAGCAATATACAAATAGCCTGTTTCAGTGGACTTAGGGAAATATGAGCATCATACCTTCTTTTCGATGTAACTGTTATACTGTTCGATAGATCAGTACAACTTTCGATTACACTGTTTAGTACATTAAAACGGTATTTCTTTGTCTATAATACTGTCTTAAACAGAAATTTTTCTCATCCCAATCGAAGGCCAACTATGTAGCTGCATCTGCAAAGACGGGAGGCTTTTTAAAAGGAAATATTTTCCTAATCCCTAGCAGTACAGTTTTCACTGGGCCTTCCTGCATAAATAAATAGCAGGCATCTTAAAATGTAATTTCTATGTGAAAATTACTGGTGATTGAAATTTTTTATTGAAAAGAAGCTTTTAAACAATTAAACGAAAAAAGTGATATAATGGCAAAAGTTCAGATTAACCGAAAAATAATTTTCACCTTTGAAATTCAAGAAATTTCCGCTAGTGCTATCGTTTGTCAATTAAATTATTGTTATAAGTAGTTTTACTTTATGTATTATCTAAAATAACATAAAAACTGTTACAGATTATACATTTAAGATTAAAATTCGTTTTTCAAATGAAATAAATTTTCGTATTGAATTTGTTAGGAAATAAGACACATGGCTAATGTGTATTCATTTATTTAGTTATTTTTATTTTCTAACCGCAGAAATCTACCCGTAATATTTGATTATGCATGCATGTCTGCATGTATACAACCATGCATTTTAAATATCTATGTTTTAAATTAGCATTTTCACGACTACAAATTTTAGTTTAGTAATTTGACTTTGGTAATATATTTGTTTTAAAGTAAAAATATTGATCGATTTGGCTCAAAATATATAATAATTTTAAACGTATTTGTAAATTAATTATTCAAATATATATTTTTCGAAACTTTTATTTTTGATTTTTAGTTATAGCAATTTTGTTTTAGGGAAAAAAAAAAATCTTTCTTAATGATTGAAGATATATAGATTAATTAATCCCTTTTAAGCTGAATATTACATTTGAGATTCAACAAATTTGAACGACATTTTGATAAGAGAAGAACGTTATTTGTGTTATGTGAACAAGTGTTTAATATGAAAGCGATGATCGTCTTTTAACTTTGATGTTAACATGCAATATTCTGAATAGCGTTTAATAATAATGAGGGATTTTTCAATCAGATAAATAGTTTTAATTTACTTAATGAATGTTACATAATTTCACTTCTGTTAGGGACCTGAAGATTATTTAAATAATTATATATCGAAATCTGAATAATAAATCAGAAAAGTTTAATGTTTTAATATTTTTAAATCAAACTTATTATTTATTTATTTAGATAAGAAGAAAAATGTTAATGCATTTAAAAAAATTAGTTAAAATTGAATGGCTTATTTTAAATTCTATGTAGAAAGTTTTAAGCTATTTCTTTTTGTCAGCAGTAGTGTAAAAAGGAGAGTTCGATTGATGGGGTGGTGGGTGGTGGGTGGAGGTGGAACCACCACCACCTCACAGAGAGAGGTGGAGGTCCTCCACCACCACCTGAAAGAGAAGCTTATCTGATGGAGAGTGTATCATACTATAGTAGGATGATGGGGGAGGGCTTAAAATTGAGGGGGCTTAAATTTTTAGGGTTTGAAACGTAGGAGATTATACTACAGTAGAGGGGTGGATGTTTGGAGTCTGTTAGAGTATGATGAGATTTTTAGAGAGAGAGAGAGAGAGAGGAGGGCTTATTTTTTAGGAGGGACTTAAAATTGAGGGGATATAAATTTTTTTGGGGAGTTTAAATTAAAATAGAGATTGGAATCAACTTAGAGTAGGAAAGATATTTGAAAATAGGTGAAGGATGTTTTGACAGTGTTACAGTATGATGTGATTTTTAGGAAAGGAGGGAGGGCTTAATATTTAGGGGGGCTTATTTTTCTGAAAGGCTTAAATATTTTTTAATGATTGGAATCAACTTAGAGTAGGAAAGATATTTGAACATATCGCAAAATATGTTACAGTATGATGTGATATTTAGGAAACAGGAGAGGGCTTAATTTTGAGGGGGCTTATTTTTAGGAGGGGCTTAAATGTATTTTTTTTTTCTTTAAGATTGGAATCAACTTAGAGTAGGAAGGAAATTTGAACATATCGTAAAATATGTTACAGTAAGATGAGATTTTAGGAAAGGGGGGAGGGCTTAATTTTTAGGGGGCTTATTTTTAGGAGGAGCTTAAATGTATTTTTTTTTTCTTAAAGATTGGAATCAACTTAGAGTAGGAAGAAAATTTGAACATATCGTAAAATATGTTATAGTAAGATGAGATTTTAGGAAAGGGGAGGGCATAATTTTTAGAGGGGCTTAATTTTTAAGGGGCTTAATTTTTTTTATTTAGGATCTGAAGCTTATAATATCATACTATAGCAAAGGGCTAACCTCCTCATTTTCCAAACTTCACCCCCCCCCCCGGAAGATTTTTATTTGGGTGTTGCCCTCTGTTGGATCGAATTTTCGTTGGAAATTAATTTTAAAAAATTGAGTCTGATCAATTAAGCATTGCTCATCACGCTTGTGAGATAATTGAGAATTGCGATAAAGAGGAAGGTGAGTCTGGTCAATTCAACATTAATCACAATTGCCCATCCCGCCTGTGGCCGCAGAACCGATCTTCTTCTTCTTTCGTTGGAAATTAATAATTTTTAAAAATTGAGTTTTCCAAAAGGCTTTAGTGGGAATCGAATAAGTTTTTATTAGAGTAGAAAATTGAATAATAATTTGAACTTTTTTTGAATATTATTATTAGATAAAATTATTTAAAGATTAAATAGGAAGTTAACCTTCTGTATTGACTCTGAATGTCTCATATTACAATCGAATCATCCCTAACTTAAAATAGTATGTTATCAACACGTATTCACTGTCTTGCACAAACATCCGATAACCAAACAATTTTAACAGGAACTAGCAGATATAAGAAAAATATCAACTAAGAATAGATTTCACTTATTTACAAATGATAAGAAAGAGAACTTTGTTTGATGTTTCAACTAAGCTTTTTAAAACGACAATTTAATTTCATTAAACTATTACATATGTTTTTTTGGAGGTTCCCTGTTTTATACAATTTACATTAACGTTAGAGCAACAATGAAAATATTTTTAACTTTACTTTATCTAAACCTTGATTTTTACACCATTCAAAATATATAAACTACTTTATTATTAATTATTTTTCGATGTACAGTTCTAATAAACGGTTAATTACCATGTATTCATTTTAATAAGTTTGCTGTATTCACATAAAAAGTGTTTTTACAAGTTATTATCTATTAGTCGATAACGACAAATTTAAGCAATATATTACTTTAGTATAGTATTGTTTTATCACTGTGCTGAAAATAAGTGATTCTTTTTCCGTTAATTTTCACATGATAAACACCAGATAACATCGAGCCTTTCTTATCAAATACCATTATATTATCAGATCACTTTGTAAACCAATCCTATTATTTTTTAAAAAACAGTAGCGCCTCCTAGAATTTAACAGATTTTTGTGAATCAGTAGAAATTTATCACACTGTTTATTGTTTTTTTTTTTTTTTTTTGTCATATGAAGATATTAAGCGCTGTTCTTTAAGTGAGTGCTGTACAAGAAATTTCTTACTTCATGAATATGGAATCGGATTTACCCAGTCAAGAGGTGCAAGTTTCGAATAGTGAAAGATCACCATCCTTTTCTTGTAATCAATGTCAAAAATGCTTCTCTACAAAGATTGCGTTAACCAGACATCAAATATCCCACTTGGATAAAAAGCCCTTTAAATGTGAAACTTTCATTCAAAGTACTGATTTAAAACGACATAGTGTTACTCATTCCAAGACACCCACTTTATATAAATGTGATCAATGTGCAATGGAATTTTATAGAAAGTATTCGTTAAGAATTCACAAAAGATTTCATAAGACATATAAATGCAATGAATGTTCAATAGAACTCTCTAAAAAATATTTGTTAAAAATTCACAAGAGATCTCATAAGAAGTTTCATGTTTGTGAAAAATGTTCTAACTCGTTTCTATCAAAGTCTGCTTTAACTAAACATAAAAAAAGTCATCGTCAAAAGGAATATAAATGTAAACACTGTGCTGTTATATTTTACTCTGATATCGATTTTTTATTTCACAAAAAAGTTCATTACAGGAATTTCGAATGCAAACACTCTAACAAAACATTTAATGTTGACACCAAGTTTATTCAACATTTGATTAAAATGCATAAGTGAAAAAATGCAAACTTTGTCAAATCATGTGAACTGGTTGATTTTCTGTACAGTTTATAATTTTTTTGTATTTTTATCATTATCGAGAATGATGAATAAATAATGTGTAAATGAAAAAAAGCTTTTGTCTTGTATTTTTGTTATAACAATTTATGAATTTTAATAATTATTTCACGAGATTTACTTAAATTTTAACATTTAGAAAAAAGGTTCTTATCAATTAAAATTAGAGTTCACTTTAATTTATTAATTTTTCATTTTAAAATACTGAATTTGTATTTATATTGAATTAATTTTAAAATACTTTTAATATATTAGAATTATTTACCAAGTTTAATTTGTATTAACAATTGTTATTTACATAATCATGATGGATATTACCTAGTGTTGTCACAAAAATTTTCAAAAAGAACGAAACTGTTAACAATAAGTATTATTCATTACTTAGATTAAAACTTTTACCTAGTGTTGCCACAAAAATTTTCAAAGATAGAGAAAATGATAACATTATTTATCAAAAGCTTACTTAAATTAAAACCTTGTGTTGCTACAAAATTCTTCAAAAATAGTAAAACCACTAACATAATTTATAAACTACCACTTATGTACAAAGACTGTTTTTTTAGATTATTAAAAAATGGTTGACTAAAACTTATAGCATTACTAATTTTTTAATGTTTAACTGTAACCGACGCTGATTTTTTAACATATATTAGGATATGTGTTGTTTTTAAGCATTCAGTTTGCAACTGATTTCCGTTTGAACTTCATCAGCGGCTATCCTTATTTTTTGAAAATGGATTCTGTAGTAAATTTGATAAAAAGACCTCTCGACGAAGTAGTTCCTTCTTCAAAGTATCAATGTTTAGAAGAATGTAATGAACCTATTTATGTGAATGAATTAAACTTGCCGAGATTAGAAGTTCCCAATACATTGAACACTAACAATGAGACAATATCATGTGATTATCCACTGAATGTGAAATCTGAGATTAATACGAATATTTTTAACTTAATTTCCCAAGACGAATATTTTCAAGAACCCGCTACTAGATGTGAAGAGACTGTGTTTCAAGCAATCAACCTTTCCCAAGCAAGTGATGAAAGCCAATCCACCACTCCATGAACTAAAAGGGGCAAATCCTGTAATCGTGTTATATTTCGAGAAGAACTCAGTGATTGTATCTTCTTAATTTTAAAACTGTATAACAGACAATTTTATATACATATTCAAGAGTTTAAACGCAGTGGGCTTACTAATGAAGAAATTGTAACGAAAAATGCAATTTTTATGGATGTTAACAGTTGGTACGAATTTTGCAATAAAATTTTTCCATTTAATTTGAAGTATAAAAGTTCCTCGTTTGTTGCTAATAACATGATATTAGTGTTAAATTTTAATAATTCTATCATGCGAATTAAACATTTAAAGAATTATTCTCACATTGACTTGAACGAGTATCAGTTAGAAAAGTTAAAAATAAAAGCCTTTGATCTGAATAAAGAACTTCTTCAGCATATATATGTAAAGCATTTACCAAACTTAATAAGACAGAAATGTACCGTTAGTAACACATCTTTAGAAAATGAACGCATGTACCAACATAAACTTATAACGTGTATTGAAAATAGTATGTCGAGTATATTGAAGCGCATTTTTGAATGCAATGGATGTATTTTTAAGCACGAATCTGTAATCTTTCATCCCTGTTTGATATTAAATAATCGACAAAAATTTGAACAAATAGGAGAAATGTTATTAACTCTAATAGATTTCGACTTTGTTATTTCCTCGTTTTTAAACGAAGTAGATTGTATTAGTGAAAACTTCTTATCTAATATTAATGTAGAAACCATTCAAAACGAATTGTTTAAAATAATGAAATAAAATGTTTTACTATTCTCTTTAATATGTGTGTTTAATTATTTTCAAAATGTATGTTTATTTCATTTAGCTTTTTCAAAACATTTATAAATTGTTTCAATTTGTATATGTATAAAAAATATATTAACTATCTTAAATAATAATAATAATAATAATAATCTTAATTATTTTAATTCATTCTTTTCAAAAATTAGAAAGTTAAAAAGTTAATAAAAACTTTATACAAAAATTAATATTAATAGAAATTTTTTTCAAATGTTTAAAATATATTTTGAAAATTTTAAAATGTATTACAACTTATCAAAATTGAGTTTACTGATTTATATGAGTATGTATATTATTTTCACTCTATTATATTACTGTAACATTACAACAGATTCATAGTTAATGACATATAAACATTAGGATGTATATAAAAGCAATAGATTAATATACTCTCTTGTTTTATTAAAAATAAAATAACTTCATAAAAATGTTAAAAAAATAAAAAGTTTATGAAAAGTTTAAAAAATAATTCATTAGATAAAAAAAAAAAAAAAAATCACAAATTAAAAAATATATTTCATAAGTTTGCAAAAAAAAAAAAGTAACATAAAAAGTTTTATCGAAAAAAAAAAGTAACATAAAAAGTTTTAACAAAAAAAAAGTAACATAAAAAATTTTAACAAAAAAAAAAAAAAAAAAAAAAAAAAAAAAAAAAGTAACATAAAAAGTTTTAACAAAAAAAAGTATTATAAAAAGTGTTATAAAAAGTTTTAACAGAAAAAAAAAACTTTACACAAAAAATAATATCAATAGAATTTTTTTTTCAAATGTTTAAAATATATTTTGCAAAAGTTAAAATGAGTTTTCTGATTTATGTATATTATTTTCACTCTATTATCTTACTGTAACATTGCAATTCATTCACAAACACGTATAAACATTAGGATGTGCATAAAAGCAATGCATTAATTTATTATCTTGTTATTAAAAGATAAAATAGTTTCATAAAAATCTTTTCAAAATTAAAAAAAAGTTTCATAAGTTTACAAAAAATAAAAACTTTATGAAAAAGTTAAAAAATAATTCATAAATTAAAAAAATATTTCATAAATTAAAAAAATATATTTCATAAATTAAAAAAATATATTTCATAAGTTAAAAAAAAATCATAAGTTAAAAGTTATTTCAAAAGTTCTTTAATAATTTAAAAAAAAAAAAAAAAAAAAAAAAAAAAAAAAAAAAAAAAAAAAACTTTATAGAAAAAATAATATCAATAGAAATTAAATGTTTAAAATTTATTTCACAAAAGTTAAAATGCATTACATCTAATCAAAAATGACTTTACTGATTTATGTGTGTATGTATATTATTTTCACCGTATTATCTTACTGTAACATACATTTATAGTTAAACACATATAGGATGTGTATAACATGTGTACAACATGTGTATAACATAGGATGTGTAGGATGTGTATAACATAGGATGTGTAAACACATTAGGATGTGTATAAAAGCAACGCATTAATATACTATCTTGTTTTATTAAAAGATAAAATAACTTCATAAAAATCTTTTCAAAATAAAAAAAAGTTTCATAAGTTTACAAAAAATAAAACTTTGTGAAAAAGTTTTAAAAAATATTTTATAACATTAAAAAAAATATTTCATAAATTAAAAAAAATGTATCTATGTATATTTCACAAGTTTAAAAAAAAAATTAAATGTTTAAAAAATGATTTACAAGTTTAAAAAAAAAATTACAACTTATCAAAAAATGAGTTTACCGATTTACTGATTTATGTGTGTATGTTATTTACATCATATTATCTTACTACCAACATTACAGAACGTTCTTAGTTAAACACTTATAAACATCAGCAACTGTATAAAAGCAGTTGATACTTTCCTGTTTTTATTAAAAGTCATACTAACTTTATAAAAATGTTTTCAAATAATAATAAAAAAAGCTGTTAAGTTATTAGATTCTCCTCTTTAATTGCATCTCATTGATAAGTTTTAATCAACCATCCAACCATGCAACTGTTTTCACAATCAACTATTATGTGAGTTAGGATTTCATTGGTAAATTTTAATCAACCAACCAACCAACATTTTACGTAACCAACTATTTATTTTCCCTAGCAATCAGCTATTTATTTACCCTAGTAACCAAAAAGCTTTTATCGACACATGAACAAAATTTTAAGATGCAAGACTCGTCCTTTTTAATCGAAAAAACAATGACTTATATTATTTTTTTTCTTACTTAAATGAAACCTTCGCATGTGCATGGTAAAACTTGGAAAAATTCATTTAATACACAAATTTAAAGAAAACAGACAAAGTCTTCACACTTCTTTTAGTATTGTACTAACATTTTACCAAATATCTTTAGAACTCAACAAGGTTTTAAATAATTATTTTAATAAAAATTGTCATTTGTAAGTAACATTATTGAACTAACTTGGAAAAATTAACTTGGCAAAACAGGTTTTCGCTGTTCCAACTTAGTAATAATCATAAGTTTATATGTTAATTAATCTGTTTGGTTATGTTCCAGCATGGCTTTATAAAATATATCTAAAAAAACCTTTAATATTAATGTCTAAAAATATACAGTTAGTCTTTTATAGATAATTATTTTCACTTCTTTTATTTAAAAACATTTTTAAATAAAATTAATGCAGTTGCCAATTTATCTGTGTGTTATGAAATGTGCATGCAAAACTTTTAATTATAATTTTCATATTTTTAGTATTTCAAATTATTGTTTTCAAAGTGTACTAAAATTTGGAAATCTATTTAATTTTCATGCATAATTAAAATAAAATAGTTTAATAATAAAGGCACATTTAACATTCTGTACTCACCATCGCAAAAGCACGTCCGACGCAGTCAAGAATTTGGGAAGAAATGAAAAATTCAAAGTCCTTATCAGAAAATGTTATCAGATAACCATATCAAAATATCTGTGACGTCAAAGAACACGTGTCATCAACTGATCACGTGATGTATACCTAGTGCTAGATTGGTTCTTATAAACATCCATTTATTAAGTAATTTAATCATTCTAATAACTATTAATTAATTAATTAATTAATTAGTTTAATTAATTCTTTGATAAAATGTTTAACAAAACATGATATCACAGATATTAGTTACAATCAGCATTTGTTTTAAACTAGTGAATTTTCATATCCTGTTTTTTAAGATATCTAGCACTAGGTATACATCACGTGATCAGTTGATGACACGTGTTCTTTGACGTCACAGATATTTTGATATGGTTATCTGATAACATTTTCTGATAAGGACTTTGAATTTTTCATTTCTTCCCAAATTCTTGACTGCGTCGGACGTGCTTTTGCGATGGTGAGTACAGAATGTTAAATGTGCCTTTATTATTAAACTATTTTATTTTAATTATGCATGAAAATTAAATAGATTTCCAAATTTTAGTACACTTTGAAAGCAATAATTTGAAATACTAAAAATATGAAAATTATAATTAAAAGTTTTGCATGCACATTTCATAACACACAGATAAATTGGCAACTGCATTAATTTTATTTAAAAATGTTTTTAAATAAAAGAAGTGAAAATAATTATCTATAAAAGACTAACTGTATATTTTTAGACATTAATATTAAAGGTTTTTTTAGATATATTTTATAAAGCCATGCTGGAACATAACCAAACAGATTAATTAACATATAAACTTATGATTATTACTAAGTTGGAACAGCGAAAACCTGTTTTGCCAAGTTAATTTTTCCAAGTTAGTTCAATAATGTTACTTACAAATGACAATTTTTATTAAAATAATTATTTAAAACCTTGTTGAGTTCTAAAGATATTTGGTAAAATGTTAGTACAATACTAAAAGAAGTGTGAAGACTTTGTCTGTTTTCTTTAAATTTGTGTATTAAATGAATTTTTCCAAGTTTTACCATGCACATGCGAAGGTTTCATTTAAGTAAGAAAAAAAATAATATAAGTCATTGTTTTTTCGATTAAAAAGGACGAGTCTTGCATCTTAAAATTTTGTTCATGTGTCGATAAAAGCTTTTTGGTTACTAGGGTAAATAAATAGCTGATTGCTAGGGAAAATAAATAGTTGGTTACGTAAAATGTTGGTTGGTTGGTTGATTAAAATTTACCAATGAAATCCTAACTCACGTAATAGTTGATTGTGAAAACAGTTGCATGGTTGGATGGTTGATTAAAACTTATCAATGAGATGCAATTAAAGAGGAGAATCTAATAACTTAACAGCTTTTTTTATTATTATTTGAAAACATTTTTATAAAGTTAATATGACTTTTAATAAAAACAGGAAAGTATCAACTGCTTTTATACAGTTGCTGATGTTTATAAGTGTTTAACTAAGAACGTTCTGTAATGTTGGTAGTAAGATAATATGATGTAAATAACATACACACATAAATCAGTAAATCGGTAAACTCATTTTTTGATAAGTTGTAATTTTTTTTTTTAAACTTGTAAATCATTTTTTAAACATTTAATTTTTTTTAATTTATGAAATATTTTTTTTAATGTTATAAAATATTTTTTAAAACTTTTTCACAAAGTTTTATTTTTTGTAAACTTATGAAACTTTTTTTTATTTTGAAAAGATTTTTATGAAGTTATTTTATCTTTTAATAAAACAAGATAGTATATTAATGCGTTGCTTTTATACACATCCTAATGTGTTTACACATCCTATGTTATACACATCCTACACATCCTATGTTATACACATCCTACACATCCTATGTTATACACATGTTGTACACATGTTATACACATCCTATATGTGTTTAACTATAAATGTATGTTACAGTAAGATAATACAGTGAAAATAATATACATACACACATAAATCAGTAAAGTCATTTTTGATTAGATGTAATGCATTTTAACTTTTGTGAAATAAATTTTAAACATTTAATTTCTATTGATATTATTTTTTCTATAAAGTTTTTTTTTTTTTTTTTTTTTTTTTAAATTATTAAAGAACTTTTGAAATAACTTTTAACTTATGATTTTTTTTTAACTTATGAAATATATTTTTTTAATTTATGAAATATATTTTTTTAATTTATGAAATATTTTTTTTAATTTATGAATTATTTTTTAACTTTTTCATAAAGTTTTTATTTTTTGTAAACTTATGAAACTTTTTTTTAATTTTGAAAAGATTTTTATGAAACTATTTTATCTTTTAATAACAAGATAATAAATTAATGCATTGCTTTTATGCACATCCTAATGTTTATACGTGTTTGTGAATGAATTGCAATGTTACAGTAAGATAATAGAGTGAAAATAATATACATAAATCAGAAAACTCATTTTAACTTTTGCAAAATATATTTTAAACATTTGAAAAAAAAATTCTATTGATATTATTTTTTGTGTAAAGTTTTTTTTTCTGTTAAAACTTTTTATAACACTTTTTATAATACTTTTTTTTGTTAAAACTTTTTATGTTACTTTTTTTTTTTTTTTTTTTTTTTGTTAAAATTTTTTATGTTACTTTTTTTTTGTTAAAACTTTTTATGTTACTTTTTTTTTTCGATAAAACTTTTTATGTTACTTTTTTTTTTTTTTGCAAACTTATGAAATATATTTTTTAATTTGTGATTTTTTTTTTTTTTTTTTATCTAATGAATTATTTTTTAAACTTTTCATAAACTTTTTATTTTTTTAACATTTTTATGAAGTTATTTTATTTTTAATAAAACAAGAGAGTATATTAATCTATTGCTTTTATATACATCCTAATGTTTATATGTCATTAACTATGAATCTGTTGTAATGTTACAGTAATATAATAGAGTGAAAATAATATACATACTCATAAATCAGTAAACTCAATTTTGATAAGTTGTAATACATTTTAAAATTTTCAAAATATATTTTAAACATTTGAAAAAAATTTCTATTAATATTAATTTTTGTATAAAGTTTTTATTAACTTTTTAACTTTCTAATTTTTGAAAAGAATGAATTAAAATAATTAAGATTATTATTATTATTATTATTATTTAAGATAGTTAATATATTTTTTATACATATACAAATTGAAACAATTTATAAATGTTTTGAAAAAGCTAAATGAAATAAACATACATTTTGAAAATAATTAAACACACATATTAAAGAGAATAGTAAAACATTTTATTTCATTATTTTAAACAATTCGTTTTGAATGGTTTCTACATTAATATTAGATAAGAAGTTTTCACTAATACAATCTACTTCGTTTAAAAACGAGGAAATAACAAAGTCGAAATCTATTAGAGTTAATAACATTTCTCCTATTTGTTCAAATTTTTGTCGATTATTTAATATCAAACAGGGATGAAAGATTACAGATTCGTGCTTAAAAATACATCCATTGCATTCAAAAATGCGCTTCAATATACTCGACATACTATTTTCAATACACGTTATAAGTTTATGTTGGTACATGCGTTCATTTTCTAAAGATGTGTTACTAACGGTACATTTCTGTCTTATTAAGTTTGGTAAATGCTTTACATATATATGCTGAAGAAGTTCTTTATTCAGATCAAAGGCTTTTATTTTTAACTTTTCTAACTGATACTCGTTCAAGTCAATGTGAGAATAATTCTTTAAATGTTTAATTCGCATGATAGAATTATTAAAATTTAACACTAATATCATGTTATTAGCAACAAACGAGGAACTTTTATACTTCAAATTAAATGGAAAAATTTTATTGCAAAATTCGTACCAACTGTTAACATCCATAAAAATTGCATTTTTCGTTACAATTTCTTCATTAGTAAGCCCACTGCGTTTAAACTCTTGAATATGTATATAAAATTGTCTGTTATACAGTTTTAAAATTAAGAAGATACAATCACTGAGTTCTTCTCGAAATATAACACGATTACAGGATTTGCCCCTTTTAGTTCATGGAGTGGTGGATTGGCTTTCATCACTTGCTTGGGAAAGGTTGATTGCTTGAAACACAGTCTCTTCACATCTAGTAGCGGGTTCTTGAAAATATTCGTCTTGGGAAATTAAGTTAAAAATATTCGTATTAATCTCAGATTTCACATTCAGTGGATAATCACATGATATTGTCTCATTGTTAGTGTTCAATGTATTGGGAACTTCTAATCTCGGCAAGTTTAATTCATTCACATAAATAGGTTCATTACATTCTTCTAAACATTGATACTTTGAAGAAGGAACTACTTCGTCGAGAGGTCTTTTTATCAAATTTACTACAGAATCCATTTTCAAAAAATAAGGATAGCCGCTGATGAAGTTCAAACGGAAATCAGTTGCAAACTGAATGCTTAAAAACAACACATATCCTAATATATGTTAAAAAATCAGCGTCGGTTACAGTTAAACATTAAAAAATTAGTAATGCTATAAGTTTTAGTCAACCATTTTTTAATAATCTAAAAAAACAGTCTTTGTACATAAGTGGTAGTTTATAAATTATGTTAGTGGTTTTACTATTTTTGAAGAATTTTGTAGCAACACAAGGTTTTAATTTAAGTAAGCTTTTGATAAATAATGTTATCATTTTCTCTATCTTTGAAAATTTTTGTGGCAACACTAGGTAAAAGTTTTAATCTAAGTAATGAATAATACTTATTGTTAACAGTTTCGTTCTTTTTGAAAATTTTTGTGACAACACTAGGTAATATCCATCATGATTATGTAAATAACAATTGTTAATACAAATTAAACTTGGTAAATAATTCTAATATATTAAAAGTATTTTAAAATTAATTCAATATAAATACAAATTCAGTATTTTAAAATGAAAAATTAATAAATTAAAGTGAACTCTAATTTTAATTGATAAGAACCTTTTTTCTAAATGTTAAAATTTAAGTAAATCTCGTGAAATAATTATTAAAATTCATAAATTGTTATAACAAAAATACAAGACAAAAGCTTTTTTTCATTTACACATTATTTATTCATCATTCTCGATAATGATAAAAATACAAAAAAATTATAAACTGTACAGAAAATCAACCAGTTCACATGATTTGACAAAGTTTGCATTTTTTCACTTATGCATTTTAATCAAATGTTGAATAAACTTGGTGTCAACATTAAATGTTTTGTTAGAGTGTTTGCATTCGAAATTCCTGTAATGAACTTTTTTGTGAAATAAAAAATCGATATCAGAGTAAAATATAACAGCACAGTGTTTACATTTATATTCCTTTTGACGATGACTTTTTTTATGTTTAGTTAAAGCAGACTTTGATAGAAACGAGTTAGAACATTTTTCACAAACATGAAACTTCTTATGAGATCTCTTGTGAATTTTTAACAAATATTTTTTAGAGAGTTCTATTGAACATTCATTGCATTTATATGTCTTATGAAATCTTTTGTGAATTCTTAACGAATACTTTCTATAAAATTCCATTGCACATTGATCACATTTATATAAAGTGGGTGTCTTGGAATGAGTAACACTATGTCGTTTTAAATCAGTACTTTGAATGAAAGTTTCACATTTAAAGGGCTTTTTATCCAAGTGGGATATTTGATGTCTGGTTAACGCAATCTTTGTAGAGAAGCATTTTTGACATTGATTACAAGAAAAGGATGGTGATCTTTCACTATTCGAAACTTGCACCTCTTGACTGGGTAAATCCGATTCCATATTCATGAAGTAAGAAATTTCTTGTACAGCACTCACTTAAAGAACAGCGCTTAATATCTTCATATGACAAAAAAAAAAAAAAAAAAAAAAAAAAACAATAAACAGTGTGATAAATTTCTACTGATTCACAAAAATCTGTTAAATTCTAGGAGGCGCTACTGTTTTTTAAAAAATAATAGGATTGGTTTACAAAGTGATCTGATAATATAATGGTATTTGATAAGAAAGGCTCGATGTTATCTGGTGTTTATCATGTGAAAATTAACGGAAAAAGAATCACTTATTTTCAGCACAGTGATAAAACAATACTATACTAAAGTAATATATTGCTTAAATTTGTCGTTATCGACTAATAGATAATAACTTGTAAAAACACTTTTTATGTGAATACAGCAAACTTATTAAAATGAATACATGGTAATTAACCGTTTATTAGAACTGTACATCGAAAAATAATTAATAATAAAGTAGTTTATATATTTTGAATGGTGTAAAAATCAAGGTTTAGATAAAGTAAAGTTAAAAATATTTTCATTGTTGCTCTAACGTTAATGTAAATTGTATAAAACAGGGAACCTCCAAAAAAACATATGTAATAGTTTAATGAAATTAAATTGTCGTTTTAAAAAGCTTAGTTGAAACATCAAACAAAGTTCTCTTTCTTATCATTTGTAAATAAGTGAAATCTATTCTTAGTTGATATTTTTCTTATATCTGCTAGTTCCTGTTAAAATCGTTTGGTTATCGGATGTTTGTGCAAGACAGTGAATACGTGTTGATAACATACTATTTTAAGTTAGGGATGATTCGATTGTAATATGAGACATTCAGAGTCATTACAGAAGGTTAACTTCCTATTTAATCTTTAAATAATTTTATCTAATAATAATATTCAAAAAAAGTTCAAATTATTATTCAATTTTCTACTCTAATAAAAACTTATTCGATTCCCACTAAAGCCTTTTGGAAAACTCAATTTTTAAAAATTATTAATTTCCAACGAAAGAAGAAGAAGATCGGTTCTGCGGCCACAGGCGGGATGGGCAATTGTGATTAATGTTGAATTGACCAGACTCACCTTCCTCTTTATCGCAATTCTCAATTATCTCACAAGCGTGATGAGCAATGCTTAATTGATCAGACTCAATTTTTTAAAATTAATTTCCAACGAAAATTCGATCCAACAGAGGGCAACACCCAAATAAAAATCTTCCGGGGGGGGGGGGTGAAGTTTGGAAAATGAGGAGGTCAGCCCTTTGCTATAGTATGATATTATAAGCTTCAGATCCTAAATAAAAAAAATTAAGCCCCTTAAAAATTAAGCCCCTCTAAAAATTATGCCCTCCCCTTTCCTAAAATCTCATCTTACTATAACATATTTTACGATATGTTCAAATTTTCTTCCTACTCTAAGTTGATTCCAATCTTTAAGAAAAAAAAATACATTTAAGCACCTCCTAAAAATAAGCCCCCTAAAAATTAAGCCCTCCCCCCTTTCCTAAAATCTCATCTTACTGTAACATATTTTACGATATGATCAAATTTCCTTCCTACTCTAAGTTGATTCCAATCTTAAAGAAAAAAAAATACATTTAAGCCCCTCCTAAAAATAAGCCCCCTCAAAATTAAGCCCTCTCCTGTTTCCTAAAAATCACATCATACTGTAACATATTTTGCGATATGTTCAAATATCTTTCCTACTCTAAGTTGATTCCAATCATTAAAAAATATTTAAGCCTTTCAGAAAAATTAGCCCCCCTAAATATTAAGCCCTCCCTCCTTTCCTAAAAATCACATCATACTGTAACAGTGTCAAAACATCCTTCACCTATTTTCAAATATCTTTCCTACTCTAAGTTGATTCCTATCTCTATTTTAATTTAAACTCCCCAAAAAAATTTAAGCCCCCCTCAATTTTAAGTCCCTCCTAAAAAATAAGCCCTCCCCTCTCTCTCTCTCTAAAAACCTCCACCTCTCTCTGTGAGGTGGTGGTGGTTCCACCTCCACCCACCACCCACCACCCCATCAATCGAACTCTCCTTTTTACACTACTGTCAGCAATAAACTGTGCTGTTTTCTATTATTATCGTAAAAAAAAAATACTTAGATTACTTAGAGTATTTACCAAATTACTTATTGCATTTATTTATTATTAATAATTATTATTAATTACTGAATTTTCATTTCTTGTTGGATTTTGTAGAAAATTATAAAATATATTGAAAAGAAAATTTGAGGAGAATTTGGATAAAAACATTAAAAAAAAAAAAAAAAAAAAATAGATTTTTTTTAATATAAAATTTTTTTTATACAATATTCAAAATTTATATCTAAATCCTTTTACAATTGTATGATAAAAATTTTAAAACACAATCAATTGTTTTGGAAAAAAAAGTTTAATCTCTATTATCCTTGAAAGATTTTTTTTTAAAACATAGTCTTGGATTTAAAAATTCTTGCAAACATAGTAGCTGTAAGTGTGTTTCATATAAAATTCTAGTGTGTGCAAGGTAAAATAAAATACAGTAACACTAGCACAAGATAATTCGGGTTATAAACATGTGAAAGATTATTATGATTTGATTTTTTTCTATTTTAATGTTTATAATAATGTAAAAACTCCATTTAATTTAGAATATTTAGGGTCAGAATGCGTAATTATGACAACTTTTTACAATTTCAGCATTTTTTTTCTATTAGGAAAAGTATTGTTTTTTGGTACATAGGAAATAACTTTGACTCTTTAAGAACACCTCTTAAAACTTTTAATTCTCATAGTCCCCCCCCCCCTTTTTATTAAGTTAACCTCTTCAGACCTGGTATATCCTACAGGATACACATCTTTATAATTTTGTTTTCACATATATAAATACTATTTAAAAAAAGAGAAATTAGTGTGAATGGAGCCTAACAGATAGCAGAAATAAAGACAATAGCAATTTGTCTCTCGTAGTGCTTTTTCAGTGAGTTACATGATTTACAAAAATGGCTTGCAGTAGAAATGCACAAAATGTACAAAAAAAAGGAAACGTAAAAATTTTTACTGTGTGTTAAGATACCATTTGTAGACTCCATTAGTAATACAAAATATTAAATATATATTTGTTTGATCTTTTTCAATGTTTTTACAATGCAGATAAGTAAAATTTAATTTAAAATAACCTAAGAAATTGTTAAAATGCGTGTTTTATAAGTCTCCATATATATAAAAAAATTATGTACAAAAATAAATTTTAATTATTTCGTTGTTCAATCTTTCTTAGTTATCAATTAATTAATGTAAATCCATAGCTGAAATTAATAAAAGTAGATCAATAAACCCTCGGGTCTGAAGAGGTTAAAAGGATGGTTATAATTATTCCAGCAAAAATTCACAATCACAAAAGTTTGAAATAATTAAGTCCACTAGTGGGGAAATTATGACCACTACATTTCTTCTTTAAACTTACCTATACACATTTGATTGGGGTAATTAAGACCGTTAAAACACCAAACTGGACAAATCCGTTTATCAAAAATTTTGGTAGACTTTTTTCAAATTGCTATTTGGATCTCAAAAATGCTTCTGACTAGTGATAAAGAATATCTAAAAGGAAAAATACATTATGAGATTAATATATATGTGTGAAACAAAATTTTACCATGCCCAATTTTCTCCATTATGGCTTTGGTCACCTTCTTCTGATAATTATCCCCATCTATATGACCTTACATAAATAAATACAAATTCCCGAAATAATATATTTATGTAATCATATTCGAATATAATACATATTGTATGTCTGCATTTAAATATTAAGTGTAACTTAAAATAAGTATGTGAACAATTGATTACGTTTTAAAATTTTCAGCGTACAATTAAAAAAAAAGGAATTAAGTATAGATTTTGAATATTGTTGATTTTTTTTTCCGGATTAAAAAAAAAGTCGACTTTTTCATTTATTTTTCGGAGTATTTTTATCTTATTTTTCAACAAATTTTCTTTTGTAACGTATACATAAAATCAATTCATTGTAAAGAATCAATTTCATTATTTATGTCACATGAATTTCATTTCACTCAGACCACAAGTAGACGATAGACAGATGTAAAAATGCAGATGATGACATCGTTTTAAATGGATGCAGGCTTCACTTCAGTGAACCGCTATGACCTAAAAAGTCAAATGTTTAAGAAAAAACGTCTTGAAATAAAACAAACGCAAGCTATTTTTTTACTCTATTTTTATGAGAAAAATACATTTAGCATAAACCGTTCTTAAGTTTTGTACTGAATTTGAGATTTTTCTCTTTTTCAACAATGTATACATGTTTGTATTTCTTCATATAAGTGTATTTTTTTTTTTTTTTTTTTTTTTTTTTTTATGATTTACAAAAAAAAAAAAAAAAAAAAAAAAAGGTAGCTTTGATTACAAAAAGCTTACATATTGTAGCCGTTCTAATGATAGCGATTGCGAAAAAATATGGTATATTTTCACATACCGTGAACCCCCCCCCCTCCCACCAAACCCCGAAACCACCCTTCAAATATTTATATGTAATTATATATATATATTCGTATATATCCATCCGCCATCTTGATCTTGTTTAAAAAAAGCAGCCTTTTAAAATTTTTAAAACGTTTTAAATTAAAAATTACAAATTCAAAAATATTTTTTCTTATGTGTTTGACCTTGATACAAAGGATCTGGACATTTTGTTTTAAATGGCTACTTATAGCATTTTGAATTTCTAGTGTGGCTATGAAACGATCTGATTTTTGTCATGTGATAATACAAGTATTTTTATGAATCAATTTGAATGCAACTTGGTATGTACATAGTACATAGCAATGTCTCGACCGAGTTCGTTGGTCAGCTTCATCTGCCACCTTGTTTGAAAATGCGGGCTTTTTCATTTTTTTTTCTTTTAATTATTATTTAAAATAGAGAACAATAAACTTTGAATTCGAAAAAGATTTTTCTTTTAGGGGTTTGACCTTGATACAAAGATATCGGAGAATTTTTTGTTTCGTCTACATTTTAAAACATGAGTTATTGCACTTTGAATTTCTAGTTTGGCTGATATTTTCAAAATACCTTTATTTTATTTAATTACATTTATTTATTTTATTTTATTTTATTTTATTTTATTTTATTTTTATTTTATTTATTTTATTTTTTATTTTATTATTATTATTATTATTATTATTATTTTGGTCACGCGATAACAGACGTATATATTAAGCTATTTGAATGTAAAAAAGCAGGTACATAGTATATTGCAATGTTTCGACCATGTTCGTTGGCCAGTTTCATCTGCTATTTTGTTTTTAAATGGTGAGTACTTCAAACTATTTGGAGGCCAAATATAAATCACTTTAAATAAAACCAACTAGATAAAACTGGATATTCATTGTTGACAAAAACTAGCATTGAATATTCTATAATGAGGTTTCATTAATTTGAACTCGTGTGTTTGAATAATGTAAGTTGGTTTTTTTTTAAGTAAGAAATATGAAAGCTACTTCTTCCTACTCATACAAGTCGGATTTTTTAATACTTTTTTCTACACATCTTATTTGTAATTGGGAAAATTTGTATTCATCAGGAGGGGGGGGGGGATATTTCCAGTTCTATCTCCAGTTCATTCTAAATATATCCAAAGTAATGTCAAAATTTAAACAATTTTAATATTTTATTCCAAATGTGCTTCCAATTACTATCACATATAATATTAACAAATATTGACCCTGATATAACCAATATAATCAATAGTCATTTGCTCTAAAAGATGTCCCTTGATTGTGAAGAATATGTAATTTCATAAAAACCTAGTTAATTAATTTAGTTATGAATTTATTAGAAAAAATATTTACACGAAATAAAGAAATAAGATTTTTTTATTCAATATATTTTGCTGTTTATATTAATAAAAATATCGACTAAATCTGTGGTTTAGAAATTGAAAGAAAAAAAAAATTGTTCAACATTGAATTAATAAATAATTTGAATTAATAATCATGATTTTTCCCAAAATAAGGGTATTTTTTTAATTTACTTTAATCAGCGAATTTAATATTCCAAAATGGTTTTTAAAACGATCGAAAAAATATGTTTTAAACTGTTATAATTAAAATAAAACCGAAGTTTAAAATGTTATCAGTAATTATATTTCATTTGTATTTCAGTGTTTTATTTCATAGTATTGATTTATTTTAATATTTCATTTGTAGCCTAATTGCACAGTTGTGTTTCGAATAATAGGTATAAATATCACAGGCATCTCTGTCCACAAGCTGCTCTAAGTTAAATTTACTTATTATCATTGTAATATAAATAGTCAATTTTGAATGATATAAGGTGATACTTTTTTTTTGAATTAAGGAAAAATGTTCAGTATTACTTATTGATAGTGTAATGCGAGTTAATATAATATTTACAATAAAATAAATGTAAAATCTTTAAATATTATATGCATATTTAAGCTATTTATAATAAATGTTATTTACTAATTTTAATTATATATATATAAAACAACTCAATAAAAGTTCTTTACTATTTACTCATTTTTTTATAATACGATGTAAATGACAAAATGATAAAATTATATAGGCACTATTTTAAAAGAGCTAAAGTATGCACGGGAACACACTATTTTCATTTAAATGTATTAATTCACTTAAGAAATTAAACTATGTAATGCCAGTTTTTACAACTCAAAATCGACATATTTTCTTCAGAAAGCTATATCATTTACGCGAAAAACGAAAGTCAACCCATGAGCTTTTCTAACCTAAAAATAAATGAACGAATATAACACAAATAAGGACACACACAGTTATGTACTGCGATTTGTGACATCATGTAGTAGTAGTTCATTTCGAGCATATCAGTTGAAGATCCAGATGAATACATGGAATACCTCTCTAGATATTCGTCAAGATATCTAAAATCGAAAGTGTTTAGTCCATGCATACATTTTTTAAAGATTAAAAAAAGTCACAAATCCTATTATTTTAAAATTTGAAAAATCGTATCCAACATTTTAGTAATCAAAGGGATAAAAATCGTTTTAAATAAGAATGTTAAAAAAATAATAATAAATATTATTCTTTTCCAATTAGTGCAATTTTTGAACTAAATAATTTCAATGAAATTATATTTTTCCTCTGCAAAAGTTTCATAAAAATTAAATCCAGTTATATTTTTCAGTACTGATTGTGGAATGGTATAGTGCACATTTAATATAACTTTTCTTTGACCGCTAAAATAAACAACTTATTTATAGTTTTATTTTTATTTTTGTAATATATTATGTTATTTTGCCTCTTAAAAGTATCCTATTGGCAACATAAATTAACTTACAAATAAATTCTGAAAATTTTGAAAATAAATAAATTTTTTCATATTTGATTTTAGAGAGCAGTAATTGCTTATTTTACATGAATCCTGTTGAACATGAATATACTATTTTTTTTGTTTTATTTTTATTTTTGTATTATATTATGTTATTTTATCTTATTAAGAGTGTCATATTGGCAACACAAATCAAAATGTAAATAAATTCTGACATAAAATTTTGAAAAATAAATAAATAAAATATAACAAAAAAAAAATTGTAATTTAGCAAATTACAACGACTATTTGGAAAATAATATTTTCAATGACTACAAATTTAGACTTATTAATGATTTTTATATTAAAAAAACAATAATAACATCATTTTTATAATGATCAAAATGTAGCTTACGTAATAACAGAGTCATATTAATATGCCTGGACATTTAGAGTATAGAGTCACGTTAATATTCCTGGGCCAGACATAAACAAATATCAAATGGAATTTCAGTTTAACAATTTTCAGTACTGTAATTTTTTTAATTTCCAAACGTCGCACATTTTCAATTTTTACCCCGTCGTATACAGAAAAAAAATTACTTTTAAATGCAACTTGTTTGAAACCTGTATCTAAATTTGTTATTGAGTTATTAATTTTTTTTTTAGTTTTTAATACTATTTTTGCCATTGTAGCAACAGAAGTATTTCATTTCTAAACATTAAGCATGGACCAATCAGAAAACAAATTAAATAAAAAACAGGAGTATTCCATTTTTGGACATTAAACGTAGACCAATCAGAAAACGAATAAAATGAGTTAGATAAAGTTGCGGAATTCAACCAATGAAAACATTCAGATATGCTTCAGATTTCCCAATTCTCTATCGAGGACAAAAACTATTTTCCAAACAGATAATAAATTTTTCTGTTCATATTTGACTTTAGAGAACTTATAATTTTTTATTTACATAAATTTTGTTGCAACTCATTTTTACTAATATAAATTTAATTCCCTGTTAGCCCTAAATTGTAATAATAACTGGAAAGGTTTATTGTTTAGATTAACTCATATACTATCCTTCCCAACCACTCCCCCCCCCCCCCCCCAAAAAAAAAAAAAAAAAAAAAAAATAGCGGCCACTATTTTATTTTATTTATTTATTTATTTTAATTATAAAATGAACATTTTCTTTTAAACAGAAAAAAAAAACTGTTTTTCTTTAAAATACTTTTTCTATAAAAAGTACATTATTTTTTTACAGTATATATACTCTATAGAACCCGATACTAATATTTAAAAGTAAGTACGCAATCAGACGCATTTTAGTCCCAACCTCAGATCGCGTATATAAGGTGCATTTTAAAATGATGAAAACAGTATCCAAATGTATTGTTGAAAACAATTAGAATTTATTTCAATCACGGATTTCAAAACAGATAATAGATAACGTACGGAATGCTTCTTTGATTCTGTTTTAGATTTGCCTGAACTAGACAATTTGAATAAACTTCGCTTCCTCTCCGATACATGCATGTCCATGCCACAAGGTAAACAAACCCCAGCTACACCAACACAAGAGTTATTTATCCGAGTGGAGGAAAACCATTCCCCGCGATCGAGTGACAAATTGCGACGGGCAGTGCCGCAGAGAGACGTAGAACAACAACAGAGATGTGGAAAGAGTGAGTTATGGCCATCTAAACGGGGGCTGGGTTGTAGCTTTTGAAGACACCGACCGGTAATCCCTGACTTAGTTGCCGGCTCACAGCTGCAGAAGGATGCGGATGAAGAGAATGTGATAGTGAAAGTCAGCAGGAGCAGGGAGATTCCGGAATGATTTCGTAGTGGTTTCAGTGGATTGCTCTCAATATCTGGAATCTTTAAGAAATCCATTGATATCGAATCTTGTTAATGGGGAAGCTGTATTTTCTTTTCCCTCCAAATGAAAATTAAAAATCTTTTTTTTTTTTTTTTTTTTTTTTTTTTTTTTTTTTTTTTTTTTCTGGAGATATTTTAACCTTGTTGGGTTAAAAATTCCTTCTATTTGTAACTAGTAATTTTAGATTTCAATGGTTCCTCAACATTTTGAAACAATGGGTAAAATTCATCTAAAATCAGTTTCACAATTTTCTATACTTTATTCGACAGTTTTCATTAACGAAAAGATTTTCTTTATATTTCTAATATTATTAATTTTTTCCTAATGTACTTTAAGCGTAATTTGTTAAAAATATTTTTAAAAAAATCGTTTACTGTGATTGCTACAAAATGTTTACTTTATCCCGATGTTTCAATTAATAAAAAATATTACCATCGTACTTCTAATAATATTAGTATTACTCGTACTTCTAATAATATTAGTATTACTCGTACTTCTAATAATATTAGTATTGATTTTCTTTCGTATTTATTTATTTTATAAATTATTAGGCTGTAATAAATAAAATAATGATGCCAATAATATAAAGATCTTGATATCATAAATTGTTTCCAATATGGCGAGTTTCAAATTTATATTATCCCCAATCCTGAACTATGAATAAGTAATTATAAGGATTGAATAATCACAAAATTTAAACTAGTAAATTTCATGTGATTTTTCATGTGATGATAAGAGTTACTAATTAATTGCTGTGGAAACTTTTATCATAAAGTGCGTTATCATTCACCCTTTGGAAGAAAAGGTCTACGTCTATCTAATTATCATTGACATCGCTGGAGAAAAATTTACTAGTTTAAATTTTGTGATTATTCAATACTTATAATTACTTATTCATAGTTCAGATTAGGGATAATATAAATTTGAAACTCGCCATATTGGAAACAATTTATGATATTAAGATCTTTATATTATTGGCATCATTATTTTATTTATTACAGCCTAATAATTTGTAAAATAAATAAGTACGAAAGAAAAGAGAAGCAATACTAATATTATTAGAAGTACGATGTTAATATTTTTTGTTAATTGAAACATCGGGATAAAGTAAACATTTTGTAGCAATCACACCAAACGATTTTATTTTATTTATTTATTTATTTTTTTTTTTTAAATATTTTTAACAAATTACGCATTAAGTACATTAGGGAAAAATTAATAATATTAGAAATATAAAGAAAATCTTTTCGTTAATGAAAACTGTCGAATAAAGTATAGAAAATTGTGAAACTGATTGTAGATGAATTTTACCCATTGTTTCAAAATGTTAAGGAACCATTGAAATCTAAAATTACTAGTTACAAATATAATTCGATATTTGCATTTGCCATGTTGTCCACGTCTCCGAAAATGTTTTTACCCTTAAGAAACACTATAGAACAATATATTTGTGATATTTAAAGAAGAATTTATGTTTAAAAAAATAAATAAATAAATAAACTTTTTTTTGTGACGCCAATGATTTTCGAAACATTTCCTAGAAATTTTTTTTTACTATGTTAATTAGTTTCCTTAAATCGGAATATAGGTTTTTCGGATGATATTCATTCTCAATCAAACATTTTTGCTGCATAGTTAACAAAATAACATTAATTTTAACATTAATTTTGATAGTTTAAAATGCTTCTTTGTAAAACGTATTTGTTGAAAAGGAAAATGTTTAGTAACCCAAAATTTAAATATATAGTAGCTCAAAAATTAAAAAAAAATAATACTGACACCAAACTTTTTAAAAAAGGGAAACATTTTGCTAATTTATTTTTTTATCTCTATTATTTCGTCCTTAAAAATTTTTTATGAAGTTTATAATATTAAAAATATTAATAAGAATTTATAATAATATAATATTTTATATAATTTATAATATTCACCTCTTACTTCCAATTATAAATGTAAATATTATTTTCAGTAGACTTAATTGGTAATATTAAACGCTAATAAATACAGCAACAATACCGTAAGAGAAATTACAAGGTGATATAGAAATACTTCATTGGCTTAAACTTGCAATGTTTCCAGCAATCTCTTTATCCTTAACCGTGATTAAGTAATCAGAAATATATCTGAGCCCTTTTACAAATCTCCTTCGTAATTACGACCCCACACTAACAAGTAAATATTTGGCCCTTATGAGTTTTAGTCGTGTTGCAGCCACATTAAAGTACGAAAATAATCGATTTTTCGCTGCCTGAGTATTTCGATTTTCCATTATTTTTGATAGCGGCGTTATGATATTTTCTATCGAATACTTATAGTGCAGTTCGAATTAATTAAAACATAATCGAAAACTAAAACCGTTCTATTTTAAAACTAATTTAATAGTACTATAAAATAAATGTCCGTCGGCGAGTGAAACAAGTAAAATGGCGTCATTATTCTTTGAAAAGTGGTGAATTTTGCTTCCATTTTTTTAATTAATTTAAAATACATTCATTTGATTCATCTATTATATTCCATATAAAGTTTATCATATGCGGAATTTCTTTTAATTTATTAAAAATTGGCTTTTTTTTTTTTTTTTTTTTTTTTTTTTTTTTTTTTTTGAGTAGAATATTTGGTTATTATTCAGTGTTATTCAGTAATATCCACCTAGTATTTGCCTATAGCCTAGTATTTGCCTATCCTCTTTCGAAGAATATTATAAGAAATATATTCATATTTACGTATCAAATGATTTTAACTTAAAAATACACAGCTATTAAAATTTATTTTACTGAAAAAAATCTTGATAAAAATCTCTCTCTCTCTCTCTCTTTTTTTTAAGTGTTATAATGAATTCTTGAATTACAAGTAATTTTCTCATATTAAAATATGTATAAAAATAAAATACATTCAAGTCTATAAAAAATATTGTGATACATTAAACATTCTTCTGGGAGTAAGTAAGAGAAAGAAGAAAAAAAAAGAAGAGAGATTAAAAAAAAAATAATAATAAAACAGCCAGATAAAATCTTAAATTCTTTTAGCAAAAGTCGATGAAATAGAGCGTAGTTGAAAACATTAAACCTTCCAAAGTTTTCTTCCAAAATCCTTTCCAGTCGTCAGAATAGAAGTGAGTTTTATGTAAATAATATCCTACGTTCGAATATAACAGATGAATCGATTTAGCGAAAATATTTAACTAAGCCTCATCTTCATGTTTTGCTTTTATGAACAACACTATTAAATAAACTTAAAATGCACAAATATTTTAACTGCTACACGCGCAACTTAAACAATTTTTGTTCCATTCATTAGACCCAGCATTTCTTACAAGAATTTTTTTTCGGTTAGCACCACATTTTTTTTAATGTTTTTTTTTAAATAAAACATACTTTAACTAATACTTTGACAACATTTGTATAACCCAAAATCTATTTTAAAAATATAGTGGTGCGAATAGAATATAAAAATATAATCAAGTATAAAATGTTAACGTAAAATTAATATAAATGGGAGTGGTATCCAAGTCGTGTCTTTCCTTGAATTTTTACAGTTATTTCTAATGGTTTAAATATATATATGTAATAAAAAAAAGTAAATAAAGCAATTCTTTCAAAAAGAAAAAAAAAGATTCACTCAATTTTTATCTTAAAGTAATGAATATATTTCATTAATCAGAATTAGTTTCATTATATTTAGAGGAAATATTTACATTTGACAAATAAGTCTGATTATACACGCTTAAAACGAAAGAGTGAATTTGGCCTGTCAGGAAAGAGCTCTAATTTATTGGATTGTGAATGGAGTTGTTTTTAAAATATTTAACACATCTTGATTTAATTGCTTCTTTAAGTTACTCATTTTGATTTAAATTGCTTAAAAGCAACACGTTCACTCGAGTTGTTTCAACACTTTTACGAGAAGCTGACTTTCAAATCGTGAGATGAGTGAGTTTCGACTCAACTAGAGTTATTTTTTGGCTGCGGTTTTAAGAGAGTATTTTGGTAAAAATTCTCTATTTTATCTTGATTACTATATTTTTCCTCATACTTGAAAAAGAAATTTTTACAAGGCAAACTATATATCCCAAAGCAGAATTGTTACAGTGTAAAAAAAATTCAAGCATTAATGTGAACGATGCACTTTCAAAATATAATAAAATCAGCAGCAAGAGACATGTATCAAGCAGCTAAAACGGGAATTTTGATACAGTGCTCATCTTCAAATACAATCAGATAATGTTAAACTGTAACTACAATTGCCAATGGCCCCAAGACAAATGAACCTTAAACACAGTAAACGTGTATAAGATGGATAGCATATGTTGTCGTGCCGGCCGCACACTACTAAATCTTTCCCCGAGAAAAGCCTCTCAGAATGATTATCTGCAAATTTATCTTACAAATGCTCCACCATTTGCCAAAGCTTTTTTCCCCCTCTCCTTGCTTACACAAAGTTTATCTAAAAAGAAATTATGTGAGCTTTCCTTGTTGTGCGAAGAAAATAAAGAAAACATTGACTTTTTTTAGATGTATCTCAAAGAATATTGGTTATATATTAGGGAAATTTTTATGATGTGGCTTCAAAAATATTAGACATCTATTAATAAAATGGAAAAAATTCTTTTAAGGGAGCAGATCACGTCGATCAACCAGATAATGAGGATACGAAAATAACGACAATACGAAAAACTGCAGTTTCTTAACCTGAAATGCAACATTTTTTTTTTTAATCTTTACTTTCACACGTTCATATCGTTTTATAAACTATTCAAATACTCACATTTAGTAATACTAACTAGTTAAATGATAACGACAAAAGTGGCTTTTGAAAAATATTAATATTGAAATACGTATATTGCGTTCAAGATTTTACAAATTCTACTGTATATAAATGTTTAATGTTTCATATTTTCTTACTTATGACACTATATTTTACACTGAACCTAAATTTGAAAGTATATTCAAAATCTTTAGCCTAATTAATGGCTTTTCTAATCATATTCCCTGGATTTTGCATGTAATTGTTTATGTTTGATTATATTTAATTATTTTTGCGCGTGCATAAGCTGTAACGTAGATACTTATTCCAATGACATAAAGATAATACTAATCAATAGAAAATATTTAAGGATACGTAGATAAAATGTAATTCTAATTTTATATCTATTAAAAGTTGAAAGAAACATTCCCTAATTTTTTGCATTCTTTCTGTTCAATTACAAAATACTAATTTGATTTTTCAAAATTCAAATTTTCAGTAAATATTCATTCAAAAACATTTCACGTCAAATTTTTGCAATTAATTATTTTTTCACATATTTTAATATTTCCGTGAAAAGATTAAGCAATATTAATTTACATAGCCATTGTTCCGACTTACAAGAGTTTTAATTAATGCAAAAACATTCTTATTTTATCGCGTATAAAATAAAAATTTGTATTATTATTATTATTATAATTATTATTATTATTATTTTAGCAATAAATTGTTATATTTATCTAAATCAAAAACTTTAAAATACATTTTAGAATTAAAAAAAATCTCTTTTACAAACAGGGGGGGGGGGGGGTTCAAAAAAACGATATACTACATAAATATCGCATGTTTCATTCAGTTAAACAGCTCAGCTGAGTATTCTCTTATTAACTGTAAAACTACTTTTACAGCAATAAAACAAGAACGGCTGAGATGCTAGCTTCCCATAAAGGTATTGCATTAGTAGTTCTAATTTATTCTATGAATGCAAAAAGACTGCAAGATGAAAAATTGCAATAAGATACACGAATTTCTTTTTAAAAAACCCAATTTACTGTATTTGGCATTTTATTCCGTTGTTGACATCTCAAAAGGTATGTCAGTTTTTGTCGACTCTTTATTAGAATGCTGTATGTTTGTGAAGCAGGAAACTTGTTTTTGCCTTAAAATATTCTATAAAAACTGCAATAAAATTCTTTCAACTTTTTTTTACCTATTATAGCTTCTAATTTGAAAAAAAAAAAAGGGGGGGGGGGTCACATATGTTTTATTCTACACTTCGCTCTTTGTTATCTGTAAAATGAATTAAAAAAGGTTTACATATATATTTTTGGCAAAAGACCAATTTTAACATAGAGGTAAATGCATGAGAGAATTTTTTTAAATATATATATACAAATACATCGTGGCAACGATGGGGCCTGTAAACTTTCTTTTACTGTTACTTTTTTTATATACTTCTACTTCTAGACATCGTGTAATTTGAATTTTCACACCGTCAAATAGTAGTAAAATAAATAAATAAATAAAAATCAATAATTTTTTTTAAAAAATGTTCTTTCAAAAGAATTTATTTTATTTTTATTTTTATTCATATTTCCTACCTCAATTTACTGATTTTATGGTTTTTAAAAACTCTAGGAAATCCAATTCGTACTTCCCTCTTTACAGGTGAAAACCATTTTTTTAAATTGAAAACTCTATATATATATATATATATATATATATATATATATATATATATATATATATATATATATATATATATATATATTACAATTAATATATTAATATATTATTTTACAATTAATATAATTTTTTTTTATTTAAGCAAGAGGGGAAGAGGTGATTAGATGTCTTAAATTTGTGTTTTATTTATGTTATACTTTATTTATTTTGCGGCATAGAATATAAGCCGGAAACAAGTGCTAAATTATTTATACTAATTTTTGAATGAGAATTTATAACTCATGATCGTCTTGTATGCAAAAAAGATTTTTTTCATATCATGCTTAAAAATTATTTTTAAAATCACAAAAAGTGGATAAATTGTTGCGAAATTTGTAGATACATTGCATTTTAAGATAAATTATTTTCTCTATTCCACATTGTAAATTTTGAAACTATGCGATGTACAGAAACAAGTTTAAAAGAAATTGAACTAAAAGTTAAACTCAGTTTTCTGGTGTTGCCAACTTCAAAATAACGTCAGCATTACTCATAAAACAATATAAATAGTTCAGCAGTTGTTCCCACCTAATATATCATGCAAAAATTAAAAGTTCATCAATAAATAGACAATATAATGAAAGAGAATCACATAAATTATATTTCTATTTTTGCTTAAAAAAGAAAGAAAAGTTATTGCTGGAAACAAAAGTTTTTCACCTTCAGACCTACACAATAAATAACAGTTAAAATTTTGCTTACAGATGTTTGACTGAAAATATCGAAAATATGATACATACTGGTATTTTCTAATTAAATATCAAATATATGAAATTATTGAAAACATTAAACGTCATTATATTTTGAAAATAAATATCGGATATATATAATGGTAAATATCAAAACGAATAACCATTCATATATATGACCAAGTGCTCTTTTATGGAAAAAAAATCTCATTCAAATTAAAAGGGCAATTAAAGATACTTTAGATGATCGTCAGCTTATAGCATATATAAAATCAATATTAAATGCACATTAAAAATATACCCAACATTTCAGATATATTTTAACAGGTTATCATCAGAGATTTCTTGATTTCTACGGAGTTTAAAGTTTGTGACAGTGACTTGACGTGTGTAACATAAGCTTTGTAGAGGTCAAGAAACCCCTGATGATGGCTTTTTAGAATAATCTGAAATGGTGGGTATATTTTTAATGTGCATTTAACACTGATTTAATATATGCTATAATTATTATGAGCTTATGTTACATACGTCACAGTCACTGTAACAAACATTAAACTCCGTAGAAATCAAGAAATTTCTGAAGATAATCTGTTAAAGTTAGTCTGAAATGAATATTATAATGTGCAATTTTTTAATGTGCTTAATATAGTGATTTTATATACGCTGTGTGCGGATGAGAATCGTAAGTGTTTCAAATCACTAAATTTGACGGCTTAAACACAAGTTTTTATTAAAAGAATCCTTTTCAAGAAAAGGTAAAATTATTATATATCGTATGCTTGCTCCTCTTACTAATTCATTACTTCATATTAGGTAGCAGCTCCAGCCGGGAAATATTTTCATACTAACTGTAAAATTAATTTTACAGCAATAAAACAAATACGGCTGAGATGTTCGCTTTTCTTAAAAGTATTGCAATGTTATATATTTTTTTAAATAAAAGCAAAATGACAAATTATAATTACATGACAGAATTTATTTAAACGAATTAATTTACTCTACTTTGTATGTTATTACATTTCTGACATCACGGGAAATATATCAATATTTTTTTTTTCAACTCTTTGTTAGAATAGTGGATGTAAACGAAACAGAAAACATAGTTTTTGCTTTAAAACATTTTAATGAAAATTGTAATGAAGTTCTTGAAGCCATTTTTCGTATTTATCTGATACTTTAATAACTTTATATATATATATATAAACTTTTATATATATATACATATTTAAGTGGTCATAAGTCTTTTATTCTTTGTTTGATCGTGCATTAAATGTAAAATTTTTGTACAAGTAGAAATACCAATATTTTTTCTGTTTAAAAAATACGTTCAATTTTATTTAATCCTTTATATTTCAATGCTTTTAACTGCGAATTTTCAATTGAGAAATAATAAAAAGTTAGATTTCATTCACATAAAGAAAAAAAAAAAAAAAAAAAAAAAAAAAAAAATAGAAGAAAGAAAAACTAACAGTTTTATCAAAAATGGCTCTTCATGTAGGTAGAAATTAAGTGTTAGTCATAGAAGGCAAAATTTACAGGAAAACATAAAAACCCTGGTTATGCTTTTAGTTGTGAACAAGAAAAAAAAAATTAAAGTTTGTAAAAATGAATGGACTACTTTAAAGGTTTAACATTATTAAAAGAACACAAAATATAATAAAAATAAAAAAATGCATTCACTGTAATTCCTTACATTTTAGGCGCCCAAATTTGAAAAAAAATCATATTTATAAAAAATAAATATATGATAAACAGCTTCTAAGTAAAACTTTTTAAAAAATCCCATTCTAAGGACCGTTATGTTTAAAATAAGCATTAGTAGATAAAATATGGCCGGGGGCGGAGGAAGGATAATTAAAATTTTATCTGGGACGAAATTCGTCTTGTAAAAGAGTCAAAGTATAAATTTCTTAATTATCAACCATGCCACACCATGGTGTATACAACATTATATATCCCACAACATATAAAAATGCATATATACACATGATTTAATGTTGTTTTAAGGGGACGGTGGACGTTATTTTTTTTCTCATAGCAATATGAAATTTTGTGCATATATACATTTCATGAAAAGCAAATGGAGCACCTTCAAAAAAATTTCCAATCTTATTAAAAATTTTTAATTTAAAAAAATAAAATTTTTAAATGAAATTTTAAAATGCTATTCGTGTTTTAATTTTTGAGATATTTTCTTGCTTTTGCATTTTCATCTCTTAAAACTCTATTATAAACAAATTTGTGTAAGATTTTTTAATCTCTTGAATAGTGAATATTTTACAGATTTTTTTTTCTAAATTCCATATCGATTTTCATCAAAAATTTGCCTTTTAAAACGTAAAAAATCAAATTTGATTATCTTAATGAAGACGAATTTTAAAAAGATTGCACAATTTCTTTCTAAACAGTATCAGGATACTTCCTTATCAATTTTATGAATATTGATCAAAAATAACGCTGAAAAATTAGTTTCGAGAAAAACAGATCTAAAGTATATAAATACACTTACCTTTATTATTTACTTCTTAAAACCTTCATAAATGATATTTTAATAAGAAAAGACTGCTTTGGAACTATTACACCACAGAAATAGACCCTTTTGCGACGATTTTGGTCAAATAAAGGTCCACTGTCCCCTTAAAATGCAAAGAAAAAAAATCAAAAGAAAAAAATCATTTTCAAGAAAGGGTATAATTATTATAGATCTTATATTGCTTTTCTTAAGAGGGCTCAGGGGTTGAAAACTTTTCAAAAAATCGGTTTTTTTAATGATCTAGTTTGATTATTCAATTAATCCTTAACTAAAGCAAAAAACCGCATAAAAATATTTGCATTTTTAACGGAATTATAAGTATTTATGTATCAACACTTTCATAGCCGCACCCATATAATTTCAACTTTAAGTCGCGTTTTCTCAAAACTTCATTTTTGACGACTAACACCAAGATTTTTAAAAAACTATTTGATGGAATGGCTTAATTTTTGTTTTGTATGCATATAACATCATTATCTATAGAATGGATTAATATAGTTTAGATGGTTTAATATTTTGAGTATTTTTAATGAAAAAAAAGTTGTATTTTTTAGGGTTTTTAAAATTTTTTATTTTTGAGAGTTTTTTTTAATAATGTTTTTTTCGAGTGATTGTTATATCCTTAATTCATTCTATAGAGTAAAGTTTCCTGATCATTTTAAAGCAAAAATTAGGTTCTTAAGTCAATTCAACGTTAAGATATTTTGGTGTTGGTGATATAACACATAATTTTTTTTTTTTTTTTTTCAAAAACTGTGTTACACAAATTTTGCTATATTTCTTATTATATTACATTGAAGTACTTCATTTTATAATTTTATAAGACTACAAACATACTTTTAAAATATCAAAAAGTTTAAATTAATTACACTGAATACTTCTCTTTTTATATGGACTCGAAGCGAGAGCTCTGTTTACACGTTTTTCCGTATCGATCAACTCCTGAGTCCCCTTAAGTACGTATTACTTTTATTCAGATAACAGTTCAACCGGAAAATATTCTCTTACTAACTGTAAAACTACTTTTACAGCAGTGAAACAATGGCGGCTGAGATGCTAGCTTCTCATAACGGTATTGCAATAATAATTTTCAATACTTTTATAAAAACAAAAAATACTGCAAGATGGCAAAATGCAATTAGATGTACCTATATTTCCTTAAACAAACCAATTTACTGTACTTTGCATATTATTCATTTATGACATCTCAAAAAATGCATAATTTTTATTCCAATTGTTTGTTCAAAAAGTGGATTTGTGAAAAGTAATAAATATTATTTTTGCTTGAAAATATTATGAAGAAAATTGTAATTTAGTTCTTGAATGCCCTTTCTATATTCATCGGACACTTTAACAACTTTCCCATTAATAATTTTTTAAAATAGGGGTCATACGTCTTTTATTCTTTGCTTGATTTTGCATTATATGCAAAATAGTGTTCAAGTAGAAATACCAATAATTTTTCTGCCTGAAAGTACATTCGATTTTATTTAACCCTTTACACTTCAATTATTTTAACTGTGAACTATGAATTAAGAAACAATAAAAAGTTAGATTTTATTCACATTGATCCCCCTCCCCTCCCCTGAAAAAAAAAATAAAAAACAAAATAAAATAAAATAAAGAGACAACCAGTTTTATCAAAAATCTTTCTTCTTGTACGTTTTAGTCATAAAAATAAAAAATTACAGAAAATCATAAAAACCCTGCTTATGCATTTAGTTATGAACAAAAAATTTTTTTAATTGATCTATACTTCTATGAATGGATAAATTACTTTAAAAGATTAACCGAACAACTACTTAATATCAAACCATGCCACATCATGCTAGATACAACATTATATATATATATATCCCGACACATAATAATTGATATATATATATCATGATCTAAAGCTGTTTTAGAATGCAAAGAAAACAAAAATTAGTTGAAAGGAAAAACAGCATTTCCAAGAAATATTCTCTTACTAACTGTAAAACTACTTTTACAGCAGTGAAACAATGACGGCTGAGAGGTTAGCTTTTCTTAAATGTATTGCAAATTAGATGTCCGAATTTTCTCAAACAAACTAATTTACTGTACTTTACATTTTTGACACCTCACGAAATATAACAATACACTAACGGCCTTCGCCCGTTACGCTGGTCCGTTTATCTAAATAAACTTGAAGAGCACGAAATATATCTATGAATTGGATGATGGCTTTTAATATATATATATATATATATATACTATATATATATATATTTAAGCAGAAATAAAATTCAAAAGTCCCCTGAAATATTTTGAATTTAGAAGAGAAGCAACTCGCTTTTGGCATGATGTCAAAAACACTCTTCAATAGATTTCTTGTAAATATTTCGTTTCGTTATCACATTCATGGAAATTAATTATTTTCTAAAAAAAAGTATTCATTCAATTCTTTCAAATTTTTGAATACTTTTAAATCATGTTTAAATAAAGAACTAAAAAAATTTTTTTGAGTGAAAATACTAAAAAATCGGCCAGGTATAAAATGTTTATTCTTAATTGCTTATCTATCATTAACACCACTCAACCAATTTTTTTTTTTTTTTTATCTTCTACAAATAGTTAAAAAATGTTTAAAGGCACTTTTTTTTTTTAAATAAGTCGATAGTGCAATAACTTTGGGAGATATACAATATATATTTGTGGAAACTATAATAATAACCTTTAGAAAAAAAAATAATAATAGAAAAAATCGAAAATTAAAAAAAAATTACACTGTCACTCTCAAAAAGAAATGGGAATTTAGAATCTGGCATCGTTTTTTGTCAGATTTTCTTAGAAATCTCAGGATTGGAATTGAGAAATGAATTCCTCGAAAATATTGGGAAAAAAAGGACTGAAAATCGATGCTTCGTAAAAAATCTTGAAAATCGATGCTTCGTGTTTTTTGTTTGACTCTGTTAGAATGCCCGCGATAGCAATATAAAAAAGAGAAAAAATGTTCTCCCTTTGTCATTCATTGTCGGTCGACTTCGGGAAGGATCTTTTTCGATCTGTGCGAACACTGTGCAAACATGCAGAAGCAAAGTAATTAAAATTTTAACGTTTTTAATTAATAACTTATCAACTAATGGGAATTTCGGGATGTGAATGGGCGACTCGGAATCCCGGGATTTTTCCCCTTCAATTCAAAACAAACGCGACGTTTCTCCGTTTCCGGGATCGGAGGAAATAGCGTCACATACATACATATAGCCATATTTTAATAATGTAAGTTTTTTTTCTTTTTTAAATGTTTGTTTAATGAGTGGATTTGTAAGAAATAAAACACATTGCTTTTACTTGAAAATATTTTAATGAAAATCGTAGTGAAGTTCTTAAATTTCTTTTTCATGAAAGACCTTAAGAAGTCTTCTTATTAATACAGAATCCCTGCTGGCATGGCCTACAGGCTCAGGTAGATTTCGAAGTTAAAGGCAGATTTTACCAACAAAAAGTAAATTATGATTAGAGATAAAATCCAGTTTCACTATTTTATTCGGCCACTTCGTAATTGTATTTTTATGCAAGAGCTGGTTATCAGAATCATTTTAAGGCGATATTCAAAAAAATATTTTTCCGCCATCAACAACTCAAAATTTTCTAACACTTTTTCAGACTAATCTTTTAAAGGAATAGATGTGAAACTTGCGAAAATACCCATCACAAAAAGAAAGAAAGAAAAAAAAAACGCGTTTTTACAAGAAGTCATTTCTATAAAAATTAATAAATAATAAAGAACATTTGTATAGAAATTTAAAACAAAATATCATTTTAATTATCATTATGCTTAAAATTAAATATTAGGGAAAGAGGATCATTTAAAAAAAATTTCGTGGCTTGGAATTCGTATTATTAAAAAAAAACATTGAATGTGATCTAAATAAATTTTGATACATTTATGCATTAATATATCTAAATTTATGCATTATTGCATATTTATGCATTAATGCACATTTATGCATTAATATGTTATCTATGTTTATGCATTAATATGTTATCTAAATTAAATATTTTTCAGTATTGCTATAAAATTTCAAACGGCTTTTTTCATTTCAATTTCTTCTAGTTTCAAAGAAAAGAGTGTGTATTCAGTTTTGGAAATGCATCATATCATTATGAAGATATTCAAACATACACATTTACAAAAGTAATTTGATTTTTAAAAAATCATTTCATTACTTCCATCCATTTAATATTTAAAAAAAATGTATGGAGTATTTTTATCGAATTTATTTTTTAATCCGATATTTTCAAGTGAAATATTTAGATATTCAGATTCTGATCTTTCATATCCTTTAAATCTAATTATCGGAATATTGAAAATCTTAATATGATCAACAACACATTAAATCAAGATTAAAAGTTCCGAAAACTAAATAACATTCAAAGTAAAGCAAGCTATTTTTTCTCTTTTTATTATGTTTTTTTTTTTTTTTTTTTTTTTTTATCTTTTTTCCTTCTTCTTCTTTATTTCCTCCCTATTTTTTTAATTGCCTGCTCTTCCAATGAAAATATTTTACGAGCTCATTTAGTAAAAGAAGCCTTTTTCAAAATCAATAATTTTATTATTTTATAAACGATATAAGAGAGCTTTTAAGGAAGGAAAAATCATTATAATGAGAAGTGACTTGAAGCTGCTTAGGAAAAATCACAGGCAGTGAAAACTTAAAACTTTATATTTTGATTATCGAAATGTGCTTTACTTATAAATCATCGGAAGCTTGCCGGGGGAAAAAAATATCGCTATAATTAAGATGATTGAAATTTCATTTATGCTTAAGGATCATGAGCCTAGTAAGAGAAAGCATTTTAATAATTCAATGGAAATTTCGTAGTTCGCGTTTAATGCAATCGTTTGTGATTATAAATTACAGAAAGGAAGTAATTTAATTTGATAACCTATTTTTTAATCATACGTATTGTATTTTATGCGAATCTTGTTAATTGTTTTTGCGTAATGATAGCAAGAAATAAGGATTAATGTAAAAATACTATGTTGAGGAAAAGGGAAGAACGAGTTTGTCGATATTATCAATTTATTTATTTTTGTTTTAGTTTCTAGTAATGTATTAGTTTAAACATCATCCATGATCTGATTTATGGGATGTTTGTTTTTCTTCTTTGAAACAAGCTAAACGAAAATACAAACAGCATTTTTAAATTGTGTCACCATATTAGAGCAACACACTATTTTTTGAATGAATTCTGAATGTAACTTTTTTCGTTACAGTTGTAGTTGACAGGGGAGTGTTTTAAGCAATGAATAGGCATCATGTCGTGTGTATTTTTTTTTTCTACTTTTCACAGGCGTGTCAAAATTTTTAATTCTTTGTCTACTTCATGTTGAACGGAGATGCTCGCAATTAGAGTGTCTTTATAAATAAGTGACGACATGCGGCAATAAATTTTGAATGATCGATTATGAAAAATTGTCAATCCTGTAACTATCACGGAACAAATGTTTGTTGGACTGTGTCACTCGCTTAATCGAACACGCCCCGACAAGTATTCAGGGGCCTCGCTAGGGGGGAGGGGGAGCCCCCCCCCCGCATATATAGCGAGAACTATATATGTTTGCTTTTCACTGAGTTGGCAAATACTGAATTTTGATTTGGCAATTTAAGGCTCGTTCCCCCACCAATAAAAAGTCTTCGAGAGGGCCCTGCAAGTACTGCTGAATTCTGGTACTTGGGTTCCCATAGTATGAACAAAATATTCCAATCTTAATTTCGCGAAACATGATCCCTATGCATATATTACAGTTTTCATGTTTATAAAGACATTCTATAGTCAATAATGTAGACAAAATCGAATGTAGATTCAGGAAAGAAAATAAAATGTTGTAAAAAAAAAAAAAAAAAAAAAAAAAAAAAAAAAAAAAAAAAAAAACACTGATGTGCCAAAGCTATCGCTAATTACCCAAATTGGCTTGCAATAAGTAAATAAGACTAATCGGAAGTGGCAATTCCCAAATTATCTTCTATCTCATGCATATTAATACTTCCTGAAAAATGCAGCATATCAGCCCCACCGGTTGAGTGATTTACACCAAAACCTAATCCTCAACAACTTATGTGCACTTCTGACAGGATATGAAATTTGATAAAAATCCGTACATAAGTTTTTGAGATGGAGCTAATGCAGAAATCGTTAAAAATTCTACATATTTGGACGACGCCACCTATTGGACGATTTACACCAAAAATAAAGGGCACTAATTTATATCAGGGACTAACTGAATTTGAAGTTTGATGAAATTTGTGCATTAGTTCTTGAATTAGAGCTATTGCAATAATCATGAATAATGTAGTATAGCAGTGACACCTGTTGGTGGATGGATTTTCACCAAAAGGTTATCGCACCAAATTATATCATAAGGACTAACTGAATCTGAAATTTGATGAATACCCGTGCATTAGTTCTTGAGGTATAGCTATTGGGAAAATCGTGAAAATTGCGGCACAACAGCATCACCCTTTGTACAATATACATCAAAAAATAATCAGCACCAATTTATATCAAGATCTAACTGAATCTAAAATTTTGTGAAATTCTATGCATTAGTTCTTGAGATAAAACAACCACAAATTTTTTGTCACATGCCGGCTCACAGAGTGATACACAGACTCACACACAGGCATTTTCTAAAAACTGTCAAATCGTGTTCAGGACCCTCTAAAACGTATAAATACGTCGAAAACCGGAAATCGAAAATTTTCCCGAATCCAATACTTTTTTCTTGTAAAAAAAAAAAAAAAAAAAAAAAAAAAAAAAAAAAAAAAAAAGGCAATGTTAGCATGAATGTTTTTTCACAAACGTAAGCAATTCGAAAGAAAAAACCGTATGAAAGTGCTTTTCATTTTGTTAAAAAATTATTTGTTACTGGGCATTATAATAATTCTTGTCTGCTGAAATCCGTTTATTTAAATTCTGCCTTAATTTTGCTTTTCTGAGGCGTCGTATATATGAATAAGTTCTCATTTAAAAAACGGTAAGCTATGGAGAAACGAAAAAATAATCGATATAAAATGAATAATTACATCATATCTCTAAATAAATGCATGCATGTGTATTTAAATTTGATTTAAATAAATAAATATAAAACCGTATTTTTTTTTCTTTTTTCGTCTTACTTTTTAACTTTACCTTTTGAAAAGTTAGGGATTAATTTCAATTGAAAGAAAATCACCATTATTTTATGAGACATTATGCTGTACAATCTTTAAATCCTTAAGATAATATTTTATTTATGACTTTAAATGCGTAATCAAGATTTTATTGTTTGATATGAATATATGACTTTCATTTCCCTCTTAAAAAACATGAGCAAAGGGAAATCAATTCTTATTTGCCATCTAAATCGCATTTTAATCATTTAATGATTCCTTTGATGCATTTTTGTAAAAAACAATGCTATGTATAATGATTTTAAAATATCTCTTTATTTAAAGGATTTAAAACGTATTGTTATTTTCTCAATGTTTTAAGATTATATTTGTTTTTTTTCTTTGTTGGTGATGTTTAGTTTTTCCATGTTGTTTTTTAATAGTGAAATTGGCAATTTTATTTACTAACATTTTCTGCTAAGAATTAATTATAATTTTGAAATCATTGAAAAGTTTTATTTTTTTCAGCAATTTATTGTGAGTATTGATCAATTGATTATTATGAATACTCGAAATAAGCACTGAAGTTTAATTTGGGGCATACATTTTTTTAAATTATGTTACATTTGATATTATTACTGAAAATTTAAAATTTATTGTTTTCAATATCGAGCTAGCTTCTGGTAATATTTTAAAATATCATTAAGGCTATTCTCAATTGCTCTGCCCAAGAAGCGCAAAACGTTTTGAGGACACATTTACAAATTCATTTTTAAAAATTGAAAGTCCTGACTGTGGAAGCGATTTGCAATCGAGCAGTGTTTTCGAATTTTCGATAAGTAAATTACCTTTGAGTTATAAGCGATTTTGATCACGTGATAAAGCCGTTTTTCACCCTTCATTTTTTATTTTTATTTTTATTTTTAATTTGGTTTAAAACGCCCTGTTTGAAATTTTTTTCTGAAAGATCTACTTTGCAAAATATACCAGAAAAAACAGTTCGATTAAATAGATTCTGAACAACAAAATCTGCTAGTTTTATGCATTTCCAAATAAAAATAAATTGAAACATATATCATAATGTTGTCCTTTTGGATTTGAAAGCAGCTTTTTAAGTATACATTACATCTATTCGATTTGCAGCTTTATTGTTATTATTATTATTATTGCTATTAATTGTATCAGGGTTAACAGGAGTGTTTACTTATTCTTTTATTTTATCTCCAGGACTCATCTAATCTAAATTAGACTCTGAGAATTTTTACAGAACATATTTATTTCAAAAAATTCTTTCCTTGAATGCAAACTGGTTACTTTCTGACACATTTTGTGTTCTTTTTTGTTTGCCAACGGATTAAATTAGCAATTGCTCTTAAAACTATGTAATCAAACAGGGTTTTTTTATGTTTATTTAATTTAATTTAATTTAATTTTTATTTATTCACTTATTTACTTTTTGTAATTGCAGAAGATTTTTTTTTTTTTTTAATGTTTTCAAAGTTCATGTTTTGAATAAAACTTCCTAACGCGACTCCGCAGGAAAGAAAAAAACCTACCTTCCTGATACAGCAGTCGCTTAAAACTCAAAATGTAAGTCATTTATCTGAAAATGAAAAAAAAAAATCAAAATCATTTTATTATGTTTTCAATTGCGTTATGTTTGAAAATAAATCAATAAATAAAGCGGGCATTTTTTAAAACCGTATTAAAGAGGGGGAAAAAATTCCTAGCAAACATTATTGCAGAATATCAACCAAGAAATAGTGCTCTTGTTATATGCAGATTTATTTAAAAATCTGTAATATACATCTTCCGTCTTTTTTTTTATTAATTTCTTGTTTGTCATAGCTGACAGAACACAAAATTATCTTTTTTTTTTTTTTTTCTTTATCATAGTTCAATATTATTATCAAAATACTAAATTATCTATGAATACACCGATGTTTTATTTGTTTAACATTCATTTATTCATTTTATCTTAAATAAAGAGAAGCACACTTTTATGTACACTGTGTGTGCAAATCATTTTTATCGTAAAGCCATGTTTAGCCAGTAAAGGTAATAACCCCTGCTACCGAAACCACTAGAAGTGATTTTGGTCATCCGGCCAGACCCTAAAATCTATGGAAAGGAGGAAATAAAGGAGCCCCGGACCACCTGAACAAACAGGGCACACGTGCATTTGCCATTCCGACCCTCTGCGTAACGTTGGGTGAAAAAGGCGAACATAGCAGACAGTGGGGTAAAGTTCATAGTGTTCGTTTATAATGTCAAAGAGACATGCCGTAGCACTTTATCAAAGAAAGGGAATGGGCTTTAAAAGCGTTGTTCATTGTGGTTTTTAAATGCAACTTGATTCTGCAGTAAATGCTTCGAAATTCACTTTTTGACTTTTTTGTCAAATTATACGGTGTGAAACCGAGACATACTTTGGCTTTACTTTATCGGGGATCTTTTTTTAATTACTTTTGTATGCATTTTGTCCATGCAGTTTTAAAATAGATATGAGACAGAATCATAGCACCTGTCGCTGAGAAATTAATTTGTCGCTTAATTTCCAAATTGCTCTTATTAAAACGTGCTAGTAATTTTCTTTAAAAATCTAAATACACGAATTTAGGTTTCGATTGCTTCTTATAAGAAAGTAATCCCGAAAAACTTTTTTGCTTTTTGCCAAAAAATTGTAAATGATTTTTGCTTTGTGCAAAAATTAAACTTGTTTTCTTATACCCTGTTTTAATAGAATAATTTATGGCATTTAACTTTGCGTGCGTAGTGACCGGGGAAAAAAGTGACAGAAAAAACAATAGTGGAAAACGCTCAAGGGGAAAAAATAACCGGAAAAAGTGACAATGAATTGATAAATATTGAACTTGTTGATAAATAAGTGGTAAAAATTAAATTGGTAACAAAAAGGGTATTTTTATGTTCTGATCATTGGCATTAGAGCTTTCAGATATTAATAAAATAAATAATGGGATTGTCAAAAACTAAAGTGTTAATATTGATGTTGTGATTTTTAGATATTATTATTGCATTAAAATATATCTTTAATTTTAATTATTAAATATAAGTCTTATGTGATATAAAATATTAAACTTAGTTTCATTAAGAAGAATTGATTTAAAAAATGATAATATATTTTATTAACTGATAGTAGATTAATAAAAATAATTGTAAAAATAAATAGAATTAAATATTAAAAATCAGTTTCATCAACAAGGATTGATTTTAAAAAATTGTAATATTTCATTAGCTGATAGTAAATAAATAAATTAATTAATTAATTAATTAAAATAAATGTACAAATAAATAAAATTAAATATTAGAATTTAGTTTTCATTAACAAAGATCGATTAAAAAAATCAGAGTAGCTGACACTAAAGCAATAATAATAGAAATGAAATTTTTAAAAAGTCTAAAAAAAATGAGGATATAACCCCCAAACTTAGGCATACTATAAAGATGCTCGAATCGCTCAGCCCTTCCCCCGGGGTGGATTAGTAATTATCTTTAGTAATCATTACTGATTATCTTTTCTCAACCATGTAATAAATCGATAAAAATTACAATGTATTTCTAATATTTTTCGGATTTACACCATTAAGAAGAATTATTGACATTATTATCACGTAGCCCTAGCAGAGCCGCTACTTATCCATAAAGGTACGCGTTTGCGAGCCGCTGGCCTACAAAAATTACATAAATCAGACATTTGTTAAGTAGTAACAAATGTCTGATTTATATCTGATAGTTTTTATCACTTATTTATCGACAAGTTCAATATTTATCAATTCCTTATCACTTTTCTCCCGTATCACTTTTTTTCCAAGATTCTTCCAACATTTTTTTGTCAAGATTTATTTGTTCTACAAATTCATTACAGACAATAAAACATATTAAAATATCGCAATTTAACATAAAACCAAAAAAAAAAGTGTAGATGTCAAAAAATTTAAAAATACATATGCTCTAAAACATATATAAAATATCTTTCAAATGTAAAATTTGTACACTTTGCTTTTTTAAGAATAGGGATATTTTATTTATGCTTTGGAATACATGTATTTTTAAACTTTTTGCCATCTACACTATTTTGGGGGTATGTTAAATTGCAGTATCTTAATGTGTTTTAATGTCTGTAATATAGTAGGAAAAATGAATATTATGATTAATATATGATATTATAAAAGAATAACAAATATAAAAATGTATTCTATCTGTACATGAAAAGTTCAAGTCTAATTTCGAGTTGACAGGTTCAAAAATTAAGCTAAGAAATTTAAATAATCTAATATAAGCATAGTAGACATGAATGAATAAACGTAAACCTTTTGATGCATTTTACCTAAAAATAGTCATGTATCAAAATCACAGAAATTGCCAACTTATACAGGATGTTCTAAGAAGACTGAAACGTGCTTTCATTTTTTGTCGCTTGGAAATACGTAGGCAATATAAATTGAAATAAAGATCAAAATAAAGCAGGAAAAGAGATTATGTTGATGAAAAAGTCTTGCTATCAATTTTTAAAATGTTGCACCTTTATAAAGCTTTTATACAATCCCTAGGTACTATAACTTGTATTTAGAAATATTCTTTCCGTGTTCTGTGAGACAGCAAAACTTTTGTTCTTGTGCGACCAAAACACACCGAGTTATGATACTTTGAATTCTATGAGATGTCGGAGTTTTCTGGCACTAAAAAAACACCTGTCATTTTTTTTAGCACCGGAAAGCTTCAAAATTTCATGAAATTCAAACTATTATAACTCCGTGAGTTTTAGGCATCGAACAATAGAAAGTTTGATGTTGTACTTGGCTCAGTATTTAATATTGTATATATATAGATATATAGTAGATAAATGTAATCGGACATAGGGACTGTAATTAAAATTTAAAACGTGTAACTTTTTAGAAATTAATGACAAAACTATTTTATAAATATGATATCTCCAATAGGTAAGTAAAATTTAAAACACTGTTTAATATTTTGCGGTCACCCTGTACCTGTAGTTTAATATCTTTCGTTCTAAATTCATCGCATTTAAAATTAGTCATGCTTTTAGATACGTTTTCCTCACAGACATCAGGTAAATCAAATACTGCCTTCCTTCACAACCTCGTTATAAGTATGAATCCGATTTGCCCCTTCTTGCTCATGCTTAAAATTTTGAGGCAACGTAATGGTTACAGTCGCAGCTTAATATGATTGATGGAGGCTTCGTTTTAGTAAGAGATTGTTGCACATACTTCACCCTCACTCCCTACATCTATCATCTTTCGTATTCATTTTCCTTAGCCCTAACTAAATATTCTTCTTTCGAAAACAGTTTAGATAAACAAAAATTTTATTACATAAAATCTGGAAACCTAGATTTTCTTTTTTTCAATTCTTTGCATCGCATTGACAATCTAATAAAAGGACAATAAAATATCCCATTATATTTGAGGCGGATTTTTTTTTAATATAGTGTAAAATGTAAATAATCATGATTTATTTTTTTTATCAGATTTTTTTTAAATTTAAATCAGGTTTTAATTTTTATTTAAATTGGATTTTTATGATTTTTCCCCAGCTTTAAAATATTGAATAGACACCTAGAGTTTTAGGTTTGCAGAGTAATTAAACCTCTCATTACTATAACATAATCTATGTTTTCTTTAATTAATACAATTTAATTATTAGTCAGTTATTACAAAAATTATAAAAACAGCAAATTATTGATTTCATTAGTCAGTAGAATACAATAAAGCTCCACACATTAATATTTTGTAATAATTATGCAAGACTATATAAAATACTATTGATATTTACGTTTATTAAAGTGATCAGTAACTGCATTTAATATTAAATTGTTAAGACTACTTAAAATTGATATTTATTAAATAAATAATCGCTAGTGAGATATATAATGTACAGTTTTATAATTTAATTATTAAATTTAGAATTTATTCTAGAAGGAAAAGGAAGGAATGAGTGTTTTGTTTTATGAAGCTATCATTGCTATATAGAATCCATTGTCTAACTCCAGGCGTCTGTTTGTTGTATATGTTTTCGCTCGTTGAAACTGAATATTCTGTCTGACAACAATCGAGATTCAAAAAAAAAAAAAAAAAACTTTTTTTTTTTTTTTTTTTTTTTTTTTTTTTTTTTTTTAGAATTATTATAATGATTGTTCAGAATAAAATACGCTTTAGTTGCTGCTTCAGAAACTTCTAGCTAAATTTATCTTTAATTGTTTCTTTTCTTTTCTTTTTCGGATTTGAAAGCAGATAGCTTTATTTATTGCTGACAATGATACTCTGTAAGGATTTTTTTTTTTCCCAAAATGGGTAAGTTCTCCAAACTTTTTATATCACTAATGAACATAATGACAAAAACTTAATTATCGTCCGTGAATAAAGCACTAAATTCTTAAAAAATGGCATAAGACACATTGATTTCAGAGCATTTCACTCATTTCGAGCTATACTCATATTCGATATAGAATCAACTTCAATTAACTACTAAGGATAACACAAATTTTATTTGAATATATCGATTTCGCTATATTTTATATACTTTTTTTTTCAAAAATTAGTCTTTGATAGGATTTGTAAATTATGTAGTATAAACAAACAAAACGCTTTCTGTGACAACAGTAGTAAATAAAGCCTTCAAGCTGTAAAATAAAAATATATCGGCGCTTTCACCTTCTGTCCGTGAACAAATATTAAGGGAAACGCAATAGATGGGGAACGTGGCTTAACATTGATTGATGGACGTTGCTTTTCAGTAAGATATTATTTTGCTTAGATTCTTTATCTCAGCTCCAGCATCTTTTGATTCCCTATACTTGTTTTCCCTATCTCAAACTAAATATTATATGAAAGTTAGATGAAAAATTGAAAAATAACATTATTACTAACAATAATCTCAATTGTTTCTTTCCTGTGAGAATTTTTTCCATCGGTGACTGCTTCAGAATTTTTCTCACAGTATTAGCACATTATGATAGTGTTTCAATTATGTTGCTCGTGAATAAAATCATGAATTCTTCAAAAAAAAGAAAAAAAAGCGCAAAGACACATTAATTTCAAGGCAAGTTAAATTATAGTCAAAATAGAAAGATTATATAGGGTAGATGTGCCAGTAATGGACCCCCTTAAGGAATTTCTCTAAAAAATAATTTTTTATTAATAGTTATAATTATTATATTCCAATTTTTTTCATATTATATTAATCTTTCAACAATATTTAACTAATCCCATAGTTACATTTCCCAATAGAAATAAAAATTTAATTTTAAATAATAGAAATATGCCTAAACACCCCAAAGCCCAGTAATGGACCACCTATGTTCCAGTAATGGACGGCTTATGTTCCAGTAATGGGCCACCCTACAAAAAATAACAGGTAATTATTTTTTCACTTGTATTTTGCTCAAGAACTTAATGAAAGCATACTAATAAAACAAAATATTATAACTTAAGTTATAAATTCATTACATTAAAAGGATTTATAATGAAAAAACAAAATATTTAAATTTAAGTTATGAATTTATTATAATCAAGGATTTATAATGTGGATATAAAACAAAATATTAATGATATTATTAACTGTTTATTACATTAAGGGATTTATATTGTAATGATATAAAACAAAATATTTAAATTTAAAGGATTTATAAGATAAAGACAATGTTTTCTAAAATTAAGTTTAGATAAAATAAGGCAATAAAAAAAGTCTCCAATCTTCATTCATATCATTATCTAAATGATGTGCTTTGCAAATATGAAATATAAATAACAAATCTTCAATATTATCATCCCTTTCCTATAGTCCAAACTATTCAATATGTAATTTTAGAATGCATTAAATGATAAATGTTCTTGCACTACCCAACCATTTTCAGATAATCATATAGCCCATCAATTTGGCGCAGATTGATTCCACAATTTCCCTTCAGAGATTCTTATATGGATATATTATCACCAATTGAACAATCTCACTATTTGCTGAAAAACATCCCATAACGTGATTTGTTCTTTTTCGTTATTCGGTACTATATAATACACTACTGATTAACTGATACACTGATTAACTGATTTTGGTCCTAAACTTTTCCCGGTTTTAAGAGCGCAAAAGAAACCCAGTTTTAACTCCATTGAAAATTCTTTCTGCATGCTTTAGAATTCGGAAGAAAATATTAATAATATCTTCTTCCAAATATGATTTTACATTTCTGAACTTAAAACAACTTCTTTTGTAACGGCACATCTAGATTTTGTCAAATGTTCTGCTTGTTTTTTGTACCAATTTTGAATGACTTTTTAAAAACAACTATTTATAAAGAAACTGCCTATATTAAATTCTAATAGGTAAAATTTAAGTATTAAATTTCATTATTTAGTTTTTCAGTTAAATCAAAATATTTTATCTCTACTGAAATTACACTTTTTGTATTGGTCACTTGGGTGGCCCATTACTGGAAAATCACGAAATAAGCAATCCAGTAATGGACCACCCCTCCTAAAATCTTAAAAATAAATAAAATTTTGTAAATGGCATTGGTATACTAAATTCAATGTTTTATATTGCTAACCAAACAAAAACATTCAATTTTTACGGAAAAATAAAAAAGATATAAACTAAGTAAGTAAAGTCAGCTCTTAGCATGTTCATTAAGATTTTCAGTGAAAAACAGAAAAACTGTGAAACTTTATTTTCTGCTTCCTAATTGTTTTGACGAAAAGTGTAAAAAATTAATCCAGCTTATAAAGCATGCAAGGTGGAGTTCAGAAAAAAAATAATAAAAGCTTAACTATGATTTATTATTTTTTTATAAACCAAAAAGTGCGAGGTGGCCCATTACTGGAAGGTGGTCCATTACTGGCACATCTACCCTATATACACTCTTAAAACGAATGAATGAATTTGGCTTATCAGGAAAGAGCTATAATTTATTGGGTCGTGAATGAGTTGTCTTTTAAACAATTTGCTCATCTTGATTTAATTGATTCCTTTATACTACTCATCTTGATTTAAATTGCTTAAAAACAATTCGTTCACTCGAGTTGTTCTCTTTTACGAGAAACTGACTTTGAAATCGTAAGATAAGTAAATTTCGGTTGAGATTTTAAGGGAGTGGTTTGAACATACAGATTTCACTACGTTTTAAACACTTTCAAAATTTCGTCTTTGATAGGATTTGTAAACTGTGTAATATATATAAATAAACAAAACACTTTTCGAGACAACAGTAGTAAATAAAACCTTCAAGCTCTAAACTAAAAAAAAACATCGGTTCTTTCGCTTTCTGTCCGTGAACAAATTTTAAGGCAAACGCAATGGCTGTGAACGTACCTCAACATTGATTGATAGACGTTGCGTTTCAGTAAGAGATTGTTTTGCTAGATTCTTTATCTCAGTTCCCGCATCTCTCATTCCTTATATTTATTTTCACTAGCTCAAACTAAATATTACGTGAAAGTTAGATTTAAAATTTAAAAATAGCATTATTGTTAACAATAATTTTAATTTTATTCTATGAGAATTTTTTTCCAATCGGTGACTACTACAGAATTTTTCATACAATATTAGCTCATTATGAGAGCGTTTCAACTACGTCGTTCGTGAATAAAATGGTGAATTCTTAAAAGATAGCGTAAGGCACATTGGTTTCAGAGCAAGTTCAGTCAAGTTATACTCATTTTTGAAAAAGTATACACTGTAAAAACAATCCGTTAAAATACGGATGATTGTACTGGTAATTTAGATGCCAATACTATTTCCGTATTTTAATGGAAAATTTTTCTGTTTTTCTTTTTATATTTTCGTATTTAAAATTTTTTGTTTAAAAGACAATGTATACAAATTTATATCGTTACGAATTTCATTTATCCAGGACAGGTTTACATCAATGTCAGAATATCTAATACAAACAACTATGAAACAACACTTACTCTTCCAAAGATTCCAATCAGGGACCTGTCTGCTTCCAGATTAGTGCATTTGACCACTGCACTGCTGTTATACAAGCTACACGTCCAAAAATCGTCACTTTTTTCAGATTTTTTTTCCTTTTTAAATTTATACAGCAAGGGCCAAGATAGAAAATAAGGAATTTACTTTGGTAGATATAATTTTTTTCAATTGAGTATGCAATGATGAATGTTTTGGACATTTTTTTTTCTTCAGAATTTTAAATATTTGGCTTTTAATTTCCTGCTTTATAAAAGGTTAATTTTAATCTTCAAAATATAAAATGCATGAAAAAATGTATTAAGAGTTAATTACTGCTTTTCTGAACGATTTAAAAAAAAAAAATTCTTTAAAATTTTATTTATTTATTTATTTGTAAGAATACCAATATATTTTTTCCAACATTGATAGGATTTGTAAGTTGTGTACGTAATATAAACAAACAAAACACTTTTCGAGATAACAGCAGTAAATAAAACATTCAAGCTCTAAAATAAAAAAAAATATATCGGCTCTTTCACTTTCTATCCATGAGCAAACTTTAAAGCAAACGCAATGGCTGCGAACGTGGCTTAACATTGATTGATGGACGTTGCGTTTCAGTAAGAGATTGTTTTGCTAGATTCTTTATCTCAGCTTCCGCATCTATCATTCCCTATATTTATTTTCGCTCGCTCAAACTAAATACTCTGTAACATTTACACAATGTGCTATTTACTAAACAAAATTAGCTTTATTACTAACAATAAGCTCATTATTATTCTATGGGGATTTTTTTTCCCAAACGGTAACTGTTTTAGAATTTTTATTGGAATATTTGCACATAAAAAAAGTGTTTGAACTGTTGATGTGCGAATAAACGGGTGATTCTTAAGGCGGTTCTCATATTCCAAGAGCTGACAGCACAAAAATCTAAGATATTGAGCACAAGGGGGAAAAAAACTTTATTTTATGGAAGAGTAATATAGGGGCATCTAATGATCCGTACCTGCCGGAAATGAAATGGTGCATAAGCCAAAAATTAATACCATTAGTCATTTACTCTTGGATTTAACACTGTTTTTGCCGTACAATCAATGTTATGAAATTATTGAACGGCAAACACATTGATAAACCTACCAGTGAACCACTAGCTATATTAATTTTTGGCTTATGCACCATTTCACTTGCGGCAGACATGGATCATTAGATTCCTCTATTACTACTCTTCCATAAAAAAAAAAAAAAAAAAAAAGAATTTTTTTCTTCTGTACGATACCTTAGATTTTCGTGCTACGGCTCTTGGATTATCAAGTACGCTGTTTAACAAATCCAAAACTTTCTGGTGCAATGACGCACATATTTTTAAACAAGAAGTTATAAGGTTTGACGAGCATGAAGATAAAAGAAATTAGGAATCAAAATGATTTTTTTTAATTAAATAAATTTTTTTTATCTAGTTATAGGCATTTTTGATCTCATGACAGAACATTTTTCTCACTACGTTGACTGTTTTTCTGCACCATCGGAAAATTCGATTCAAAAGACCAACTTTGATAATATTTTCTCCCCCCCCCCCCAAAAAAAAAAAAAAAAAAAAAAAAAGGTCGTTTGTTTTGATTGCAAAATTTCTAAGTAAGAACACCTCCCAGTTTCACGCGCTTCCTAACAAAGAATAATCGAGACCTATGTCGTAAGCCTGTCCGTTTTCATATGAAAACAGGCTTAAAAAATAGCGTAAAGACGCATCGATTTCAGACATTTCAGTTTCTTCGAACCAATACTCATCTTCGAAATATATTATTAAATTCCATTAACCATCCACTTACTAAAATAAATTCATCCTCGATTAGATTTTCTAACTTGTGTTTATATAAACAAACAAGAAATTTTTTCTCGCTGTCTGCAGTAAATAAAAGAATCTGCCTTGAAATCTAGAAGAAAAAAATGAAATTGGCGTTTTGGCTTCCCTGTCCATGATCAAATTTTAAAGCAAACGCAATGTGGGAGCAGACTTGGCTTAACATTGATTGATGGAAGCTTTGTTTCAGGAAGAGATCGTTTCGCTAGATTCTTCGACCTAAAACCCGCATCTATCATCCGCTGTATTTGTTTTCGTTAAGATCAAACTGAATAATCTATGAGACTCAGATAACGAGAGATTTAAAAATTGAAAATTAGCATTATTATTCGAATGTTTTATAAATTCAATATATTTTTAAACTATATACTTAAATCGCAGATAATCACTCATCTTATTTGATTCTGCATAAACTTTGCACGGCAATCATGAAATAATTTTTGTCACATCTATGTAGGAAATTTTCGAGACTTTAAAATGACTGCCTCACCTTAAAAACAATAAAATATATAATTTCCTTTTTTTTTTTTTTTTTTTTTTTTTTTTTGTATAAAGTAAATTTTAGTTCGAATCAATTTGATACCTTATGCATATGCTTCCTTCTTTTTGAGGGTTCCGTACTTAAGGTTCGACTATTTTTTAAATTCAATATATTTTTAAATTATACTTAAATTGCAACTAATGTATCTTGATTCTGCATAAATTTTGCGCCGCAATCACGAAATAATTTTTGTCACATTTATGTATGAATTTTTTTAGACTGACTGCCTAACTTGAAAATATTAAAATATCTAATTTCCATTTTTATTTTAAATGAAGGAAATTTTAGTTCAAATGATTTTGATATGCATGCTTCCTTCTTTTTTAAGGGTTTTTTATTTAATCCTTTCCGGCACAGGGGTACCACGTCGGGATCACCTACTTTTAACTTAAAACTTACATACGGCACCAAGAATATTTTAATTTTTTTTTTTTTTTTCTTTTACAATGAATATTTTAAATAATTAATTTTCAATTTCGAAAAATGTCGTTTGTAAATTCCGTATTAGTCAATCATTTCCCCATTTTATGAACAGAATTTTTCTGTGCGAAAAGTGTTAAAAACAGAACCATTATAAGAACACTCCTGTGTCTGCCTGTCTTTCACGCAGATTTTGTCTTCGCATACTCGCAAACTATGGAACGTGTGAAATTTGAAATTTTACACGTTCGACCGCTGAAGTAATAAAGGTTATTGACCCACAAATTTATAGATTATTAAATCAAATTTATAGATTACTTTGCAGGCTAGTATAATTATCCTGAAAACTTGATTTGGAGATTGTCGGAGAGCTGACAGCTTCATATACATAAAAAGAAAAGAAAGAAATGCATGTGGGAAGATAGAATGAAGATATACTCCTAAAATTCTAGAAAATAATACTAATAAATCTAGACGATCAACGGCAGAAGAATAGCAGTCGGACAAGACATTTAAACCTCAAAACCTTAGCAATCTAAACTCGAATCCATTTTCTCCTCCATTATGGTTTTTTATGCATATTTATTATTATTATTATTATTATAATTATTATTATTTCATTTGTAGTACTTACTACAATTTTGTGACTGATTAAAAGTAAAATTATATTTCATTTATACATATAAATTTTTAGATGTAAAAAAAAAGTTAACAGATTTCACGGAAACATGTTACTTCCCGAAACAATTTTCTATCTTCTCTATTTGCTGTAAACATGCTTCATTGCTCAACATTACCCTCTAAAGACAGGGCGAAAAAGAATAACTCTGCAATTAATTTTTACACACCTAAGCGCTTAATTCTCATTATTTCGGAACTTCCCTCGGTTTAATTACATTATGTCACTCTTTCTGTAATAAGCCTCAATCTTATCCTACTACTTTTAGAATCCTTCCCTCCCACTTCCACCCATTCTTTACAAAATGAAAGGCATAAACTTCGTCAACAAGTTCAAAATCAAGAAAAGAAAAGAAAAAAAGATCTTTTCGAAGGGATATTCTTTTCCACTCTATTGGAAAGTTTAGTCTTTTATCGCAAAGTCAACCTCTTTATAGATACGCTTTTATAGGAATTAAATATTAGACGGGTGCTTTAAGACGCAATGAAAAATTTATCTTCCTAATTAGCAGTCCGCTTGCATATATCAGACGTGGGAGAAGATGAAGTAGCGCATTTTATCCGCAATCCGCGCTCTCTTTTCCGGAGACAATTTGTCTTCCGGGATAAAACGGGGCGGATAAAATTGCACGTGTGCCTCCTTTAATATCCTTCCTCCTTTCTTTAATAATCATGTTTTCGCTGATAGCTATGACTTTGCTGATAGCAGGAATCTTTTCTTTATTCTTTTACGAAGACTCAGAATAATTGGATCCCTCGAAACCAGCGCCATCTGTTAGTGATAAAGAAAGGAAATTTGTAAAGTACTTATTCTCTTAAATCCTAGTTTGAAATGTGAAGCCATGGGCGTACGCAATATTTTAGTTAGATGTGAGGGGGAACAGTGATGCATTGATGGAACATACTCTTTCAATAATAACCGACAATGGGAACAGAGGAGGAACATATCTCCTTCCTGAATATTGAAATTAACTAAATTTCCTTTTCTTTCTACTTGTTTTTAAAAATAGTAAAACATTAAGGAAACTAAACATTTTTTTCTGAAATTTTTTAATTGACTTTTTTTTTAAATATTTGTACGTTTTATTTTTTTTTATTTTTAAACCTGCATTCTGGGACGAAAAGCAGGATGAATTGTTTCAATTCTTCAATTTCAAAAATGTTGGTTAACTTCCGTTTTTTTTTTTTTTTTTTTTTTTTTTATGTAATAATATTTTAATTGTTAAATAATTTTAATCCTTTTCACGTTGGTTGTTTTTCATGTGTATTTTGAAACTCAAAAAAAAATCTTAGTTCTCTTTATTTCTTAAAATTTAAAAAAAAGAAGAAGAAGAAAAGAAGACAAAAAGAAAGTAGAATATGCTGTGGACCACGGATCCACTGACACATCTTTCCCAAAATCTTGCCTCTTCCTAATTTATTTTTTAATTAGCTTCCATATCACCATATCTCTTACTATATCAAGTTATATATTATATCTTCTTTCTTTAATAATCATGATTTCGTTAATAGCTGTGAATTTTCTCATAGCAAATTAATTTCAAAGATTCTGAATCTCTCAGTCGAGGTCTGAATGATGGGATCATCGAAACCAGCGCCATCTGTTAGCGATGGAGAAAGAAAGGCAATTTATACTATTCACTTTAAAATAGTTGTTCTTAGATTCAAGTTTCAAACATTGTTAGACCAACCTTCTTACTACATTTTAATTTAGATTAAGGAATTACAGATATTAAATTTTTGGTTATAAACAGGTTTATTAAAATTGTTATATGCAAAATTATCGACTTGGTTTAAAAATTTTAATTCTACCTTTCATTTTGAGTTGAATTCCATCTATAATAAATTTACCTTTGTTTCTCTTATTTATTTGTTCTATTTTCAAAATAATTCGATCTATAATAAATTTATTTTTATTTATGCTATTTATTTATTCTATTTTCAAAATAATTGCTTTATCAAAGAATTTATTTTATCATCATCATCATCATCATCATCATATTATTATTATTATTATTATTATTATTATTAAATAAAAATCCTGTTTAAAGACCATGTTAATTGTTAGTAAAATAAAAGACGTTTAAAAAAATTCTCCTGTTTTATGAATGATATTTTCATATGTTACATCCTTTGTAACAGAAAAAATTATTATTATTCAGCAATTAAGAAAATCTATGCTAATACTTAAATTTTCTGCCTGTGATATTTTATGTAGAAAGTATTTCTCAGTCACGTATAAAGAAAAAAAGTAATGATCTTTTCTAAAACTAAAATATGATCTCTTACTAACAAATGTTACTTACGCCTGCAATTTTTCCAATTAAAAATGAGCGAGAAACATTCATGTCTAACATATTTACAATCCCTTATGTATCAGTATGAAGATTTTTACTGTTTTTTTTTATTATTATTTTATTTTATTTTATCAATTTCAGTACTTTACTTAAAACTATATTTCGTTAATTGAATATTTAAACATTTACTAGTAACTATAAACTTTAAAGTTTGATTAAAACGCCTTTATTTTACTTCTTTTCTGCCAACTAATCATATTGTATTCGTATTTATCGTATGTTTAAAATTCTATCATCGTTATTTAAAGAAAATTATATTTAGAAATTAATAAGCTGATGTATAATTGTAAAACTTTGCAATTGAAAATTTTTGCAAAAGGAAATTTCAAAGTAAGAGGAAGGTAATGTCATCATCAATAACCGAAAGATAAAATTAGCAAACTTATTTTGCACAAAAACGATGAATCTATGGCTTCAAATCTTATAGAAAACATTGAAAACACTAACGCAACAAAGAAGAGGATTTAGAATTAAGGCTCCTGTTCTTGCTATCAAAGACACTCGCGAGCAAATGCTATTCCTATAGGGAGGTTATTTTCTAATAACTCGTTTGCATTTCGATATGGTTAAATATTTTTCTGCATTGGATAGGTGAGGTCCCTTTCCACATCGCTACTTTTTTATTTATTCGATTTTGGTTGAAGATATTTTTCATAAAATTACAGCCCAAGAGCCGACCGCACAAAACCCTAAGTCATCTCATCGAGCACAAGAGAAAATCCTTTATATTATAGAAGAGTAGTGATAGATGAATCTAATGATCCGTGTTTACCGGAAGCGAAGTGGTGCATAAGCCAAAAATTAATACCACTAGTGGTTGACTCAAAGGTTTAGCATTGTGTTTACTGTACAATCAAAAGTAGGTAAACATGGAAAACTGAGTGCAGAAAAACACTGCTAATCCTTCGAGTCAACCACTAGTGGTATCAATTTTTGGCTTATGCACCACTTCGCTTCCGGTAAACACGGATCATTAGATTCGTCCATTGCTATTCTTTCATAATATAAAGGATTTTTTCTTGTGCTCGATGACTTAGGGTTTTGGGCGGTCGGCTCTTGGGCTATTAGTTTCCCTTTCAAAATTGGTTCCGAAAAATGAAAGTATCATTTAAAAAAATATCTGCAACCAAAATCGAAAAAGTAAAAAAGGAACTATGTAGGGAGGGACCCCACCTATCCAAAGAAAAAAAAATATTTAAAAATGTCAAAATGCAAACGTATTATTAGAAAATAACCCGCTCGTAGGAATAGCATTCGCTCGAGAGTGTCTTCGCGGGCAGGGACTGGAAACACTCCTCCCAGAGTGTTTAAAAGTTTCTGGGCAGTACGATAAGATGCATTAAAATTATGTGTGCGTGTAAATGATGTATAAAAATAAAAATAAAGATAAACATAAGCAGTCAAAATGATTTCAGCCTATTACTGTTTCAAGGCTCCATAATAGGAGCCTTTAAAAAATCCTACAGAGCAAAATGAATGAGTAAAGGATGAGAAACAATAGAAACAAATCTTGTGCCGCTGTTTCTTACACTTTTTATTTTGCCCTGAAGATTGGAAAGAGATTCCTTTTATGAAGCATTAATGTCAATTTTATTTTTACTGATTATGCTTTTCCTTACATCACTTTTTACTCGTCATGTATTTAATAATACTACTTTATGAGTATTTAATGAGTTTTAATGATTCAATTATACTCCCGCAATCTTCTCAGATAAGGTCCTGTTTGCTCCAGTGAAATAACTGAAAATATTTTTATTTCTTGATCATTTGTTGAGTTCGGAACAATAATAAAGTACAATGGAACTCCCTTCAGCGCACTGAAACAAATGAAATACTCAAAAATGAGTACCTCGATGTACTCATATCGAATTGAGTATGTTTGGATCAAAAATGACCACATTGCTTTCTCAGTTTTGACACATCACATGTTATCAAATCCAAACTGACAATAATTTTGGCTTGTTATTTCATTCATGGTGGCATAGAAGATGCTTTTTAATGTACATATTAAATTATACACAATATTTTGGAACAATTTAAAAGTGCTTGCAAAAATGCTCTTGTCATATAAATATTCGATTCGGATATTTTGCTAATAATTTCTGTTATTTTTCTTAATAAACAATCAATTAAACTTTTAGTGTTAATAATTTTGTGCAAGAAATAAATGCTAACATATTTTTACTTTAATTTATAAGTTAAGAGGGCAGTTCATAGCGATTTACATTTGAACACAAATCAAAAATGAGTACATGTGTTTCTTAAGTTTTGAGTACATTTGGATTGGAACTATTTTGAGTATGTGGAGTACTTAAAATTGAGTACTTTTTACTCAATTTTGAGAAACCATTTTTTTTTTTTTTTTCAGTGAAGTTCCTATTTAATGAAGTTTTCTTATTTAACGAAATTTTCTGACTAACCTTGCCTTTGAACGCCATTAACATGTGCATTAATCTTTATTACGAAAAATTTGCTCTACATATCGAACTTTTTCCACTTTAGTGCGTGTACAATATTCAAACATAGAGAGTGGCTGTTGTGATGGATGGGTGAATTTATTTCAGCGAATTGTATGAAAATGAGATTATTTATTAACCATTTGGAAAATGGTTGATTCTCTCGGTCAACAAATATATGACTCCTAATTAAATCCTTGTGATGTCCTAATTTTATTAGCTTTTTATTGGTCTATTTTAACGTCCAGAAATGAAATATTACTGTTGCCACATTGACAAAGAAGTATTAAAAATACAAATAAATAAATAAATAAATAAATAAATAATAACTTAAAAACAATTTGTGATACAGCTTTCGAACAAACTGCATTTAAAAGTACATTCTTTTCTCTATACGACGGTGTAAAAAAGAAAGTGTGCGATGGTTAGAAGATTAAATATTTGCAGTACTAAAAATTCTAAAGCTGAAATTTATGTAAAATTTGCTTATGATTGGTGCAGGAATATTAATGTTTAAACCAATGCAATGTATCACTTTGTTATTACGTAAACCACGTTTTGAACATCATAAAAATTATGTTTCTTCTTATTTTTATTTTTTTTTTATATATATAGAATTTATTTATAATTCTAAAATTTCAGCCTTTGAAATTATCACTTTCGAAATAGTCGTTGTAATTTGTTAAGTTACATTATATATATATATATATATATATATATATATATATATATATATATATATATATATATATATATATATATATATATATATATGTAATAAAATAAAAAAAATTTGCGCCATTTTTGTTCTCTCTTAGCTTCAATTCTAAATTTGTGGAACATATTTCAATCTTAGTTCGTAACTTGTAACAGATAAAATTCTTTTTCTTACTTTAGTTATTAATAAATTATTGCTTGCTTCTCAAAACGGCGGGAGGTATTTCGTAACCTTTTTACTTTCTGGAATATTCCTGGGATTTTAATTTTATTTTTTATTTTAACATCGCGTGACAGGTGTTAATACGCGTTGCTAAAGGGCTGTTATTTCTGAGGAAAAAATATAGTTCTTGCCAAGGACCGCCTGCTACGACCAATCAGAATTGATAATTTTTGTCCGTTGAGGCTCGAGTTCATCCTAATTGGATTTTTAAAATGATTGACGCGGAGTAGGAGGGAGCTAGTTTTGTCGTGAAAATGATTATTTTCATTTGGCTTTTGAGGAGCGTTAGAATGGATTTGCCCTTTAAACTACCAAGCCGCACGCATATTAAGATTAGTTGTTTATATTTTCAACTTACTTCCTGTTATGTACTGCTAAACAAGATCATATCTTGTATTTTTATTGATGCCTACATTATTGTATGTAAATATAAAGTCATTCCACGCATCACCTTAGTGTTCCTAAATTTGAATTCTATATTTATAAAAAAAATAATTTAATTTAATTTTTCTTTTATTTAGTATCTAATTATTATTACTTATATCAACAACTTCGTGAACTAAGTCTGCATCATCTCCCTTTCTGTGAAATTGCAGGTCTCAGACCTACTTTTTCACCCGTCTTTCTGGGAGGGGGGATTTGTAATAAAATAAAAAAAAATTGCGCCATTTTTGTTCTCTCTTAGCTTCAATTCTAAATTTGTGGAACATATTTCAATCTTAGTTTCGTAACTTGTAACAGATAAAATTCTTTTTCTTACTTTAGTTATTAATAAATTATTGCTTGCTTCTCAAAACGGCGGGAGGTATTTCGTAACCTTTTTACTTTCTGGAATATTCCTGGGATTTTAATTTTATTTTTTATTTTAAAATCGCGTGACAGGTGTTAATACGCGTTGCTAAAGGGCTGTTACTTCCGAGGAAAAAATATAGTTCTTGCCAAGGACCTCCTGCTACGACCAATCAGAATTGATCATTTTTGTCCGTTGAGGCTCGAGTTCATCCTAATTGGATTTTTAAAATGATTGACGCGGAGTAGGAGGGAGCTAGTTTTGTCGTGAAAATGATTATTTTCATTTGGCTTTTGAGGAGCGTTAGAATGGATTTGCCCTTTAAACTACCAAGCCGCACATTTTTTTTTCTCCGCTGAATTAGAATATTTGATGATGTGGACGAGATAATGAAAGTTGTAGTGTCGATGTGCACTAAGATGATTGCGGGGAAGATTTTATCTATTTTATGAGTTCATCAATAAAGAACTTGAAGGCTGATGGTGTCTGTTTTTATAATGGGGAAATACCCCAATGAAATTCTTCTACTGCTCGCCAACTGTCGGAGCGACTACTCTGCCCGTGCTGCTAAGAATACCTAGAATTTATGCAACATAGTTTATTTTCGTCGAGTTCAACATATATTTATTACATATATATATATATATATATATATATATATATATATATATATATACATATATATATATTTAGTCATTTGCATTAAAAAGAAGAAATGCTAAAAACTTTCTATACAATAAAGAAGGGGGTTCCAATTTCATGAAAATGTAACAAATGTGTTCTTTGGATACTTACGTGAATTTTTTGTGAAAAAACAACAAAAAAAAGAGAAAATGTACATTAATCTTCACTTTTTCTTTACTTCTCTTTATTATGTGTATTTTGCACATTATTCTAATAAATATTTTCTTTTCTGATATGTCTACATCGCATAACAAAGGTTACTGCCCAAATTAAAATACATTTTCCCAAAGTTTCCATTTAATGTGTATTTTTTATTTTATGCATGTGTATTTTATACAAACTTCATCAATTTGATTTGATTTCTATTTAACGAATTTTCTGCATAACGAAATAGTGAAATGTAACGATGAGATTTCGTTAAATGGGAGTTTCACTGTATATCATCTTGCAGCTGTTTCAAGTCAAGTATCATCATCTAAAAATATTTAAACTGAAAAACGCATATTTTGACATTATTACCATAAGTTGACAATAAGATGATCCAATTTTGCTAAAAATGTCAGATGCCCTATTCTGACTTGAGCGCCACAATTATAATAATAACATGATCACTATAATAAAGAAAAACTTTTTGTTGTATACAAATGTGCTAATATAAACAAGTTCTATTATACATACTAACCAACATATATTTTATTCCAAGATTTTAAACAGATACGCAGAAATTAAAATCACAAAATAAAAATAAAATTGTACTTTTTTTTTTTTTTTTTACCATTATCAGGAATAAATTGTATTAAATACAAAAAACAAAAATTATCTACAAAGTTACATTTTCAAAGCAAATCGAAGAATATCGTTTTACTTAATCCAGACTAGATTAAATTTTTCTTCGGTAATATTGCTTTGTAAATAATTTTTGTCGTTTTGTTGCATTTAAGAAAATTTACTCCTGATAATGGTTGTGTTTAAAATTTTGGAATAAAGTGTATGTTATTTAGGGACTTTTTGTTTCATTATTACACATTATCACTATTAATATTTATTATGCGCAAAATTTTATCTTTAACAAGTCTATTAAAGTAGTTTCTTCCTCTCTTTTTTTCTAGCAATTCAAAATTCAGTAGATAAAGACGGCAAGAAGAAGCATACGCGGCCTACGTTCTCCGGCCATCAGATCTACGTTCTCGAGAAGACATTCGAACAGACCAAATACCTAGCGGGTCCCGAGAGGGCGAAGCTTGCCTATGCTTTGGGGATGTCAGAGAGTCAAGTCAAGGTAAATATTACAAATTTTTTTATTTTCGTTTTACCCACCCGTTTCCTCGAAGTATCTATGTTCATTTTAATAAAAAAATTTATATTACTAGAGAGAGGTATTAAAAAAACTGAAAACAAATAACCTTGACATGTTTCGGCTCCAATCTAATAAGAACCATAATAATCATAATAAAAATACAAATACAAATCGTTTCACGGTCATTACAAACGGCATGCGACAATGTGATGTAAACAAAAACCACGCGCTCTATTGTAAAAAAATAATTATTTGATTAAAAATAGATTATGATCTAAAATTAATTTCGAAATTGGTACATCCCATTCAAACTTTCACGGGGAATTTATTCATTAACTCTAACCCTATCTTAGGAATAATAAAAGAAAGAGTACCATTGCAAACAAAACTTTTACACGTATAAATTTCAATGGACTCTCTTATAATGGACTTACGACAACAATTTGATACGAAACATGACTTGTTTTCACTAAACAGAATCTTTATCCCCCCCCCCCCATCTAAATATAATTTAGCTAAGGCAGTGATTAATACGACCAAATTTATTATCGGATTCTTGTTCACCTTTTCTAATTCCAAGCCTTCTCCCAATTATGCTTTTGGAATAATTTAAGTGTCACCTTTTTCTTCAAAATGTTTATGTAAAACTCTTAAAATCTTGTGACTTAAAAAATCTAAAAAGTCAAAAAAACGAAAAGAATATTAAATAATCTTAAATCCGTAGCATTCCCATTTCTCGCTTATAGGGCGGCCAAACAGCTAAGAAACTGCTCTAGAGGAACCAATACATATAATCTTTATAACCAATGTCGCCCAATAACAAAATTAGGAATATGTTTTAGAGAAGTAATAAATCTCTTAAAAGTTAGATTATAAAGCCTCTAACATGCTTTTAAAAGTACAAAAAGAAAGAAACATTAAAAAATGAATCGTCGCAAGCTCAAATTTCTACAGGGTTATTTCAGGAGTGGAAAATTTCCCAAACTTTAGGACAGATAAACATCAGTATTTTCTTGGAGGAAAATGCACCTTTTGCAACCGTGCTATTATATAAGTCGAGAATTTCTATATTAAAATACTTGTATTTATAGGAAAGTGTAGGAAAAAAAGGAAAGTGTAGAGAACCCTGTTCTAGTATAGCTCATTTATAAATAAAACACGTAATTTTAGTGGGGAAAGTTTCATAGAAAGAGTTTGTACTCTTTATGCCTCGAAGCCCATTTTACTTGTGTAACTTGTATACTACAGTAAAATCACTCAACAAGATGGCGCAACAAACCACACCAGCTGATAATAAAAATTCAACTAAACTGGTTTGCTTGGATTAATCTAAAGAAAAGTTTTAGAAAAGACGAGTGGTTTATTAATGCAATCGTTTTACATAAGTAACTGATTATATAGCATAGATATAATATTATATAGTAATTAGTATCACCCTTTGAAATCTATAAAGTTATTTTATAACGAAATTTTTTTTAACGATACTATGGTTATTAAAAAATAATAATAATAACTTTATTTAAAAAGTAAGTAATTTTTATTTTGTTTGCATTGACGTGTTCATTCCAATTTTGTATATTCAAACGTGCATTATTTAAATTACAAAAGTTATTATATTTCTCTAAAGAACAATCTACTAAACATTTATGAGACGTGAAAATAAATTACAATTTTTAAAATGCTTTCTATTCACTAAAATCCTTTCCCGAAACTATCAAGTTAAATAGACATTTTACATTCCAATAAAAATCCATTTTGAAAATCAAACAGAAGCAGCTATGAATTCCATATGAAGCTTTAGCATTAAAGCTTTCTGAATAAAAACACGACCAGCGCTCTTGGTACATTAACTTCCATCCCGCGTGTACCAGACCTAAATTGTACAAATTTAACTGAAACGATAAAGTTGATGTATATGCAGATTGCTTTTTCCATAAATGGAGAAGGCTTTCGTTTCCTGTTTAGGAGAAATAATCTAATACAAATGTCCCGGAGTGGAACTTTGTGAAATTGCAATCCTAGATTCAAGTCGAACTGCTTTCATTCAAAACGTATGTTTGTTTATGTTCATATGGAAATGCAGCTACGGAAGAATGGAAAAGAAAATGAGGGAAAAAAAGGAAGATTTGCTTCTATTTCAAACTGTCTCTTTGCATGTATTTTCTCCTTTGTTTTAAAGAAGTATATTTAAAGAAAATGATGTTCGAATTCATTACATTATAGTTGTAAGTCTTATTCAATATGTTTTCAAATGGTATTCAATAGGAGGCAACAAACCTTATGGTAATGGTGAAATGTTATAATATTAGAATACAAATGTCTCGAAATGGAACTTTGCGAAATTACAATCCTACATTCAAGTCAAATCATTTTCATTCAGAGCTTATGTTTATGTTCATATGGAAATACAACCATGTGGAAGAATGGTAAATAAAATGAGAAGAAAAAAAGAATATTTGCTTCAATTTTAAGTTGTCTCTTGCATCTATTTACGCCTATGGTTAAGGAAATATATTTAAAGCGAATAATGTACGAATTCATTTCATACATTACATTTATTAGATCTTATTCAATTGGTTTTCAAAGTTTACTCAGTAGGTATAGCAATAAACCTGATGTTAATAATGAAATATTACAGTATTAGAATACAAATGTCTCGAAATAGAACTTTGTGAAATTACAATCTACATTCAAGTCTAACTGTTTTCCTTCCAGAATGTATGTTCATGTTCATATGGAAATACAACTTTGAAAGGGTGGGGAATAGAAGAAAAGTAGTGAAGATTTGCTTTTATTGTAAAACTGCTTCTTTGAATGTATTTTCTTTTGTGTTTTTAATGGTGTATATTTAAAGAAATTGATGTACAATTCATTTCATACATTACATTTATTAAATCTTTTGCAATTGTTTTTCAATTTTTATTCAATAGGTAGCAACAACCCTGATGGTAATTATAAATAAATTAAGCAATTTTTCAATCTGCAGAGTTATAAAAACCTTTTGAAATTGCAAATTATTCAAAGTATAGCAGAAATGAATGAAATAAAGGGTATGAGGGAATTTAATAGTGAAATGTGAATATTACTTCTCTATTTATAACTGTTTAAATATTTTTAATATAATATGTTTGTTCATTGGTCTTATCTAATAATTTTTAATTTTTTTTCTGAAATTCTTGTACGAGACTTTCTTACTCCTAAAAGTTCTGTTTATCTAAATGTGTAATTTAAAAATAAACAATATAAAGAAAAATACTAATTATCTTAATAGAACAAACTGGGAATATTGTAGTCTTAGCTGACATCTAAATCTTGGAGAAACTTTTTATAAGAGGGTAGTGGCAGACATGCACTTATATTAGTTAACGCTCATATTAGTAACAACTTTGTTCACATCATTTATGGAAATCCACATTACAGAATTTGCCTAGACTCATTTGAATAAATTAGCTTAGATTGAAATAAGCTTCTACTTCTGTTTTTATTTTTGCATTTTACTCTAAAGAGATGCTTTTTTAAAGACGCATTGGTTTAATGCATGGCTAGATTTATTCTAGATCATTATTATTATATATATTGTGTGTGTGTGTGTGTGTCTAATAATAATAAAAAAATTTCGCCTTAATTCTAAATTTATTATTTCCAAATTCTTATAATATTTAACTTTTCCCCTTTATTTTATAATATATTAGCACATTTATTTTAATTCCATACCTTTAATCAACTTTTTTTTAATTCTAAAGAACGTTAATCTGTAAAAGTAATCTGTAACTTTTCCTAAAATCCTAATACTTAAATTTATTCTTTTATCTGTTGCATAATATTTTGTATTTACGCTCTAAAAAATCATTCGGTTTCCCACAATTCCCGTCTAAGTGATACTAGAAACCGGATTGCATCAGATAATCTTCCGACGGTCTGAGAGAATTCTTTTCCTTTTTCACGGGATAAAATTTTCGTATTGGTTGAAATCACTATTTCTAATTAAGTAACTGGCAACTTAAAACGTAGAAATAAAATCCTGTATTCTTTAAGAAAGTCTGATAAAGCCTTATTACATTGACTTCGGAGTGAGATTTCTACGTTTTTTCTTGTGCTAATAAAACTACTGTCAGCTGGTGAGAAGAATTTATTTGGTGAAGTTCTATATTAAATAACATCTTTTACTTAAATGGCTATATCTTATGCCGTGAGGGGAATTGTTTTCCTGTGAAGCGGAATATAAATAAACGTGATTAAAAATATTCGACGTTTCTGGTTACTTTAAGTCGGAAACGTATTTGCTGTTTTACGATCCGGTACCACAAGCCTGTAAAATCTACGAGTGTTCTCGATGAAATTTTCCTACTAAGTGGTATGATTTGGAGAAGAATTTTACATTCTATCGACAATATTCTACATAACTACGTTCAGATTTACATATAAATATATACATATATTTTTTCATTCCTTGTATTTATTGCAAGTTTACACTATCATTTCTTCCTGTTTTTTCAGGTATGGTTCCAGAACAGACGAACCAAGTGGAGGAAAAAACACGCCGCCGAAATGGCTACAGCGAAGAAGAAACACGACTCTGTAGCCGAACAACTACGAAACGACGACTGTTCAGACCATGACGATCTCGACTGCCGCGATGGCAAGCGGCTAAAGAGAGAGGGCAGCAGCAGTGAACTGTCGCATCACCACAGTCATCACCATAGGCAAGATGAATCCTCGGATAGTATGCCGTCTACTTAGTTCTTTCCAGCAGCCGAGTGAATCTAGTAGGCCATGGTTCCAGAGGATTCGGTGCGGTGAAACAATAGGTCTGACACTTGATTTTGGCAGCACTCACACTTTGAGGAGAAAATGATGCACCGATTTTCCCGCTTACATTTTTATTCCCATCAGTATTAGTCCAAGAGCCAACAGCACAAAAACCTAAGGTTCCAGCACAAGAAAAAAAAACTTTATTTTTTGGAAGAGTAGTAATAGGGGAATCTGATGATCCATGTCTGCCGGAAGTGGAGTGACGCACAAGCCAAAAATTAATACCACTAGTGGTTGACTCGTAGGTTTGTCATTGTGTTTGTCTTACAATCATTTCATACCTTTGATTGTATGACAAACATAATGATAAACATACGAGGCTAAATATATTAATTTTTGACTTATGCACCACTTCTCTTCCGCAGACATGGATGATAAGATTTCCCTATTACTATTCTTCCGTAAAATAAAGGTTTTTTTTTTTCTTGTGCTGGCTACCTTAGGTTTCTGTGCTGTCGGCTCTTGGACTATATCATCACCACTATAAAAAATTGCAGAAGTGAGAACAAGAACGTTTACAAAAGTAACAAAATTGAATAACCTCGTAGTTACCACGATTTTTGAAAATTTTTTCATCCTCTTCAAAAACCATTTAGAGATAACCAATGAAATTCCTCAATAAATGGTAGCTATACCACTTTTATGGAAACTTTTCTGAAATAAAAAATTTCTTTGCTGCCTGCAAATTTCCGAAAATAACTCCTTTGTTATATTTGGAAACATATTGACTTCTAAAAAGTTCTGATTGTTTTTTTTTTTTTTTTTTTTTTTTTTTTTTTAAGGTTTCTGAAAATAAGTGAGAAGTTTGTAAAATCAAAGGTAATTACGAGATTACACAAAACTTTCGTAGACAGTTCTTCAGTGCCGGTAAAAGTTAAAGCAATTTTTTATGGTGACTTTAGAATAACTAACTATTCTTTAAAACGAAATAATTATTTAAAAAAAAATTCTGTTAAGATAAATAGTTAACGTTGAAAAAGCTGTCTAAGAGAAAATAACACAGCCCGTTTTAAGGAGCTTCTTCTTTAGTTTAAATCATAAATAGCAGTAATACACGCTGTTCACTGGGCAAGTAACATTGCCTGCAATTAATTAAATTCATTTTCATATTTTAAATCAAGCTATCCGTAATACTGTCTCAACAGATAACCTTTACCTTTCTCGGTTATTCATAATTGAATTAGGAACAACTTCAAAATGTAATGCTGCTCTGGGAAACCAAAAAAATCAAGTGTCATGTGTCGACCTAAAGTGCAATAGCGAAAGAAATCTGTAAATAGGGGACTTTCCTCTCAAACAAATGAGAGGCCAATACTTGTGATTTATTGTAAGATGAGAGATGTCATTCTTTGCCAAAGAAACACAGGAACAGTTGTCTTTCTTCTCATCTCGAATTTTGCGTGATAATCGTGTGAAAATTCGATCATGGAACTACTCACAAAGAGAAACTCTTTGTCCTTCTGAAGCACAATGTATAAAATCATGGACTGAAAGATTAAAAAAATCATTCTCGGTGAAATATATACGTAATTGTGTTCCTGAAAATTGTGATTTAAAACGGAAAGATATTTGAATGTTTATAATTTAAGTAATAATTTATTTATTATTTGATACTTTTAAATGTAAGAAAATTTTTAAAACTCTGGTGGTAAATTAAATTATTCAGTAAAAAATTCTTGAAATTTCAGAAATAAATACAGGATACATTTTGAGATATAAGCAAGCTTTCACAGCATAATTTGTATATACAGGGTGTCATCAAAAGTACACCCAAAATTTATATTTAGTAATCCCTTAAGCATGAAAACATATTAAATAAATAACATGTTTTATAAAAAGTTCAGAAATTTTGTGCATGATAATTTGAAAAATAATTCCATTTTTTGTCGATAGATAGCACTGCTTTGCATCATCTTTTAAGAATGTATGAGCTAATGCGAATTTGAATATTTCCAACTGAGCGAAAAATTGCCCAGGCCGGGAATCGAACCCGGATACTTGGCTTATAAGGCCAATGCTTTATCTGTTAAGCTAACCGGGCGATAACCGGCTGGGATTTTTCGCTCAGATAAACTTATTGGCCGATAAAGGTTATCTGAGCGAAAAATCACAGCCGGTTATCGCCCGGTTAGCTTAACAGGTAAAGCATTGGCCTTGTAAGCCAAGTATCCGGGTTCGATTCCCGGCCTGGGCAATTTTTCGCTCAGTTGGAAATATTCAAATTTGCATGATAACTTTACCAATCAGTTAGATTGTGTTAAAATAATAGCATGAACTAATGCATAAAACGGTATAAAATATCACTCTCTTTATTCTGTTTAGTCTCATAGTTCTTGAAATGTGAAGAAAAAGTTTTGAAATTAGTATGAGCATTCTTTCAAGCTGACGCAATGCAGTGCCTGAAAAGAAAGAAAAAATATATATTGTTTAAATATACTATGTACGTTATTTTTGAATTACATTATAACAACGTCACTTTTTTCATCTTCATGATTCTTATATTTAATGTACTATTAAACTGTCGAGTACGTTTGTTCTTTTTGGAACATTCTGTTCATTTAAAGTAATTCATCACATCTACATAGGCACAAACTGCAAATTTTTCCCTCCCAAATACTAGTTTTTTTGCTTTGTTCTTCTTTTCTTGAAGTTTGAAGAATTTTTTACGATTTGATTTTTTAATGTATTTAAATGTAAATATGAGTTATTTAAAGTGTAATTCGTTTGTGTTTTGCATTCTTGATACAATTACCATGTGCTGTTTAAAAGAGTTTTATTTCTGTTAGTTAAAATTTTAGCGCATTATGTGATATATATAATTTTTGTTTATAATTTAAAGGATTTAAACGTAGTAAGTTTTCAGTAAACTGTTTATATGAAAACACCATGCAGATTTCTCTTGAAAATATTTTATTCATCTAAATAGATAACTTTTTTGAAAACTCAAAATACTGTATGAATTTCTTTATCAATATTTTAATTTTGTTTCTTAATAAGTGTAATTTTCTCCAACTCCCATTCTTGAAAAACATATTTAATGATATTTGAATTATGTTGATTATATCATGATATATCCCCTAATAGTATTTATAATAAATAATTAAAAAGTATCCATGGGCGTATGCAAGGAGATGCATATAGGAAGGTCAACCCTCCCCTAAATCTTTAAAAAAGTAAACATTTTGATTAACTTTGGCAAATTTGGTCATTTTTAAGTATTTTTCACTATTTTTTCACACATACTTTCCCGAATCTTATCAAGAATCTTGCATACACCCTTAAAAGTACCATGTCAGAATTTTTTTATTTCTATTAATTAAAATTTAATCTTACTATCAGATATATACATTGTTATTATTATTTGTTTTAATTCTCTTAAATTTTATCATTGAAAACTTTTATCTATACATATTATTTGAAATAAATCATTAACTTCTTCTTTTGGGTAGATGAATTTTAAATAATTTTCCTTTAACCAGGAATATTGAATAAATAAATTACTTTAGAAAACTGTAAAATATATATATAAAAGAGTTTTGTTAAAAAAACAAAAAAAAAACATGTTAAAAGATCTTTGAAAAATACTCCATGTCGTCAAAATCGAGAATAAAAAGCGAGCACAAACTTTACAGAAAATTTTTGTTCATTTTTATTTAAACAAACATACTGTAAATTAAATCGAATGTCTCAAAAAATATAAAGTTTTAATAAATGTGCCAGACCTTTCAAAAGAGCTAACTTCTCTTCAACAGGCACACAAAGCACATCCTACTATTCTGAAAACAACAGCAACATACAACACTTTGTATAGATAAATAAAAAACAAAAGCAACAATAAAAGCAACAACAAAAAATAAAAGCACCAAAACACTTTATTTTTTTTTATTGCAAACTAGTTTCGGTAGCCATAGCGTACCGTCATCAGGAAAAAATATGATTAAAAAAAATTGCCGAAATATATAGTAGAAAAGAAGATCCTTTTACAAAATTCATCAGCCAATAAAATTACAGGACATCCTAAGAAACAGCTAATGTAAGAAAAAAAGATTCAAAGATAAAGTTCGTCCGTCCAGCCAGTCAAAACGTGAAAGAAAATCTCAAGAAATGGACCATGCAAGTGAATTCAAAGACCAAGTTTATTAGCCAATAAAATTTCAGAAAAGTTTAGAAAACAACCAATAAGATAAAATAAATGCATTCTGAAAACATGCAAGTGGAACTTATGAACAAGTGATTTTTATATAATTTTTCCAATAATCCGACAATGCGATGTCGTGATTTTATTGTCTGAACGAACTTTATCTTTAAATTAGCATCTTTGTAATGGCTGAATCCTAGGATTTCTTTTAATTTTATTGGTTGATGAACTTTTCCATTGTATCAACTTCTCCAACATACATTTCGGCAATTTTCCTTTCTGGGCAATCATAATTTGCACTGATGACAGCACACTATGGTTACCGAAACCAGTTTACAATAAGAAATAAAGTGTTTAGTTCCTCTAAACGTTGTTTATTTATTTATATTGCACTGCGCCAAGTAATTTTTCCTCGTAACGCAACAGTTAGATATTGCTTTTATATTCAAAGTACTGGGACATGTTCTCTGCGCATAAGATCTTGCGCATTTATTAAAATTTTATCGTGTTTTAGAGATTCTTTTTAGCTTATCATTCCACACCAACTTTTTTAATTATTTAACGAGCATGTTATTTTGGTGTATCTACGTATATTGTACCAAAGCATTTACACATCTTACTAAGTGAAATATATAGCGTGTCATTTCGACCAAAATACTTTGGAAATCCTTTCGTTAGAAGGAAATACCAAAAATTATAATGATAAAAATATTTTAAAAAGATGCGCAGATACGATAAATCTGATACCCAACAGCATCTCAACTAATGTGAGAAAATTGGCACTGTTAGTTATTTTGTCGACCTAACTATCCTTTCTCTAACGTGCATACCATACTCTAATATTGCACTTTGTACAATTAGCCATAACATGCACTATAATCCCTTACTTCCCCTGTGCAATATATTTTTTTTATCTCGTTTTTTATTCAACGCGCAATAATCATGATTAAGAAAATATGAGCATACACCGTCAAAATAAATTATGTTTATTGCCTATTGTACAATTTTCATATTTTTATTGAAAATATTTCTTCCAATGAAAATTATTTTGTGAATGAATCAAAAAAATGCTAGGAATATGGATTTGCTTGATAGACAAAATTAAAATTTCATTATTACTAAGGCTGTAGTTCTTTTTATTTTTATTGTAATATTTTTAGTTACATTTATCTTTTTATTATTGCAGTACAAAAGAAAAGAAAAATACGTATAACAATACGGAAACTGTACTGGTGAAATATGAAAATTCTTTTTAATGTGTAAAAATAAAAAAATCCTCGAAGCGTTTGTGAAAATGACAAATTAACTAAACTTTTAATTCTCTTATCTGTCGAGTATAGTATTAAAACTATATTCTTTACTCTTTAGCATATTCATAAAATAATTTCATGGAAGAAAACAATTTCTGTAAAAATACAGTAATTCAATTGGAAATAACAGACCTTTTTTGTAGTTATTTTTTTTTTTTTTCCTTTTAAAATCATGAACAGAAATTCATAGAAAATGTGCTGAGAACGTTCTTTGCCTCTTAAGACGCAACACTAGTCACTGAAAAAGACGCGATGATATTGTTAAGCTTATGGGGCGTTTTTTTTTTTTTTTTTTTTTTTTTTTTTTTTCAAATATCTCGCTCAAATTTTAATATTTTTTTTCTTTTCTTTTGCATAGAATAGCTGAGGACGATCTACAACGAGGCTAGTTTTTTTCTTTTTCGATTTTGGATATATATTTTTTATATTATGATAGTTTTAATTTTAGAATTGGGCCTAACCAGTTTTGAAAGTTAAAGTTTTTTTTTTTTTTTTTTTTTTGTTAATCTGAAACCATAATTGAAAAAGTAAAAACTAGCCCGCTTGTAGATCATCTTCAGCTATCCTACGCAAAAAAATCATGTAAAAATATTAAAATTTGAGCGAGATATTTGAAAAGAACGTCCTCATAGACTTAACATTATCATCCGGGTCCTTTCAGTGAGTAGTGGTGGGCTCTTAATAAACATTCTCTTAACAAAAATAAGCATAATAAACAAAAGCAAACTTTTTATGAGGAAAGGAATAGAGGTCCGCATGTGTACCTCATATCTGAAGACATTAACAAAAACAAAGAATACTACTTAAATTCAGTAGTAATAATTGGTTCTCAGATGAACAAATGTTTCATCACTAACATATGCAAAAAAAACATTTTTATCAAAATTTCACAGATATATTATTAGAAAAAAATGTTATTATGTAATTGTATAATGTACTTTTTTCTTTTCATCAGATAACTATAAACTCAAGGTCGAATAACATTCGTTATTAAATCATGATTTTCAGGTCAATTTACTTTGTAGTAAAATGCCTGGTAAAAAAAATATATTTAGAATTATTATTGCTTTTATACGTTTCATTGTAAAAAACATTCATGTAGAGAATACAAAATAAAACTACATTGAAATTCAGAAATATGTATATACTTTGATGAATCCAAAGAATTTTCGTTGTTTTTCTTGCAAAGATTTTTATTTATTTTTTGCATTCAATAGGGCTACTTGTTGAAATTATATGATGTTTTATTTGTTTAAATATTTAAATTGTTCTTCACGAAAAAAGAAAAAAAAAATCTGTACATATTATTTTAGCATGGAAGATCTGTACTGTAAAGAACATTCCTCATACTCTATAAGAACACATGATTTGGAGTAATGTTACTAAAATAAGACAATTGGTATAAATAAATCATATTTGATTATATTTACTCTATGTGTCATTTGTTAAATGCTGATCACATAATTCAAAAACTTTAATTTGATTTTTCACCGTTAAAAATTTTCTGTAAAAACACAGGGAAAAAAACACGAGAATGTAATTTTACACTGTAAGTTTCTCGAGCATCGTTTTACAATCTCTCTTTTCTTATATGAAATTCTCTGTGGAGATTGGAGATCTGCACGGGTCGATTTTCATTACCAGCATTCGGGCCGGGCTCGGGCCTTACTTTTTTCCTGAAGGATCGGGCCGAGCCGGGCCTAACTTATTTTTTCCGTACGAAGTCGGGACCAGTGGCGCAGCCAAGGGGGTGGTTTTAGGGTTAAAACCCCTCCCAGAGCTAAGAAAGATCGCTGTAATTGACGGTTATATGAATCAAAACCAAACTTAATATTTAAATGTTTTGGCGTATTTCGGAATCCGCCGCTTTACTGAATCAGATTTCATTCAATAATGTGATTCAATTAAAGGCGAAAATTCTACATAAAACTGTGAAAGTGCATATTACATGGATTAATTAAGTAAAAATTGGTTATTTGAACTAAATCACTTTTCTGAAACATATTATGCTAAAAGAATGATTTTTTTCCTGCCACACAGATGCTCTATTCGACAGTGAATATTCTAATTCGTACCAATTCTATTAAACGGCGATTCAAAAAACCGGCAATCACCTTTATTAGAAACTCAACCCCCCCCCCCCCCCTAGAACCGAATTCTGGCTGCGCCACTGGTCGGGACTGATTTCATTCTTCCTAAGTCTTCACGGACCAAAATATTCAATGTCGATTGAATCCTCCCGCACGAAAAACATTTTCTAGATGTGGTCAAGTCTGTTCAAAAATTATTAAAATTTTGCTTGATCCAAAAATTTCTGCGAAAAAAGCATATACTTTTAAATCGTCATTATTATACAATTAAACATTAAAATTTATTCTTTTTAAAGAATCGTAGATTTCTAGGCTTATTATGATAGAGTTAAATGCATGAAAAAAGAAGCTGTCTATGACGGAATTTTCTTTTAAACTGAAACTGAAAATTTCTTTTAAACTTTTTTTAAACTGTTCATCCATGCAAAATTACTATGATAATGCGCGAGAAAAAAAATGTAATATACATTTACACCCTCTAAGAAGGGAGCTTGTCATTAATATATTTTTTTTCTTTCCAATGTGATACCGCCTTAGAAGATTTTACTTTTACCATATGTCATTTTTTAGATTTTTATGTCTCAATTACATGGAATGTGGACTAATAATATTAATGATAACTGAAACCTTTGCATACAACAAAGAGAGGTTCGTGGAAAACATAAATATCACAGCCTACGATGCTTCTGGTGCATAAATAAAGATTGTAAATATGAAAAAAAAAAAAAAAAAAAAAAAAGAAAGTCAAGTTTTTCCTTTTGTCAGAACTCTTTTGTAAGTGTGAATCAATGTTCTACAGAAATTCACTCTGGCCGGGCAGGGTTCGGGCCGAAATTTTAACTTTTTCCAGGTCGGCCGGGCTCGGGCCGAAATTTTAACTTTCAAAATGGGCCAAGCCGATTTCTTTTTTTCTATGTTTCGGGCCGGGCTCGGGCCTGGATATTATGACCCGTGCAGACCTCTAGTGGGGATATCGAAAAGAAATTTTTATTTTTCATATAATCTGGAATTTAAAATACACACTTTTAAAATCAATCTATAATTTTATTAAAAATATTAAAGAAGAAAAATTTGGTTTAAAAACTGTTATTAAAAATTAGAATGTTTTAGAAAAGCAAACTTTGTCCCTGCGGAGTTAGCGGGGATTTTTATTGATGATCACTTAGCAATTGTTTCATCCATAATGTGCATGAATCTTGGTAATATTGAAAGTAAATTTATAATAAAAGCATTTCCACGCTGAATAATAAAAGACATCCTTTGCGCACTGTAATAATAGCTCCTGTAGCACAGTCAATAAGGTGTTCGTTTCGAATCTAGAAGACTCGGGATAAATCCCCAACGAGCTAGAAATAAATACTGTAAAAATTAAATGGTACAGCAATTTAAATTCTCTTGAAAAAATATAAAACTTCGAAGTTAAAAAATTTCCTAATTTTGAAAAATAAATTACTGTTAAAAATAAATAAATTTACAAGATTTTGTGCATTTTTATCGATGTAAATTTACTGAGATAACTGTAAATTTCCCAAATAATTTGTCTGACATTTAACTGGACGGTGGACATTAAATTTTAAATTTTCATCATAGCAATATGAAATTTTGTGAACATAAACATTTCACCAAAAGCATATAGAACACCTTAAAAAAAAATTCCAATCTTATTAATTTTTTTTTTTTTTAATTTTAGATTTTTAAACGAAATTTTAAAATGCTCCTAGTGTTTTAATTTTTGAGACATTTTCTTGCTTTTGCATTTTTATCACTTAAAACTCTATTATAAACAAATTTGTGTAAGAATTTTTTTTAATATCTTGAATAATTAATATTTTGCAGATTTTTTTTCTAAATTCCATATCGATTTTCATCAAAATTTTGCCTTTTAATAAATAAAAAATCAAATTTGACTATCTTAATGAAGACGAATTTTAAAAAGCTTACACAATTTCTTTCTAAACAACATCAGGATACTTCCTTATCAATTTCATACAGATTGATAAAAATTATGTCGCAAGAAGCATTTCAAAAATCTAAAAACGCTGAAAAATTAGTTTTGATAAAAACAGATTTAAAGTATATAAGTACACTTAACTTTATTATTGACTTCTTAAAAACTTCATAAATGATATTTTAATAAGAAAAAACTGTTTTGGTTCTATTATACCACATAAATAGACCTTTTTTACGACGATTTTGCTATAAACGATTATGCTCAAATATATCCACTAATCCCCTATTTTCCCCTGTCCACTATCCCCTTAAGAGAATACCTGTAATTTTTCACAAGACTTTAGATAACGGGTTATAATTACAGTGGTGGTCAGAATTATAAAAATAATTGAAAATTGCGCAGAAAAAATTTATTTCTGAACTAAATAAAGTGAAATTTATACACTAAATGGATTTCTATGTTAAAAATCATTGTAAAATTCAAAACATTGGAAAATGCAAAATATGAATGTTTTGTCACAAATAACAAAATATGTCATTGTAAAAATTGGACAAAATTATAAGGACAATGAATGTTTTTGCCTGAAACTCACTGATAATTAATAATCTCTCCGCTTCTTCTCAATCACTTTTATCAGTCTTGACGTCATGGAGTTTGATAATTCCTTAAGAAAGTTCTTGGAAGATTTTGCGTGATCTTTTTAGATGGAGGACATGAGTTCTTGCTTGTTTTGAGATTATATACCATTTTTGTATACTTTGTGTGCCAGAATACCCAACAGATTTTTCCATTGGATTCAGATCAGGACTTCTGGCTGGCGAATCAAGTAGTTTCACGGAATTAGCATTATACCACGAGTTTGAAATTTGAGAAACATGAACCCTGGCATTGTCCTGCTGGAAAAAATAGCCTCCAATCGCTATTAACGGTGCTTCTGGTAGAAGATTATCGCCCAATACATCAATGTAACTCTCAGAATTCCTCCTACCCTGCAGAAAAACTATTGGAGAAGTTCTACCAGTTCTGAAACCTCCCCAGACCGTTACTGAATCACTTCCTAATACATGCTTTGGGAAAATCGTTTTTTCTCCACGAAGATTACACTAGAAGTTGCAAAAATATTCTAGTCTATCTAAATTAATCTTTTTCTAATCGGAGAATACAGAATCCCACTTTTTTTCCCATAGTATTGCAGTTTTTGGCAAACTCCATCCTCAGTCTCTCATGAACTTTTGTAAGACGCGGTCTTGACACATGTATACTACAGCAAACCTTTTTCTTTGTTTTTATAAAACACGTCGAACAGTTCGAGCACTTGCATTCTAAGTTCAATTCACGGTTTTTTTCCGTTTTTTGGAGCAAGCTCGCCTTATTATCATTCTTTCCCCCCATTCAGAAACAGAAGATAGCCTGCTTCTATGTCTTTGCCGTCCATATTTACCGGAATTTTAAAGATAATTGTAAATAACCGTTCTGGATCTATTAAATTTTGTAGCCATTTATAATACAGAAAGTCCTGAATTTTGAAATGTATCCATTTTTTCTTTCTGAAACTCCAAAAGCTTTGCACCTTGCGGCATGATTGAAAAACAGAATAATACGATCCCAAACGGTTACTACGCATTTATATCGTCTGGAAGTTCCATGTGCAGAGCAAAAAACATGCAAATTTTACTTTTTAGAACAGACAAATACAGTTGCTCTTATAATTTTGTTCAAAACCAATGGCTGTATAAATTTATAATACAATTTATGAACATGAATTTACCACATATTTTTATAAAATCATACAAAAATAATCTTCATTTTTCAGTTTATTAAGTTGAAAGAAGTATAAATAAACAATTTAAAAAATGTATAAAGCAAATACAACCATAAGATTGAATGCAATAAGGTATTTGTACCCAATATGGACAGTGCTCTCAATATGGACACCCCTAATATTTTTAAAAGTAACAATTTTTATAGAGAGATCACTCTACATGTCCGTGAAAAAAAAAACAGTTGAAAAGATAATTAAGCCAGTAAAGTACAAAAAAGCGCGTTGTTCGCCATTTAGAAGGAAACTTGTTGTTTCGTGGTGTGCTGATAGTAATTACAGATAAGTTTAAATTCTTATTAAATATTGTAAAATTACTTTAAATATTGAAAAGTGGGGGTGTTTTAGAAAGCTTTTAAAACACATTTTCGATTGCTATTGCATATATTGCTTAAAAACATTTTCTTTAATTATATATTACAATATTTAATAAAGCTACTCCCGATTCCTAATATGGACACCTTATGTCCACATTGGAAGTACAGCAGGTGAATCTTCAGATTCACAAAAATAGAAAGATAAGCAAAACCAACTACATTATTTCATAATATTTTGTAGTAACTGAGGTGCTTTGCATCGGTCTTCGAAGAGCCACAACCGAAAATGACCCCCCGTTCTAATGTGCATGTTCTGAAGATACTTACTGTACCCTACCCTCCTCGCAACACTTTAAGATATATTTTTTATTCCCTCTCATCTAAAATTCCATAGAAGAGTGGATCATTCATACCTTTTGTGCAGTAGGGCAGTAAGAAGCCACCTGTCCATAATAGGGACTAGTGGTTCCTTATATGGACATTTGTAAACATTTTTTTTATTTTTATCATTTAAATAAAAACCATAATAGTTACAAGGTCGCTAATTTTAATAATGATAGTCAACAGTCCAGGGATCATGGTCATATATTTTTGGAGTTCTATCACGTGTACATGGGGGTGAAAAAAATACATTTTCCTTAGGGTGTCCATGTCCATATTAGGCACAGGTACCTTATTTCATCTTGATTCAATCATAAAACACACAATATAATCTTTGAAAAGCTTTATTTTTCCCCCTTAAAATTCGATTAAAATAATGAAATAGATGTTGCAAGTTATGCATATTTCAAATGACGACCTCAGAAGCTAAGGGGTGTAAGTGACAAAAATCCGATTTGAAGTAAATTGAGTTTAAAGACAATTGACGTTAAATTTGACTATTAGTGATAATTGACTGAGTTGAAATAGGTAACTGCCGCTTATTTCATTATGATCTCTCAACTGTTTTTTCAAGAAATGTGAAAAAAGTAGAGTAAAATTCGCTTTAAACTTATAATTAATCAATATTGATAAATATTCGACAAAAGTGGTTGATCTCTAGAAAGCAGCACATAAGAAAATCACTTATATTTTATTATCTGACAAGAAAAATACATATTTCCAAGTCGTCTGTGCAGCACTTAGTTTAATTTTTTCTATTTTGTCACTTATTTCCCTTGGCTTAAGGGGTCCTCAAATACTATACAGTTCATTTAAAACTTCTTTGCACTTTCAGCCAGTATTTTCTTCGAGACCATCATCAGAGAAAATTAATTAGGATGAGCGAAGCGAATCCTTTACTAGGCCACTCAAATTACAATTTGTCGTACACTTTACAAAAAAACTATTCAAAATTTTGGCTTCAAATTAAACACAAAAATAAAATATGATCTGTAGATTTGCAGAATATAATTTTTTTTTACAGTAAAACGTTAAAAAATATTATTTTAATTAATTTATTTTACATGCATTTCCAATACGGACGCATTTTAGCAAATAAATAAAAAATGAAACGCGTATATTTTCAGAAAAAAAATTATAAATCATTAAGTAATTATAGATAGAATCGTGATTAATTTAATAAATAAAATATGTTTTCATTATTCAGCAAAATCGTTTGCACAGATGACACTTAAAATTTTAAAAGTATTGTACTATGGATTTTTTTTTTTTTTTTTTTTTTTTTTTTGTAAAGTGGCAACAAAAGAATTGTAAACAAATAAAATTAATTGTTAAATTTGTTATATAAATGAAAAATTAAAAGAATTGCGTGAACGTGTTGCCTCGATTCAAGCTCTTTATAAATGTACTAAAGGAAAAGTTACCCGATTCAGAAATGACAAATGGACTTCAACCATTTCTTTTCTTACTTTATCATTTGTATCGAAAGTAATGTTACGTTCTTATTTGTGGACCGAGAAGTGTTTAGTGAACGCGACTTTAGACTTTGTTGCACGTATTAAAGAAAATCACAAGCCACCAGACCAGATATCGCGAATAATCATGGATAAATTTGAATACTACAGTAATTTAACTTATAAGAATTGGTGCGTACCAATTCCCCCAATATTGAATTCTGGAAAAATGGAAGCATAAATTGCTCAAGGAAAGAGTTTCTTCTGCAGTTAGCTTTTGCTGTTACAATTCATAAATCCCAAGGTTTAACATTAGATGAAGCAGTTGTAGATATTGAGGATATACAGGAACCAGTTGGCTTAAAAACGTACGTAGCGTTGTCAAGAGTGAAAATCCTTCAAAATTAAGCATTCAATAGTAATTTTCCTTACGAAAAATTCTACAATATCAAAAATTCTCATGCACTAATATGTATAAAAACGAAGAAATTAGAATAAAAAGTTTTACAGTTAAAAATTCATAGTATCGACGAGAGCAGATTTCAAATGTTTTTCCAGAAAATAGGATTTTGAAGAAGTAACTTTCTTCAAGTTCTCTTCAAATATATTATTCTAAAATAGCTATCAAAGATTATTTGATGTTAATTACAAAGATTGGAAACATACCTATTTCAAACAACTTTAAAAAACACCAGTGGCTACTAGAAATTGTAAAAAAATCTTTAAAAGAATTTTTAGTTGAAAATTTAAAAATATTTTGTAAAAGTTTGCTTCGAAAATATTTTTTAATGCCAGTCTTACATCATAAATAAAAAATTCCTAGGAAATCGATAGTTATTTGGATGAACTTACATTTGTAGAATTAAAATGCGCCAAAACATAAAATAACGTTTTTGTTTAATAAAGATGCAAAAATAATATTAAAAATATTGTTACTTTCAAATATATACTTTATAAAATAATGCTTCGCGAATCCAAACAAAGCATGGCTTTTGCTAGTAAGTAATTGCTGCTCACTTATACTAGTACGTCACTTCGTTTTGAAATGGGAAGGCCAATCAACTCGTAAAATCTATTTCATTATTTTAATTGACTTTTAAGTAAAACAGTGAACTTTTTAAAATTCATATTTTTTGTGTTATGCAAAAGTAGCTGAAAACCCAATCACTGCAATTACCAACAACAGCATAAATAGTCGGAAAAGTTTTCGAGCATTTTGTACTACAGATTTGTACGTACAGTCCCTGGCCAAATTATTAGACGCACTCATATTTTCTTGTGTCGAATCATATTACAAGTTTCATAGAGATATTACTATGCCAATAGTTACAATTGATTATATACATCATCTGTAGGATTATAATAAATTAAAAGCACACCAATGACTTTAAAATTATTTATTTTTGTAAATTAAATTAACAATTGCTAAAATTGTAAAACTTAAAACATGAAATTTTAAAAAAAATGTCAATATTTTTTGGAGGCCCCTTTGGCGGCAATCAGTGCCTCTATTCTTCATGGCATGCTGTTCGTACAAAATTGAAATGTTTCTTGCATGTGTGAGTGATGTTTCCAGACAAGGATAAGTTTTTCTATGAGCTGTGTTTTGCTCGTTATGAGCTCTTTGTCCAGGATTTTCTTCATTAGCTCCCAAACATTTTCAATGGTATTCATATCTGACGAATTACCGGGAGCAGTTCAACACAGGGATATTTTTATTGAAAGTAGACCTTGACGGATCGTGCTATGTAACAAAAAAGCTTTACCTTGCAAAAATAGAAATGGTTCTTCATTTGGAAACCATCATTTTAGCTTTAGAATAAACCGATTTTGAAAACCTCTTTATATTGGTCTGAAGAATTGACTAAGAAGTCATAACAAACAAAACCCAGCTCATAGGAAATATTATCCATTATCTGGAATCGTCACCCACGCATACAAGAAACTCTTCAATTTTGTATTAACAGCATGCCGCGAAGAATAGAGGCACTGATAGCCGCCAAAAGAGGCTCCAAAAAATATTGACATTTTTTTAAGCTTCAAGTTATAAATTTTGCAATTTCAGCCATTTTTCATTTAATTTGTAAAAAGAAAGAGTTTTAAAGTCGTAGGCATGTTTTTTATTTATTATAATCCTACAAATGATGTACATAATTAATTGCAGTTATTCACACAGTAATATTTCTATGAAGCTAGTAATATGATTCGACACAAGGAAAAGGGAGTGCGTCTAATAATTTGGCCAGGGACTGTATATTAAGTATAGTATATGCTAAAATCTATTTAAATTAACCGCATTAGCACAGCTAAAATTTTCTATTCAGCAAATTCTGTCAATGAATGGGAATGCTTTTGCTTTCTTTTGCGGAGCGTCGTATAATGATCTAAAGAATTTATACCATCAAATAATATGCAAAAAAAAAGAAGGAAAGAAAAGAAAAAAAAGAGAGAGTTAAATTTATAAACATGCATATCAAACTTTAAAAAAATCACTTCCAACTATCATTCTTCACAGGCAATACTGTAGCCAAATATACTTTTGTGTGTCCATGTAAATGAATGATAAATTATATGCACACCAGATTTCAGATTCTACTATAAGAGCTTTATAAAGCATCTCAATTATATACATAAACAATATATTTAAAATTGTGTAATATCATTAAAATACACTACACACTGTAATAATAATAATAATAATAATGATTTTACGGAAATTGTACTGAGAATCGGATGCCAGTACAATTTACTGTTTTTTAACAAAAAATTTCCCATATATTTCTGAAAATTTTCCGTTTTTTACTGAAAAAAATGAAAAAAATTCCGTTAGAAAACGGTGAATTGTATTGACATCCTGATTGCCAATACAATCTCCGTAAAAACTTTTTTCTTTTTTAGTAAAAATGATATTTTCTGGCAACTCTAACATAACAGAATTCTTTAGAGTGTCCCTGTAAATGAACCGAATCGCTATACACTCCACCTTCAATATTGAACATGCCATGCCCCAAAAACAGATAACAATTTCGTTGGGAATATGATTATATTTACGCGAATTAACCATCGCGATAGAAACTATCTTCTAATGCACCTAAATAACATGCATAAATTTCATTATGTTTAAGATTGTGTAACACTATTAAAATTCACATTAAAATCACATTAAGCCATAATGTGACAGAAAATTTTTGAGTGCCTTTCTGCATATACTTCATTTTGAATACCAAATATATCAAACCACAATGCCAATCCGAGTGTATTTACGCGAATAGAGCACAGACAGACAGCAAAAAGCAGACAAACCGAATTCATAAACAGTTGTCAGCTTTTCTGGAAAATATTTTAAAAATAATGAAGAAAAATCTTGGAGTATCAGTTACGTATAATCGGATCACTATAAAAATTCGGTAAGCGTTTTGAGATAGCTTGTGCAGTTTACATTTTTCACCATTTATATCTCAGCTATGACCAAGAATACCACCTCTGTTATTTTCCTTTTTATTATCAAATGATTCATTAGAAAACATACAAATTATTACACGAAATTTGGAAAAGGCATTCATTAAAACTTTTATTAAATCAGTTGTTAATGTAGTTATTATACAATATTTTACATCAGACATTAAAAATAAATTAATGGAATTTGTTAAATTATACTACTTTTTTTTCTAAACGTGTAGGATATATTTTTGGAACAAAATTTACCCAACAAATTTCACTTAGTATTGAATTACTACTGACTTATTCTTTGAGAAGTTTATACCCAACACAAGGATAATCTTCTAATCACCTGTAAAAACGTTTTTTAAAATTCTCGCCTCTTCAGTTAGTAAATTTCTGCTTTTTGATTCTCAAACTATGGCTAACAAAATTTCTGTATTTCTGCCAAAGTTACAAATTTCTTCATATTTGAAGAAAATACAAATAAAAACACTTATTTTCGTAATTTTACATCGGACATCAAAGGTAAATTAATAGAATTTGTTATATTATATAACTTTTTTTTAATGCATAGAATACATTTTTGGAACAAAATTTACCCAAGAAATTTCACTTAGTAATGAATTATTACTGATGCATTCTTTGATAAGTTTACCCAACACAAGAATAATCTTCTATCACCTTGAACCTCTTTTTAAAATTCTCACCTCATCAGTTAGGAAACTTCTGCTTTCTGACTCCCAAACTATGCGTAACAAAATTACTCTCATTAGTGCCAAAGTTACAAATTTCCTCTTATTTGAAGAAAATAGAAATCAAAACATTTATTTTCGTAATTTTCTTAAGACATTAGGGAGCATGGTACCTTTCAAACTTTTTTTTTTTTTTTTTTTTTTTTTTTTTTTTTTTTTTTTTTTTCAGTTTTGAACAATATACTGTAATATATATGGTGGCACAATACTTAATACTATAAAAATTAAATAATACAAGTTACATGTGCAAATCCCAAACTTTCTTCTATCTCTCACGTACATTTTGATCTTTCAAAAATTAGTTACACAAGTTAATACTTTAATATTATTAATTTAATATTATGCCAACTTATAGTTTCTTCTTAAATTTCTGCTTCAGTCATTAATCGGAGTAAAAATGAGTGAATGTGGATCATGATATTTATTAAAATCAATAGTTCTTCATTATTATGTTATTATCAGTTGTTTGCAAATAGTTGGCTTTGCAGGACGCAAGTTCCCGTCTCTGCACGAGCCAATGGACAATAGAACGACAGAGAATCAAGAAAATGATACAAAAAGCGCTACGCTATCACCATGCTCCTTTCCCACGGAATACTTCCAAATTCAAGGAAGATCTGCTGGCCATAGCTAAAAACATACACATTAAAACTTGTTCAATTCCGTACATAACTTTATACACTTTTCGATGGTACAATAATGAAAATAGTACAGAAATTCCTTTTAAACCGCCCCCTTCCAAATTATTTTTTTTTTTTTCAAATTCAGGGAGGACCCGCTTTTTATGCCCAAAGATAATCAGACACAAAAAATTTAGTTCAGTTCTATGCATAACTTCATACACTTTTTGATGTTAAAATAATGAAAATGGGACTGATATCGCGGCTTTTGTGCCCCCTCCTAGTGGATTTTTTTCAAATTCAGGGTGGACCAACTAGCCATATCCAAACACTTACACAAAAAATTTGGTTCAATTCTAGACACAAGTTCATGCACTTTTAAGTGGAGCAGTAATTGAAAATGGATCAAAAATTGTTATTGCAGCGCCCCCTTCAGACAGATTTTTTTTTTTTTTTCAATTCAGGGAGGATCAACTAGCCATAGCCAAACGCTTGCACGAAAAATTTGGTTCAATTCGATTCATAACTTCATATACTTTTCATCGGTACAATGTTAAAAATCGCACAAAATCGCTATCACAGCGCCCCCTTTCGGCGGAGTATTTCAAAATTGAAGGAAAATCTGCTTGCCACAGCCAAAAACATACACAAAAAATTTGGTTAAATTCTATGCATATCTTCATACATTTTTTTTTTTTTTTTTATGGTAGAATGACAACATACGGACACACGCACGAACACACACACGGACAGACAGACATTTTGTGAAAACATTTTTTTTTTTTTTGGAATCTCTGAACCCTAAAACGTGTAAATCTGTCGATAAACCGGAAGTCGAAAAAAATTTCGATTACAATACTTTCTTCTGTTGAAGATAGAAGAAGATAATAAAAAAAATCTTCTAGAACAGGCTATTTTATTAAAATTTAAATTTTTTAAAACAAATTTAACGTTTTAAAAATCCCTACTACTTTTATAAATATGCCTTTTTTTTCTTAATTTTTTTTCCATATCCATTAAAATATACTACATAAAACTTTGCATGAATTATTAGATGTATGGGATTTTACTTTATATATATATATATATATATATATGTTTTTTTTTTCTGTGTGTGTGCGTGTGTATATGCAGTAAAAAATGAAGAAAATTTAACAAATTCTCAATTTAAATATTTTCTATGAACTTGAGTGTTAAATCTATGCACAAAAATATTAAATACACCATGGAGAACAAGTAAAAAAAAATTCAAACCTCTATTTAAATTAAAAAAAAAAAAAAATTCAAACCTCTATTTAAATTAAAAAAAAAAAAAAAAAAAAAAAAAAAAAAACTTACTATTTATCGAACAAGCAAGTTATAAAAATCAGATCAAAGTTTTCATTTGTAGGGTGATTGCGATGGACTATTAACAACATTTACAATATCTCGCAATATAATTGTCATATAATTTAAAATGAGTTGTCAAAATATTCATAATTAAAGAAATTTTCATTCAATATTAAAAATGAAAATCGTTATTTTGACTAATTTCAAGGTACTTTAAAATAATCCCCTTTAAAGTAAATTATTAAAATTTGTCATTATACTACTATTTTTTCCCCTAAATGTATATAAATTATTTCAGAATAAAATTGCCCAACAAATTTTACTTAGTTGTGAATTATTGCTGGCGCATTCTTATAATTTATCCGACACAAGAATAACCTTCTATCATCTATAAGAAATCTTTATAAAATTTTCACCTCTTCAGCTAGTAAATATTTAATTCCCAAACCAAGTATAACAAAACCATTTAACTATCGCTCTCGTTTGTGCTAAATTTAGCAATTTTTTTCCTATTTGAACGTAATATAAATAAAAACAATTATTTTCGTGATTTTATACCAGATATTAAAAATATATTAATACAATTTGCCATTATATTTTTTTCTGAATCTGTAAATATTGAACAAATTTCACTTAAAATATATCCAACAAATTTCATAAGAGGTAATTTAAATTCTAAAATTGACCAGTACTTTTTTCAAACGAAATACATCCCGCAGTTTGCGAACGCCAGTATACTTTAAAATCGGGTTGTAACAGTTATCACAGTAGATTACTCCTCGAAAGTTGGTTCACATATTTTCGATCGCCCACACTGGATGAGGATTGTTCTATCCCTAGTGAATATTATATATTTCTAAAAAATAACTAACTGTAACTGTTCTTGATTTGTTTCACTGTTTGTTATGGAATAGGTATTTGTACTGATTATGCCTTGCTAGTAAGCTTGGCGAAACATTTACTTTTTGTATTTTTAAATATAAATTTTATTTTATTTTTAAAATGTATTCAAGTCTGTCTTAGTTTACTTTATTCAATATTTTAATAATTTTCACTTAGTTATGAATTATTGCTGGCGCATTCTCGGAGAAGTTTATCCGACACGAGAATAATATTCTGTCATCTGTAACGTTTTATAAAATTCTCACCTTTTTGCTAGTAAATATCTGCTTTTTAATTCCCAAACTATGCATAACAAAAATTCTCTCGATAATGCTAAAATTACAAATTTCTTCATATTTGAAGAAACTAGAAATAAAAACAGCTTTTTACATCAGACATTACAAATAAATTAATAGAGTTTGTCATTATGTTACTTTTTTTTTCTGAATGCATAGAATACATTTTAAGGAACAAAATTTTCCCAACAAATTTTGTAGTATTGCTGATGCATTCTTTAGGAAGTTTTACCGACACAAGACAACGATACGTTTAGGAAAATATGTTTAGGGGGGGGGGGGGAGGACTCTTCACAGGATATTTTATTTTAAAACAGGACCCTTCTCAAAATTCTTCATCCCTAAACAGGACTCTTCACAAAACATTTTATCTGAAAAGAGGAACCTTCACAAAATTATCTGTCTCTTAAATAGACCTTTCACAGAATTTTTTCACCTTCATATTGAAATTTTCACAAATTTAATCATTTAATAATAAAATATGACCTTTAAATAAACAGGGTGGAATATGAATAGATCGATAACTTAAAATTCACAAAGTCATGACTAGAATTTTCACGAGTATAAGAAAATTTTCACAAAAACAGGACCTTACGAGTAAAGTCTGGACAAATTGCAATCTCCTATCACCTATAAAAACTCTTTTTAAAATTATCATCTCTTCAGTTAGTAAACTTCTGCTTTCTGACTCCCAAAAATGCATAGCCAAACCATTTAACTACCTTTCTCGTTTCTACTAATATTGGCAATTTCTTCAGATTTGAATAACATGTAAAAAAAACATGTATTTTCATGATTTAATAACGGATATTAAAAATGTATTAATACAGTTTGTATTATTATTTGAACTTGTAGAATCATCTTTAAGAACAAAACTACTCAACAAATATCATCTAGATATGAATTTTTGTGGATGCATTCTTTAGAGATGAGACGGGCTCAGCCCGAGCCCGAAAGCCCGAGCCCGAGCCCGGGCCCGACACGGGCTCGGGCTCTATTTTTATTTTAGACTTCGGGCTCGGGCGGGCCCGGGCTCATTTTTTCTAAAGCCAAAAAATTTTATTTACTCATGTGTAGAAAGGATTGAAATAACTTTTTCCACTTAAAATTGCTTACTAATTCCTTTTCAAGTCATTTTAATACTTTTTTATCAAAATGACGGGAGAACTGAATGCTTGTTTATTTATTTTAGTTTTTCATTGCAGTTTCAAATGAAAATTTGTGATAATTACAGATTTATATCTGCGGAACTTCCTCCAACGATCTATTTATATGGCGCCCATAACAAACATAACAATAAATTTAATCTTTGTTGGCTTTTCGTTTGTAGAACATAATTTTTAATGGGATCGTTTATTTATTTATTATTTAGTTACATAACACAAAGATATTATTTTCTTCGGTTTTTGGTAGACAAGAATTTGCTGGAGGTTTTCAAATTTATTTAATACTCGTACTCGATTGTGCATGAAACATAGTCTTTTTTTATGAAAATAACTTTAGTGATTATTATATGCATTTGTCATCATAAATATGAATTCTGCTAATGCTGAGGATGTTGTTCCTTCTCGAAGTCACTTTTCTCCGTAAGTAAATTTTATTACCATGTTATTCCAACAGAAAGCAATCGATCAGTGTGTCCTCTTTTTCTATAAAAACATATGACCTTTAAAATAACAATGTCACTTTTTTTAATTTACGTTGATTTTCAGGTATCTGTCAATCATGGAAGATTGTTATGAGAAAATAATCCATTATAATGAAATATGTACACTTTTTACAGAAAATTGAAAAACGTTGTTCGATTCGCTAGCTTACAAATAGTAATTTCTGCAAATTTCATGCATTTATTCCTTAAACAAAAACGTTTCCATCAAATTTGCTTGTTAAAGGAGGAAAGAATATGAGAATACTTTTACATATGAAGTATATTTTTATTTTATACGAATTTTGATAAGAATGAATTTAAATTTTCATTTAAAAATCATATCTATGTAAGAAGTTTTTAAAAATGAGATATTACTTTTGAAACAATTTTTAAATACAATAGAATTTTATTTTGTATATTTTTGGTATAGGGCTCGGGCTCGGGCTCTGGTGACAAAAAGTTTTCGGGCTTCGGGTGGGCTCGGTCTTAAAATCGTCGGGCTCGGGCGGGCCCGGGCCCCGAAAAACGAGCCCGAACTCATCTCTAGCATTCTTTGAGAAGTTTGTCCGACACAAGAATAATCTCCTATCACCTATAAAAACCCTTTATAAAATCCTCACCTCCCTTGCTAGTAAATATCTACTTTTCGATTGCTAAACTATGCATAACAAAACCAATTCTCCCCCTCCTTTTTATTTTGCCAGCATCCAAGCACCTGTGGGCCACTTCTCGCAGCTGCACTAATATACCCCACTCTCCTCTATTTTGAAGTCCTCTTGCCTTTCTGACTTCAAAGGGAACACAAAAACTGCCTTGAATTCGAAGTCAGATTCCTTGACTGTTGACATGGAGCACGACAAAAGGTTGAGGAACTGTCCAAGAATGGTCTCAAGTGTCCATATGTGTGGACATTTTCAATAGTCGGCATTTTTTTTCACCCTTGCGAAACGCTATTATTATTATTCGATCTAAATGCTATAGACCCTGAATGGAATATTTCTCCTCTCTTATGATTTTGAATGGGTCCCTTATGAAGCGGAATTCGTTTTGCAAAATGTATTTAACAGATTGATAAGAACGACACTATAGATTCCGCATATTTATCCACACATTCTCAGGTATCGATATAAATTTCGATAGACATACTTGCGCATTGCAATTCGACTTATAGTAAAGCGCCGTGTTTAAATTATTGTAACACTGTGAAATGTTCAGGAACGTATAAGAGAAATTCCTGGGTATTTTTATTTTTATTTTTTGACTGGTTACATTTATTCGGAATATAAAATCTTCACTTCCCTTACTACAATGAAACCTCCAAATAAGGGACACTCCGGATAAGGGACACCTCTATTTAATGGACAAAACCTCCGGTCCCAGTCCCAAGGTATAGGACGTGTAATGTATTTACCTCTGAATAAGGGACACTCTATTTAAGGGACACTTGAAAATGAGATTAAAGGGACTGGTTTTTGAATTTCAGATAATGAAGTAGTCTTTGAGGAAAATAAAAATACAGATTTTTCTGAACTTATCGAACAGACAGGCAGTCATGTTGATACAGAGGCGTATGATACAATTTACGGCCAATTACTTACCCAGAATTCTGATTCAATATCAATGCCTAAACCAAAAATGAAAGTAATGCTGAAAATTGTGAGGATGATTCTGAAATTGGAGAATGAAAGAAAATTGTGAAATAATGAACTTTAGAGATGGTTTTAAGCTATTCTCAAATCCAAAAATGGCAACTTTTAAGAGATAACTTTTAATTTATTTTTATTCGAAAATGCCTGAAGCTAGCAGGTGTTGTTGTTCAGAAAATATGTAATCAACCACTTTTTTTTTTTCTTTTTTCAAATGCAATAGATTTTACAGAAAATATTGACAAAGTAGACGTTTTGAACCAAATTTCCATGTGAAAGAAGAATAACTACTCAAGAAAGGGTTAAAAATGTCTTTGTCTCGTGATCAAAATCTCATATAGCTCAATAGGTGATTTATTTATTAATAAAATGAAAACGCAGTTCAATTCCAAATCGCTTCCATATTGCAACCATAGTCAAGCGTTCCAATTTTATACTTTTTCGTTGAAAATGAATTTTTAACTTTTAAAAAAAGAATATTTTAAATAAAAAATAAATGAATTCTGAGTCAAAACGTTTTCCGCTTACTGAGTAGGGCAGTGTAGAGATTTGTTGTCCTAAAATACGCAAAGCATTGGAATACTTTTTTTTTGGGGGGGGGGGGAGGGGATATTGGTGGTAATATAGAATTGTAAATATGGTAAATGAACACTTCAAAGATTTCTATAGAAAAATTGAAATTTGCAAAACAATCCTTTTTGACTCATTACTTCAAGTAAAATTCTTTCAGATGATTTTTTACTTTTGTATGTACATAATATGCATAAAAAATACAAATCAATAATTCTACAAAAAATTTAATAGTTTAGTAATTAATGGAAAAATTTAATTAATTAATTCTCTTTTCTTCCTTTTGTATGATTAACATAATTTATACACTTCAGATACATTTAAATTTCTCCTTTGATGCTTTGTTATTTTTATATCCTACTGAATTAAAAATAATGTAAAAAAACTCCGAATAAGGGACACCTCTATTTAAGGGACAAAAGTTCCGGTCCCATAGGTGTCCCTTATTCGGAGGTTTCACTGTACTTGAAAAGTTTATAGTGAAATATTGAAAATTGTAAAACAATCTCTTTTGATTGATTAACTGAAGTAAAATTCTTTTAAATGTTTTTACAGTTTTTGCATAAAAATTACAAATTAATAATTCTATACATTATTTCATGACTTAGTAATCAATTGAAAATTTTAATTAATTAATTCTCTATTCCTTTTGAGTCTAATTAACGTAATTTGTACATTTCAAATACATTTAAACTTCACCTTTAATGTTTTGCTATTTTTATATCCTTCTGGACGATTAATTAAAAATAATATAAAAAACTCCGAATAAGGAACACCTCTATTTAAGGGACAAAAGTTCCGGTCCCATAGGTGTCCCTTATTTGGAGGTTTCACTGTATTTATCTCCTCTGATTTCTGTCTTATATATATATACACTATCTACCAATAACTGTTTGAAAAATTTCGATTTTTGACATTTTCTCAAATATTTAAAAATATACTTGTCGGATTCTTCTGAAACTTCAGAATTATGAAGATTATGTCTGACCTCATATTTATCAACATCCATTAGATAAGCAGGGCAATTAGGGGGCCGACAAAAAATTAAAGAGTAACAGAAATATTTGGGATCACCCTGTACATGAAAATACACGAAACGATTTATCGCTGCAGAATACAAATATGTAGATACTGCACAACATGTACACTGATTTTTGTAAGAATAGCATGTATATTCATGGAGAAAGAGTGATTTTTTAAAAAAATTTCAAAAATTCTGTTACGTTTTTTGTTTATATCATGCAGGGTTTTTGACCAAATTTAACGCAAATTTCAGAAATATTGGCAAAATCTATTAGAAAAAATACAGCGCAATTGGAATATAAATATATTAAATATTTTATGAAATATGAGTAGTTTTATGAAATAATTTTTATCTGCGCATGCGCGAACAATAAAAACGATTCTTTTACATCATTTAATAGTCAATTCTATAAAGTAACTTATAAAAAAATCCAATCAAATTTCATGAAAACTCAAAAAGATATCATTATTATAAGTAAGCTGTTTTTACATTGCTCTCTAAAAACGGCTGAATTATAAGGGATTCTCCACTTATTAACTGATTTTTAGGAAAAAAATGATACTATTTAATGAATACAATATCTAATACAATATTGCTGCTAATAAGTATCTTGACACCTGTGATAGAAAAGGAAAAGAGCTTTTATTCTTTTCTATCACAGATGTCAAGATACTTATTGACAGAAATATTGTATTAGATATTGTATACATTAAATACTAATTTTTTCCTAAAAGTCAGTTAATAAAAAATGTCAATTTGTGGAGAATCCCTTATCATTCAGCCGTTTTTAGAGAGCAATGTAAAAACAACTTACTTATAATAATGATATCTTTTTAAGTTTTCACGATATTTGATTGGATTTTTTTTATAAGTTACTCCATAGAATTGACTATTAAATGATGTAAAAGAATCGTTTTTATCGTTCGCGCATGCGCAGATAAAAATTATTTCATAAAACTACTCATACTTCTTAAAATATTTAATATATTTATATTCCAATTCCGCTATATTTTTTCTAATAGATTTTGCCAATATTTCTGAAATTTGCGTTAAATTTGATCAAAATCCCTGCATGATATAAACAAAAAACATACCAGAATTTTTGAATTTTTAAAAAAAAATCACTCTTTTTCCATGAATATACATGCTATTCTTACAAAAATCAGTGTACATGTTGTGCAGTATCCACATATTTGTATTCTGCAGCAATAAATCGTTTCGTGCATTTTCATGTACAGGGTGATCCCAAATATTTCTGTTATTCTTTAATTTTTTTTGTCGGCCCCCTAATTGCCCTGCTTATCAAATAGATGTTGATAAATATGAGGTCAGGCACAATTTTCATAATCCTGAAGTTTCAGAAGTAACCGACAAGTATATTTTTAAATATTTGAGAAAATGTCAAAAATCGAAATTTTTCAAACACTTATTGGTAGATAATGTATAACCGTTATATAATACTACAATTCAACATCTACAACTGAATATAGAATAATCCAAAAAATATAACAAACTTAAACATGACAAGATGGAGTTAGCAATGTTGGAACAATTACAAATAATATTGGAGTGTGGTATGCGGCTCGTTCTCAAAGGCAATACCACGTAAACACAGCAATTACGATTAATTTCTGAGTAGAAATCAGGAAAAAGTCCTAACTATGATTTCTAGATTGCCCGATTAATCGTAACCATATATATATATATATATATGCATGTTACGGTTAATTTGATAAATTCTGTAGTTAATATTATTCGGTAATTAATAATAAACAGTTATTATTAATAATAACCCTGTCTTTTGGTTAATTTGATAAATGTGGCATATTAATCAAATTTATCCGTTATTATTAATAATTAATGATAAAGTTCGGTCAATATAATTATTTAAGCTTATTAACGAATCTATATTTTACAAAAATATGTACTGTCATAACTGTATGAATTTAATAACAAAAATAATTGTTAAAAACCAATAATACTCAATCAGAAGAAATGTTCTATTAATAAGATGCAAAAGACTAATCAGTTTAAAATAATTATTTTTATAATTACTGAATGAATTATAAATTAATAAACACTGAATTTTATTGCACTATTTTAAACACTGAAATATTCAAAGAATAAATTTTACAGCTTCGGAATGCATACTTTAGGCAATGCATATTTAGAAAAAACGTATACATAATAAAAATCTTAAACTAAATGAGTTGAATTTTATTACATTTATCAATCTTGATTGGTAAATATTATTAATAACCTGTTAATTTGATGAATTCTCATAAATTTACCATATTAACAGGTTTATTTGGGTATCACTTTGGTTATTATTAATAATAACAAGTTACTATTAATAATAAACGATTAATCAAACTGGCTATATCATATATATTTATAGATAGATAGGTAGATAGATAAAATAATTACAGGATAGATAGCCATAGTTTTTAAAGATTGAAATAAAAATTCTTAGGATGCAAATGCAAGAAATATTTATATTTAAAGTTCTTATACATATACGCATTCTATTTTGTGCAAAAAATAATTAAATATTATGAGCAAAAAATAGTAAAACAAAATTGAAATTAAAGTGGCAGATGGCTATCCAATATAAAAAAGAAAATGTGAAGTTAAAGTAGCACAAAAATATAACACATTTCATATATTTCATCATGAAAAACATCTAGAAATTTTTAAAAACGCAGTTATATTATTAAAAAAAATGCGTGAATAGTTCTCGAATTTAAAAAAAATAATAATAAAGAATAATTTCAATACTTCACTTTTTGTAAAATCTCACAACATTTTTTGACTAAGGTCTTGAAAATTTGTACGCATTTTATGGAAACATTTCAAGTACCTTATGAATTATACCCAGACATGATTTAACTTTTATATTACATTGTTCTGCACAGTTAACATAGTGATCATTATCCAATTCTATTTCCTCGGAATCTGTAGAATCTGATAATTTTAAATGTATTTCATTTTCTTCGTTGATAACAAGGAAGGTCTCCATACTGGGCATACTCAGAATTTTACGAAAAAATATTAATTAAAGTGCTTATGTATGTAAGAAAGGATCAGTCAAAATTAGCGGCGGAATCACAGCAGAAAGTGTGTAAAAAAATAAAATATTTTCAAATATTTGGCGTGAAAAGACCAAAGAGTCAGTCGATTTGGCGAGCAGCCCTTTTCCTCGCTAAAAGCATACGATTATAATGCAACTCAAAACTTTTGGATATTTAGAATGCGTGTAAATGGTATTTCTGAATTTAAACATAAACAATGAGGACTTTAATATATTATATACATATATATACATATTGTATTACATATATACATATTACTTGTTGAAGTAGTTATTTAATTAATCACTGGAAAAATGTTTTCATGGATAAAAAAAAAAAGTCATATTGAGAAAAATTACCTTCATACATTTAAGCGTATTAAAAAAAAGCCAGATGTTTACATAGCAACAAAATCTAATTGACAATTCTCAATTGGAATTTTACCTTGAAACAAATTTAAATAATTTAAATTATGAATTTCGTTTTAAATCTCAAATTTTGATGATTAAATTTGAATATAAATGCATATAAATATCGATATAACAAAATTATATTTAAAACAAACTAAAAATTACAAAACTAAAGTTATTTAAATTAAATTTATCAAAACAAGTTCAACATGAAACTTTTTTTTTCTTGAAGTGTATTTGACATAAAGTATTTTTTGGAATTACATTCCATCGCCAAATAACGAAATTTTCATATTTTTTTACGGACCAGGGTACTGAGATTCCGCCGAAATTTTATTTATAAGCGTATATATCCACCACACGAGAAGAACATTCTGTAACTTTTTGAGATTTTTCGCGGTATGTCCGTATGGAGACCTTCCTTGTAAGTGTCGTGTTTTTGTTTAGTTTTTATTCTCGTATTTATTTTTGGTTTTGCGATTATTTAGTTTACTTATCAACTTTATCTGTTTCTGGGATGAACGTTTGCGACGTTGTACAATATTTTCTGAAACAAATACATTGTTAGATCATATTTTACTATTATTATTATTAAACTTTTTATATTAGTTAAAATTTTAACAATTATATCAATTAATATAACTATAAACATAAAGTTATATATTTATTTTAAATTCAATTCTTTGGTGGCCCTGTATATCATTTTATCTATATTCTATAAAACATTTCTTAGTAAATTAAATGCCGTTAGGGTAAAAATCCACATTTTAAAACCACCTTTGAGCAATTTACGCTCATACTCAGTGACCTTTACGAGTTCTTTAGTATATATCCCTGTATATCAACTATAACAATTATACACACCATATAGTATGCATAAATGTTTCGAAACTTAAAATCTCATATCATAATTAATAAAGAATACTGCCCAGTTAAACTGATGGCATTGAGCTCACAGGCTACAAATACTAATTGTACATTAAAGCCTTATATTTTCAAGGGTTAATTCCGTTCGAAAAAAAAATTAAGAAGGGAAAACAGCTCTCCCCTTTCCTCTTTTTTTATACTTAATCATTGAACCTCCTATACTATCAAAGACATGCTTTATCATATAAAAAATCTATATCCAAAATTCAGAGCAAATTAGATAATTCTTAATAAAAACCCATTTAGCATTTATATAATTTAAAAGGAGTTATCCCCTTCTTTTATACTTAACCATTAAACTTCCAAAACTATTCAGAGATTTGAACGAAATCTGAAAATTCTGCTTGAAAAACCTATTTATATAAATTAAGAGGGGGGGGGAGGCATTAGAACCCCTGTTGCCCCTATTTATACTTATTCAATGAACACCTAATAGCAGTCACGGAATCGCCTCATCAGAATGATCCTAATCTAAATTTTGAACGAAAACTTAATTCTGCATGAAAATCCCATTTATATCAACTAACGGGGGGGGGGCATTAGAACCCCTGTTCCCCCTATTTATACTTATTCAATGAACACCTAATAACAGCCACGGAATCGCCTCATCAGAATGATCCTAATCTAAATTTTGAACGAAAACTTAATTCTGCATGAAAATCCCATTTATATCAACTAACGGGGGGGGGGGGGCATTAGAACCCCTGTTCCCCCTATTTATACTTATTTAATGAACACCTAATAACAGTCACGGAATCGCCTCATCAGAATGATCCTAATCTAAATTTTGAACGAAAACTTAATTCTGCATGAAAATCCCATTTATATCAACTAACGGGGGGGGCATTAGAACCCCTGTTCCCCCTATTTATACTTATTCAATGAACACCTAATAACAGTCACGGAATCGCCTCATCAGAATGATCCTAATCTAAATTTTGAACGAAAACTTAATTCTGCATGAAAATCCCATTTATATCAACTAACGGGGGGGGGCATTAGAACCCCTGTTCCCCCTATTTATACTTATTCAATGAACACCTAATAACAGTCACGGAATCGCCTCATCAGAATGATCCTAATCTAAATTTTGAACGAAAACTTAATTCTGCATGAAAATCCCATTTATATCAACTAACGGGTGGGGGGGATTAGAACCCCTGTTCCCCCTATTTATACTTATTCAATGAACACCTAATAACAGTCACGGAATCGCCTCATCAGAATGATCCTAATCTAAATTTTGAAAACTTAATTCTGCATGAAAATCCCATTTATATCAACTAACGGGGGACATGAGCCCCCCGTTCCCCCTCTTATACATATCGAATGAACTTCAAAAACTAATCAGGGAAGCGCCTTGTCAGGATATACCTACATACAAAATTTTAAGAGGATCGGATATTTTTATCATGAGTTATCGCGTTACGCACATACGCACATACGCACATACATACAGAACGGGCGGGCACATAAGCTCTCAGGCTATGATAGCCTGTGAGCTAAAAATGCATTTCCTGCCATAATAATAATGCTATTATTGTTTTTTTTAATTTAGAAATCATTTATAAGTCTAAAATTATAGCCTTTGATGAAATTATTATTTTCCAAATAGTAGTTGTAGTTTGTTAAATTGCATTTTTTTTTCGGAGGGGAGGGAGTGTAATGGGTAATATTAATATGAAAAGACATATTTGATTCCTTTCTTTGATTCCTTGACTGAATTTCCCCAGAACAAATTGGGGAAGTGTTTAAGTCAACAAAATTTATATGATAATGTACATTTTTAAAATTAAATTTGAAATACTAAAGAGTACTTTACGGAATAAATCCTTGTCCCCCCCCCCCCAACCACCTAATTTTGAAACTACTGAAACTAAAATTATGAAAAAAAAAATAGAGATAGTAGACATTAATTTAAACCCTTAAAGAAACTATAGCGATCATCCTAGGCACAAGTTTTTGAGAAAAAAGCATTTTTCCGTTACACCTAAACTTAAATTTACGAGCATTCATCAAAGGTGTTGAGTAGCACTGGAAGTATCTATCGTAACAGAATTGTAAAAGCATTGTTGATAATGATTTTCGAAAAAATAATCGGAAATTAGGCAAGATACCAACCCTTAAAGATACGAACAATTTGGACATATACGTAATGACAAGGGCTGCATAATCTATGACCATCGGTTTTTAAACCCTAGAGAGAAACTTTTAATAATAAGGTATTTGTACCCTATATGGACAGGGCTCTCAATATGGACACCCCTAATATTTTTAAAGGTAATAATTTTGATCGAGAGATGGCTCAACATTTTCGCGAAGAAAAGCAATTGAAAAGATAATTAAGGCTGGAAAGTGTAAAAAAGCGCGCTGTTCGCCATTTAGGGGGAAATTTGTTGTTTCGAGATGTGCTGATCTTATTTACTTGTAAGCTTAAAATCTTATTAGATATGGCAAAATTACATTAAATGTTGAAAAGTAGAGTATTTTAGAAAGCTAATAAAACATATTTTCGATTGCTATTGCATATTTTGCTTGAAAATATTTTCCTTATTCATTTGTTACAAGATTTAGTAAAACTACGCTCGGTTCCCAATATGGACAGCTTATGTCCCCATCGACTACAACTGTAAGAAAGAAGACAATTCAACGTTGCCAAGCAATAAATTGAAAAGGCATCGAAGTGGTAAAATCTTTGTTCAACAAGATGCCATTTGAACAATCTCCCAAAAACCTTCCTCCAAAAAACCCTTGCAGAAAATAAAAAGAAGCCCTCCCCAGTAGGATATCTGTTGATGAATAATGGTATGACTTCCTCAACAAAGGAGAGCTGGTAGTGCTTCTTTTGCAGTATTGATGCTTTTTGAAACATGCAGCCATGCATCACATGTGGCAGATATAATCATGAGGATTATGTGGAACTTACTGCCCATGGTGAAAAAGTTTCTATTTGTCCATGCTGCGAGGACTGAGTAATAACAGATGTAAATTCGCAAGCAGATCCAATAAAGCTAAGCAAAGCCAACAATGTTATTTCATAATATTTACTTGTAACTAAGAGATTTGCATGTGTCTTCGAAGGGTAAAAACCGAGAATGACCCCTCCCCTTTCTGAAATGCATGTTCTGAAGATATTTACTGTCCCCCTCCTCCTCCGAATATAAGATACATTTTCTCTATTCCCTCTCCTCTAAAGTCCCTTGGAAAAGTGGCTCTTCCCTACACACTGTGTAGAAATTCAATAAGGAAACACCTGTCCATAATAGGGACAAGTAGTTCCTTATATGGACACTTGTAAACATTTTTTTGTTTTTATCATTTAAATTAAACCAGAATAATTACAAGGTCGCTAATTTTAATAATGATAGTCAATAGTCCAAGGATAGTGGTCACATATTTTTGGAGTCCTATGACTTGTAAATGGGGGTGAAAAAAATACATTTCCCTTAGGGTGTCCATATTGGGTACAGGTACCTTATATTTGTGCAATACAATGTTCAGTAGCATATATGCTAAGATTTCTGAATTATTCTGGAGTATGATCCAAAATATGAATACTCAAACCCGAAAAAATATATAAGAAAACGCGTTTTCTTTCTGCGAGGTACATTATCGGTTTCATTTTGAAATTTTCGGCTAAATAATATTTTCGGTTGGAAATATGTTCATCTTGAATCAGATGCCGAAATAAATAGGAGAGGTTGGTATCTATGCTGTAGCAATACAAAAGCAATAAACGTCAAATAGTTAAAAATTGACTAATTTAACTTGAGCTAATCCATGAATGCCCAAATTATTTTCTTCGTTAAAATTTAAATTTTTAGATTTCCCACCATGTTTAAAAGAATAGTATTTTTTTATTCTATTTTATAAAGGAATTTATCATGTGAAAGAGAATATATATTTATCTTCGTATTTATTGGTGTGAAAGACACTTCCTTGCCAGTTAGTCTAGTGATCTAAAAATATGCCACTGGGTGTTAATGGGTTAACCAGACAAATACTATGGAATTCACGACTAGTTTGCATTGAGTGGATCTCTCAATACACCTCTCGTGTTTTTGAAAGTTAATTAACACTACAATGGCCGTGAACGGTCATTTTTACTGCTACCATATGAATGTATTTCGATTAAAACTAGAAATTTTATTATAAAAAATAAGTTTAAAAGATACAAAGAATAAAAACGTTAAATAAAAAATTTAAACTGTTTTAAATCAAAATTCTGGTGTGAAATATTTTTTGTAAAACATGACTAAAATTTTCGGTCTCTCTAATGTTAAAACTTACCCAGAAAAAATGATACGGATCATGGCACTATTGCAATTTTGCAACATACTTTCAAAACGCGCTTAGCACAACGCCAAGTTTAATCTTGAAACAAAGGTTTTATTTTAGCTGCATTGTAAAAACAAGATATTATTACGTTGAATTGAATTTTATGAAATGTTAAATGAAATTTAAATATGCACTATTTTAACTGCTGTCAGATATCCATCCCTACGTTGTATACTTTTATACAAAATCTTATTATTCTTTTAGCAAAGACTTTTAAAAAATAACATAATATAGTTAATAATTTTTATATTTATTTTATGGAACCTTCTCAGTGCAAGTAATACTCGCATTTGACCGTTCATTAAATGTAAAGCGAAGCAAAGTTCAGCTTTTCATAATTTTTTTTAATTGGGAAATTTAAAAACTGTAAATGACATTTAAACTGTAGATGACATTTAAATTTTATGAAATATGGAAGGGGCGGAAGAAGTTGCCAGGGATTAAGGGTTTGTGGCTCTAATTTAAAGATTTTTAAATATAAAGAAAAATAAAGTGCCGCTTGTCATAATTTTTTTTATTACAAACTTTAAAATTTTTAAATGCATACATGAAATTAACATATACATGATTTAAAAATATTATTAATCTAATAAAAGAAACACAAAATGTTGCTAATCAGAGGAGATGGGTTACTCATCCTACTCTGCCAATGCCTGTTTATGCGTCTGAGTAACCCGACTTACCTTTCAAATAATCGCAATTATTATTATTGATTTTAGTAGAATATTTTGGGGGGATTTCATCAAAACTAGTCGTTGGGGGCCACCGTAATACTTACCCATCATATATATGCATACATAATATATGAAAATAATACATTTGAAAACTATTTATAAAATGGGTTGCAATTCCAAAACAAAAATTTAAACGTGTATTTATATTTTTATTGTGCATAGTAATGCTCTATTAATGAATTTCTGATGAACCAATTTCGATAAATTATATGAAACGCCAAACTATTCAAGTAGCACTGAATTGCATAAAAGAAACATCCTTATAACTCTAAAAATAATTATCATATTCACTAACGGTTTCTTGCATCAAATTAAGTGTCTCATTTGCAATTAAAAGATCTTTGAGTTGAAATTTGAAGGAAATACAGGGTCATGAAAAATCAAAGAATGTGAAAAACAGGATTAGAAATATCTCGACAACTAATTATCCGACCGATTCCTTTTTTTTTTATGCAGAATTTGTGTTAATTTATTGCCTTTTACGTCCACTCCTTAAAATAAAAAAATTCGAAAATTTTTATATACCTTTCATCAGAACGAATTTTTCGAGAGTCCGAAAAAAATAGTTCCGGATAATCGAGATTACTGATATTAAATAAGGCTTCGTCCCATTTTTACATACTAAGTACATACAAAATTTCAAGTCTCTATCTCAATTCGTTCGGGAGATAGAGCGTTTACAGACAGACAGACAGACAGACAGACAGACGGACGGCAAATTTTTTTTTTTTTTTTTTTCTAAAAATATGTTTTTTCGAAATCTCCAGTGTCGAAAGCGTGCAAATCTGTCAAAAAATATTTTTCGATTTTCAAAACGATTGCAAGACTTACCCTATACAGCTCATATTCAAAATATTAGAATAATTGAGAAAAAGTAATAAGAAAAAATTATTTGTCATTTATTTATTTTTTATACTAAGTAAATGCAATTAAATTTCTTATAAATTAAATCTGGAATGTTTAGATAAGATTTTAACATTTATAAAATATAAAATACAGCACAATAAATTAGGTATACAGCTTCCTTAAACACACCAGAATATTAGAATAAAATTTAGATTGGTTCAAAATATTAGAATATTTTATTTTACGCAACAATATTACCTTATGAATATGAAGTAAATGGTAGTTAATATTTTGTAGCATCCCCTTTAGCTTTCATAACAGCGTACAATCGATCTTGCATACCATATACAAGGTGTTTATACAAACATTTCTGTCAATATTAGCCCAAATAGACTTTATACGTGCCACTAACTCAGTTTTACTTGAAGGAGGATTTTCTTGAAGTTTTTCTTCATTATACACCATAAGTTTTCGATGGGATTAAGATCTGGTGAATTTGGTGGCCAAGGAAGTACCTTAATGTTGCGTTGGCGGAACCAATTCTTAGTTGACACCGAGGTATGCGAGGACGCTAAATCTTGTTGAAAGATGAAATCATCTTCAAATAAATCTTCTGATGATGGAATCATGTAATATTCTAAAATTTCTTGATATATCAGAGAGTTAACCTTTTCGTAGACGATGCATAACTTTCCAGGTCCTTCTGCACTCATACAACCCCAAACCATGACACTAGCAGCAAATTATACGGAACGTTTAAGGCATTCTTTATCAAATGCTTCTTGCTTCATTCTCCAAACTCGAATACCTTGATTACCATATGAAACACAAAACATACTTTCATCACTAAATAATATATTTTTCCAATCTTCATTGCTCCATAAACGTCTTGATTTACTTCAATTCAATCTTATACGCTTTTGTCTTGCAGTCATGAGAGGTTTTGTTTTCGGTACACGAGATTCAAATTTAAATTTATGGAGTTAATGTTGTTATAACTTAATGTTGTCGATGTAGAAACTTCAACTCCTTCTTCTTTCCATTTTCGGTGCAAGAATCGCACACTTTTAAAACGGTTTTTCTTAACTATACGCTTCAGTTTCCTGTCATCTCTAGCAGATGTTTTTGGTTTTCGGCCACCATTTCGGCGATTATTTTGAAATTTTCCAATTTTTGAATATTGTGTTAGTATTTTACTAACGCTCGATTGCGAACAATGTAAAAAATTCGCTAAAAAACATTGATTTTTACCGTGCCGATACAAATCAACCATACGAAGTTTAGTAGATTCAGGAATATGACTCACACGGCCCATTTTAAGACGAAAAAGAAACAAACTGCAAAAAAGAATACTGATTTTAAATAAAATAGTCTGAATTTAATCAATGATGCCACCAGTTAAGAATTGGTAATAATTAAAGGAGAATTAAAGTGAAATATTCTAATATTTTGAACCACTTGAATAAATATTCTAATATTTTGACTTTTCAAAATAATTTTTTTTGCAATTAATTTTTTCAAAAATGATATTAAATTTAAGATAACAAGTAAGTTTAATCAACAATAAGTTCTTAATAAAAATATCGTTTGCATATTTTCATTAAAAGACATTAAATTACCAAACGATATTTTCAATTTCTAAAAAAAAGGTAATTATTCTAATATTTTGAATATGAGCTGTACTACGTATCATTGTTAAGTAGAAAATTTAAGAAAAGTATCGCACCGATACCTTAAGCCAGGCCCCCACTAGCAAGTTTCTATGCTCAGGACATTTTCAACGTTTCGTGCCCCCTTAGATTGGTTAATTTACTGATGCTACTTTTTTTCACATATTATGCACTAATTCGAAAAATGTCAATTTAAAAAAATTAAGTTTCCTGGAAAACCGAAAAACGGTTCCAGAAATAAAAATGACATTTTTTTTCTGTTATTTATTCAAATGTGCTTTTAAACATATATTAAAGTGCATTTTTGTCATTTCATCGAATTATTATCTCAAATATCACATTTGTTTTGTTTCCACAGTTATGAGTTTCATAGCAGAAATTTAGATGAAATTAGGAAAATTTTGTGCCCTAAGAAATTTTGTGCCTTGGCCCCAGGCCCCGGGTGCCCGTGCGATAACCAGTGCCTGCATTAAGCCTAAAACCGGGAGCCTAAAATACGTTGGCTTTTTCAAATTTGGTGTCAATCTGAAAACATTCCCCGCAATCCAAAACTGGCGCAACGCTGTCTGCAGCGACCGTTTCCCTTCCAAACTATTCACTTTCGATGGGGGAGGTCTGAAAAGGGCACTCGAGCAGATCGCTTTTAACATCTTCCGCTCTGTTACGTTCCATCGCCTATAGCTTTTCACTACAATAAATGACTTCCGACTGATACCTCAAACTCGACACTCCTTTAACTCGATCCCCTTCTCATTGTTGGGGTCGCGAAATTGTTCAATGTGCCTCTTGAAATATCGAGAAAAATTCAAAAGAAATAAATACTGGAATAAATAACCGTCGAAGATCTGAAACTGTCCGGATAGCACAGTCATGAGGGAACATGTGGTAAATATTTATATTCTGAACAATCACAAACACACAGTGTTTAATCGAAACTTCAACAAAATTCTCGCATTTAATCTCATAAAAACAAAATATCATACTCTGTAATTAAAAATTTCAAATTACTGAAATACCGGCGTGTGAAACTTTCTTTAAAAAAAAAAAAAAAAAAAAAAAAAAAAAAATCCAAATTATATGTATGTATTTCAAATGAAAATCAAATTTCAAATTATTTTTAATTGCTTATAAACGTTAAATGCCAACTTAGTGAAAAAGATTCCATATCGTGAATCGAACCCAGGTCATCAGTATAACTCACTCACGTTCTATCGACTGAACCACATGGAACGACACCCAGCCTGGAACTTCTCACTATTACATGTTGGAAAGACTACAAACGCAACACAAGATGGGACATATTCCGTTATCCACTGATCTGGTGCAAACACGAAACTCAAATAATACCAGCATCGATTGAATATATTATTACGTGGAAATTTTTCCAAAGAGAAAATCCGCCTTGAATCCATCCATTCGCCTTCCATCTTATGCTGCGTTTATAGCCTTGCCGACGTGTAATAGTGAGAAGTTCCAGTGGGTGTCAGTGCGAGATTTACGGCAGGGCAATCGGGACACAGGCCCAGGGCCCCTTAATTTTCAGGGAACCCCCAAATGCTGTTGAATTTTTTTCAGTTTTTTTCTCAAATTTGATGTAGTTTTAATATCAATACAAAAACCCTTAATGGGTTAAAAGTTTTGACGCAGCTGTTTATTTTATGGCTCTGAGAATTTTAAATATGAATTTTAAAAATAATGATATCAAATTTTGAGTGACGCCATGCTATTAATTGAAAAATGCATTTTTGTACTATTTCATTAATAATTTTATTTTTTTTTTCTATTTATAATAGCATGTGCAAAAGTTATTTTCAACATGAAAAGATATATACAACTTTATTCACCTATGCTTTTTCACACACATCTCCCATAAATTCAAAATATGTGTTTTAAAAGATATGATATAAAATTTAAGTGACGCCTTTATGTGCCTTTAAAAAGTTTGTTTTAAAATTCAGTTTTTTTTTTTTTTTTTTTTTTTTTTTTTTTTTTTTTTTTTGATTTGGTAAAATATATTTACACATCTAAAAAACTGTTTTAAATTTACATTTCGTTGTTAAATATATAATTTTCATTGAATCTATACCATGCATTGGAATGCATTTATCTCAATAAACTGATTTATCATTTGTGTCACGTTATTCAAAATTGTAAGCAATATTTATGTAAATGATTTCTTTGCTCTAAATTATCCAAACTAAGTGAAACGCATGTAAATGGATAATCTGACGCAAAGAAACCATTTACATAAATATTGCTTACAATTTTGAATAACGTGACACAAATGATAAATCAGTTTATTGAGATAAATGCATTCCAATGCATGGTATAGATTCAATGAAAATTATATATTTAACAACGAAATGTAAATTTAAAACAGTTTTTTAGATGTGTAAATATATTTTACCAAATCAAAATGAAAAAAAAAAAACTGAATTTTAAAACAAACTTTTTAAAGGCACATAAAGGCGTCACTTAAATTTTATATCATATCTTTTAAAACACATATTTTGAATTTATGGGAGATGTGTGTGAAAAAGCATAGGTGAATAAAGTTGTATATATCTTTTCATGTTGAAAATAACTTTTGCACATGCTATTATAAATAGAAAAAAAAATAAAATGATTAATGAAATAGTACAAAAATGCATTTTTCAATTAATAGCATGGCGTCACTCAAAATTTGATATCATTATTTTTAAAATTCATATTCAAAATTCTTAGAGCCATAAAATAAACAGCTGCGTCAAAACTTTTAACCCATTAAGGGTTTTTGTATTGATACCATTACTTTTTTTAGGTTAGTGATCATTGGATTTGTAGAATATACATTTATGAGATTTAATGCAGAATTTAAGAAGATAAAATCGAAAAATTAATGTTTTCTTTACATTTTTTGAATAAGAAATACTATCTTGTATTTGTCAGATTTTAATCCCAAAACAGATGTAATTAAAAAGAAAAGAAGAGGATGCTACTCTGAGGCAATTTCAACAAAAAACTTCCTTATTTATTAATCTAAGTACAACTTTACTTTTAAGTCTATTTCATATCCTAAGTTACCAACTTTATGACACATTTTTAATTCATTTTATTCGAAAAAATTGTCAAGTATTTAATGCAGAAATTACACAATCGAAAAATTTGTTCCATTATTTGGTAAAAGCTTTTTCAGAAAAAAAGATTTTCCAGAAAATGTTCTTAAAGTTAGCGTTTTGAACCACATTTCTAGTCGGCGAATGTAATAATGTAATAAATTTAATTTTTCTATGTTTCTTATTTTTGAAACTTATCCTTTAAATAAATATGAGTTAATCTTTTCTTTTTAAACAGACACATATATATATAAATTAAAGATTAAAAAAAAAAAAAATTACATCATATTCTGAAAATTTACATTGATATGGATACTGAAAGCAAAATTCGCAGTTTCTGATTCATAAGTATAAAACAAAAATGTTAACAAAGTAATTTCTTTAAAATTTGAAATTTATTTAAGATCTAAATGCATAAAAATTGATTATTTAGAGCTATAAATATTAGTTTGTTTCAATTTTTATTTTTTTTATTATGTATTTAAGTTCATTTTATATTTGCTTTAAAGATACAAAACAAAAAAAGGCTTTATTTCAGAAAACAAATATAACATTCTTTATATAACATAATTAGAAACATTTGTATCCTAAACATAAAATATAAATATAAAATACCAAAAACTTGTATGTTATTAAGCATAATTATTTTAATAGATATATCATTTGGCACGGATGGGACATGCCTCATCCCTTCTGAGTCATAGTGTCCTGTCATTACCTTAGAGCAACATTAAAATAATTAATTTTTTTCAACAAGCATAGGATTTTTATATTTAACTTAACTGTTTATTTATAAAAGGCATATTGTTGAATTTACAAAATATTAAAAATTATTAAGTTAGCAACAAAAATGAGATTGAAAATGTACATTAAACATTCGAGTAATTCTTATTTTTAGGTATTGTAAAATGGACTTTTTAAGTCTCAAACTAATAGTTGCAACTATAAAAAGACTTATAGCAACAAGTATAAGACAATGATTATTCCATGTGGCGGAAAAATCATAAATTAAAAATAAAACATATTTTAAGAATTATTGCAGATGTCCCATCCCTTAATACTCTTCCCTAGTCACAAATTAGCACCTCATTTCTAGATGGATCCCTAAGGAAAGACGAAAAGTGAGAAAGTTGTTTTTAATTGGGGTGATGTGCAGAAGTGGAGATATCTTTTTACGGAATTCTTTATTTTTGCATATTATTTTATAAGAACTTACTAAAATATTCTATTAAATTCAATTTTTAATGCCATATAATAATTGGAATCAAAAGGCTATATTTAAAAAAATAATTTTGCACTTTTCATTTATTTTTTATGTTTTTAAATCACAGCATAATGTTTTTGTATTAATGTTTATACTTGAATTATTATTATTATTAAAAAATAATTTTGCATCATTTATGTTTTAAAAATATGATTACAAAATAACAAAATATGATTCAAAATATCATTACAAAATATGATTCTAGCATAAATATTGGAACACATATATTTCTTTTCTCACACATTTATTTCTTTGAACAGAAATTATGCATTAGATTATTTCGTTTGTTAATAGGAATTGATAAAAAAAAAAAAAAAAAAAAAAAAAAAAAAACATATCATCTGCAACAAAGTTCCTCGCTCATCCAAATCTTCGGATTATATTGCTAGAAGGCACGATACTTCTGCACTCAGTTTTCTTTTTTAAATATTTTTAAAAATTAAAATGACCTTTTTAACGGATTTTTTAAAAAAATAAAATCTTTAAGGGCTCTCTCTCTCTTTTTTTTTTAAATTTATTTTTTGCAATTTAAAAAAAGTGACTTATGAATAATTATTATCATTGTACAATGATTTTTTAAAATTTTAATCACTAAAATGATTTTTAAACTAAATTAAAATTTAAAAAATACAAACTTTGTATTTGTTCATTCAAATTATTCTTTGCAATTGAAAAAAATGTTTATTCAAATTGTAAATCATGTTTGTTATTACTGTGAATGCTCAACGATTATAAAAAAATATTTTTAAATTACAATGCTTTTTTTATTAAAGGGATTTTTCCAATTTAATTTTTTAAACTAAAATCTTTTTATTCAAAAATTTTTTTTCTACAATTTAAATGATAATAGAAAAATTAAAATTTCTAACATTTCCAAATCTTCTGCCATTTTGCACTTACAATCTATCGACAACAACGTGCGTACGATGCGTCAGGGGGATATTGGCAGTAAGATCGAAAATAAATTTCGCCTAGAAAAAAATTTGAAAAAAAAAATCTCAATTCTGACAATGCATGATTCAACTTCAGCGAGGGAACCTTCTAGGAATGAAATGCAACAACGAATGACTGCAATCAAAATTAAAAACTCCCTCTCACACATTACCCCTCTCACCTATTTAGTGCTGCCATCTATTGGCTTCAAGACCTACTAAGTATTTCCTTAAAGTTAAAATTATTTACAACGTTAGAACACCAGAATATTCGAATTCCAAGCATACCGGTTTCGGTAGCATATAGCATACCTTCCTCAGTGCTAAAGATAGTGGAGATTTGCTCATATATTGCCTCAGAATCGTTGGATTATGATAAATATTTCATCTTGTTCTATGTGAGCAGCCTTATCAAGAAATAATAGGGGGGGGGGGTGAAGGTCTCGACACCTGATCCAAAATAATGGAATAATGGTGCGGTGCAGAATGAGACTAAACACGCAAATCCACTTTGATATACAGGACAACATAGTAGATCCAAAACTAAGTAAAAAAAAAAAAAAAAAAAAAAAAAAAAAGGTGCTACTATGACAGCAGAAGTGCTTGTCCTAGAGGTCTGCAGGACCCGATCCATGGAAGAAAAAAAAATCGGCCAGGCCAGGTCAGAACGGAAAAAATATTGGCTCGAACCGGCCAATTATAAAAGTTAAATTTTCGGCCCGAACCCTTACCGACCAGAGTGAATTCTACAGAACATTGATTTTTACTCTAAGATAAGTTTTTTCTCCTAAGAGAACTCTTCCTTAAGAGTTCTGACCAAAAAAAACTTATCTTAGTCCTTTTTTTTTTTTTTTTCATATTTATAATTTTTATTTAAGCAAGAAGTGCTGCGATATTTATGGTTTTAATGAACCTCTGTTTGCTGCATATAAATGTTTCAGTTATCATTAATATTATTATCCATATTTCATGCAATAGAGACATAAAAACCTAAAAAATGGTATACGGTAAAAGTAAAATCATCTAAGACGGAATCGCATTGTAAAGAAAAAAAACGTTATCGACGAATTCCCTTCTTAGCAGGTGTAGATGCATAGTATATCTATATATTTTTTTTCGCATATTATTGTATTCATTTTGCTCGGATGAACAGTTTAAAAGAAGTTTAAAAGAAATTTCCACTTTTCAGTTTAAAAAAAGATTCCGTCATTGGCAGATTCTTTTTTCATGCGTTTAACTCTATTTTAATAAGCCTGGAAATCTACGAATCTTTAAAAAGAATAAAGTTTTATGTTTAGTTGTAGAATAATGGCGATTTAAAATTATATGCCATTTTTGCAAAAAATTTTTGGACAAAGCCAAATTTTACTGTTTTTCGAACAAACTTGGCCCCGTTGAGAAAATTATTTTCATGCGGGATGATTCGATCAAGATTGAATATTTTGATCCGTGAAGAATGAGAAGAATGAAATCATTCTAGGCTTTGTACTGAAAAAATAAGTTAGGCCCAACCCGGCGTAACCCTTCAGGAAAAAAGTAAAGCCCGGCCCGGAAAGGTTAGTGGCTAGCCCGGCCCATAAAGATTAGTGACTAGCTCGGCCCGGAAAGGTTAATGATTAGCCTGGCACGGACCGAGTCTTCAGGAAAAAGTAAAACCAGGGCCCGACCCGGTTCGAATGCCGTGAATGAAAATCGACCCATGCAGATCTTTACGTTGTCCGTCACACCGCCGCGCTGCCAGACGGTGATCAGACTATTTCACACGCTTTTCAAGCAGTCAAATCCTCCAAAACTGGTAGACCAGGAGACGGCAGCACAGACGATCACCTCATCGAGTTCACGGTTGAAATTCCAGAATTAGTTTAAACTCAATTAGCATATTAAAACGCAGTCAGTCTGCCAACTCATATCTTGGTGGGAAAATACCTGCAAACCCGCTGTCGGCAACTGACTCGTATGTTTACCATTGTGTTTTTCTGCTCCCAGTCATCCATGTTTTCATACTTTTGATTGCAGGAAAACACAATGGTAAACCTACGAGTCAATCGCCAAAATCGGATTAGCTGTTTTCCACCAAGGCAGACTGCGTTTTAATGCAGATATGCTAATCGAGTTTCAATTTATTTTGGAATTTCAGAGATTTAGTGATTGTTTGTACTGCTCTCTCTCGGTCTATGGGTTGTAGTCCGGCAGATAAAGGTCTGACAGCGGTTAGAAAGAAAAAAAAATAGGGAAGAGCACTAAGCTGAATACCATCCAGATAGCTCACGGATAATAAAGTATTGAAGTGTAATATCTTACGATTCTGATTCGAATCCAGGATTGGACACTTTATCACTCTGTTGGTTCACGCCTCCCAGCCAAGATGAATAAAATTCAGCAAATTAAAATATTCGAATTATTAAAGTACAAGTGTGTAAAATTTTCTTCAAAAAATGTCCAAAATTGCATACATATGTATCTCTCTATTCTTAAAAAAAAGTAACTAACGCTATCACTACTGCTGACAATGAATTTTTTTTTTTTTTTTTTTTGGGGGGGGGGGGCTATGGAATTTCTTCGCTAATATTAAGCTATTGCATACAAAAATATGCTAATTGGTATTTTCTGTAAATTTATTATAAGTTTTATTGTAAGTTTTATTGTAAATTTTGTTTTATTGAAACCCAGCATTTTCTCAATACCATTAGGCAAAAATATCTGTTTTGAAAAAACGGCGATAGAAGATTAAAAAGTCTGTAAAAAAAAAAAAAACGCTCCTTTCGAAGGGGTTGTGTCTTAAAAGCACGAGATGTGTATTGAGAGATACAATCCACTCAATACAAACTAGTCATGAACCCTATAATATTTATCTGATTAGCCCATTAACAGCCGGTGGCATATTTTTAGATCACTACACTTAATGGCAAGAAATCATCTTTCATACCAGTAAATATGAATATAAATTTATAATCATTTTCACAAGACAATTTCCATAATATAATAAGATAAAAATACTCTTCTTTTAAAAGTGGTGGGAGATCTAAAATTTAAATTTTAACGAAGGAAATAATTTGGACATTAATGGGTTAGTTATAATTAAATTAGTCTGTTTTTAACAATTTGACGTTTATTGCTTTTGTACTGCTACTGGACATTGCAATATTCAAATATATCATTAAAAGTTGTTATCTGGGCTTTAAAAGTCACAGAGTACGCCTCCCACGTCATTATTTATGTCCAAAACGTCCGTATCTTTAAGAACTTATATCTCGCCTAATTTTCAACACTTTTTTCGAAAATCATCATTAAAAATACTTTTATAAATTTGTAGCTATAGGTATCTCCAGTGCTCTTCAACATAGTGCCCATAACAAGTACCCATAAATCGAAATTTGTGTGTAATGGAAAAATGCTCTTTTCTCAAATGACATAGGATAATCGCTATAGTTTTCCTGAAAGGTTTAAATTAATTTCTACGACCTCTAATTTTTTTCATTATTTTAGTTTCAGTAGATTTGAAAACAGAGGACATATTTTTGCACAACATTTTCGATGATATTTCTGAGACCACAGGAAGCAGGAGTGATCTTATAATAATTCTGTTTTCACTTTTTAAGTATGGAATCCTAAAAATTAATGCATTATTGAACGTGAGAAATATTAGAAAATTTATAAAAATACATTCATGGCGATTGAGAATTTTTCAAACATTGGAAAGTTTTCAAAATAATCTTTAAGTTTGAATTCGTTAACAAATGAAAATATAGAGGTTATGTGACCGGTGATAAATTAAATATGATTTTGCTGAAATATTTTAATAATTTTAAAAAATATTAATAATGCATTATTTAAAGGAATAGTGCTAAAATATAATAACTCTATTTTATTATTTTTTTAAATTCTTATGGATGCTTTTACTATTTTATTTTTTGAATGATTTTATAGTAAGGAATTTCAAAATATCTGTCTGGTATAGGCGGAGGGTTAAAATGGGGATTGTTGTTTATAATTATCCTCTAATCTTGTAAATAAAATATTAATAACAATATATCGATAAGTGGTTCTATTTTGTGTTTATGGTCTGAATTTTTTTACTTTATTCACATAAGAAAGTGATTAGCTGTTTATTTTTACTTTATTTTTTACTCTGCAATATAAAAATAAGTACGATTATATGGATTTCTAATAGACTATATAGTTAAAAAAATTTATCACATTTAATTAAAAAACCCGTATAGTAGATTCTCGCAAATCCTCTCTAAGAATCTCTCTCGCAAATCCTATACTAATAAAACTAATAAGTAAATTTATGATGATATCACAGTGATATAGGTCATAGCAACAGACATCCAGATCTTCGAAATCGTACAAAAACTTTCATATTAGACCTATAATACAGCAGCTGCTTTGCTGTGTGATATAAAAGAGTTTTTGTTAATTTTTAATAAGGTGGTCTGGTGTAACAACGCCAGGCGGGGTAATAACGCCAAGTGCTAATATTTTGCATAATTATGAAATAATCTGGTAAATGACACCCATGTGCTCTGCGCAGAAGGGTTTTGAGTGATATAAATCGCAAAAAACAGCTTCAAGTTAATTTGTTTCATTTTTAGGTCTTATTGTTTTTACAAGCAACTAAAATTAACGCTTGATCTAAAATTTGCGAGATACGTTTTGTGATGTGAAGACTATTTTTTTTATCCGGAAATACTTTGTTAATTACATAAATTTGTAGTACATTTCATGGACTTTCAAAATGTTGTTGAAGATTTTGGATATCTTCTCGAGATAATTTGTAATTTAAAATGTACAGCGCAATAACTATAACGGGGTAATAACGCCAATCCTTGGCATTAATACCCCGGTTGATTCCCTACAGTGGCCGAGCTACATCCTAAATACTGATTCAAATAAACACAGTTAAAACTGTGCAATGTTTCTAATAATTCTATTTAAGCGGTCCTTTTTAAGCAAAAAAAAGCTCAGATATTCTTTTGAATTCCCCCCCCCCCCCCCCCGCACACACACACCACACATTTATTTTTCTTACACTTTCATAAAAAATTGAGCATTTTCAATAGCTTAGAATGCAATTTGTCAATTTCTAAGTTTGTAGAGTTTGTATTTTTAGAATTGGGCAATCTACATGCATCTATTCCATCTAATTTCATAGTTTTGTTTGCATGGCGTTATTACCCATATAGGTGGGTAATAACGCCAAATAGCATTGGTCAAGAAATCACGCCATTACATTTTATGAATACATATCTGTTAAATTATTTTTTTTATATAGATAGTCAATGAGTTGCTGTATCAAATCCTATATTTTGTTTGAAAAATACAAACTAAAACTGAGCCGTGAAAATTGATAGAACCTTAACGTGGCGTTATTACCCCAGGGTACCTTATATAATTTCATAAATAGAAATGTAATTTTGGCAATTAATTATTAATGTTATTTTTGAATAAGCAAAAATTTGTTTTAAGTATACATTTTGCTGCAGGCAAACCTGATGTAAAATAAATTAAACCTTTGTCTCACCTTGTTGCATATCTGCAATATTACACATAAGTCAAAGTTAGTTATACAGTATGGGGTTCAACAGGTGGTCTTATTTATTGTCGCTATCTTCCAACATAGGGGTTTGTGTCACATAAGTGTTGTTCTTATAGGTGTTATGTTTACCACATGTGCTCTTAGATTTCTCAACATACGGTGATACTGAATTAGTTTTTCTTAACAAAATTTTATTGATCATTTGAGCAGTTTCAGATCGTTATTACTAAAATTAACTTCGTAAATTTTGTTATAGAGCCGGAAACGGATGGCTAAAAAAGAGATTTTTATAAGGGTAAGTTCGTATTCTGCATAATTTTATATTTGAAAATTTATAATATGTGAAGCATATAATTTTCTGCTTATTGTAAATATGAAAACGTATTACTATTTTTTATTTATTTTATTTTTATTATTATCATTATTTTATATTTTTAAAAGGATGCCTTCTATCATCCGAATAAATATTAAACATCGAATAGCACTTGAAAAAAAACTTGATAATTCTTCGATTTAAAATTGTCTGTTTCAGCATGCACTGTTAAAAAAAATCTGAAATTCACGAGCATTTTTTTCCTGAACTTCACAGAAAGGGTCCCTTTTCACTACAAAATGGCATTTTCCGTTACAAATCACAAAATTCCATCACATTTCCTGAAAATAACGAAACGGATGGAAAATGGAAACAATAAACGGAGACACTCTGTTGTGTGGAGGGTTCTCTGGCCGAGTGGTCAAGGCACCACACCGCTAATCGCCCGCGAACGCAGATTGTGGGTTTGGGTCCCACTGGCGTATGGAATAATAAATACATTAAAATTTCATTTTAAATTGCATTTTTTCTGTTTATTTTTCTCTTATTTTTTATTAAAAAATCTTTTAATTAATTAACCAATAAATAAATAAATAAATAGTGTACGACAATTTAAAAGAATTGTCTATACATTTTTTTTTCTTTTGTAAAAAAAATTGTTAATAAAAACTTTTTTAAACTTTTTTTTCATTCATTCATTGAAAAAAAAAAAAGTTTTAAACAGTGATTTCTTTTTTTAATTTAAACTATTTAAAAAATTAAAATTGATTTTAAAAAATAATAAGTATTATGCATCAGTCTAAAATAAAATAAAATAAACCGTTTACAAATATTCTAAGGAATATATTTGAAAGGAAATCTTTAAAAAATACAACATAGTTTCCCACTAACTCATAAAAGACATACCAAGGCTACCTTATCATAATATCAAGGCTTGTCATTCGCCAAGTTTCCTTTGACCGCAGTACAGGGGGCGCTGAAACCAATGATTTTCCCGTTGGTAGCGCCATCTAATGTGAGAAACTGAAATATTTTCCATTCTTTCCTATGGGATTATTAGCAGTAGTATGCACCAGGTGGCGTTACTTATGAGACAAAGTCATATAATAAGTTGGCAATTATAGGGACAATTTCAACAATAGATTTTCTCCTGAATGCGAGGCTTTGATATTATGATAAGGGGGCCTTGAGACATACTTTGTACAATCCAGCATCAGCAGCTTTGGCTCAGTTCGTAAGGATTTGTTCCGCAATCTGAAGGTCCCGAGTTCGATCCTCAGGTCGGCATAAACTAAATTATACAAAATAATAAAGTAAAATAACATAGCAGCTTAAAATCACTCGGCAATTTCGAATTCTTTGACGATTAATCGATTCGTTAAATTTAAAAATTATATTAAATTATTATTATTATTAAAAATCAAACTTTGTAACGGAAAGTTACTGATTCTTCAAACAAAATTTTCCCTTCTTGTATTTCCCACAACGAAAAATCTACTAACGGAACGGTAAAGGTTCGGCTACTTTGCTGCCGGTAGTTTCACCGTGAATTCACAGGTTTATTTTTAACAGTGTGTTTATCATAATATTTGCTATAAAATTACCACTTTTCATATTTTTATATGGTACAGTTTTCTTAATTCTATTTCTACTGATGCCAAATGACAATTAACAGATTTCGATTCATGTTTTTTCATTTGTGATATTTGGATTGAAACATCGTTTTTAATACATTGAACACTTAAGCGTATTGAATTCAAAAACTACAAGCAAAATAAACAAAAAAAAAAAACTTTAACTAAATTAAGTTCATTAACTCTGTTTATAGTTTAAAGAATACAAAAAATACTCTATAGTACAAGATATTAGATTTTTAAATAAACTTTATTTAGATAATGCTTTGAACATTTTAGCAGGAATATTTCTTAAATAATTTTAACTCTTAAGAAGTTCTATTACAAGTATTGCGCTTAAATTTCACGTAGATTGATTTAAAAAAAAATCTTTATTAATTTTAACACAATTATTATAATTGGTAAATAAATCACACAAGTTGCAATTTTTCCAACATAGTTTTAAAAGTGTATAGGCCTGGATTCGAACCGGAAAACTTTGTGTGCACATCAAAATACACATTAAAATGTGCATTTTGAAATTTATACTTTTTTGATTTACCTGTTTTTGTGTGTAAATTTACACATTTATTTTCTGGAGTGTAGGTAGCTTTTCACTTTTTGTAATGAAAGCTGCCTAATATCCGATGTTTTCAAAGTAGTCAACTTATTGATAAATATAAATATTTTCTGACACCTAATATAAATTAGAAACTAAAACATATTGCATTTAGCACGAAAATTTAATAAAATAACATTCTAAATGTATTTTTTCCGCTTAGGTAACAAAATTGGAAATAAACTAATTGAAAACAGACACAGTTTACTTTTTATATTCACATTAATAATAATAATAAAGTTTTTAAGAATTTTGTGTTTCATACAACTAAATTATATTATATATAGGGATGAGATTCTTTTTGCTCACCAGTATTTTCTCAGAAAAATTCTTGTTCTGTTAAATAGAAAAAAAAAATATTCCGATGAAGTAAAATACCATTTTCTGTAACAAAATATTGGTGTGAAAAACAGCGGAAATCTCATCTCTATATGTATAAAATACGTAACTGAAAAAACAAAATACTTCGTTTTCTATTGAAAAATTTGAACTTCTCTAACCTATTGTGTATTTTAAACTAAAGAAATCGAAAACCATAAAATATTCTGAACAAGCAGTAAATAACTTTACTTCTTCTATAATACCTTTCTAAATTAGACAGTTTGATTTTCAATAGATGTTTTAAGCAAATATTTATTTGTTCTATGATCTACATTCATTTTTAAAATTTCACCTTCAAATGTAAAATTTGAAAAGATTTTTTATGAAGGAGGGGAGGAGTATCGTCCAGGAAGCTAAAAACAACTAGCGGAAGCAAAAGTTCTTATCTACAGAACGACGCAATCAATAATAGTTTAAAAATTCGTTTACAGTTGTTTTGACTGAAAATATCAAAATATTACGCGCAATATTTTGAAAATTGGTATCAAAAGTATGCAAACATAGAAAATATCAATTATTTTTAAAATAAATTATTTTTAATAATATTTTTAATATTTTTATTTATAATATTATTATTTTTAATTATAATATTTATTATAATATTATTATTTTTAATTATAATATCATTATTTTTAATTAATAATATTTTTAATTATTTTTAATAATATTTTTAATAATATATTTTTAAAATAAATATTGAATATATTTCATAATATCATCGTTATTACGGATATCGTTATTTTCCAAGTGAAATACCAGCGCTTCTTTACAGAAAAGGAAATATAGTTCAAAGGCTCAAAATTTAGTCTTTTTTAATCAGAGATTTTCTATAAGAAAATAGTGGTACCGAAGAATTCCTGTTCATGAAATTCCAGGACCCTTACGAATCCTGTTATATATATCTATTGATATATATCGCCAAACTCTGGTTGTAAGCTTTATAAAATAAATAAATATTGAAGAGAAGTGTACGGTATATAAAAATAGCCGAAGAATACAAAGTGAATGAAATGGTTATGTTGGCAAGAAATAATACATTAATAGAAGTGACATAATCAATCTGTAGCTTTTCAACAACCTTCGGGTACAGAGCTTAAATATGAATACAACCCCTAAAATAATCCCATTTTGAAATAATTATTTCTTCGTGAACTAATAGTAGGAATTTCGTGTAAACTAATTGAAGGGTGTAAAATTTATTTAACGTGTCAAAATTGGGTGTTGATATTGAAAAAAAACTAAGTTTTGTTTTATTTCGATATGTAGATGACCCCTCTAAACATATGTTATATCTTATATACATCATTTAAAAGTAGACTTTATTTCCAATGGTTTGGTACCATTCACTTTATAGTACGATAATTTATTGCAGAGTTAGTAGAGGGTGTTTACTTCCCCTCCCCCCCCCCCCACTGTATATATTTCCTGGCCCTCCGTGACCAAGTGGTAGACACCAAGCCGCTAATTGCTTGACAGCGTAGAAGCTTTGTGAATTCGGCTCCCGCTGATTCCATTACACACTCTTTGGGGAGCTCCCTGCTGTATTTCACTTGTGCTTTAAATTTCCTTGTGCTGTCTCGTCTCTCTTCTTTGTATATTGACAATCAATGACTTATAAGCGGGCTTCCATATCAAACATACAAGTCGAGAGACCCCTCGAGTCAGATTGAATAACATACATCTGACTTGTGTGCTCGACATGAAGCCTGCTTATAAGCCATCATCAATATACAGGGACGAGATAGCACACAAGTACAACCAGGAGCTCCACACAAAGGACAAAGAGTGTGTGCAATGGAGCCAGTGGGATTCGAACCCACAACCTCACGATTAGCGGTGTGGTGTCTTAACTTCTCAGCCACGGAGGCCCAAGTCAGATTTGGGTCATTCCACGTCAAATTAGAGGTCTGCACGGCCCCGGGCCTGGCCCGTGGCCCGTACCCGGCATTTTCTCACGGGCCGGGCCGGGCCGGCAGATTTATAATAGTTTTTTCAACGGGCCGGGCCGGGCCGACAAACAACATAAACGGGCCGGGCCGGGCCGGCAAAAAAATTGAACGGGCCAGACGGGCCGGGCCGGGCTGATAAAAAAAATTTTCGGGCCTGCCGGCCCGTTCTGAAGATTTATGCAGAAACGATAAAATATGAGCTATTTTCAACGAAAATGGTTTTAACGAGAATAAGTATAAATGTGGCCAGCCACTAGTTTGACAGCATCAATATAAAAATTGCACAGTGTATTGTCATCGGAGAATTACATTATGTGTAACCCGTTTTAATATTTTTTTAGCTGATTCATGCCGATCCGAGATCACGCTTTCACTATTTTTCTACATATAAACTGGCCGGACCGGTACTAGACTTAATTATTGGCAGAAAACATTATTTGTAAAATTATTAACAGCGATAAAGAACTTACGTTAGCTTAGTCTTCGGATATATACTTCTTGATGATTTTTAAACTAATTTCTCAATAATGCGAAAGTTTGACACATTTTCTGATTAATTTTAAATTGTAAAAGTATAAAAGTGATAAGCCTAACTATTGAAGGGATTTGGAATCGAATAGCGTTTTTCATTTTTGGTAAATAAAATACTTGTATAACCTTGTTGAGTTATATTAGTTTCTCAAATGATTCAGGTTTTTCTCCCTTCCCTTGCTATTGCTTCCGGAAATTCTATTCAAAACGCTAATTATCACAGTATTTTATTTGTTTGCAGTATTCTTAAATTGCTTGTATCAAAAAATGGATAACGCCATTCGATTATATAGTTTCTGAATAAAGATATCTGCTAATCTTATGCGTTTCTGAGAAAAAAAAATGAATTTAGAAATGTATCAGAAAGGAGCTTCTTTGAATTTAAGAAAGAATTTAGATTTGAAATCTATAATAAAATGATATAGAAATATATTTATAAATCTTCTTTTATTAAATAGCTTAAAAATTAACCATGTTTTTAGCTTTCTTTCTTTTTTCTTTTATTCTAAGTCATATTAATTTTTTAATGAATCTTTATTCGAATGTTGAAAGCCTAAGAATTTAAGTAATCATTAATGTTGTTAATGTGTATTTGCTGTAAAATATACTGTAAAATCATTCCATAGATATGTATGCAGTATTCTTTAAAGGAATCTTAGTTATATGATAAAAATCTGATTTTTTTAGAAATCGTAGAAATTGTAACGGGCCAAAACGGGCCGGGCCGGGCCGGGCCTAAAATATAAAAATGTAAACGGGCCGGGCCGGGCCCGGGCCGAACTTTTGAGTTTTACAACGGGCCGGGCCGGGCCGAAATAACTTTCCTACGGGCCGGACCGGGCCGGGCCTGGAAATTCCGGCCCGTGCAGACCTCTACGTCAAATGAGCAAAAATGTAAAAAAAGCCGTGGCTGCATAGAATCCGATTTTAATAAAATTTGAGATACGTGTTCATTTCATATTCAAATGTATGTGTGCACAATATTTTCACGAAAAATTAATTATTTTATCAATTTTGGACATTTAAAAAACTTGTGATATAGAATGGCTTGCGGATAATCGTCGAAAGTTGCAAGTTTCAAGTTCTATATTTTGAAAACTATTTAACAAAAATGAAGTTTTTTTATGATATTGAAATCTCTGGATATCAATCTTTATATTTATTGAGTAACAATAATTTGGTAATATCATAATTAATCAAAAATTGGTTGTAAATATTGAAATTTTGTAATTTTTTAAAATTTTTGAAATGTTATAAAAATGAAAGGATTTAAAAAACATCTCTGAAATTGATGCAAGATGTAGTACTATGTATGAAGATCGAATTCTCAAAGTTTCAAAGCTGTTATTTATTTCCTTCATCTTCAAAAAAACTTAGAAACTTTTAAAAAAAATGACAAAATCATAATTATTCCTCTTATGTTACCTCAAAAAACAATTAAAGGACAACTCCTACACCAACAATATTACACGTACATAAGAATTAATAAGTCCATGACACACTAAAAAAGTTTCAATACTGCCTTTTTAATTTCTAACATAACAAAAATGGGTTCAAAAAACTAATATTTGAGACATTCTAAAGACAATCTTTCTTTGAAAACACGCGCTTTTTTGCAAATTTCTCGCTGAAAATAGACGTGTGCTGCCATCTATGTTTGTTAATCAAATTTAAAATTAAAATACAGTTATTTTAAGAAAAAAATACTTTTTCTTCTACACAAATTTAAAATATTCTTGAGGCAAAAATAAACTGAAAGCAAGAATAAAACTACATATACTTAAAATATACACTTTTATCTGTAATATCAAAGAGTTTAAAACTTTTAAAAGCTTTTATTCGTCTCCAAAAAAATGAAAAAAATGTTGACTTTTTAATCAGCAGTTTTCACTATTTATTTTTTTTTCTCATAAAGGAATGAAAAAGGCATGAATTAAATTATAGATGTATTAAATATATTCAATTAGCTATAATGGTAAAAAAAAAATGAATTTGGAATAAGTGTCCTTCATTTTAAAACATATAACTGAAATATTAAATTTTTTCCACGATTTTTTTTTTTATTATTTATTTATTTTTAAATTATAAAATAAAAATACAATTACTAAATTATGCTAATCTGTTACTTATAGTTCATTCTTAAGTGTAAATAATTTTTATTACAATATTCCCATTCCTACGGCATATAATCAAACTTGAAATTTCAAGCATGTACACAAGACCTCGATTTCGTCTCAACTTTAATGTAATTTTTTATACTGAAATAAACTAGTCTGAACTCTACTACTTTGCGTTTCCTCGTAAATGATTGTGATCTAATTATATGATGATTTTCAATAAAATCTGTGACATGTCAGCCACACCTGATTTGCTCATTTGGTGTGGAATGACCCATTTAAGGCCCTACATCAGTAACGCTCCGAGATAGAACGGCTAATGTTATTTCAATGGAAGAAATTTATCGCTTTCATTCCTTTGCATTTTGCTCAAATTTAATAGTTTTTGTTGTTTTGCAAACCTGTAGGTTTAAAGTATGCACGTCATTCTGAAATTTTATTTCTTTTTTGAATTTTAAGGCGATACAAGTGCGTTATTTTATAGTCTTTAAAATTCACCTTTAATGTCTTATTACGAAAAATCTGTTTGACATTTTAAAATTTGGTAAAACAGCATGCAGAGTTTAATTATTTAGCTTTCAGAAAATGTTTTTTATTTTGATTTTTAAAAAAATTTAATCTATGCTATTTGTATAAAAAGTTGAAGCACTTTGATTTAAAAGAGTCGAAAATGGTGTTTAACTCCGCCTTTAAAAGGGAGACGCCTTAAGAGTAATTAGGGTGAAAGACGATATGGGTTTACCCTGTAGGGAGTCTTACAGGGACGAAGGTGTAAAATCTTGCCTGTGGCTATTAGTAAAATGTTGTTTGCTGCTTTAGGATGAAAAAATAAAAACATCCTTTTCTGAATGCATGATATCTCACGCAAGAAGTTCGATCAGAAATGAATTTCAGAAATGATGTAAATACATGTTGATTTCAAAAAGTTTGTTTAATTAGGCATCTAATCTCAAATGTACTTTAAAAGCATTATTGATTTCGAATAAAAACAGATTTACCATTTTTATTATTTTTCTTCCATATATTTGAAGTTTAATTTCTAAAAAAGATTCTTTAATTGCGTACAACATCAAAGTGATATATTCGTTAATTCATAAAACATAACAGAATTAACTTTTTGTCATCTGCAGTCGACAAAGGGAAAAGAAGAAAGGGCAGAAAGAAAATAACAATGGTTCTGACATTAAAAATGAATAGATATATTCGCGAATAAATACATTTGTATTAAATTTTTCTATGTCTTTTTTTTTTTTTTTTTTTTTGTATCATTCTTTTAGACAATTCTTAATGAATTAGTTTAAATGTTCCTTTTCATAAATATTTCATAAATATTTCTATTTTAATCAATAAAAGTTTGCAGTATACCCACTCTAAAATATAAAGTAATTATTATGCAATTTATGATTAAATTGGATAACACTAATTTAAAAGATAGAAATATATTTATTTTGACACTTCTATCGAAAATTATGACTAATTTACAATACTTTAGCAAATATATTCTGTTGCGGTAAAATTCACATCCGTAAATGATACGTTTATGCTTTATTGTATATAAATTGTCTTTCCTGTCTTTTTCCCTTTCAGAAAGATAAACGAATGATTTTTAAAGTTCTTATACTATTTTAACTAAATAATACGTATATATTCCAAAGCCTGTCATAGTCTAACTGATCTAAATTTTAGAATAACGGTTTTTTCAGTCACGCGAAAAGACAAACTCAATTATACTAAACCTACGGAAGATTTTTATAAAGATGCCATATTTTCATTCCAATTTTTAATTATTTTTTTTTCTGCATAGTATAGGTGACGATGGTTAGTATAGAGGCCGATTTTTACTTTTTTCGATACTGATTGTAGATTTTAAATATGAGGATAATATCACTTTTGAAAACGGTTCCGAAAATGAAACTGTCCTGTAAAGAAAATTAAAAAAGTAGAAAAAGGCCTTTGAAGAGATCGCTCTGAATTATTAAAGGGGGAAAAAAATATTAAAATGCAGACGAGATTTATTTATAAATTTCGACCGTTGGATTATCGTCGAAAGAATTATTATAAGCTAGTAAATTGTTTAGCTTGATTAAAGTTTTTTTTTTTTTTTTTTTTAATACCCGTAAAATAAATCGAAAAATAGAAAATGGCCTTTGTGCAAATCGATATCAACTAGGCAAAGTAAGAAAAAAAAATACTTAAAACTATTAAAACACAGACGATAAACTTTTATAAATTTCTTTCATAGCATTAGCTTTAAAGCGAAGACATTGTTTCGTTTAACTGCAGTAGCCTCTTTAAAATAAATGAAATCGTAAAGGCTATTCAATGTAAGAAAAAAAAATAATTTTTTTAAATGTAGGCGAGATATTTTTATAAATTTCTACAATGGGATTTCGCTTGACTGAAGTAAGTCACTTTAAAATACCTGTATCGAAATCAAAAATTGTAATACGGTCTTTGTACAGAAAGATCTCAGCTGTTCAATATAAAAAAAATTATTAAAATATAGACGAGATATTTCTATAAATTTCTGTCATAGGATTTCACTTCATTGAAGTAAACACCTTTAAAATACCCGTAAAAAAATCGAAAAAAATATAAAGAGGTATTTGTACAGAAATATCTCAGAAATTCAATGCTAAAAAAATCATTTAAAAAATTAAAATGTTGACGAGATATCTTTATAAATTTCTATAATGGGATTTCTCTCTATTCAAGTAAGACACTTTAAAATACCCGTAAAAAATCTAAAAAATGTAAAACGGTCTTTGTACAGAAAAATCTCCGATATCTAATGCCCCCCCCCCCCCCCGAAAAAAAGTTTAAAGACAATTAAAATACAAACGAGATATCTTTAAAAATTTCTAAAATGTGATTTAGCTCTATTGAAGTAAGTAATTATAAAATACCCGTGACAAAGTCGAAAAGATATAAAACGTTCTTTGTAAAGAAAGATATCAGTTATATAATGAAACAAAAATTACAAGTATTAAAATGATCTATAGAAATGACTTTTAAATGATCTTAAAGATATCTTTATAAATTTCTACCATGGGATTTTACGTGATTGAGGTAATCATCAGTTTATATTTACTTGTAGACGAGATATCTTTATAAATTTCTAACATTCAATGCTAAAAAAATCATTTAAAAATATTAAAATGTAGAAGAGAAAAATATATATTTATATGAACTTCAAAACTTCATAGGATTTCGCTTGATTGAAGTAAGCCCCTTTAAAAACCCCATAGCAAACTCGAAAAAATATAAAACGGTCTTTGTACCGCAAGCTCTCAGATATCCAATGCCAAAAAATCATTTAAAAAGATTTAAATGTAGAAAAGATACATTTATAAATTTCTATTACAGGATTTCGCTTGACTGAAGTAGCCTCTTTAAACACCTGTAAACAACACCAAAAAAGTACTAAACGGTCTTCACACAGAAAGATCTCAGCTATCCAATGACAGAAAAATTATTTAAAAAAATTAAAATGTAGAAGAGATATTTTTATAATTTTATGCAATTGAATTTCACTTGACTGAAATAGCTTTTTTAAAATTCCCCTAAACAAAGACGAAAAAGTATAAATGGACTTTGTACCGAAAGATCTGAGATATCGAATGCCAAAAAATAATTTAAAAATATTAAAATGTAGAAGAGATATTTTTATATATTTCTACCATTGGATTTCACTTGACAGAAGTAGCTTTTTTAAAATGCCACTAATAAAAGTCTAAAAAGTACAAAACGGTCTTTGTACTGAAAGATCTTTGCTATCCCATGACAAAAGAATCATATAAAAATATTAAAATGTAGACGAGATATTTTTATAAATTTCTACCATTGGAATTCACTTGACTGAAGTAGCCTCTTTAAAACACCTGTAAACAAAGTCGAAAAATAACAAAACGGTCTTTGTACCGACAGATCTTAGCTATCCCATGACAACAGAATCATTTAAAAATATTAAAATGTAGACGAGATATTTTTATAAATTTCTACCATTGTAATTCACTTGACTGAAGTAGCTTTTTTAAAATTCCCCTAAATAATGTCGTAAAAGTACAAAACGGTCTTTGTAACGAAAGATCTTAGCTATCCAATGACAAAAAAATCATTTAAAAATATTAAAATGTAGAAGAGATATTTTAATAAATTTCTACCAATGGATTTAACTTGACTGAAGTAGCCTCTTTAAAACACCTGTAAACAAAATCGAAAAAAGTAGAAAACGGTCTTTGTACCGAAAGATCTCAACTATCAAATGAGAAAAAATCATTTAAAAATATTAAAATGTAGAAGAGATATTTTTATAAATTTCTACCATTGGATTTCACTTGACTGAAGTAGCTTTTTTAAAATTCCCCTAATAAAAGTCTAAAAAGTACAGAATGGTCTTTGTACCGAAAGATCTTAGCTATCCCATGACAGAAGAATCATTTAAAAATATTAAAATGTAGACGAGATATTTTTATAAATTTCTACCATTGGAATTCACTTGGCTGAAGTAGCCTCTTTAAAACACCTGTAAACAAAATTAAAAAAAAAGTACAAAACGGTCTTTGTACCGAAAGATCTCAGCTATCCAATGACAACAGAATCATTTAAAAATATTAAAATGTAGACGAGATATTTTTATAAATTTCTACTATTGGAATTCTCTTGACTGAAGTAGCTTTTTTAAAATTCCCCTAAACAAAGTCGTACAAGTACAAAACGGTCTTTGTACCGGAAGATCTTAGTTGTCCAATGACAAAACAATCAATTAAAAATATTAAAATGTAGAAGAGATATTTTTATAAATTTCTACCATTGGATTTCACTTGACAGAAGTAGCTTTTTTAAAATTCCCCTAATAAAAGTCTAAAAAGTACAAAATGGTCTTTGTACCGAAATATCTGAGATATCGAATGCCAAAAAATAATTTAAAAATATAAAAATGTAGAAGAGATATTTTTATAAATTTCTTCCATTGGATTTCACTTGACTGAAGTAGCCTCTTTAAAACACCTGTAAACAAAATCAAAAAAGTACAAAACGGTCTTTATACCGAAAAATCTCAGCTGTTCAATGCTAAAAAAATCATTTTAAAATATTAAAATACAAACGAGATATCTTAAAAATTTCTATCTTGGGATTTCGCTTTATTGATGTAAGCCACTATAAAATACTCGTAACAAAATCGAAAAAATATAAAACGGTCTTTGTACAGTTCAATGATCTCAGCTATTCAATGCTAAAAAAATCATTTAAAAATATTAAAATGTAGAGGAGATTCTTTGGAAAATGTTTAATGTGCAATCTCTGACATAATAATCACGATCTGTATGTTGTCTTTTAAAATTACATATAAATGATTCAATTTCACTTGAAACTATCTAACAAAAAAGGTCAATGTCGACTTGTTTTAAAACGGATCCGAGTGTTTTGGTAAGAAATTATCTCGAAGAAACTATCCAAATGCACATATCCCTCGGGCTATCAGTATTGAAAAGGTGCGAGAGTTTTTAGCATTTGCTAATGACTTTTTTCTTCCTGGGGTATCTTATCCCCTTTTTATCGCCTGGAGGTAAAGGGTGGCGTGAGATGACCATTTTCTTATTAATTACAAGCTTGGAAAATATCATTGGTCTTTTAAAGTGTCAATCTTTGGGTTCGGGATACGCCTTCCTGGTGGCAACACGCATAGGTTTGTGATAGGATTTTCAGTTTCGGTTTGACTGATGCAGGCTCTTAAGTGTTCAATAAATAAATAAACATATGTCCTAAAGCTCCCGTCTCTCAAAAACTGTAACGTGATGCTTTTTCTGAATATTCTGGATTTTATCTGAGTGAACACAAGGTATGTGTTTCTGTTACGAAAACGATATTTTGGAAGGAAAAACAAATATAATCATTGGTTTTACCTCTTTTGAATCATGAAAATAATTATTTAAAAAAATTTTCTTGAAAGTAACCTACTCCATAACAAAATCTCCTAAACGGAGGTGTGGCGTGAGCTGCACTTCTGAACAGGCCCTTATAAGCGGGATTTCACAGTGCACAAGACATAAACAAGTCAGATGTCAGATGTATATGTTCTATAAAATAAACAGTTGTGATTATTTTGTTCCGGATTTCTCTATAAACAGTGTAAAATTAAATAAACTCATAAAATGACTAATATGAGAATAAAATCAAATTATTATTTCACGATAATCGAAAAATATAGAGAACTAAGAAAGAGAAAGTGCCTAGATGATCTTTTACCTTTATTCCCTGAGTAAATATAAGCCTTCTATTTTTACAGTTTTTTTCTCTACCTCTATAAACAGTATAAAATTAAAGAAACTCATAAAATGACTAATATGAGAATAAAATCAAATTATTATTTCACAATAATAGAAAAATATAAGGAACTAAGAAAGTGTCTAGATGATCTTTTAGCTTTATTCCCTGACTAAGTTTAAATCTTCTATTTTTACAGTTTATTTTTTTATGTATTTGATTAAGCCATTTTTTCTGGGATTTTATTTTAAATATGTTTGTATGTTAAATAGATTTTGGATGTAGATTAAACCAATCTCTCTCAAACTATATTATTAAATCGATTTTTTGTTGGATCCAAATTTGCTGCTACTTGACGATATGTTTATTTTTTTTAAAGTTGTTTTATTCAAATGTAATATTTTTATTCAGTCACTTTTCTTCAATGCATTCTTCCCTCTCGGAAGAATGAAATGCCCCCCTCCACTTTCAAAAGTTTTGTTTTTTATTTTCAAGGATAAACACCTAATATTATTTGAAAGAATTTGATTTATTAATTTTATTTTTAATCACTTTTATTAATAATTCTATTTTCCCCCCTTTAGTATTCCTCGTATGACACTTGAGAGTATTATTTTTCAAGAATGTCAAGTAAATATGTTATTATTATTTTGTAATCTTCTAATAGTTTTGTATGTTGTATGTATAAATGTTATATCCTCAAAGTCCGTAAGTTGTCATGTTGTTATTAGATAGTGAAAGAATGCAGTTCTGAGGTCTCTCCAGGGGGGGGGGGGGGGGAGTCTGTGTACTCGTCACAAAATTTGATGATAGTAAATCACTTTCCTCAAAATTAAATTTTAGAAAAAGGCCTTTTCACAAAAAGTCCAGTCACAAAAAATTGAACCACACCCATGTGATAAGCATAAAATTATTCAACAATCTTGCTTTTTTTTTTTTTTTTTTTTTTTTTTTTTGTTGATGCTTATTTTACCGTTCATCTGAATGTAAACAAATTAAACCATTTTTTGTGTATCGCTAACAGGGCTGCGTTTTTGCTGGCAGAAACTGGCAACAACTGGCATAAATTCATTTCAAGACATAATCCTAGATTTTTTTAGTAGTATTCAATTGCTTATACATTTTATTCATGATAAATAACAAATAATAATTTGGATAAAACATAAAGTAAAAAACATGATTGTTCTATTGCAGCAGCTCATAAAATCTACTTAGTAACCTAAACACTAAATTTAATGATGGAAATATCATTTAAATGCAAGATTCAAATCTCATTTAATGCAGTGTTAGCTTTTATGTTAGCTTATTTTTTAACTAAATTTTTTATATAGTAAATACATATGTGAATTATGAATCATTGCAGGTTAAAGCTCTTATTAGTATTACTTCTTAGTTTCTGCCAGTTTTTGCCACTTACTGTCAGAAACATGCCAGCCCTGATTGCTAACTGACTTTTTTCTCTTTTTCCTCTCTATCCTCATTTGGAATCAATGCCAATTGATAGATAAATTATGTGATAGTAATTGTAGGTTTGGTGATCATATTTTTAATGATTTCTTTCACTTCTTAATTTGTCAACACTTGTTTTTATTTTGCTGCATTTTATTTCATGTGCCCACCAATGACCTAAAATACTTAAACTCCACAATGGCAACCTTTTCGTAGGCCGACATGTCTGCCTTCCGTCACATGGACGGAGGGCAGATTTAGCGCGCCAAACCGGTTTTTCTCCTGCCAGCTTGTAGTTTCGCCTGTTTACATTTATTTTACTGCGAGAATGAAATCTGAAAGTTGCCAATAAAGCGATCACCGCCAAAAAACAGCATCTTTTCGCCAAAGATGTTGGATTCGAAACCATGCGGAGATAACAATGGGATGTGTCGTCTACGTATATTAGAAAGTCAATGGTGCCCACCTTCCAGGTGATAATTTTAAGTTTTTTTTTTGTGTGATATGGGTGACTTATAATTCCTAACATATAAAGCATAAACAACCTTCCACGAGTGGAAATTCTTGAAATTCAGATTATTAGGAGAAAAGGGAGACCTGTGTTCACTTAGTTAATCTGTAATTAAAAAAAAAATATCCATGGATTACAGCACTTGTACAATCTTTTAGAATAATCAGACATTTTGATTTCTGGTTGTTGTAATTTGTTTGTTCTAGAAGGTGTTAAGCTAAAAAGCCCTTCCAAAGTTATTGAAGTAAAAATTCATTTAAGACATTTTTTAAAGAATATCAGCATTACATTCTATAGTGGAATTAATTAAATAAATTAGCAAAAAGTGTTTTTTTTTTCCTTATTTCAATTTAAAATATTTTCTTTAATATGTTTGGCTTAAGTTGGTAGATGGGGCTCTTGTGAACAGAACATATGGGGGCAGATGTGTATAGACACGTGTGTTTTTGAAATCTGTAAATGTTTTTTTTTAGTTTAAAATTTAATTAGCCTTGTCAAACACTGAGCTATAAAGTCATTGTTTTTAGAATTACTTCACAGCTTTAATTTACAGGAAGTTAAATTACAATTAAAGGTTGTGGCTTTCTGTAAGAATCAATATGTTTATTGCTATTCTTTAATGATTTCCAGTTTTAAACGTACTTATTTTTTACTAGCTAATGTTAAAATATTTGTAAGATATTTTATTTTATGAAAGCAAATTTATAGTGTTATAGACATTTATTCAAATCATTATTTATTTTTTTATTAGTATTGCATTCAAATTATATTAGCTGATATGCTGATGTTCTTTCCATTTTCTAGAGAAAAACAAAGAAATCTTATCATTATCATGCAGCACCTCACAATGTGAAAAAATATTATGACAGGTGAAAATTTTTTTTAATTATGTTTATAGAAGTTTGCAATTTGAATGTCCTCTAATTAACTTTTTTTTTCTTTTAGCAATTATTTGGATCATTGTAGATTTAAAAATCTACATTGATTCAAATGAATAATTATTGTTATAAAAATATGAACATCCCATTGCAACAGCAAAATTAATTTGTTGTTGAATTCCACATAGTATAAGAAAACATCAAAAAGGGTCAAGAAACCCTAAAATTATTTTATGATGGTGGCCATTGCATTATTTTTAAAATCATAACTTGATGACCCCCTCCTCTCATACATCTAAACTTAACTGTAAACTAGCAGAGTTTTTATGTGGAAGTCTTAGAAATAAGCAAAAGTTCTTGGAGACATCTTTTTATTAACAATACTGGAACATCACTATCTCCACAACACAAAAACATTTAAATTAAGATTGATGCTAAAAGAATTAAACATGATTGACACTAACTATTAATTGCACAAACAGCATCGCTATAATGCATGGTAAACATACCGGCACAGGCTAAAATGACTGCATAAGAGAAAAATCAGCTCTGAGAAAACACACCCTTCGATCTTCGGCCAACATCTTAAAAAGCAAAGAAAGTCATGTATTAAATTTGCGTAATTTCAGCTAACTGTCAAAAAGCAGAGCTGTGAAATATCTCTGAAAAACAATTTTACGATTGGCCGAACATCGATCACATAATGACTCAAACCTATTAAGAGTACCTTTAAAATATAATTGAAATTCATGCAATGTCGTCAGATCGTGGTTTTACAAATTACTTTGATTTCTTGAGCTGAAAAATACAACTGTTGAAATGCTAGTGAAACTGGAAAAAAACTAAAATTACAAGATTTTGATAAAAGTTGCAAACTTATTAAAGCATCTGAAATTTATTTTTTTTTACATTTAACTTTTTAAGCGAAGTCATGAGACATACGAGGGTAGTTTGATAAGTCCGTGACTATGAAATGAAAAAACCAATATACATACCAAAGTGCATTTTATTTTTCGACATAATCTCCTTTCATAATGATACACTTTTTCCAACGATGGTCTAACTTTTTTAATCCTTCCAAAAAATAAGATTTCTCAAACTCCTCAAAATAAGCATTTGTGGCAGTAATGATCTCAGAATTTGAAGAAAATTTTTTTCCTCCAAGCCACTTTTTTAAATTTGGGAAAAAGAAAAAATCACTGGGGGCCAAGTCAGGTGAGTAGGGTGGATGGGGGAGCAATTCGTATCGTAATTCAACCAGTTTAGCCGTTGAGATTGCAGACGAATGTGCTGGAGCATTGTCGTGATGAAAAAGCACTTTTTTCTTGGACAAGTGGGGCCGCTTTTCTTTTAGTTTTGCATTAAACCGGTCTAATAAATCATCATAGTACTGTCCTGTGATCGTTTTTCCCTTTTCCAAATAGTCAATAAGGATTATGCGCTTTGAGTCCCAGAAAACTGTTGCCATAATCTTCCCGGCCGATCGAACGGTTTTTGTCTTTTTCGGAGCACGTTCATTTGGAGAAGTCCACTGTTTAGACTGTTCTTTTGTTTCTGGTGTGTAGTAATGTATCCATGTTTCATCAACTGTAACATATAGCCTAAGAGCCAGTGAAAAGCTACCTATATGTATTTGACCAGACCTGAGATTTTGTACATTGAGGCCCCTATACCTACTACACATGAGATGGGGGGTCACTAAGCCCAAAGTGGTGGACGTGGCTACTGCGCAGGTAACATAGGTATCAATTTTTGGCAAATTTTAAATCCATTTGACTACGTCTGCAGTTTTGAAATTTTAAAATATGTTATTAGTATTATCGGAAAATAACAATGGCAGACCATTATCGCGCGGTTAACATTGTGGCAGACAGTTTTGAAAGTGCTGAAAAAGATAAAATTTCGAAAGTAATTGACCAGGTCTGCCATTAATATATATTGTTTATTAGGGTCTTAAAAGCTTATATTGATCACGGCAGACGTCTTCATTGAGTACACACATCAGCAGACAACAAAATCTTAGCTACTACCCGGTCAGATGTATATGTATTAAGTTCCCAGTTTTGTATCTATATGATTTACTTTATCTTTGTATTTATAAAAATTAATATTTAATTTTGTAAACTATGTACCAAAATTTATAAGTTTGCTAATAAAAAAATAATATATAGCAAAATAATCTTAAATATTAAGATATATTGCAGAAAACAAATAATCATTCATACATTGATTTTACTTTAATTAAGACAAATTTATTTATTTAAGACAAATAAAAAAAAAATGAATCATGTGTATTACAAAATATTTTTCTTTTCACGAATTTTAATCGTCACTCATCGTCATCATCGAAGTCATATCTGCCGTTGTGTGAATCGTCTGCATCATCCATTGAATCGGATTCTATAAAAATCAAAATAAATTATAAAATAAAAGTAATTCGTAAACTGATCCGAACATATTCGATAAAAAATTTATCATAATAAACTTACCAGGAACATTGGTGATTAAGTCACTCACAGAAGTTGGGAGTTGATCTCCTTCGAACCATTTGAATACAAATTTGTCATCTTGCTCAATCCAACCATACTCTAATGGGTCCAATGTGGTAGGTTGCTTTTTGTGTGCATTTTTCCAAACATTTGAAATATAATGTGCTCTTAGAAGTTGCTGGTAAAGCTCAGTCTTACACGGTGGTATTGAGCTTGCATCAAAATTCAATATTTTTTTGCTAAAGTTTTCATTGACGTCGGAAGGTTTATAATTGCTGACGAAAAGTTGGTATCTTCCATCATCAACGTCAATTGAATTTTTTGCGTTATAGAGCTGGCAGGTAAACTTCTGAATACTGTTAAATACCTCTTTTAACTGATCCTCTCTCAAATTTTCTTCTCCAAGAGTAGCAAATGCTTGTTGAAATTCAATATTTTTTTTCAGCAAGCTAAAAGGTCTTTTCTTCCCTTTATTAAAGAAAGCTGGATTGAAATCACATCCTGTATACGCATGGAAACCGATTAAGCTTTTGGCTAACAACTCACTAAGCTCATTATAAATTTTTGTGACGTCAATATACCTTTCGTTATTTCCTGTTCCATTGATCATCCAAATATTAGAATGAGAATTTTGTAATTGTGTCATATTACCAATCATTATAATCAAAATATCGGTATCAGAGGCTCTGATAACAATATTCGACTGTTCAACGATACTGCAAGCATGATAGATTATCTTCGTATCAGCTTCTTCATGTGAAATACAACATAAATTTTCAACAACACTTGACTGAATCTTGTCATCAACAACTTGATATGATTGACAATTCCGAAAATTTAAAAAAATCTGTCGATTGCCCAAAAATGATCTCATTTCCGCACTAGACCAATGTTTTGTAAAAAAATCTACCAGAGCTTCCTTAAATTTAGTATTCTTCAATTCTTTTGCAAAATCCGACGGTCGCACCTGTTCAGGGCCCGAAATTGTGTAATCAATCAACGATCCTTCATGTCGTAGACATCTTTCACTATCTTTAATTGATGGAACAAAATATTGGTTAAAGATTACGTCAATTCTTCGGGCGGAATATTTTGATAGCATTTGCAGAAATTTCTTAGAAATACTCCCGAATGTTTTCGGAACTTCTTTCATAGAACGGAGAATGAAAAATCCATCAATTAAGAGTACATCTGTATTACTTGGAGCTTCTTGATCAATATTTGTTTCAAGGCATTTTACAAGTACAGATTTGTCAGTTTTACAGAAACCCCCATCTAGATGACACAGAGCAAGAGGTACAGGAGATATTGGATACGTTAAAATTTTGAGAACATCAATTTGATGGTCCATCGAAATTCCCAACAGACGACCGAATAAATCTCGCTGTAACTTTATCTCTTGCTGCTTACCTCCAATTTTTACAGATTTTTTCTTGACAAGTAGACTTGAAAAGTTTTGTATGGGTATCTTTTTTATGGCTTTTTCAAATCTTTTCGGATCAGATGCACATTCCGATATAAAAGTTGTTCGTAGCTCTTCACCAATTGATTGAATATTTAACAGAAACTCTTCCACTTTAGATGATGCAGCTTTCCCGGAACCTATGTTAAACAACTGATCAGGTGGTAAATCTAAGCTGAAGGGATTCACATATTGATCAAACGAGTTGATAAACTTTTCAAGTTGTTCACAACTTTTCTTAATATTATGTGGCTGCAACTCTGCTGTAATATCTTGCTTTTTGGTAATTCCTAACTCATCCAGCACGTGTGTAATTATACTTGAGCGGATGTCGTGACTTCTTGCCCACCGTTGGCGAGCTGAAATCGAATGAGACAGATGTGTAATACCAGAAAGTGTTCTCGCAGCATCTGCATTAATGGTCTGCTCTAATGTAAGATCAATAGGCTGCCTTGAGAACGGCTTACTGGTACGCTTGATTCCAAAAAAGCCTTTTTCGAAGTCCAGCTCTAATCCAGGATGAGTAGTGGGAACTTTCATTAAATTGTAATGGTATTGGACAGTCCATTTTGCATAATTTTGATGGTTAAAGACAAAAAATAAATTTGTTATTTTCGGTAAAATGTCAAGATACAATTGGAAGTCACCAATACGAATGCTCCTGCTCAGTTGTAAATAATAATAAACGAGCTTGACGTAGATCATATAAAATTGGGCTGTCTTACCATGTTCACCATTTAATGTTTGTTGCTCGTAAATAGCGTAATCATTACACAGTTCTTTCAAGCTTTCATCGTGAATAAAAAATGAAAGTGTCTGACAACTCTGTAATCGTCCAATCTCGTCTACGATATCTTCAGAAATTCGAATATTTTTATGTGTTAGAAAAGATCTAAAATGCATTATTTGTAGCCCTAAAGCCATTATTGGGTGTAATCTTTTACAGCGATTGAAATGTTTGCAATCCATGAAACTTGAAACGGATCCACTAGCAAGCATTTCACTTTCAACCATGATGGTTGATAAACCACAATCATTAATAAATTTTCCGATCGCTTTAAAGTACGACATCATTATGTGAAAAGCACCCAAATGTATAAATAGTTTCTGGAAGGTCTTACCTTCTGTAGCTTGGATTTGCAGTGCAATCTTAGCAATAGCTAAATCGTAAGTCACTTGCATGTACTCTTGATTTAGCTCTTCCAAAGCTAACATACATTGCTGCATAGTTGCCAAAACTACTGCATTGCTTGTTGGTGAGTGATTAATCGGAGTCAAATAAGAAATTATTTGTTGTGGACTGTTATCTGTCATAATTCGGCTGTTAAAACCAGTCCACATAGGGGTATTTATTAATCCCAAAGCATGACTAAGCATCCAAATATTGTCAATCCGATTATAAAGACTTTTATTCACGATTATATTAACCTCTTCTTCACATTCAGTTTGAATATTACTAGTTTTTTTTAGTTTTTTAGCATACTGTGGTAACTCAAACTCTATTTTTTCAAAAGATCGTCTTTTACGTTCATCATGTTTACTACCTTCAGTTTCTTCTTCTTTTTCTTCTTCTTCGACATCGTCGTCTTCGAGATTGTGGTGAATATTTTGATACATTATTCCAACTGTATCATGGAGAGTGTCTTTTCCAGTCTTGGTATCAACAAATCGGTCATAATTGTCAAATGCCATGCCTGCCACAAGATTTTCATCTTTATTAATTACCTCTGGACATATTTCGGTACGTGAAACTGATGAAAACGTTGCTTCTGTTTCTAGTTCCTCGACTGCCGTGTAACTTATACAATGACCGTAACGATTTATTATATCGATAACCTTACGACTGCTTGTAATACTTTTTAATGTCATGCCTAAGCAGATGTGTTTAGAGGTCTTAATGTTGCCATTGTGGGTCATATATATAAGGTCCTGTGACAGAGATTTTACGTGACGTTGAAAACTGTCGCAATTCCGCCGTTTACGATTGTAACCTCCAATAACTGATGTAAAAAAATCGGAAACCATGGATGGTGTTGAACATTCCCCTTTTATTAGCCGTTGACTAGTTAAATTATCAGGTAATTTTTTCCTTTTTATGCCCAAAATTTCCTTTCGTAAAATGGCAGCGGCTTCTCGCAAAGTATCTTGGTCTTTCAAGTGCGCAAATAAAGAGTCATCAATACTTGAAATGCCTTTAGGAGCAACAACTTTTTTTTTGTTTGAAATAAAAATTTGAATTTTACCTTTAAAATTCTCGTGGATTTTTTCTTCTAAATAATGTGGCGTAAATATAGTTGTTGCGTCAGAGCCTTCACTTAATTCCTTAAACATTTCAAGATACTCTTTGTGTAAATAACTCAGAAAATAACAACGACCTCGATTTATGACATCCTTTTCAATTAAATAACATATTTCTTTATAAACAGTTTCATGTATTTCTCGAGAGGTGTGCCATGAAGTACGGGCAGAACTTTTAACTAGTGATCTTTTCTGATTTCTGAAATTTTGCCGACAAACATCATGATAGTATACTTCATGAGAAGTAACACTTTGCAGTTTGGTCAAAGTTTCACTGTAAATTTTAGTATCTGGCTTAAAGCTTAAAAAAATACTCTTTTCAAATTCATCCTTCTTTGAATTGCGTAATGGCTCATTCCTAGACCGATATTGTTTTCTTTTCTTGTTACAAAAAAAACAGACATTTACATTTGGTGAACTTACAATATCAGAAGTCTGAACAATCAATGGTTCTTCTAAATTTTTAAATTGTTGTTCAATTGCAGACGAAGACGTACTGGGCTGTGATAGAACTTTCTTTTCAACATCCATCGAGAAAAAATGTCTTTTCAATGCTGTAAATGTCTTGTAACAACTACTGTGATATGCTGAATCAAAACTTTCGTCCGGTAAAACAATGTCTTTATATTTCAATTTATGAAATTTTCGTAACCTTAAAATCTTTTGACATCTTGATAAAGTTTCTTCCGAAAATATAAGTAATTTTTCAGTTTTTACCGTGTCACAAAAAACACACTTCAATTCTTTTTTTTCACTTGACATAATCTCAGATATAATAAATGAATATAGACAAATCAGCAAAAAAAGAAAGCAACATTACTGTCTGTTTTCGAACTTTGCACCTTTCACTCTAGGACGATTCTACTATAAAAAGGGGTGTAAGGCTAAAATTGCTAATACACTGCAAAAAATTTTACCCTTTTGCTGCATCATCATTCCACCGCTTTTATAGAAAACGATTACTTTAGCCTATCATGAAGAAATTCTCATGGGTCAAAAGAGAGATATTCTATAAAAGCGGTGGAGTGACGACGCAGCAAATGGGTCAAGATTTTACTAAATTTACGAAACGCGAGGCATCTGTATGAAGGTCCACAAACATAATGAAAATTTCTGGCAAAAAACGTTAGGGTGATGACATAATAGAGCCCTTTCAGGCATAAAAACCTCAGTTATTTGAATGCTCGTAACTATAATAGAGAATACTATATGCTAGAATGAGTACAATACTAATCTATACATTTTAAAAATACGACCCTTTTGCTGCATCGCCACTCCACGGCTTTTGTAGGATATGTCCCTTTTGACAATGAGAACGCTCCATAATAGGTTGAAGTAATACTTTTCTATAAAAGTAATGGAGTGACGATGCAGCAAAAGGGTAATATTTTTTACAGTGTAGGGGAAAAATGAAAGATAGCTATAGATAGTCTATGCGTACATCTGACTGTGTTGTAGCTAAGATTTGGTTGTTTGCTGAAGTGTGTACTTAATGAAGACGTCTGCCGTGATCAATATAAGCTTTTAAGACCCTAATAAACAAAATACATTAATGGCAGACCTGGTCAATTACTTTCAAAATCTTATCTTTTCCAGCACTTTCAAAGCTATCTGCCACAATGTTAACCGCGCGATAATGGTCTGCCATTGTTTTTTTCTGATAATACTAATAACATATTTTAAAATTTCAAAACTGCAGACGTAGTCAAATGCATTTAAAATTTGCCAAAAATTCATACCTATGTTACCTGCGCAGTAGCCACGTCCACCACTTTGGGCTTAGTGACCCCCCATCTCATGTATGGTAGGTATAGGGGGATCAATGTACAAAATCTCAGGTCTGGTCAAATACATATAGGTAGCTTTTCACTGGCTCTTAGGCTAATAACGCCGCAAAAATTCGCTTGAATTGCACTTGAACTTGTCTAAACACAGTTTTGAAATGGTTACACGAGTCCGCTTTTGATCCACTGTCAGTAATCAATCGCGGCACCCATCTAGCTGATAACTTTTTCATACCCAAATGTTCATGCAAAATATTGAATACACGTTCATTTGAAATGTTTACCTTCTTAGCTATCTCACTAATTTTCACGCGGCGATCTTCTAAGACGATATCATGGATTTTATTGATCATTTCTTCGGTCGTGATCTCAACTGGACGGCCAGAACGCTCTGCATCTGTTGTGTTCGTACGGCCACAGCGAAATTCTGTAAACCACTTGTGAACCATACCATGTGAGGGAGCGGAGTCTCCATAATATTTTCTCAACTTTTCTTCAGTTTCGGTTAATGATTTACCGCGCAAAAAGTAATGTTTTATCAACACACGAAATTCCTTTTTCTCCATAATCAGAACTAATTCGACAATCGTTTGCTTTTGAATGCAATAGAACACAATGTATTTAAAATATCGTCTGCAACTTTCACGAGTGTTGCCACAGGTAATGAAAAATTGATAACATAATAATAATTATGCGATCAGACTGCCACCTTTTTTAAAGTCACGGACTTATCAAATTACCCTCGTACATACCTTTTTTGATCTTCCAACACATAATTTTTTTAATAATGTGATTAAAATACAGTGACAGACAAAAAAAACCTGCATCACCTGGGAAAAAACGGAAAAGTTATAACATTTTGTATTTTTGTGTTTCATATATAGGTAATGTTATTACACTAAAATAAACTTGTATTATTGATTTGTCTTAAAAATTAATTTATCTAAATCCATAATCATGCATAATAACTTCAAAAAGGGAAAAATGCACTATTTTGTCAAACCATGGAACAAAGTTTTTAGTCACAAATGAGTAGATAATAACAAATTTCCCATAACTGAGTCATGTTACATGAGTGTCAATGTGGTCATACATAAAAAGATCACTTTAATACTTTTTAGATTTTCCACAAGCGGCAATTACATCCTTCCAGTTCTCAGCTGAAGAAATCAACTTCTGGATATAATGGTGTCCAATTTCATGGTACAAAACCCCAATAATGTTTTCCTTTAATTTAATCTTGGTAGTATGTTTCTTTTCAGCCATTTTAGTACTCATTACAAGCCAAAAAGTTTGAGCTTGATTAAGATCAGGACTATTCTCAGATCAGTCTATAACTTTAATACCAGATTTTTTCAGATAGGACTACAACTAAAGTAGAAAAATAGGTTGAAAATTGTTTTATTTATTTGTTATGTTTCAGAGATAAATAATTGCAAATACAAAGGCAATTTTTTTAAAAATAAATTATATTCGACTTACCAGTTTTACTGTATGATAGAGTATTGTCTTGGAAAAGAAAGAAAAAAAATGCACTTTCCTGCACTTTAAAATTATTTTAAATTGTAACTGATTTTAAACACTCCTTTAAACTAGCAGTAAAAACTGATGTTAAATAATAATTTGAGATGGAATGACTAAAATTATTACTTAACATCAGGTTTTGCTGGTATCTTAAAGTAGTGTTTAAAGTCAATTATTTCAAATAATTTTAAAGCGCATTAAAGTGCATTATTTAACTAGACTTAATACTCTGTTGTGTTATATAGCAAAATTGGTAAGTAGAATATAATTTCAGAGTTTCCCCCAGGTTTAAAAAAGGGGCAGGGCGCTACTGTTCTGAAAAAGGCACTTTTTACATTCTTCAGGGCACTTTTATAGAGTTGAAGAGTAGAGTACTAGAATCTAGCGGTTCAAAAAATCATGAAAAAGCAAACATTTCGTAAAAAAATGGAGAAAAAAAATTCACCAAAAAAATTTAACTAAAAAAAAAAAAAAAACTATAATATTTGTTAAAAGATTGCGAAAAAACGGTCGATTTTGTTAAAAGATCGCAAAAACAGCAGATTTTGTTAAAAGATCACAAAAAAGCTGCAGATTTTGCTAAAAAATTATGAAAAAACGACAAATTTCGTGAAAAATCGCGAAAAAAAAATGGCAAATTTGATTTTTTTCACAATTTTTTGACGAAATTACATGTCTAGTGGGATGAGTAAGATATTTTTTTGTCTTCCGTTGCCGATTTTTTTACGTAATTTACGCGTTAGCATGTCCGCATCATCACTGAAAGGCTGCGTTTTTTCAATGTGGGGCAAGAAGGGCGCTATTTTTTTGAATGAGCAACAAGAGGGGCGCTAGTTTTTGGATGAGGGGCAAGAGGGGTGCTATTTTTTAAATTAAAGAGCAGGGAGGGCGGAGCACCCCCCTGAAACCCTCTGGGGGAAACTCTGATAATTTATTCATAAATTATTTACTGTATACTTTCCAAGGTTTTTTTTTCCTCCTCAATAAAACAGGGTTCCCAGCATCATGGAATTTCAAAGTAGTCATGGAAATTTCAAAATGTATCTGAAAAGTCAGGGAATTTACGAAGGTTTTCTAAAAAGTCATGGAAAAATGAAAAATGACATGAAAGTCATCAAGTAGTCTCTGGAATAAATCTCTCAAAAGAAAAAAAAAAAAAAAAATAGAAGTTTGAAGAAACAATTGAAGGAAAAAAACATTAGTTTTGACCAAGGATTGAGAAAATAAGTAGCAAATTTTAACGTATTCAGATTTGGTTAAAGACATTTTTGAAATTTGGTCAGGGAAAGTCATGGAATTTTTTGAGATTTGGTCATGGAAAATCAGGGAATTTGCCCGTCATGTTTTGCTGGGAACCCTGATAAAATAAATTAATAAAATAGTTTTTCACCCATTTCCCCAGTTTAAGGGTGTATTCGAAAAAACGCTTTTCAACCTTCAACAGCTCGAAATTTTCCGATAACATTTCAGACACATTTTTAAACGTAGAAACATGAAATTTGCTGAGAGGATTCTTGAAGGGACGTATGAGGTGCCGTGTGATGTCTTTTTACGCTCAATTCATTAGAATTTGAGTCATAAACAATTATCTTCTCAGTATGACCCTTTTTTTTCGTTCTCAGGTCTCCTGCTTGGGAAAAATTGGTTCGAAAGCCGTTTTTGATTGCTTTTTTTTTGCAATATTTTCTGCATTTATCAAAGAATCAACAATTACGACACCTTGTGTACTTTCCAAATAAGAGATTTTGAAAGTTTGGTGTATTTGAGAGCAATAATGAGTTCAAAAATAAATTGGAAAATAGGCAATTTGAATCGACAATACACCCTTAAGTGCAAGCTTATCTGAAAAAAAAAATCTGGTATTAAAGCTATGGAATGACCTAAAAAATAATTCTGATCTTAATCCAATTCAAAATTTTTGGCTTGTAACAAGTGCCAAAATTAAAACAGACTAAAAAGATTGGAATAAAGAAAAGCATTATTAGGATTTTGTTCCCTGAAATCAAATATCCTTACATCTAGAAGTTGATTTTTTTCCATAACAGACACCTGATGAGCTGTCGCACCTCTTGTGCAAAATCTAAAAAGTATTAAAGCTATCCTTTTATGCATGAACATACCAACATTCATCTGACATTAACTCAGTTATGTGAAATTTATTATTATCTACTGCATTTGTGGTTAAATACTTTATTCTATGTTTTGATAAAACAATGCATTTTTTCCCTTTAAGAAGTTATTTAGCATCATTATGCATTTCAAGAAACTAATTTTTATGGAAAATTACTGCTTCAAGTATATTTCAATTAGGGATGCACCGGATACTGATTTTGCCGGATATCGGATACTGGATATCCACAGTGCTAAATATGTTTTTAGTTATGATGAAGTTTGTATTTCTTTATACAATGCCATCTCAAATAATGAATTGCAAACATGTTTCACACACCATTATAACATTTTAAACATATTACAATATATTTTACAAAAATTATATATCTTTGACTATCAGGGCTTGAAATTCAGGTTTACCCAGGAGGAGAGAGTTTCCCTCATAATATTTGTAAATGCATGGGAATTAAACTATATGAGAGGGAAAAAATATATTTTTTAAACTCTGTTATTTTTTACATGCCACTTAAATATTTAAAATTTATACTGACATGACAAAATTCTGTTGAAATAATTTAAATCAACAACTCAAGATAATTATCCAAAATGTTTATTTTAACAAAGGAAAAGAATCAAGTCTTGTATATATCATATCTATTTTCAATTTTCACTCAGTGTTATGGACAATTAAAAGCTGAATTGCTAAATGAATTTTTTAATTTAGATTTTGTGTGGTTTAGAACCTTTTATATGTTACACTTTTGACAAACAGAACAGAGCAACTTTTCTAAAACATTAAATTATCAGAATACTTGGTTATGCTTTTTTCATCTTATTTTTTTTTCTTAATTTTCTAAAATCTGATGTGCATTCATTTTTAATTTGCTTGCAAGAATAATGCATGTAGGTGATTGTATTGTCAATATCCTTTGGTGATTGTATATCACTTAGTAGTGGTGTACCGAGTAGTACTTTGGCCGAGTACCGAGTAGTTGTGTAATAAGAAAATAAAACACTGATGTGAGCATAATATGATCTTAGGTGTACATATATATAAATATACCTGTGTGCATGTATATAATATACATATATAGTATAAATAAATTAACTCATTAAATTTGAAATTTATTTGGGCACCTTTTAAAGACAATTTTTGACAGTTCAAAACTAATAAAAAAGAAGAATTGATACATAACAAGTACAATTATTAACCAATATAAAATTAAAACATTCTTTAACCCTCCAATTTATTCCGACCATTGAAATCTGTCTATCAAAAATAAAAATGTTTATTAGTTACTGTAACAATTCATTGAATTGCAAAACATTTCCTATTTATTTTGTAACTGTCTGTACCTTATTTTCTTTTGATTAAAAAAAAAAATGCATTGGCTTTGCAATTTCTTTTCATTTTTCATGTGTACAGATTAAATTATGTTATTTTAAATTTATTATTTTTTAAATATCTCAGTAAAAAACTAACCTTTTTCAATGAAAATTATAAATGTGTGAATTAAGAATGCCTTAAAAAGCAAGCTCTGGAATTGATAAGTGTTGATAATCTAGAACTTGAAAATCCACCAAAGAAACAAAAAATACATCATGAGAATGCTAATGCAGACAAACCAAAAGAGTAAATGCCAGCAAAAAGTTCATCTATTTTCTGGCAATGTTTTGAAGAAATTGCGAATGAGCAAAAAGATTGTGGCACTAGTACTAGTTTAAAATCTTCGCATGAAGAATTGGTACAAAAAGAGATACAGGCTTTCTTAACAGAAGACTTATGTAAAACTGACACTCCATTTGCATGGTGGGGAAAGAAAGAAAAAAAAAACTTTTTTGATTATGTGCAACCTTGCAAAAAACTCTTATGTGCACCTTCAACAACTATTTATTCTGAACATATATTTTCAGAGGCAGGCCAAATTTATAGTAGTAAAAGAAATGCCCTGTCTACTTATAATATAGAACGTTTTGTGTTTTTGCATCATAATTTGAAATATAATAAATTTATTTATTAACTTTTTATTGCATTTATTGTATTCTCAGTTTCTTTATCCAAAATAAGTCTTTTCTGTTGTCCTATATATCAAAAAAGTGTTTTTATTTGTATAAATGTGAAATTTTATGAGGGTTTTTGTTCTTAATTTTTTCTATATTTTACAGACATTGTTAAATACAGAGTAAATAGTTTTATGAATTACTACATAGATTATACATTGATATTTGAATAACTTTTTATGGATCAGTTATAAATTCATATGCTTAAAAAATGAAATTCTTACAACTACTCGGTATTGGCCGAGTACTTGACCAAAATTCGGCCGAATACCGAGTATTTACCGAGTACTCGGTATGGCTCTATCACTTAGTGGAGTTATCGTCAATATCTGGCATTTTAGCTATTGAATTATGTTCTACTATGCATTGGAATTTTAAACCTATATGAAATTCTGAAAAGAACACAGTCAGTAGATTTCTTCCATTACATGAGAATGGTTTATTTAAAAAAGTCATGACCAAATTTCTGTGAACTATGCACATCAACTATTTAATGTTTCTAAATGTGTTTCCTTTAAATTCATCATTTTTTTTTTTTAAATTTATTTATTCTTTTTTTTTTTAATCATTTGGAAAATGGTTGTTATTATCGGTCGAGAGTGGACTTTGTGGTGTCGGTCGGCATTTTATTTTGTTTATACTTTGTCCAGGAATATTAAAGTTTAATCCATGGCATACGTAATATATGGCTCTTATTACATAAATCATGTTTGATCATCATAAAAATGATGTTTTTACTGGTTTTCAATAACTCAATGGGAAACATTTAAACATCTTTGTCAGCCTTTTGTCTTCCTTAACACTCTAAAATACATAATTCTAATTATATATATCGTAATATTGTAAAATGGCATGGCTTACTATCTTATATTTTGTTCCAACTTCCATTTTTGCCGGCAATTTTTCAATCTTCCGATCTTTTGTTTACATGTTCAAATCAATCGCTTATCTTTTCCGATCGTCGCTGATGGGTACGTTCATCCAGGTTTTATCGTTTCGTTCGGTCGCAATTCGCAAGCATCGCGGACCGCAACTCGCAAGTGGCTGTCTTGCATTTCTTCCATCGCAAGTCAGGAACGTGTTTGCTCAACTCGGAGGGGCGTATCCAGTTTCGGATTGCCGCTGCTATTTAAACCAGCGGAGGTAGATTGTGCGGGGGATTTTGAAGCGATGTTATGTTTCAAGATAGTTGACGTTAACGTCAATATGATATAGTTTCAGAAATGTTTTTTTTAATTCATCCAGCTTTTAAAGTTTTAATGTTAACGTCTAGTTGCTTAGTCATGTCAAACCTATTGCTGGACATTTGATTGTGAAAAATGGTGTATCAACTTCGCCCGTGTTTCATTTATCAGCAGTCGTAACCCATTTGTGTTTTAATCAAGTCTTCATATTTATGTGTGGATATTATTAGCTTCAGTTAAAAACTCTACGTTTTTTTTTAAAACTTTTCCATCGAAATAGTTGGTGTGCCATATCATGGAAATTCTTTCAGTACGTCGATAGAAGCCGTCCATAAGTGAGTCCGTTTTGTTTTCATTGCTATCCTAGTATTGTTATATGCCATGCCATGCCATTCAATAAGTAATATTATTTCATTACATAGAATGTTTTTAATTTAAATACAGATTTGAACTTATTCTCTGTTTACTTTTTACCAGTTATATTTTCATCTAAGTTTATACATATTTTTATTTAAACTTGAATATTATTTCATGACATAGAATAATTTTAACTGAACTTGTTTCTGTTCACGTTATGCCTGTTATAATTTTCACCTGGACTTATACATGTTTTATTTAAACTTGCACTTATTTTTCGTTAATAAACGTTAGCCTTATTTTACTGAAAAACAGTTTCTTTAATGTCTTACACTACACTGTCACAATGTCACCAATACTTACTCTCTTAGGTCACCGTAGTTACACTGTTATAAGCTGCTAAATTTTATTTTGTTTTAGACGGTTCTTGTTACAGAACCGATCACGGGTTATGGGCCCGGAAGCGAATACGCTTTTAAACCCTTTACGGCGGCCATAACCTAATTGGTGACATTTCAAAAATTTTTGACAGTTGTTTGTAGTATGCGGCCATTGGACCTCCGAGTCACTTTAGAGGGGGGGGCCGCAATATAAAATTTTTTGTTTGAAGGCTATATGTTTTTTTTCTTTCCTATTGATATGAAATACAAAAAGGTTTTTTTTTTTTTGGATCACTTATAATAGAAATTTTTGTTGATGTACTATCTGATTACTAGGTACGTTATTTAAAAAACTAGTACTAGGTACGCTATTCTCCTTTTTTTTTCATGTAATATCTTCTGTTTAATGCATGGCCATGGCTAACATACAGGTGTGCATAACAAAACTGAATTCTCACAATTATGGAACTTGGGCAGCTGACGTTAAGTATCTACTATTAGATAAGAATGCGTGGAGCATAGTAAATGGCACTGAAAAGGCTCCTGATGAAAATGACTCTGTAGCGACAAAAGAATATAAATCCAGAGTCAGGTCTGCACTATCAATTGTATATTTAAATGTGGAAAATGAATTCCGGAGAATCATCGAAAATATCGACGACCCTCATGAAGCCTGGACTAAACTTAAATTGCATTTTCAGCCTGATAACCGGGCACGCCATATGCAATTATTTGGCGAAATTCTTTCCTGTAAGATACAACCTGAAGAGCCAGTTGATATGTTTGCAGCTCGCCTCCAAAGGCTTGCTGACCAACTTGCTGCAATAAATGAGCCAATCAAAGAAACTTACCTCACATTTCAATTGCTTAGATGGCTCCCGAAGAAGTTCGACAACATGGTGCAAGGGATTCTGCGATGGCCAGACGAACAGTTTACGTTCAAAAGTGTTCTTACAGAATTAGTCGCAGAGGAGTCCCGTATCAAACTACGAGAGGACGACAGAGTGGATGCCGTGCAGTCTCATTTCTCCAGAGCCCGTTCCTCAAAGAAGTGTTCCTTTAAGCCTAAGTTCAGAGGTCGGTGTCACAAATGTGGACGCAGAGGGCATTTACAGAGCCAGTGTAGAGTGCCTGATGTCACCCGCCAGGAATCCTGTCTTAGCTCTAGTTCCAGAAGTTCCATGATGCCTAGAGACTCCTCCAATTCCGGTTCCGTGGTGTACAGAGACTCTTCCAGTTCCAGAAATTCTTCTTTGTCCAGAGGTTCCTCCTTTTCCAGAAATTCATCGAAAGACTCTTCCGTATCCAGTCCTGTCCGTGCTCAGTCTGATGGTCATAGATCCAGAAAAGATGTGCCTCGCAACCGACGTCAACGTAAGACAACAGGCCAGGTAAATTACCTCATACAATCTAATCTGAGTAACCTAAAATGTGGTGGAGACGCCTGGGTCTTTGACACAGGTGCCTCCCACCATTTCTGTAAAGATAAAAGTTTATATGTTAAGTTCAAACCTTTAAAAAATGAGGAATTGGCTGTTGCAGTTGACGGTGCTACTTTCCCTATCGAGGGCACCGGTTTAGTGGATTTAAAAATAAATGGGGAAATGGTTCGCTTCGGCGACGTCATGTATTGTCCTAGTCTAAGACATAATTTAATCTCAGGTCCCAGACTTGATAAAATGGGTGCCAAGTTCAAAGGAGGTGAAGGAAGGGTCAAGGCATATCGGGATTCTGGCACACTTTTTCGTGCTTTTCTTAAAGATGGCATTTACTGCCTCCATCCAGATCCTAACCATAATAATAGAAATAAAGACCCGAAAATTAACCGTAATCAAAATCCTAAAAAGGTACGTTTCCAAGCCTCAACCGTTCAAAAGGATGATTTTAAACTCTGGCATAGACGCCTTGGGCACATCAGTTCCACATTAATTGAACATACTCTAAAATGTAATGGCGTTAGGGGCTTACCACCCATTAAATGTAAAGACTTTGAATGTGAAACATGTAAAATTAATAAGCACAGACGAACATCATTCCGCCCAATAAACCAAATAAGATCTAAACGACCTCTAGAACTGCTACACACTGATCTGTGGGGTCCGACACAAATAACAGGGCGAAACGGGGAGAAGTATTTCCTAACTATAACAGACGACTTCTCTCGCAAAGTGTCAGTATACCCCTTATGCAGTAAAACACAGGTATTTAAGGTATTTTCTAACCACGTAAAAAGAGCAGAAAGGTTTTTGGGCACCAAAGTAAAAGAAGTTCGTAGCGACAATGGGCGGGAATTCGATAATGAAGCATTCACCAAATTCTTTGAGGACAATGGCATAAAACACGAATTTACCAATGTGTATTCTCCGGAGCAAAATGGAGTTTCAGAACGTTTAAATCAAACAATAATGGACGGGGCTCGCTCAATACTCAATGAAAGTAAACTCAGTCTCAAATTCTGGCCAGAAGCTGTCTTATACATCGCATACACTCTTAACCGAATATGTCACAAAACTCAGAAAAAAACTCCTTTCGAATATTATTGTGGTAATAAACCGTCCATAAGACATTTACGACCCTTTGGTACGGTGGCATATGTGGGGGTACCTAAACAACTAAGAAATTCCAAATTCGATCCAAAGGCTAAAAAGGGTGTTTTAGTGGGTTACGCAATGTCTACAAAAGGCTACAGGGTATGGATTCCCGAAACCAATAAAATAATAGAGACAATAAATGTTAGGTTTGGTGACGAATCTGTATCCAGAAGTATCCACAAACACAGTGAACAAGGTCCAAGCTATTCAATAGGCACAAACCCATTTACAACTTCGGAGCAGCGCAACGGAAGCGATCTGGGACCCTCTTATATCCTAAATTCCGAACCACCTGAAATAGACCCTTTGACTGATCTTCAACCTGACAGATTTACTTCAGAAACACCACCCACTCAAAGTATTAGACCAAGTACCTCTAAATCTTCCGACTCTGCCTCCTCACACCCACCTGAGGGTGACAGTGACGAGGATGGCGAGGATTTTTCTAGAACTCTCAGGGAAGCTATCTGGTTCCGTAAGCCTGTAACCAGGCCTGACAAATCGAGAACCGACGTCTACTATTACGAGTTGGGTGAGACACAACGTCTAAGATCACTGAAGGAAGTAAGAGACTACTGTCATTCTAATGGTATAAAATTTGATCCGTCACTGTTCAGTTTTAAAGGAAGCAATAAGTCCCAAGGCATTGTAAAGTCCACTCCTAGTGCTAGCTCAAGTCCCAGTTACACACCTCCACACACCTCTTTCTCTGAAACTCATAAAACCAGTTCCTGACTAGAAGACTCCATACCTACCACATATAAACAGGCGTTAAAATCACCTCAGTGGGAACTCTGGAGACAGGCAATGAAGGAAGAGATGGATGTTATAAATAAAAGACAAGTATGGGTATTAACACCTCTACCACCCAACACCGAACCACTAGGCTGCAGATGGGTATTCACCATCAAACGAGACGACAAGGGACGGGTTGCAAGATATAAAGCGAGACTTGTAGCACAAGGCTACAAACAAGTCAGGGGTGAAACGTACGATGAGACGTTTTCGCCCGTAGTCAATTTCAGTCTAATTCGCTTTTTCTTTGCAGCCCTTGTCTCATGTCTCGGATGGATCCACACTCAGTGTGATGTAAAAGGTGCCTATCTGTATGCCCCTCTTTCTGATAACATCTACATGAAACAACCATCAGGGTTCGAGGTAAAAGGTAAAGAACATTTAGTCTGCAAACTCCAGAGGGCCCTTTATGGCCTCCACCAGAGTGGACGAGTATGGTTTTATGAATTACATAAGATTTTAATTTCTCTTGGTTTTAAAAAGTTAGAGTGGTGTAATTGCGTCTATTCGTTTTCCAATTATGTTGTTTTATTACTATATGTGGATGACTTTGTAATATTAAGTAACCATCAGAAACATATTAATGAAGTTTTAACCCTTTTAACAAAACATTTTGACATAAAAATCCTGGGGAGAACACGCAAACTACTTGGTGTTGAGTTTGAGGAGGATGAGAATGGCACTGTTTCAATTCATCAAAGGCAATATATTGATGATATTTGTACAAGATTTAAAGAATTCAACTTTCCCATTACATCACTCCCTATAACTAAAGGTACTGTTTACTCCAAGTCACAATGTCCTCAAACCGAAGTAGAAACCCAGGAAATGTTACAATATCCATACAGAAGTGTTTTGGGCTGCCTTTCATTTTTAACAAGCAGGACACGTCCTGATATTTCGTACGCTGTAAATATCTTCAGCCAATTCCAGAGCAATCCTGGGATTGTTCACTGGAATGGTCTCCTGAAGCTTTTAGGGTATGTCCAAAGCACAAAACACTATAAACTGAGGTTACCTTGCAACCACATAAACCTAATAACTTACACCGACGCGGATTTCGCCGCTAATAGGGATGACAGGACATCAATGGGGGGACAACTACTAATGTTAGACAAAGCTCCTATCATGTGGAGAGCCTTTAAACAAAAATCTGTCTGTTTGTCTACTATGGAATCAGAATTTGTGGCTTTAACAGAAGCAACTAAAGAGCTTCTATGGTTTAGTAGGATCATAACTGAATGTTATGACAAACATATTTTTACAGGTCCACAAGTTAAACCAACACTTTTAGTAGACAACATGGCCTCCATTGATTTTCTTAAATCTCCCATTGAAAATTATAGAACGAAACACATTGACGTAAAATTATTTTTTGTTAGAGACCTTTTAAACCAAGAGATTTTTAATGTTAAACACGTAGCCAGTAAATCTAATCTCTCAGACATTTTCACTAAACCTTTAACAAAGTTTGATCTTAAAAAATTTATTGATGTAATTTTTAGTTATAAGTAATTTATATATATACATGATATTTAAATGCTATGAAAAAAGAAACTCCTCCTCCTTTGAACTTGTGTCAAGCATTAAGATGCTTGTTTAACTTTTTATGTTAAACCTTGAAGTTTAGTTTTTTTTAAACTGAAAGTTTTGTATATTTCAGTACTTTTCTTTGAAAAAAAATGTTTGAATATGTAATTATACTCTTGTTATTTCATATTTGTTTCGTATGCATACGTTTCATAATATCATTTCATAGGTGTTGAAAATCGAGTTGTATTTTTTTTTTTTGCATATGTAAATATGAAAAATTTTTCTTCTCGTTTTAAGAGCATATATAACAAGTTTTTTTTTCATATTTTAATTGGCCAAATCATTTGCAAATGTATATCGTTTCAAAAGCTTAAGCATATTCTTTATTGTGTTGTCTTTCACGTGAGCGCTCACAGTCATTTAACTATGTCACTAACATAATCATAATTCATAATCGTTATCATGATCATGATCATTGTTGTTCTCATTATTGAAATTTTCTCATTTGCAGAACATGTAGCTTTCATATATTATCAAAGTATTTTCATACTGTAATTCATGTATATTTATTCTTTATATTATCCTGAATTTGCGTTTATGTGATAATCATTCTCTTTCAGAATAAATATGCAAATGTATAATTGTTTAAAATTCATTCGAATATTGTTACAAGTCAAGACCAAAGGAAAAATCATCATATTAAATTGTTTATGTAAAGGTAACTCGTAGTCACTTGCACGTGACGAGGTAATTGTAATTATCTTTCGCGGTTTTTTTCAGGAAAATGTCATCTTTATAGACTGTTACTATTGAACTATATTCGACGTGAAAAAAAAACTTTTCGTTAAAGTTACAATTGTAACTGAACTTTCATGAAATGAAAGAATTGTTAATCTAGTTGTTATATAATTGTTAAAATTGTTGTTATTGTTGAATATTGTTATTAACATTATTGAAAATTGATGTTTTTGATTAACCCTGTTGAAGTTATTGAATTTGTTGCATTTATACTTGTTAATGTCAAGTTTCTGTTTTACTGGTAACTATCGAAGTGTGATAGTTGATATTCTAATGTTTTACATTATTCCATATATATATATATATAATTTACAATATCTGTTGATTATCCATTTTATTTTTAAGTACGAGTGTTAAGGGGGGGGGCGATTGTCAGCCTTTTGTCTTCCTTAACACTCTAAAATACATAATTCTAATTATATATATCGTAATATTGTAAAATGGCATGGCTTACTATCTTATATTTTGTTCCAACTTCCATTTTTGCCGGCAATTTTTCAATCTTCCGATCTTTTGTTTACATGTTCAAATCAATCGCTTATCTTTTCCGATCGTCGCTGATGGGTACGTTCATCCAGGTTTTATCGTTTCGTTCGGTCGCAATTCGCAAGCATCGCGGACCGCAACTCGCAAGTGGCTGTCTTGCATTTCTTCCATCGCAAGTCAGGAACGTGTTTGCTCAACTCGGAGGGGCGTATCCAGTTTCGGATTGCCGCTGCTATTTAAACCAGCGGAGGTAGATTGTGCGGGGGATTTTGAAGCGATGTTATGTTTCAAGATAGTTGACGTTAACGTCAATATGATATAGTTTCAGAAATGTTTTTTTTAATTCATCCAGCTTTTAAAGTTTTAATGTTAACGTCTAGTTGCTTAGTCATGTCAAACCTATTGCTGGACATTTGATTGTGAAAAATGGTGTATCAACTTCGCCCGTGTTTCATTTATCAGCAGTCGTAACCCATTTGTGTTTTAATCAAGTCTTCATATTTATGTGTGGATATTATTAGCTTCAGTTAAAAACTCTACGTTTTTTTAAAAAACTTTTCCATCGAAATAGTTGGTGTGCCATATCATGGAAATTCTTTCAGTACGTCGATAGAAGCCGTCCATAAGTGAGTCCGTTTTGTTTTCATTGCTATCCTAGTATTGTTATATGCCATGCCATGCCATTCAATAAGTAATATTATTTCATTACATAGAATGTTTTTAATTTAAATACAGATTTGAACTTATTCTCTGTTTACTTTTTACCAGTTATATTTTCATCTAAGTTTATACATATTTTTATTTAAACTTGAATATTATTTCATGACATAGAATAATTTTAACTGAACTTGTTTCTGTTCACGTTATGCCTGTTATAATTTTCACCTGGACTTATACATGTTTTATTTAAACTTGCACTTATTTTTCGTTAATAAACGTTAGCCTTATTTTACTGAAAAACAGTTTCTTTAATGTCTTACACTACACTGTCACAATGTCACCAATACTTACTCTCTTAGGTCACCGTAGTTACACTGTTATAAGCTGCTAAATTTTATTTTGTTTTAGACGGTTCTTGTTACAGAACCGATCAATCTTGCTTTGGGAATGGGGCTCCGCATTTTATTTATTTACTTTACGAAATTCTTTAAATTTAGAAGAATTTTTATTTGAATAGGAAATCAAAATGTCATTGTTAATAAAGAAGAGAGTAGAAAAGGTACAAAATGGGCAAGTGCAAATTATCAGGTATGGAAAAAAAAAAAAAAAAAAACAGAAACATCCTTTGAAAAATCATCTTTTAAATCAAAAAAGAGGTATGATTATTGAGCCCATTGTTGATGAAATGAGCAATGATTTCGAAAAATGAAAAAATCTAATTCCAGACTCATGTGACAGAGCTCAGACTCTAGTGACTATTACTGCCCTTTTAATTATTTCTTGCTTCGGCACAGGAAAAAAATTCGCAAAATACATAAATCGGTCATAGAAAAAATATCGCTGATTTTGTCCATCATGGCACAAATAAATTTTTAAAAATTGTCGCCATGTCTGAAAAAATTTGAACTTTGAGGGAACTTGGGCAGTGGGAAAATATAGTGAAATTGGCCAATCAATTACAGTAAAATATCATAAAATTTTTTAATCTGTCACAAGGAAATATCATGAAATTCGTCAGCCAATAGCATAGACAAAACACAAAGTTTTCAGCTGAACACAGGAAAATAATTGTTAATTTCATCAGAATGTCACAAAAATAAGATTAGAAATTTGCCAATCAGTCGCAGAATAAAATAGCTAAATTTGTCAATCAGTTGAGAGAAATAAAGTGTGAAATTTGTCAGTTGGTCTCAAGGGGGAAAAAATACAAAATTTTGTAAGACGAGCAAACAAAAAAATTTTGTGAGAAAAATAACAAAACTTTTCAGTCAAACGCAGAAAAACAACCAAGAATTTTGTATAATTGTCGTAAGAGCAAACTGTGAGATTTGTCAATCAATATCGGAAAATATCACAAAAATAGTCAGTCAGTCCTGAGACTTAGTCGTCACTTCACACACACACACAAAAAAAAAAAAAAAAAAAAACAAAGTGATTTTTTTGGAAACAGAAATGACACAAGATTTCTTAGACATGAATCCTGCCATCTTGTCCCGAAATTCAAACACTGTATGTGTATATTAAATTTATTGAATAAGAAATGCAATTCAAACATTTAAATACTTTGCTTGTTTGTCAATGAACTGCTAAAAATTGCTGATAATTTGTACAATGAAACAAATATTGATCATTTTTAGAACAAATTTTACATGTTTATTAATATGTCTATAATTGTAAAGTATTTTCACAAAGAAATGCATTAGCATTCTTTTATAATGTAAACATAAAATGTCTTACTAATATACTAATGGTTGAAGATTTATCTCCAAACATAGGTTTAATTGATGATTTTTTTTTCATGTTTTAATTGTTTAATACTGCTTTACCTTAAGTTACATTTAATTTTATTTTAAGTTAAATCACTTTGAAATTTATAAGGAAAAAAAAATACTTTTAATTTTAAGTATTTATAATGAAGTCACAAAAATAACTAGTTGAATGCACCAATCTCAAGACTTTCTTCTATTTCAAAAATCTCAATGTTTCAAAAAATATTTACAAATATTAATACTACTTCAATATTGTTAGTTCAATATTATACCAATTTTGATTTTCATCTAGAATTTTTGCTGCAGTCAACTAATTACATTAAAAATGACTTAATCTCGATCATGATATTTATTAAAATTAATATTTTTTTTATTATTTTTCTATACTTCAGCTGTTTGCAAATAGCCAGTTTAAGCAAGATACGAAATTCCCATTGCTGCATGAATTGCCAATTCACTGTATAAAAGCATTATGAAAAAAAAAATTTTCAATAAAAAGAATATTGCCCAGTAAAACTGATGGCATTGAGCACACAGGCTACACATACTAATTGTGTGTTACAGCCTTATATTTTCAAGGGTTAATGTCGTTCGAAAAACAAATTTAGGGGGAAAATAGCTCTCCCCCATTTCCCCTTTTTATACTTAGTCATTGAATTCGCTAAAATGATCAGAGATATGCTTTATCACATAAAAAACCTATTTCCAAAATTCATAGCAAATTCAATAATTCTTCATAAAAACCCATTTATATAATTTTAGAGGAGTTATCCCTATTATTTATACTGAACCATTAAACTTCCAAAACTATTCAGAGATTCGCCTATCAGAAAGAATGTACATCCAAAAATTAAAGCAAATCGGATAATTCTGCATAAAAACCATTTATCAAATTTAAGGGAGTTAGGGGTAATCGCCCGTATCCCTTTTATGCTTAACAAAAGAACCCTTCAGCTAATTAGGGAAGCATCTTATCACTATGAACCTGTGTCCAAATATTAAAGCAAATTGGTTAATTCTGCAAGAAAAAATCATTTACCTAAATTAAGAGGGGTAGTCCCACCGATCCCCAATTTATACTTATCAAATGAACTCCCAAAACAAATCAGGGAAGTGCCTTATCAGAATGAACATATGTATCAAAATTTTGAAGCAAATTGGTAATCCTGGATGAAAAACCCATTAAACTAAATTAGGGGGGGGGGAGTGTTACCTCCCATTTCCCCCTCTTAGACTTATCCAATGAACTTGCAAAACTGATCATGGAAGTGTCCTCATCAGAATGATCATATGTCTGAAATTTGAATGAAATCTGATAATTTTGCATGAAAAACCCATTTATCTAAATTAAAGGCGGGGGGGGGGTAGCTCCCCTGTTCCCCTCTTTATCCTCTATACATATCTAATGAACTCCCAAAACTAAGCATGACAGTGCCCACATCAGAATGATCCTATGTCTAAAATTTGAATGAAATCTGATAAATCTGTATGAAGAACTATTTATCGAAATTAAGGGTGGGGGATTAGCTCCCATGTCCCTCTTTATACTTATCCAATGAACTCCCAAAACTAATCATGGCGGTTCGCTTATCAGAATGATCCTACGTCTAAAATTTGATTGAATCTGATAAATCTGCATGAAAAACCAATTTATCTAAATTAAGGGTGTATTTCGATTCAAACTGCTTGTTTTCCGATTTATTTTTGAATTCACTTTTGCTCTCAAACACATGAAACTCGCAGATTCTCTTATTTAGAAAGTGCACAAGGTGCCGTAAAGGTCAATTCTTTGATAAGTGTACAAAATATTGCAAAAAAAGCAATCAAAAACGGCAATTTGAACCGATTTTTCCGAAGTGGGAGATAAGGGGACGAAAAAAAATTTCTTCCAGAGAAGTTAATTGCTTATAAATCAAATTCTAATGAATTGAGCGTAAAAAGACTTTACTCGGCACCTCATACGTCCCTTCAAGAATCCCCTCAGCAAGTTTCATGATTCTACTTTGAAAAATGTGTCTGAAATTGTATCGGAAAATTTCGAGCTGCTGAAGGTGGAAAAGCGTTTTTTCGAATACACCCTTAAGGATGGGGAATTAGCCCCTGTTTCGCCTCTTTATACTTATCCAGTGAGCACCTAATACTAATCACTGAGGTGCCTCATCAGAATGATCCTATGTCAAAAATTTAAGCGAAAATTGATAATTCTGGATGAAAAACCCATTGATATAAATTAAGGTAAGGAGTATCAGCCCCCGTTCTCCCGTTTATACTTTTCGAATGAACTCCCAAAACTAATCAGGGAAGTGCCTTATCAGAATATACTTATATCCAAAATTTCAAAAAGGTTGGATATTTTTATCATGAGTTATGACGTTAGGCATGTACATATATACTTCCATACATACAGAATGGGCGGGTACATAAGCTCTTTGGCTTTGATAGCCTGTGAGCTAAAAATCGTTACTATACTACCATCTTCCGGCAAAATATTTTCAAATTGAAGGAAAAACAGATAGTCATTCCCAGAAACGTATCCAAAGAAATTTGGTTGAATTATTTGCATAACTTCACACAGTGTTTGATGTAGAATAATGAAAAGGGCACAAAAATTGTGATTACAGACCGGCTTACAGTGAAATGTTTCCATATTGAAGATGGACCTGCTGGCTACAGCCAAAAACATGCACAAAATATTTGGTTCATTCTATGTATAACTTTATACACTTTTTGATGGTATGATGGCGACACTGGGACAGACAGAGGTTTTGAATAAACATGTTTTGAGATATTGGATCCCTAAAACATGTAAATTCATCGAAAAAAATTGATTACATTACCTTATTTATTCTATCAAGGATAGAAGAAAGTAAATATATGTCTGTTTAGTTGTTTCACTTAAAAAACAATTAACCCATTGTTTAAATTAAGAGAAAGAAAGAAAATTTATAAAACCATAGTTTAATAAACAATTTCAAATTTTATAAAGACTAAAGACAGGAAACCAACGTTTAGAAATGCATAAATAATGCATATAAAGGTAGAAAACAGCCATTTTGAATCTATTATCATTCGCTCCCGTAACTGGTATTAAGCCTGCACTTCTCTGTCACTTTGCTCAGCTTAGCTTTTTCTAGCACGCTGAGTCTTGTACTGATGAAGAATCTCGATAGTAGATTCAAAACGGTGGATGGCTGTTTGCTACTTTTCATGCATTATTTGTGCATTTCTAATCGTTGGTTTTCTTTCTTAAAACATTTTCGCACAAAGACTTTTTTTGCTATTTTGGCTTCAAATTTAGTTTTTCTATATCAAAGTAAAGATACAATTTTCTAAAACATATAAACGTAAATTCTTGAATTTATTACAGAGTTTAAATATAAATAGTAAAGAAAGCTGGCAATTCTCTAAGCCTTTGAGAATTACCTTTTACTCATTGATAGGGAATTTATTATTTCATCTTTTGCATTATAAATAAAAGTTTTTCGGCATTGTTTGGGATCAAACAATTACTGTTATTCATCTATATTAGCTTTGCTGCATTCTGCTGGATATCCGATAGAGAAGTCGGATATCCGGTGATTGTGATTCGGATATCCGATGATATTTCGAATATTGAAAAATCTGCCGGATACCGGATATCCGGTGCATCCCTAAATGTAATAACATCATCTTTACAAAAAACACAAACCTAAAACATAGCATTTGTACATTTTTCCATTTTTTTTCTTTTTTTGTTCGCCACTGTACATACATTAGTAATTGTACTTTTTATATTGTATACATGTTCTTAGTCTTTTATTTTATTTAATGACACAAAATGTTTTTGTTAATTGAAATATAATTGAAGTAAGAAAAATCCCTTTCATGGTTACTATGTTGCCTGGAGATCTTAGAAAAACACAGGGAATTTTTTAAAAATCCATTAATGAACACAGGAAATTTTAAAATTAAGAAAAAACTGGTAAACACAATGAATTTTTAAATTCTTTGTTTTAGACATTGAAAAAGCTTCGGCCTCTTTAACTCTTGTAAGGTTAAATTGACTGTGGCTGTGTTTCTTCTGAATCTCTACCTTTTCTAGGTGTATATACATATCAGGGTTATTTCTGAAGGGACAAGGATAAACAGGAAAAATATTTTTTGAGATTTGAGTATCAATCTTAATTTCTTTATGATTTTTTAAGGTTTTAAATCATCGATTTTTTTTAAAGGTTGATGCAGGAATGTGAAAAGAACTGGAATCAGTGTGGCATTTTGTTGAGGATGGCTGATGAGGTAAATAAAAAGAATGTTTTTATGTTTGACATTGATAAATACATTTAAAAAATTAAATTGATAATGAACTACATGCTGTCATTATTACTTTATTCTTTTCAGTCAAAATGTACAATTTAATTGCTGTTTGATATCCTACTTAGATTCATATTTTTAAATTGTTTTCGTGTTGATTCACTTTTTAAATTTTTGTCAGAGTCATTAACTTTGTTAATTTTCTCTAATTTACTAAATGTATATTGTAACAGCTGTTAGTGCACAGTTTAATTTGAGGAAAGCACAACATACTGTGTTAGCAGGTTTGCCATGCCACCTGGAAAACCGGGAAAACACAGGGAATTTTAAAATCCCCTCTCAAAACAGGGAAAATCCAGGGAATTAAAAAAAATCCTAAAAAATCTGGAAAACACAGGGAATTTTTTTCCCTACTATATCCAAATATGATTTTTTTCTTTTCGGCTTTCATTTTGAAAGCCGTCCTATAAGATGTCTAATTAGCCTACATACATGCATATATTTTTGCGCCCTAAACACTGAATAAACATGTTGCAGTACAGGGAAAACACAGGGAATTTTTCTTTTCAAGATTAGAGTGGCAACCCTGGTTAGATTATCTAATAGGAAATGTAGAAAACTGCCTACGGGACTTGTAATTTACAACTTGTTTTATAAATAAATATTTCTATTTGGCAAAATGTATTTGTCATATTCAATTGGATATATATTTTTTTAAATAATGAATACATAACAAATAATCAAACATTTAAATTTTATGCATTTTAAAATTCTTTCTTTCCCCCCCCCCCCTTCCCTCCCTCTGATAAAAAAGTTATTTCTTGATATATATGAGAAAACAAGAAAGTTCCTTTTTTTTTTTTTTTTTTTTTTTTTTTTTTAATTTGTCTGTTCTTAACAGTGTACTTTAAAAAGACTGACCCTTGATATAGACTGAGATTTGAAACAGCATTCTAAAGGGCAAAACTGGAAAATTTCATAATAGCCAGTTACATTTTAACATTTTGAACACAGTTGAAAAGTATGTAGGACTTCAATTTGTTTGTCTGCTGTCTACCTTCCATCTATCTAAGCTTTATCTCTCGTAAATATACTCAGATTCTATATAATTGATATATATGTTATTGAAATTTACTATACATGTTCTCAATTCCAAATGAAAAAGTCAGCTCTTTAGTTCGTTTACAGTGACATTCAAAAGAATTTTATTTCATTTTGGGTGTGGGGAATGGAATTATTTGTGGCATATTTTAATGATGTTACACCATCATAAACATAATTAAATTAATATAAATTTCTGAAATACACTAAAATTTGCTTTCTGTTGAATGTGGAGTGCAAAGTATTTATCATTCATTTATAGGATCACATGATATATGGGTAAAAACTGTTTGCAGTGTATTTTAATTATGCTACATGATTCTAAACATAATGAAATTGATATAGATTACTGAAATTCACTACAAGATGCTTGTTGTAGAATATGATGTGCATAGCATTTATCATTCACATAAAAGATTTTGGATACAATATTGTCTATTAGAGGATAATTGCTGGAGGTGCTTTTCAAATATGGCATGTTTTTTTAAGGTTAATTAAATTTGTACAAGCTAAGTGGTATGTGTAAGTTCTATAGATCATATGCAGACCTAAGTAAAAGAATTCACAATCATTACTGAATATAAGCGAGAATGCTTAAAGGTCATTTTTTAACTGAGCTATGCATTTTTAAGCTGTATTATATTTAGTTTAAGAGGTGTTTATTAAATATAAATAAATTCATATACAAAATTATTCAAAAAAAAAAAGTTTGTTTTCTTTCTATGTACATGCTAATTTTCAAAAGTGTGATTTCAATAGTTTTAAGCATTTTTTGAGAGAATTAAAATTTATCTTAATATGTGGCCTGTATAAAAAATCCATAGATAATGTTCAGGGATATGCAAAGTGTTAGGTAACATTTATTAATTTTTAAAAAATTTAAATAATTAACTTTGATTTTCAAATTTTAATGTTTAATTCTAAAATAATTTTACTTTAATATTTATAATTTAATATTTAATCCTTAATTTAATTATCTAAACTTTATGTTAAAAATAATTTTATTAAATTTTTCTTAAAAGATCGTCTATATAAATTTAAATAAATTAAATATCTTAACTCTAATATTTACCCCATTAATTAATATTTTTAAACGTAATTTATAATAATAACTTTCAAATATATTTTTCTAACGATCTTTTATTCAATAGTTAATTATCCATAACCGCTGATCTTGGCCAACGTTCGTCTTTGGCGCGCGTTTGATTTTGGCCAATCAGCGTAGCGCATTTTTACCGCTCTTCGGAAGGACGCTGGAAGGAGGGAAACGTTTTTCTCTCTCTCTCTGGCGGCTGACTTCAACGAGTACGGACGTGCGGGCTTCGCTGGGATGCTGTAAATTTTTACCAGCATTCCGGTGAAGTCCCCACTGTCTTTTTATAAGTTGTTAATAGTAAAAATCTTGAATAATTGTCAGAAGAAGCCTTGTGGAATGAATCCTCTCAATTTACTCTTTTTTTCTGGACGCCGCTCCATCAACAAGGATGAGATGACGCTCCTCCAATTACATTTTACATTCCACGTGAGCCATTAGTACTAAATAGTGGGTAAATTTGAGTAATATGCAAGAGTCAGTGTGGACCCTACAAGACAGCCGAATTTTGAATCATCGATGATGAGGCCATTAATGAGGTTTGCTACTTCCACAACTCACCAAAATGTAAAAGCTGAGAGGTCTGTGGACTTATAAAGGATCCTAGTGTAAAAGAGAACAACCTCCTGAAGAAAGTGTACACATTCTGTGCAGAGTAATTGCAAGTGGTGAGATTGAACCATATTATATTTGTAATTTGTTTTTAAACTTCACTTACCATCGGCTTAGGGTCTTAATGCTTCTCACGAACTGTGACAAACTAAAAATCCAATTCCCACATATGAAAGGACATGTTCGTTCTTATTTGTTTTCTAAGTGGCTCTCCTGATAATCTGTTGAAGTTATGTTCCAGATTGATTATGCCTTACTTTTGTAATTATTTTTTTTAATTGGTGCACTAATTAGGCTTGTACTTTCTCCCCCCCCTCCCCCCTTTATATTTTACATTTATGCAAGAGCAAATAAAATGTGTGTTCTTCAATTAATGTTGTTGTCAATGTGTTTTATGAAACATTTTCCTATTTTCTTATACATATTTATATGATACATACAAGGGTTATTAATAAAATAATAAAAAAAATTACATTTAGCAATATTAATGTCAATAATCTTTGTATCATCGGAATAAAATATATCGTATAAATTATCTGGTGAATTTCACTAGAGAAGATGGAGTGGTTTGCTGGTTCAGGTGAGTGAATTGTGTGTTCATTAATTTTCCACCATGTTGTTTCTTTCCCTCTTCTACGTGCGCGATGTACTGCCACTACTTAAATATGACTTTAAATTAATAACTTAATATTCCTTTTCCAATAACCCATTTTCTAACCCCTTTAAAAATAAGCAATATTCACATTTTCTTTCTTTTTATTTTCTTGTTATATAGCATTGGTGCCGTTGAGAAAAACGAACTTTCTCCCCCTTTTTCTTTTTTTCTCTTTTCTGAGGGTTCTTTCTGGGTAATTGCTTTTTTATAATATTTACGGTATTTATTCTTAAAACTTAAAGAAATGATATATAATAGTTTTATAAATTACATCCAGGACTTCATCAGAGTGATTTTTATAATGTTGATAAAATAAAATCTTTGTACAATTAATGAGTGTTTTTTATGTTATGTTTACTTGATGAAAAATCAGATACATCGCTATTTTTATCCAAAATATTAATAATTTAAAAATCTTTTCTATGTATTAAAAAATTATTTTTAGACTATTAGAGATAAATTTGTGGGGTTTTTTTCTCGTATTCAAAATGTTTGTGTGCGGCCGGGATAAACATCCGAGATCGACTTCTTGTGGCTTTAGATCGGCGAATCCGTAAATTATTTTGAAAATTTATGGGATAATTTAGCCTCTTTAAAAAATTTTTTTTATGCTGCTCTGGAGGGCTTATGCATCTGCATATTCCTATATGCAATAGCTTTTAGAAAGTAAATATGTTTCTAAAAAATTAAAAAAATTTTTTTTTGAGTAGTGCAATAGGTAAATGTAAACTTATGAAACTCATCATTTTAAAGGGTATAACAAATATTTATCAAATTATTGTATGTATATATTTTTTTTGTTTGAAACATTTTATTTTTTTGCTCATATTATAAACAAAATGATATTTTGTATTGTATATTGCAAAGGTGATATTTTTGCAAAGGTTTATTTTGCATATAAAATTTTTCATTGGTATTATATTTACAAAGAATATATAAATGTGCAATTTTTGTCTTTGAATGGCTCTAGAATGTTTATGCTACTTGTGAAATCTTAAATAATTTGACAGGCTCATGATTGATTTATAATTTATCAATGTGTAAAAGTGAAAAAAATAAATAAATAAATAAATAATAGTAATAAATCATATAACTATATAGTGCAAATAAAACATTTTGGTTGCAGGACAAAATTAATAGATTTTTGCTCTTAAATTTTGTTTAATTCCTTTGTTTACATTCATAATTATAATTTTAAATTTTGGTCTTTTCATATTTACTGTTTTCTCTCTTTTAAATTTTGATTTTGTAATAATAGTGTGACAACTTCTTGTACTTTTATGCCTTGCTGATAAGCAAATCAGGGAGTGCCAAACCCGGCTTTGCTTTAGATATGAGTGGCCGGCTACCACGTAATATCTTAGGAACTAGTAGGGCATATTATAAAATTTATTTAAATAAATTTTAATATTAAATATATCTTTTAAGTATAATATAGTAATTTTCAATTAACTTTTCATTATGTGTTGTCACAATTATTTTATTAGGTATTTTTCAAAAAAATAAAATAAACAAGGATAAACTTTATTTTGTATAAATTTCAATTATGTTGTTACTGTAGCCTGTGGTACTATTTCACTATTGATACTCTAATTAATTATTTAAATAATTCAGAATTTTCTTTACATTTAAAAACAAATAATCTTTTTCTCATAAAATAAAATTGTCACATTGCTCTAAAAACTTCTCTTAGAAATTTTCATTTTTTTTCTGAAAATCTTTGGTCTAGCAGACGCAGAGGGTCAGCTCGGCTCAGTTAGGGAATTAATCCAAATTCTTAGAATTTTGGCCCTCCGATATTCCCTCACGGTGCAGTCCTTTATAAATTTTTATGATGATGATCATTTCTTTAAGGTGTCTATAACTTCCACTTGTGGATTGTTAGTTAGATTCACTTCTTCGAATCTAGGACACTTGAGAAATTTTGGAGGCAGTGTTGTTCAATTTTGAAATTTATTCTTTGCCATTCAGTTATTTATTTTATTATATTTTATGCTTTGCCACAGTTTTATATATATTAACCATTGATCATAATTATAATAATAATTACTATTTAATTGATATTCTCCAGTGCTATTCATTTTATACCCCTCAAATAATAACCTTTTAATTTTTTTTTTTTTTTTTTTGAATTACTACAGCTCTCCCCCCCCCCCCCCTAATTTTTGTAAAAAATATATTCTTGGGTGATAGGGGATAAATTTTTATTTCATTTTCTTTATTTAATTTGGATTTATGCTTTCATGCATCTTCTTTGACTCAATAGTTTAAGCTTTTGGGATTGATTTGTCATTTGTTTCATTTTATTATTGGGGCTCTCTATTTATAAGTTTAGTAGTAGCCTGGAGATAGTAAGTGCTTTGCACTGACCGGATTTATAGGGATGTGGCACAAAGAGAAAAGATTGTCTCTTCCACCCTCCGGATATTCTCAAATGGTATGATGAATGGGGTGATAAAATTCAATCTTTAAATATTATTTAACTTATATGCCACGGTCAAAATTTAATAAACCTTATTCTAAATTAAAATATTTGTTTACACTGTGAGAATTTCTTTCTTTTTTTTTTCAAAATCTTGCTGAGGAAATCAAAACTTTAATTTTATAATCATTTTTGAAATATATAAAGAAAGGGTACCCTAATCAAATATAATAAAAATAAAAATGAAAAATAATAAGATATTCATAATAAAATGAATATACATGAAAATTATTTTTAAATGATGTATAAAAAATACATTAAAATAAATATAGGCCTTGAGATTTTTTTTTATCTTTCACAATTTCTCCACCTAGCTTGATCGTACAAATTTTTTTTACAATTAGTGCGGCTAGAGGAGATTTAAGATTTTGTTTTGGTATTTAGTTCTTCCGGAAAAATTTATTTTCCTATTTTTGTCACAATCAGAGACACTACGGCTATGGTTTCCTCGTGTCACCATAATTTTTGTTGGGTTCATTTGTTGACAATGGACTATTTTTATGCCAAAATAATCTTGCTTGTGTTTATAAGGTCTTTTTTTTTCTTTTATTGAGGTTGGAAAAACCAATCCATTTAATTTTATAGTTAAGTTTTGTAGATTCCTCGGCACTTAATATAGTAATGATTTCAGGTGCATAAAATATTCATTTAAGAGCCATACTAGGTCACTAAAATTGGAAGTTGTCAAAAAATAAGCTATAAAATCAGACCATTAAAATATTTTTGAGTGTGTTTGTTGTTATATTCAAGCAAAAGAAATTTTTGAATATAGAAGCACAATTTATTTACCTTTTTTCATTGTACTGAAGTCTTGGATGGTAATTTCTCTCATCATGGTGGATTATTATTTTTTTTACTTACCTGAACCCTGTAATTTCATTTTATTTGTATATAATGTATTGTTTTGCATATATATTATTTTATTGTTATACATAATTTTTCAACATTATTCAAAAATTGTGTCTCATTTTTACATATTTTGCTCAAAATGTATTGTTTGAGAGTATTTTTTTTTAAAGAATATATTTAGTCGAGAAATAGTGCTAAATTTTCAGTAAGGGACATAATGCAACAAAAAATTTCTCTTACAATTTTATTTTCATTTATGCGTTTTTGGTTTGAACCCATACGCTATTACTTTTTTTTCTTGATTTTTTTTTCCGGAGAGTGGTGGTAAATGTTAGGTAACATTTATTAATTTTTAAAAAATTTAAATAATTAACTTTGATTTTCAAATTTTAATGTTTAATTCTAAAATAATTTTACTTTAATATTTATAATTTAATATTTAATCCTTAATTTAATTATCTAAACTTTATGTTAAAAATAATTTTATTAAATTTTTCTTAAAAGATCGTCTATATAAATTTAAATAAATTAAATATCTTAACTCTAATATTTACCCCATTAATTAATATTTTTAAACGTAATTTATAATAATAACTTTCAAATATATTTTTCTAACGATCTTTTATTCAATAGTTAATTATCCATAACTGCTGATCTTGGCCAACGTTCGTCTTTGGCGCGCGTTTGATTTTGGCCAATCAGCGTAGCGCATTTTTACCGCTCTTCGGAAGGACGCTGGAAGGAGGGAAACGTTTTTCTCTCTCTCTCTGGCGGCTGACTTCAACGAGTACGGACGTGCGGGCTTCGCTGGGATGCTGTAAATTTTTACCAGCATTCCGGTGAAGTCCCCACTGTCTTTTTATAAGTTGTTAATAGTAAAAATCTTGAATAATTGTCAGAAGAAGCCTTGTGGAATGAATCCTCTCAATTTACTCTTTTTTTCTGGACGCCGCTCCATCAACAAGGATGAGATGACGCTCCTCCAATTACATTTTACATTCCACGTGAGCCATTAGTACTAAATAGTGGGTAAATTTGAGTAATATGCAAGAGTCAGTGTGGACCCTACAAGACAGCCGAATTTTGAATCATCGATGATGAGGCCATTAATGAGGTTTGCTACTTCCACAACTCACCAAAATGTAAAAGCTGAGAGGTCTGTGGACTTATAAAGGATCCTAGTGTAAAAGAGAACAACCTCCTGAAGAAAGTGTACACATTCTGTGCAGAGTAATTGCAAGTGGTGAGATTGAACCATATTATATTTGTAATTTGTTTTTAAACTTCACTTACCATCGGCTTAGGGTCTTAATGCTTCTCACGAACTGTGACAAACTAAAAATCCAATTCCCACATATGAAAGGACATGTTCGTTCTTATTTGTTTTCTAAGTGGCTCTCCTGATAATCTGTTGAAGTTATGTTCCAGATTGATTATGCCTTACTTTTGTAATTATTTTTTTTAATTGGTGCACTAATTAGGCTTGTACTTTCTCCCCCCCCCCCTCCCCCCTTTATATTTTACATTTATGCAAGAGCAAATAAAATGTGTGTTCTTCAATTAATGTTGTTGTCAATGTGTTTTATGAAACATTTTCCTATTTTCTTATACATATTTATATGATACATACAAGGGTTATTAATAAAATAATAAAAAAAATTACATTTAGCAATATTAATGTCAATAATCTTTGTATCATCGGAATAAAATATATCGTATAAATTATCTGGTGAATTTCACTAGAGAAGATGGAGTGGTTTGCTGGTTCAGGTGAGTGAATTGTGTGTTCATTAATTTTCCACCATGTTGTTTCTTTCCCTCTTCTACGTGCGCGATGTACTGCCACTACTTAAATATGACTTTAAATTAATAACTTAATATTCCTTTTCCAATAACCCATTTTCTAACCCCTTTAAAAATAAGCAATATTCACATTTTCTTTCTTTTTATTTTCTTATTATATAGCACAAAGGGATTCAAGTATACTTCTGTCTATTGATAGAAATTATTGAAATCATTTTCAACTGTATTATGCATTTTCTAACTGGTTAAATTTGGAATGCTGTGTAGAATATGTACTCTTTTTAGATCATATACAAGGTTGCTCAAAACAATTCCAAATACTTTTCTGGCTATAGATGATGAATTGGTAAAATATGGTTTTCAAATGTGTTATGCAAATCTAAATTGTTAATTTAGGTGTCGTCTTTCATTTTTTTAAAGGGTGAAGTTCCATTACTGTACTCTGGAGCTGAATGTAAGTATTTTATAATCTCTGCTTGGTGCACACCTTTTCTTTCTTGTTTAATTAGCCATTTTTTTTTATTTGAAAGTGTTACACAATAATATTTTGTTAAAATCTTTATTAATAATCTAAATTTAAGTAACTGAAATAAATGTGTTAATGTTGCCATATTGCTGTCAGAGAGAGTGGCATCATTAGCTTAATCAGTCTTGATGTCACCTGGAAGAGACACTAAATAATACCCTTTAAACTCATTTAAATGGTTTTAGAATTGTTAAAATTACTTCTAGACAGGGTTCTCTCTGCCGCTCTCTCTCATTGCGCCAAATTGCGACAAAATCCTCCATTTGACAGGTAAAAGAATAATCAGACTTGCCAAATTGTAAGGATTCAGTGTGTATGTATTTGTGCCTATACAGTGGAGATTTTCATCCACTGAATGATTGCATGTCGCTTTACATGCTCAATCACATTGTGCCACTTACATTGTTCTATTTATTATACTTTATTTATTATCTCAACACCAATTTTGTTTAGCAACATTCAAAGACAGAGCTGATTATACAATATATATTTATTGTCAGTTAATCACTATCTGTGTACTGGTGTTGTACCAGTAAAAACACAAACAAAACTACTTGCATCAAGCACCAAACAGAGAAAAGTTTTGCTGAAATTAGTCATTTACCATACTATTTATTAGTATGGTAATTAGTATAGTACTAGATTCGGAAAATAATCATTGGCTGGTCAAATTTTTTCTATCAAGTCAAAATCTCATAGCAATTTTTAGCATGCATTTTCACGACTGTAAATCAACAATAGCTGTGTAAAACTGACTCTTCATTTGCATAATGAGGAAAAAAAACTTTTGGGATTATGTGCAACCTTGCAAAAAAAATCTTATGTGCACCTTCAACAACTGTTTATTTTGAACATATATTTTCAGACCCAGGCCAAATTTATAGTAGTAAAAGAAATGCCCTGTTTACTGATAATATAGAACGCCTTGGTGTTTTTGCACTATAATTTGAAATATAATAAATTTAATTATTAATTTTTTATTGCATTTATTGTATTTTCAGTTTCTTTATCCAAAATAGTCTTTTCTGTTTCCCTATATATCAAAAAAGTATTTATTTTTATTTGTATAAATGTGAAATTTTATGAGGGTTTTTGTTCTTAACTTCTTGCACATTTTGCAGACATATTGTTAAATACAGAGTAAATAGTTTTATGGATTACTGCATATATTATACATTGGTATTCGAATAACTTTTTATGGATCACTTATAAATTCATATGCTTAAAAAATTAAATTCTTACAACTACTCGGAATTGGCCGAGTACTCGTCCAAAATTTGGCTGAGTACCGAGTATTTACCGAGTACTCAGTACAGCTCTAGAATATTTATAAGGAGTAGGAAACTCCTACTTAGGAAACAAAATATTTCAATTAGAATATAAAATGTTTTTATTTATGTTATTTATTATTTAATTTTAGTGTAATGAGAAATTTTATTTTCAATTTTACTTTTCCTGTTTAGGTTGATTTAAGCCCAGCTCTCATGGCTAAACTTATATTAGAATACCATTATAATGAAAATACAAAAGAAAAAAAAGATGCTGACACAGAGGTTTGTCTTATTTGTTTGTTGTTGTTGTTAATGATTTTCTGATTAACACTATTTATTTTCAATAATTGGACATTCTTTTTATAATTCCTCTTTCCTTTACTAATTTGTTTGATATATATATTTTTTTCAAATATTTTATATTATATATATATTTTTTTTTTTTTTTCAAATATTTTATATTAAATATATATATATATTTTTTTTTTACCTTGATTTTATTTTTTTTTCTTTACCAGCTGTGAAGACTCAGTTATGCTTGGTTAAAATTAACATTGTGTTCAATTCGATATTACAATAAATTCTCTGATTGGTTTTTAAATTAGCCTTTATTGGTTGAATTATCTATCTCAGGCTGTATTAGGAATTTCTAAAAAATTCCTTTAGATTCTGAATTAAAAAAATTTCTGTAAGTATTGCCAGAAGTGACAATATTCTTTTATTTAGTACCAAGCATGCATTGAGAATATTCTATATACCGTGATTTAGATTGAATTTTGTTTTTGAGAAAGTTATATGGATTCCGATTGGTTGAATCATATATATTGGCTCCTATTAGAAATTTCTAGAAAATTCCTTCAGATTCTGGAAACCAATTTTTTTTGTCAGATTTCACCCAAATTTGACAAAATTCTTTTATTTGGTGCCAAACATGTATTTTGGCATTGATAATCTTGAAAGTCTATTTTCCTGCCAAATCTCCCCAATTTTGCTGATTTTCAACAAATATTGCTAAATTTGGCAAAATGTTGTCAACTTTGTTTACTGTCTACTGTTCAACGACTAAACCTTCATTTCCATTGAAATACATTGATCAGTAGTGACCCCAAAATGACCCACTGATAAAATTTTCTAGAACATGAGATCGAGAACAATGTTTTTCTTGTATTCTAAAAAAATATAGCTAAAATTGATAGAGTCAAAATAAATAGAGAAAGAGAGACAGATTTTTTTAAACAGACAAAGTCATTTAGAGAGTAAATTCATTCAGATAATAAATTCAGTCACAAATTTCAAATTGTTAGTCACTCATGGAAGATGAATCTTGTTTACCAAATTTATTGTGAAATATTTTTGTTACAGGTTGTTTTAATAAAAATATGTGTGTTTTAAAAAAAAGTCACGTTGCCATTTTTGTTTCAGGGTAAAAGGCATTAATTTTTTTGTAGCATTTGTGGTCTTTCTCTCAAAATTAAAATGATATTGTGGCTGTTGTTTTTTTAATGTACATAATTTTATCAAAACACACTGTAAATATTTTGCAATAAATTTGGTAAACAAGATTCATCTTCCATGACTGAGTAAAAATTCAGAAAATTTATCCAAGAGATGTGCAATTAGTAGATATCTGTGCATGTATGACATCTTACTAAAAATCCACATACAGTCCTCCCCACTTAATCGGGTAACGGATAATTGAATACCGTGCTTAATCGAATAGAATCCTCCGGAACCAAATTTATCCCTATTGGGTCAATGTTATTTTCCCCCGCTTTAACGGAATATTTTTTGCAAACGTCCCTGCTTAATGAAATAATATCCAAGTTGCCGATGGTTAAAAATAGGTGCTGAAAACCGGTCTCAACTGGAATTTTCCTCTCCAACACACACACCTGTGTCATTTTCGGTTCCTTTACACCAAAAACAAATTCCCAGTCTTTCCTGCATGGTTTTATGTAGAAAAAAATATTATTTTTTACAAAAAATACCTGTCATTCATTCCTGACTTAGCAGCTCTCAGCACAAATTATAGGCATAAAACTTATTTCATTGGCTCTATTTGTCTGTGGGCGGGGTTATATTTTCCCGCTATTTCACCTATCTCATATCTTTCATAAAATAAACTCTTCTAAAAGAAGGTGTAACTCAAATCGACAGGTCATGTGATCTTTTTTCCCTTTTTTTTTTTTTTTTTTTTTTTTCCTTGGAAAGATTTAGCTTGATTTAGATTGAATTTTGTTTTTGAGAAAGTTATATGGATTCTGATTGGTTGAATCATATATATTGGCTCCTATTAGAAATTTCTAGAAAATTCCTTCAGATTCTGGAAACCAATTTTTTTTGTCAGATTTCACCCAAATTTGACAAAATTCTTTTATTTGGTGCCAAACATGTATTTTGGCATTGATAATCTTGAAAGTCTATTTTCCTGCCAAATCTCCCCAATTTTGCTGATTTTCAACAAATATTGCTAAATTTGGCAAAATGTTGTCAACTTTGTTTACTGTCTACTGTTCAACGACTAAACCTTCATTTCCATTGAAATACATTGATCAGTAGTGACCCCAAAATGACCCACTGATAAAATTTTCTAGAACATGAGATCGAGAACAATGTTTTTCTTGTATTCTAAAAAAATATAGCTAAAATTGATAGAGTCAAAATAAATAGAGAAAGAGAGACAGATTTTTTTAAACAGACAAAGTCATTTAGAGAGTAAATTCATTCAGATAATAAATTCAGTCACAAATTTCAAATTGTTAGTCACTCATGGAAGATGAATCTTGTTTACCAAATTTATTGTGAAATATTTTTGTTACAGGTTCTTTTAATAAAAATATGTGTGTTTTAAAAAAAAGTCACGTTGCCATTTTTGTTTCAGGGTAAAAGGCATTAATTTTTTTGTAGCATTTGTGGTCTTTCTCTCAAAATTAAAATGATATTGTGGCTGTTGTTTTTTTAATGTACATAATTTTATCAAAACACACTGTAAATATTTTGCAATAAATTTGGTAAACAAGATTCATCTTCCATGACTGAGTAAAAATTCAGAAAATTTATCCAAGAGATGTGCAATTAGTAGATATCTGTGCATGTATGACATCTTACTAAAAATCCACATACAGTCCTCCCCACTTAATCGGGTAACGGATAATCGAATACCGTGCTTAATCGAATAGAATCCTCCGGAACCAAATTTATCCCTATTGGGTCAATGTTATTTTCCCCCGCTTTAACGGAATATTTTTTGCAAACGTCCCTGCTTAATGAAATAATATCCAAGTTGCCGATGGTTAAAAATAGGTGCTGAAAACCGGTCTCAACTGGAATTTTCCTCTCCAACACACACACCTGTGTCATTTTCGGTTCCTTTACACCAAAAACAAATTCCCAGTCTTTCCTGCATGGTTTTATGTAGAAAAAAATATTATTTTTTACAAAAAATACCTGTCATTCATTCCTGACTTAGCAGCTCTCAGCACAAATTATAGGCATAAAACTTATTTCATTGGCTCTATTTGTCTGTGGGCGGGGTTATATTTCCCCGCTATTTCACCTATCTCATATCTTTCATAAAATAAACTCTTCTAAAAGAAGGTGTAACTCAAATCAACAGGTCATGTGATCTTTTTTCCCTTTTTTTTTTTTTTTTTTTCCTTGGAAAGATTTAGCTTGATTTAGATTGAATTTTGTTTTTGAGAAAGTTATATGGATTCCGATTGGTTGAATCATATATATTGGCTCCTATTAGAAATTTCTAGAAAATTCCTTCAGATTCTGGAAACCAATTTTTTTTGTCAGATTTCACCCAAATTTGACAAAATTCTTTTATTTGGTGCCAAACATGTATTTTGGCATTGATAATCTTGAAAGTCTATTTTCCTGCCAAATCTCCCCAATTTTGCTGATTTTCAACAAATATTGCTAAATTTGGCAAAATGTTGTCAACTTTGTTTACTGTCTACTGTTCAACGACTAAACCTTCATTTCCATTGAAATACATTGATCAGTAGTGACCCCAAAATGACCCACTGATAAAATTTTCTAGAACATGAGATCGAGAACAATGTTTTTCTTGTATTCTAAAAAAATATAGCTAAAATTGATAGAGTCAAAATAAATAGAGAAAGAGAGACAGATTTTTTTAAACAGACAAAGTCATTTAGAGAGTAAATTCATTCAGATAATAAATTCAGTCACAAATTTCAAATTGTTAGTCACTCATGGAAGATGAATCTTGTTTACCAAATTTATTGTGAAATATTTTTGTTACAGGTTGTTTTAATAAAAGTATGTGTGTTTTAAAAAAAAGTCACGTTGCCATTTTTGTTTCAGGGTAAAAGGCATTAATTTTTTTGTAGCATTTGTGGTCTTTCTCTCAAAATTAAAATGATATTGTGGCTGTTGTTTTTTTAATGTACATAATTTTATCAAAACACACTGTAAATATTTTGCAATAAATTTGGTAAACAAGATTCATCTTCCATGACTGAGTAAAAATTCAGAAAATTTATCCAAGAGATGTGCAATTAGTAGATATCTGTGCATGTATGACATCTTACTAAAAATCCACATACAGTCCTCCCCACTTAATCGGGTAACGGATAATCGAATACCGTGCTTAATCGAATAGAATCCTCCGGAACCAAATTTATCCCTATTGGGTCAATGTTATTTTCCCCTGCTTTAACGGAATATTTTTTGCAAACGTCCCTGCTTAATGAAATAATATCCAAGTTGCCGATGGTTAAAAATAGGTGCTGAAAACCGGTCTCAACTGGAATTTTCCTCTCCAACACACACACCTGTGTCATTTTCGGTTCCTTTACACCAAAAACAAATTCCCAGTCTTTCCTGCATGGTTTTATGTAGAAAAAAATATTATTTTTTACAAAAAATACCTGTCATTCATTCCTGACTTAGCAGCTCTCAGCACAAATTATAGGCATAAAACTTATTTCATTGGCTCTATTTGTCTGTGGGCGGGGTTATATTTTCCCGCTATTTCACCTATCTCATATCTTTCATAAAATAAACTCTTCTAAAAGAAGGTGTAACTCAAATCGACAGGTCATGTGATCTTTTTTCCCTTTTTTTTTTTTTTTTTTTTTTTTTTTTTTCCTTGGAAAGATTTAGAAAAAGGCGAAATAATTAGATCATTTTAGTATTAGTTTAACCACGCAATTAATTCGACGAAAGCGATGAATTCAAATCGGAAAGATTTGAACCTTTCAGATAAATTTAAAGTTTTGGAAGCATTAAATAAGAAAATGCAAACCCAAGTAGCAAAAGATTTTAAAATATCTCAAGCGCAAGTCTCCAATATAAACGATAATGCAAAAAAAATCAAAGAAGAATGGATATGCAATGCAAATTTGGATAGAAAAAGGAAACAAAAATCCAATTTTGATATCATTGATCAAAGTGTGCTGGAATGATTTTCAGCGAAAAGAACAAAAGGTGCATTAATAAATGGTGCCATGATTATGCAGAAAGCGGACAAACTCTCAAAAAGCTTTGAAGAAGGTGAAAAGTTTTGTGCATCAAAAGGTTGGCTCTTCCGTTAGCAACAGAGAAACAATTTGTCTTTCAAAACTGGACATGGAGAATCAGGATCGGTTGATGATTCACAGTGTGATCAATGGTGTGAGAGTATTTTCAGGGTTGCCAAGCCACCTGGAGAGCCGGAAAAACACAGGGAATTTTAAATCTCCTCCCAAAACAGAGAAAATCCAGGGAATTTCTTTAAAAAACCTAAAAAATTTGGAAAACACAGGGAATTTAGTAATGGCAAATTATTACATTTCTAATTAGCCTTCATACATGCATATATTTTTTCGCACTCAACATGGAATAAATGCATTGCAGTACAGGGAAAATACAGGGAATTTTTTTTCAAGATTAGAGTGGCAACCCTGATTTTGGAACCCATTCTAGAATATAGTCCAGAAGTCCAGAAGATATATTTAACTGTGATGAAACGGCGCTTTTTTACCGTGCAATGCCTTCAGGGACCATTGCTGGGAAAAAGAGAAGGTTCAAGGATTTAAAAGAAATAAAGATTGATTGACGCTCTTACTTCGTGTAAATCAAACTGGGACCGAAAAGCTACAACCCTTAGTTATAGGTAAAAGTAAGCAACCACGATGCCTGAAAAATGTCAAAAGTTATCCAGTGCCATACACGCACTCGCAAAATGTGTGGTTGACCATGAAAATATTCAAAAATTGGTTAACAAAGTTAAATGCCAATATGAAAAAATGAAACAGAAAAATAGTTTTGTTTTTAGATAATGTCTCCAGTCACAAAGTTGATGATGGATCTATTCGCCTCACAAACGTCAAGCTTCAGTTTCTTCCAGTCAATACGACAAGCAAAATCCACCCCCTGGACCAAGGAATTATTCGATCATTTAAAAGTCATTATAGAAAACAGGTAATTAAAGAGCTTCTTCGCTTACTTGATGAAAGCACGGACTCAAAATCTTTCTGTGGTATTTACAAGAAAATTAGCCTTTTGGCTGCACTGCATTTTGTGAAAAGATCATGGAACGATGTTACATCAACAGTCATCGAAAATTGTTTTAAAAAAGCACAATTTGTGAAACGAAAAGACTTATGTACAAATCTTGATATATCGGATGATGACACAGTAATTTATGATTTTGATGAAGATTTCCGTCATGAGGGTTTTGGATTATTACAGTTTACGGAATCTCAGCTCAATGAGTTCATTGATATAGACGCAGACGAAGATATGGAACCTGAAGATGCGCTGCTGTTATCGAAGGAACAGGAAAAAGAAGAAAGTGATGACGAAACACCTGAACCTCCATCATCACTCCTTGCTGTTAATCAGGCTTTAATGGTAATGCACCGTGCCATCACTTCAAGGCTCGAGGTGGTAATTATGACATTTTATATACATTTGAAAAAGAACTGGATATTTGTTCTGCTAAAACTCTACATAAACAAACCACTTTAAAAGACTTTTTTAAGCCATTGTAAATACCATAAATTAAATTTCAACAAGCCTAACATTATTAGCTGTATTAAGTGCAATCTAATATAAATCAAATACATTAATGTACTTACATTAAGTTATTGCGTATTTTTTATATTTGCATTTGTATTTATTTTAGTTTGTATTATAAAGTTTATAATGAGTTTATTGCACTTTTATTAATTATAATGTAGTTGGTAATTTTATCTTTTTTATTAATCATTAAATATCACATTTATATGTTTCCCCGCTAATCAAATACCCCGCTTAATCGAATAATTTTTCTGGAACCGTCAATATTTGTATAAGCGAAGACGACTGTATTTGCATTATCATACTTCCACCAGATGGTGCATCTGTGTCAATTTACATCAGATTCCAGTATTAAACTTTGTACAATTGATATGTATGCAGTTTTGTTCCAGAGAGGTTACCTACCCCCTCCCACAAAGAAAGAACATCAAAATATTTAGGATTTTATGTTTATTAATGATCTAGTAGTGGAGGGGGTTCAAATTCCTTCCCATCTCCACTATCCCTCCATGCCATAAAACTGCAAAAATGTCTAAACTTAACAATGCCCTTAGGAGGGATTCAATATTGTCAAGTGTGGTTAGGAAGGCAATGAGGGAATGTTAGAAATACTAAATGCCTGATCTGGTATCAAAAATTTAAACAAGTTATGCAAAAACTTGTTTTTTTTTTTTTTTTTTTTTTTTTCTTTAAGAGATGTGTATTAAAATGGCAATAAAAGCAAAATAAAGCATGTTGTATAGTAATAGTAATAAATCTGTGTGAGGATACATTTCTAATTTATAAACAACAGTGTAAAATAAAATAAATATATCTTAAAATAAACAAAATAAGTGAAATAACATAAGGATAGTGAAATTTTGATTGTCGCTACTAAATATTAAAATGCTTACAACTTTTCAAAGAAAATCGAATATTTGTGTCTTGCTACATGAAAATTAAGTTTTAAAATAACTTAGTTTAATTTATTATTGTAAAACTTTAGAAAAAAATTACTATTAATTAAAAAATTATTTAATGTATATATTTTTTTCTTAATGAAAAACAAATTTTATGGTGATTAAAGATTTAATATATATCAAATGTCAAAAATTAGTTAAACTTCAGAATTTTGTTATAGCTCTTGCTAATAACCATTGGGGATATAGCTATCTTTAAATTGTTTGTACATAAATTAAAATGAAAATTAGAATTATTTTTGTTAAATAGTATATAATTCATAAGTCTTATTCAACATCTGCATTTTTTCTTTTTTTATAGGTTCACGCTCAGAAACCAAAGATTAAAGTAAATGATTTGATTAAAAATCCATCTCTTATTGATGATCCATTTCTTGCAGCTGAAGTAAAAATGGTAATTTGGAAAAGTTATTGTTGTCTGATTTAATTGTTTTAAAATTTACCGGGTGATCTAAAACTTCCTTACCAGAGTAACTGTAAATTCCCCATCTAATTGTAATTGTTTAAATATTGTGTTATATGATCATAGCATAAAAACATTTTGTTCAATGTATTATTTATATAACTTAATGGGATTAAAAAAAAAAAAAAAAACCTATACTGTTAATAATTTTAAAAAATATTGCTCTGCTTGTCAGTGTGTGTGTCTGCGATGGTCAGCAAAATCTATTGCATGTATGAAGCTGAAATTTTTTATGAAGGTAGTCGAAGCCCTGGTGCATTTCAGAATTTTAAATTTCTAATAATTAGTTGAAAAAATAATTAAAAACCCCAAATTAAAAGATTGGAAAATTATTCATAATTTAACAAAATCATATTTTTTATTAAACCATATAATATTACTTCAGAAACTGAAAAAGAAGGAGGAGGGTAGATAATATAATTACAGCACTGCCAGGATGATAAATATACTGGGCTTAAAAAAATAATAATAATAAATTCTACTGGGTTTAAAAACTGAAAAATTGCATATCAAAATTTAAAAAAAAATTCCCCTTTCAAACATTCTAGAAATTATTCCTCCGTGGTTACAGGAAGTCAATAAATAACAAAAAATCAATTTATAAAAAAAAAATCTGTTTATGTCCTTTGAAAGAAGGTTTGAAATTTCTTCTATGGATGCTGGTGTTTATTGCAGGCAATCAACATCTTTCATTAGTGGACATGTTTGAATGATTATAAAATTTTTAAAAAATTACCAAAAATTAAACCTTATGCATAAATTCTGAATAAACTTTATTGAAAAGAGAACTGTATTCAGCTAAAAGATTGAAAATCAATTCCTTTTATAAATGTAAAAAAAATAATTGCTACAAAGCATGATGAAACGCTGAAAATCACATTAAAATTTAAATTTCTCATTTAAAAAAAATAATCAAAGGCAATTTTTATGGTACATAATTTCAGGCATACTGGTACCTTTAATGAATCAGGAATTTCTATGCACAGTGGTTTCTTCAGACAGTAACACACAGACAAACATTTAAACACCCATCTTTATTATTACAAATTTAATTTTTCTGGTAACTAACTGAACATTCTTTTTTTTTTTTTTCCCACCAATGTAAGATCTTGATTTATTTCTCAAGATTTATTAATTTAACACCTGTCACATTTTCTTTTATAGTTCTATGAATATTTTTAAAATATATTAACTATATACTTTTCTGGGCTGATGTGATCTAAGGAACATGACTATAGAATCAAAAATGGAATATTAGAAGATGGAATGTAGAATCAAAATCATTAAAAAAAAAAAAAATGGTGGAATACTTAACATGTTGATGCCGCCTTTGCCAAAGCTTATTTGCTCGAAGCATTTAAACTAGACATTAATAGTAAGAATTGCTCAAAGCCGGAATTTCACATACCTAAAATTTTTTAATAAATATTTTTCATAAATTAGGTTTTTTAGTAAACATTTATTAAAATTAAATTCTCAGTAATTTAACTCAGTTATATTATTTTATTCTTAAATAAAATTGCTCAAAAGAATTTATTAAATTCTTTCTACTCCCTAATTTATTAATCTGTTAGTTATTTTTTTTTAGTATTTAATCACGAGTCTTAACCCAAAACTAATTATGAAAATATTAAATTTTACAGGCCAATTTTAAAGATAATGATTGTCAGAAAAACAACAAGTACCACTAAAAAAAAAAAAATAAATAAATAAATAAATAAATAAATAAAATAAAATAAAATAATTTAATTATTAAGCTGATTTACTGATTATCTTAAAAGATTGCATCTTTTAGTACATGATAGTTCTTCAAACAGTCTCATTAGTGCAAAATATATTTATATATATATATATGAATATAAATAGCATATCTTGCTTTTTGCATAATCTACGACTAGTTGTAATTAGTGGTTTAGGATCTCAAAAGGCAATTAAGTCTATAGGTGCTAATACAAGGAAAATTGTGATTTATTTTTCAGTGACTGTTGTTTGACTTGTTCAAATTTTTAATATATGAATAAGTGAATTGAATCTAGCTCCTAAACAATTCATTCAAGATTTTAAAATTAGGTTAAGTAGCATCTGTTATATGTTAAAGTGCTTATTAAAACAGAAAAATACATATATGTTTTTTTTTTAATTTGGTGGTATTATCAGTTTAAAAGATTGTTATACTATAACTTGCCCATTTTAAATTTTTATTACAAATAGTAATGTATCTGCTTTTTTAAATGATCACTTGTAATATATTAAAATAATATTGTTAGTCATCATGTATTTCTACGACTAATAATACTTTACCTATTGTTTTTCATAAATTAATTCTTTGAATTAGCGTGGCTGATTACTTTTAAGTATTCTAGTAAAACAGAATATTTGGTTTGTATGCTGAATTACCAAATACCAAATAGTGTTCGGTATTTGGTCAACCCATAATTAATATCAATCAGTTTGATTACTTGTATTTTAAGGATGATTTACAGTCAAATTTGTTGGGGAGATATTCTTTTATTTTTTTATGACTGTGCACATATATATATCATGTTTATATTAATTGGTTATTTAATATAATATAAACTATAAATGTACATACTTATCTATATTTTCTCAGGTCCTTTTAAATGTGTGTAAAATAAGTTTTCTGTTAGCATAACACAGTGATTTTTTTTTTAATTAAATTTTTTTATTGTTTGTTGGCATGTTGTATATATGCTTATTAATTCTTTTCATGTGGATTGAAATGTTGCAAGTAAAATATTCAGTTAAGAGAATGTTCTTATTATTCTTTATTATAGTGTGTTTTGGAAGATGATGCTTATGGTCATGCTTCAGATATCATTCGAAAGTAAGACATATATATATATATATATATTACTGAATTATATGCAACTTAAGGATAAAAATTTGATTAAAAGGTTTTATTATTTTTAGATTTGTTGGTCAAGAATATGAAAATAAATTAAAAGAAGAACTTAGAAAACTTGGGTTAACATTTTCAGGTCAGTTGTTTATTTTACATTATACTAGTTGATCTGCTAAACTTTCCCCAAGCCTGTGATAATAACATTAAATGAACCTCAAATTTGTTTATTTTTATATATTTAACACCATTTTGTCTAAATTTATATTTTTAAATAAAAAAATCGTGAAAAAATATTGATTTTTAGTAATAAAATTGCTTGTAAGGAGATATTTTCTTTTTTTTTATGCTTGGCCATTTCATAACTCAAAATAAATTAATAGTTCTTTTTTTTCTAAACTTTTTGAAATTTTTATCGGTTATAAATGTTTTTTAATCCATGTGAAAAATTCTTGAAAAAAGTAAGCAAAACTGTGACAGAACATATGGGTTTTTACTGATTTCGTCTAAATTTTCATACATTTTGTTTTGTAAAAAATATTTCTGCCTGTCCAAACATTTTGAAAGTTTTGTAGGTGTGTAAATCTGGCCTATTGAGATTCTCTAAAACAGTGTTTCTCAACCTTTTTTGGTTGACAGCATATTCAAAATATCTGGAATTATTTTCGGCACACCTGAATATAAAAAATAAAAGTTCTATGATACAAAAAATATGCTTATTTATAAAATTTATTCATTGAGAGGGCTGACGCTGTTTTTTTTTTTTTTTTTGCAAATTACATCAAAATGAAGTTTCAAAAACACCAGACAAGTTCACATTTCATCATTAATTTTTAAAAGCCATTCTCTTTTCTTATACTTCATTTCAATCACTGCTAAAAATCCAAATTCCCAGAAAAATGAAGATGTAAAAGGCAGAATTTTAACAGTTTTTAAGCTGATTGTAAAGTACAAATTTTTGACAGAAAACCCAAACTCATCCAAATTTTTATCGAAAATTGTTAAGCAATGAAATTTATTGTTTCTCAAATCAATTAGCTATTCTTTTTCTGTTTTTGTCAAATTTGGTGTCTTGCAAATTACTAATTGGAAGGTTAATATGAGGAAAGGGGGGAGCAAGGAAAATAGCACATGATTTTAAAAAAAAAACTTATGGTTGATACGCCACCATACAATTTTAATTATTTCTTAAAAACCTTCACAATACATTGGACAATCCATCATGGCACACTGGTGTGCCATGACACACAGGCTGAGAAATGCTGCTCTAAAAAGATTGTGTTATAATATATACATTTAGTTACTTTAACATAGAAAAAACATTTCTGTGATGCTCGATGTTAGCTGTGTTCGCTTGTGTATTTGAAATGGTTTAAAAGTATGTTTTTAAAAACTAATTACACCATCGATTAGAAAAAGATTTCAATTTTAAGAGCATATTTTTGATTTGTTAATACTTCTAAAATTGCACTCTGGAGATGTGTTGCCATAATAAAAAAAAAGTACTTTTTTTTTTTCATGTGTTGATTGCTATGTGTCTTCATATTGACTGCAGTGTTTGAGACATAAAGGTGTGATCTTTCGGTATATACAGTGTCTCACAAAAGTGATGGGACACTTGTGCTTTATAAAAAGAAACTGCAATAAAATAAATAAACAAACATGTGCAAACATTTTTTGGGTGTGTTTCATATTTAAATTTAGTAACAATTATTACATAACATACATTTTGTCAAAATATTAAAATATTAATTTAGTAAAAATACAATTGTTCAGAACGGAGCAAAAAATGGCTCACATAAGTGATAGGACACTTACTTTTCCATCAAATATTTATCCAAAAATTTTACTTTTTAAAAGGTTTTAATATTTTGTTGGATTTCCTTTTACTTTTAAAACATGATTTAATATTTTTGGGATGGATTCGACTAATTTTTTTGTGATTTCTGGAGTGATTTTACCCCATTCTTCTTGAAGCACCGATTTTAGTTGTCGTTTTGAAGAAATTGTGTGTTTGCGAATTCTTGATTCCAATTCTTGCCTAATATTCTCTACGGGATTTAAGTCTGGCGATTGTGGTGGTGTTTTTATTATTTCAGGACAGTTATATAGCAGCCAGAGTCTAACGTTCAGAGCAGTGTGCTTGGTAGAATTTAAAATCGTTATGAAGGTTCAATTTTCGTGCTGAAGATTTAAAATTTTTCTTTAGAATATCAATATACTTGTACTGATCCATTATACTGTCAATAAAAACAAGATTACCAACTCCAGCGGACGACATACATCCCCGATACCATAACTCCTCCTCCACCATGTTTTACTGTTGGTACCAAGTTCTGTTTGCGAAATTCTTCCCTGGGTTTTCTCCACACCAGGATACTACCGTCAGAACCAAATATATTAAATTTACTCTCATCAGCAAATATAACTTTATTCCAGTAATCAGAATTCTTATTTATGTTGGATTTTGCAAAAGCTAGTCTGTTTTCTATTCTTTTCACTTACGAAGAATTTTTTCCTGGCTACTCTACCGTGATATCCAGCAGATCGAATTACCCTTCTAATAGTCTCAGCATTAACAATTATTCCATATAATGCTTGTAAATCAGCAGCAACTTTTGAAGCACTATTTCTTGGATTTTTTTTAATATTTCGAAAGATAATTCGCTTTATTCCATTGGATAGCTTTGATCGTCGGCCAGGTCTTCTTTTATCCTGAATCATATGATTCTTTTTATATCGTTTAATGATATTGAAAACTGTTGAACGACTCAAGTTAACTGTTTCAGCAGTTTTTCTAATAGATTTTCCATGTTCAATATGCAAATTAATAACTAATTTTCGAATTTCAGGCGAAGTTTCTTTTCGTTTAGCATACATGGCTACACACAGCTAAAAAACACAAAAATTCCAAAACAAACTGGAGAGAGATACTGCAGACGATTTTATAAATTACTGCCAATTGCTTTTAAGTAAAAATAAAACCCCAAAAAATATTTTTATTGCTTATTTCAGACGATTTTTGTTGCATATACAATGGTGTCCCATCACTTATGTGAGCTATTTTTTGCTCCGTTCTAAACATTTGTATTTTTATTAAATTAACATTTTAATATTTTGACAAAATGTATGTTATGTAATAATCTTTACTAAATTTAAGTATGAAACACACCCACAAAAAAATGTGTACATGTTTTTTTTAATTTATTTGATTAGTTTCCTTTTGTAAAGCACAAGTGTCCCATCACTTATGTGAGACACTGTATATTTCCAGGGCCGTGCTTAGGACTTTGGCGGCCCTGGGCGAAATATATTTTGGCGGCCTTTTTTGCGAAATTTTTTAAACGGATATAAAATGTTATAAACCATACAAAATGTATCACAAGAGTGAAATTAGTATGAACTTTTTAACACAAAAAATTGAAAAAAAAAAAAGACATTCTAAGAATTATTACCAAAAGAATCAAATTTCACTTGCACATCAGTATTTATAATAATTCTTTTAGCTTACCATTTTTGGCTTTTCATGATAAATTACAGTTCATTTTAATTTGTAGGTTTTAGCATCATAAATAGCACGTAATCTATACCTATATTATAAAGAGGTAAAGTTTGTTTATATGTAGGGACTAATCTCTGGAACTACCGAACCGATTTCAAAAGTAATGGTACCAAAATGATGGTGTTCTTCCCTGTTCAAACATAGGCTATATCTTATGTCGATGCCACTAACCCAGGGAGTACAGGCGCAAAATAGCGATTTTTAAACAATCTTGAGAATTAACGAACCGATTAAAAAAACAATGATTCAAGATGATGGTGACAGTCCTTGGTTCCAACATTGACTATATTTTATGTTGGCGTCATTACCCCATAGGAAGCAAAAAACTTTCTAAAGATGCAACTGCTGTATTACTGAAGGACATAAAAACATAACGTTTGGCTTGTTTGTTATTTACAAGATATAAATGATCTCAAAGAGCGTTTTCCAAAAATACGAAATTTAAAAGCGGTGAAAATGGGCGAAAAGTGTTCTAAATTGCAATTTTTAATACATCTCGGAAGTACGGACCGATTAAAAAATAATGATGTCAAAATGATGGTGATAGTCCTTGCTCCAACATAGGCTACATCTTATGTAGGTGTCACTTCTCAAAAGGGGTTCAGGAGTAAAAAAAGTTCTAAAAAATGTGACTTTTGATTTACTGACGGACCTAGAAACATAAATTTTGGGATGTTAATTACTTATAAAATATAAATGATTTTCAGGAACAGTTTCTAAAAAATATGAAATTTAAAAAGGGTAAAAAATGCACGAGATGCGGTATAAAAACTTTCTAAATTGAATTTTTTAAGCAATCTTACCTCCTTTCTTTAACAAAAGATATATCTTATGTCGATGTCATTACCCCAAAAGGGGTGCAGGAGCAAACAAACGCTCTAAAAATGCGATTTGTGTGTTACTAAAGGGCTTAGAAACATGAGATTTAGAATGATAGTTACTTATAAGATAAATATGGTCCCCAAAAACATTTCCTAAAAGATTCGAAATTTAAAAGAGGGGAAAATGAGCGAAAAGCGTCCTAAAAACGTTCTAAATGGCGATTTGTAAACAATCTCAACAAGTATCAAACCGATTCCAAAAGTAAATTTGTGGCGATGGAGCCTGTTAAAAAATAACAAACATAAGCTATACTTTATGTTCGGGATGCTATCAACAGAGGGTTTCAGTAGCAAAAAATATTCAAAATGTCTATCTTTCTAAATTGTTAAAAGGTCAAATAAATAAAATGTAATAAATTAATTCAAAAACTATAAACCAGGGGTTATATTAGGTTTGGTTTATGTTGGGCTCAGTAGAGTGAAAAAGATTAAAGACTTCATGCCTTGAATCGTGTGTTAATTTTACCATTTTTTAAAGGAATAGTAAAAATGTTTTATACAGAAAAAATCTCAGCAAATTTCTTTTAATTATATTAATGGTCAACAGCGCCTAAATATGTTTCATATATATTAACACTGTACAAGGATTACTGAAAGAATTATCATAATAGCTAAAAATGTATGAATTGATATGTACTACTTTGAATTCTAATATTTTTATTTTGCTCATTTTCATTTTTTGAATTTGTATACTAATTTTATTAATTAAAAAGTAGCTCATTTTCTGCATTTGTAAGAAGTTATGTCAGAAAACTGTGTCGTCACTTGTCACAAATTAAATCGATGAATCCCTTTTAGGGAAGAAGTCCTACTTAAAAATATATTTACAAGTTGACATTAAAAAGAAAGAAAACATTAAACCTAATAATACGTGTGAAACACATTTAAAGACGAACATTACGGCATATTTAAAATGTTATATTTAAAATGATTACGAAAAAATCTCTTTTTTAATACTTTTCAACAAAGTTCCAAAATATTTATGATTTCGGTTTACCTGTCCGTCTGTCCGCACAAGCTTCCGTAAATAACTTGGATTGCCCTGAAAAATTTCAACGTTATTGACGTTTACCCTAGCAGAACTTTATTTCAAATGAAGGTTCTAGCATGATTAGTTTATTTACAGGGACATTCAAAGGTGTACCGTTACGTTATAGCCTAAAGAGAAAAATCGTTTCAAATGAATTTTAAAGATTTTACACCCTGTCAAATACATTAAAAATTATATGCATTTACGACGTGCACTAAAATATGCTTTCTGTAAAATATGCGGTGAAAAAAAATTCTGTTATTCATTTACAAGGCCACGCAAAAGAATTACATTACATAGTGGTAAAGAGGGGAATTGTGTGCGACATATTTTAATTATATTAAATTATTTTATACATACTAAAATTGATGTATGTCGTTGAGACTTAACATAAGTTATACGACATAATCATGTATAATACGAAGTGCACAGCATTTACAGGGACACACAAAAGATTTCGAATGGTATATTCTTTCCGACGTACTGTATATGTATCCGATGATGGCTGATGGATGGATAAAATGCATTTTAATTATGATATGTGCTTTTAAGTTTCTCTAAATCTGTGCATATTATATAGAGTGTATAAATGCTACAGTTGATATACAAGGCTATACCAAAGAGATCGCAAACGTTACTGAATATGAGCATAAATTACTTAAAGGTGATTTTTAATTAAGTTATGCATTTTTATGCTAAACTGGCATTCAGTTTACTAAGGAATAGTTTTAGAATATGGATAAAATGATATACAGGGCCACGCAAAGAATTGAATATATGGACACTTATGAATGATAATTTCTGAGAATGTGTTTTCAGTAGTTTTACGAATGTTTTAGTTTAAATAAACTGTAACCAACTTGTCAGGCTCGGATTGCGCCTGACAAGTCAAATAGACTTCATAAAAACTGGTAAAATGAAAAAGCGACACCAACTTTTTTGCTGCCCCAAATTTTGGCGGCCCTGGGCAAATGTCCGGCTCGCCCCCCCTTAAGCACGGCCCTGTATATTTCCATTTTAACTGTACCAGGCAATTTGGTCAATTTATATTAGAAGAAAACTATTAAAAAACACAAATAAAATCGAAAAGTCGGTTCTTCCCTTTTTTTCTCATGTGCAAATGGAATTCTGGGCATGCATGAGCACTTTTAACAGCTGGAAATAAATGATTTTTTGATGAAAGTGATTACGATTTTTAATTAATAACTTTGCTGATTATCTGAAATTTAAAATTTTGAGTCTTATGTGCTTTGAGAAAGACCTTGGGTTACTCTCACACAAATTTTCAGCTTTTATATGCAGTAAATTTTCATAGCCATTTGCACACAAACACAAAGGGAAAAACTTTTCTTTATTAATATAGGCTTTGAAAATGTGTGTTAATAATATTGCATCAAATACCAGATATTTCAATATAACATTATTTACACACTACAACAAACAATTTTTGTATAGGAACACCATGGTTGATATCTACTCATTCACTCTAAATGACAGGAAGCTTCACTTCAATCTGAGCTTGAATTTTTTGTTACAATTTTCACAATAATGAAGACTTTTTAAAAATATTTACAGCAGAATTATCTTGCTGTGTGCAAAATGCGATGAAATCTCAAAAAATGATAAAAGTACTCAGTAATTTGGTTGGTGCACAGCAGGCATGTCAAACACATGGTCTGCTAAGCATTTGGCATTTTCGCTAGGTTTATTTCAATTCATTTTTTATGCAAAAAATGCATTTTTCACAAACACACTTGCACTAATCATAGCATCAGTGTTGCCAAGTTGGACAATGTGAGAATTTTTTACTCAAAATATCTACCTCCCATTTCAAAATAATACTCTTTACTTTATTTGTTGAAAAGCATTACATAAAGTAAAGATCACTAGTAAAAACAATGATACCTATTTTGAATTAAAAAAGTATTTTATAGTCTGTCAATGCTGCTATACCATTAGAGATAGCAAATGTCAGAATGTATAATAGCATATATGTATGTGGTTAGATTTAATTCATTTTAAAATTTAACCTTTAAAAGATTGTTGGTGCAAAAATAGTCAGTCACAAATCTACGAAAAACAAATCTTGAATCAATGTGTGCAAAGGCTTATAAAATATATATAAATATATATATATATAATACCATTAAAAGTAGACAAGATTCACCAACGGATTTTATCAATAAAACAATAAACCAAAACGAAGAATTAAATTGAATTATAATAAACAATATTAACCATTTGAAATTAACCATTGAATTTAATAACTTATAGCACATTGAACATGGAAGGAAAAAAAGAATAATATGAATACAATTGAAATTTGTAGAACCAAAGCAGAATCTTCAGGTCCCAAATACTTTCGAACTACAAATGGAGTGTGTGGTTTCATCTTCGTATTTGCCATGAAAAAGCAAAACAATACGAATTTGGGACTACCATCACACAAAAACCAAATTATTAAACAAGGAACAAAGATATTTTACAAAAAGGAGTTGAAAGTAAGTAAAAATAATAGTTATCCATAACAAACAAAAAAGATAAAGCTGAATGGAAATATAATTGAACCGGAAAAAATAATAATCGATATTAACATAAAATTAAATTAATAAAATGATTAAAATTAGAATTAAGAGATAACATTCATATTAACATATAACTTAAATAATACATTATTGTTACTTTAATCAGTAACATTTATTGTGACTTTACATGGTAAAAACTCATTATCTTAATATAGGATAATAATAATAATAAAAAAAAATAATAATAATAGTAATAATAAAAATAAATAAATAAAAAATAATAATAGTAATAATATTATTAATAATAATACCAAAAATTATATCAATAACATTAAAAATAATTTGATATTTAAAATATAGCTATTTAACTATAGATATAACTAGACGAATATCCATATATTGGTGTAAATTAAACAGTTTAAAAATTATGTTAAAATAAATAACCCACTCTCAATTTTTTTTTTTTTTTTAAATAATTAACCTTTGCGTTTTTATCCAGACAACACCACCCTCCTCCGTACTCGAACATCTACCCACCCAACCAACCTATATATATATTTTATTTTTTTTTATTACTTTTTAACATTTTTAATTTTTTATTATTATTTTTATGTTTTATAATTTTTTTATACATTTTTTATGCAAAGAATTAATTATAAGATCATGTAATATCTAATTATAAATTAAAGAATATATGAATTTTTTAGGATAACCATTATTTATAGCATCATATACAAGCTTTTTAATATTAGTATTAATTAAATGGGAAGAACATAGACATTTTATTCTATATAAATGGTTAAGTATTATATTACGATATACAGAATTATGAAGACATGATTTAAAATTAGTAAAAGTATTAACTTTAAAATTAAATTCTTTCCTTTTGTCATAAATATCAGTTATAAATTTGTTCTCTTTTAATATAATTTAAAAATGTTAAAAAGTAATAAAAAAAAAATATATATATATATAGGTTGGTTGGGTGGGTAGATGTTCGAGTACGGAGGGGGGTGGTGTTGTCTGGATAAAAACGCAAAGGTTAATTATTTATTTAAAAAAAAAAAAAAAAAATGAGTGGGTTATTTATTTTAACAATTTTTAAACTGTTTAATTTAAAAATTATGTTAAAATAAATAACCCACTCTCAATTTTTTTTTTAATAAATAATTAAACTTTGCGTTTTTATCCAGACAACACCACCCCCCTCCGTACTCGAACATCTACCCACCCAACCAACCTATATATATATATATTATTTTTTTTTATTACTTTTTAACATTTTTAATTTTTTATTATTATTTTTATGTTTTATAATTTTTTTTATACATTTTTTATGCAAAGAATTAATTATAAGATCATGTAATATCTAATTATAAATTAAAGAATATATGAATTTTTTAGGATAACCATTATTTATAGCATCATATACAAGCTTTTTAATATTAGTATTAATTAAATGGGAAGAACATAGACATTTTATTCTATATAAATGGTTAAGTATTATATTACGATATACAGAATTATGAAGACATGATTTAAAATTAGTAAAAGTATTAACTTTAAAATTAAATTCTTTCCTTTTGTCATAAATATCAGTTATAAATTTGTTCTCTTTTAATATAATTTAAAAATGTTAAAAAGTAATTAAAAAAAAAAAATATATATATATATATATAGGTTGGTTGGGTGGGTAGATGTTCGAGTACGGAGGAGGGTGGTGTTGTCTGGATAAAAACGCAAAGGTTAATTATTTATTTAAAAAAAAAAAAAAATTGAGAGTGGGTTATTTATTTTAACATAATTTTTAAACTGTTTAATTTACACCAATATATGGATATTCGTCTAGTTATATCTATAGTTAAATAGCTATATTTTAAATATCAAATTATTTTTAATGTTATTGATATAATTTTTGGTATTATTATTAATAATATTATTACTATTATTATTTTTTATTTATTTATTATTATTATTATTATTATTATTATTATTATTTTTTATTATCCTATATTAAGATAATGAGTTTTTACCATGTAAAGTCACAATAAATGTTACTGATTAAAGTAACAATAATGTATTTTAAGTTATATGTTAATATGAATGTTATCTCTTAATTCTAATTTTAATCATTTTATTAATTTAATTTTATGTTAATATCGATTATTTTTTCCGGTTCAATTATATTTCCATTCAGCTTTATCTTTTTTGTTTGTTATGGATAACTATTATTTTTACTTACTTTCAACTCCTTTTTGTAAAATATCTTTGTTCCTTGTTTAATAATTTGGTTTTTGTGTGATGGTAGTCCCAAATTCGTATTGTTTTGCTTTTTCATGGCAAATACGAAGATGAAACCACACACTCCATTTGTAGTTCCAAAGTATTTGGGACCTGAAGATTCTGCTTTGGTTTGTAGTGATCTATTCAAAAGTCTTGTCACTAGATGGCAGTACCATGCAGTCTTACCTGTTAACATTCTCGGCCGCTAGGGTTCGTGCGAATGGCATGGTGTGTGCTCAGGCAACAAGCAGTTCGTATGTTGGCGTGCAGGTGTTGTGTTTGTTTTGTTGATTGTTAAGAATAAATATGTTAAGTTGATTTCAATCTTTATGCATCATTGATCGTACAAGTCACAGACAACCAACTAAAATGGTGACCCTCTAGATGAACATGCTTTTATTAAATATGCATTTTGTTTTTGCAAGAAATCACAAAAAAAAAAATTAGATAACTGAACTTGCACCACGTGATCGGAAATTACCGCCGTGAAGATGTCTAATGTTACCGCTGTGAAGATTCCTGCATACAATTTCAACGATCCGGCGTTATGGTTTACAATATGTGAAAGCACCTTTCAACTGGGATGCCCTAAAGCCATAACAGAAAGCAAGACAAAATTTAATTATATCATCGCGCACCTACCACCAGAAGCGACCAGCATAATTCGTGATGTCATATTAAATCCTGACAGTGACGATCCATACACACACGTGAAGAACGAACTGATTAAACGAAGCAGCGAATCTGCACAACAGGAAATACGGAAGTTACTCATCGGCGAAGAATTAGGCGATCGCCGGCCAAGCGAGTTATTACGCATCATGCAGCGCCGAGCGGAGGCGCATAAAGTCTCCGATGAATTAATGATGGAACTGTTTCAGGCACAGCTGCCGACTCAAGTACAATCAATTCTCGCCGCGGTAAGCCCTCTCACTTTGGTGAAAGCTGCTGAAATCGCCGATCGCGTAATGGATGTTTCGCCAACTCCGGTAAGTACATGCTCAGTCTCTTCTCCTTCTGTTGAAAATATGCTTTTAGAGGAAATTAAGAAAATAAATCTGCGTATAGATAAGATTACTCGTAGAGGTCGTAGTCGCGATCGTAATTTTAATCGGCCGCGTAGCCGTTCTCAAACAAAAGAATTTGAACAGTGCTGGTATCAGTACAAATTCGGGAAAAAGGCTCAAAAATGTTCTCCTCCATGTAATTTTTCAAAAAACGACAACGGCGAGGTGTAGAGGCGACTACCGCCACGCCGTATACTTCTCGTCGCCTTTTCGTTCGCGACAAACGTAGCAATGTCCGTTATTTGATCGACACTGGTTCTGATATATGTATTATACCAGCATCAAAATCTCAAAAACGGCATCCACCGAAAATGACACTTTCTGCCGCAAATACATCGCCTATACAAGTATATACCTCTCAGACTCTCTCTTTAGATTTTGGTTTGAGGAGAATTTTCAAATGGTCATTTTTGGTTGGGAATGTTTCAACCCCAATCATTGGAGCTGATTTTTTATATAATTTTAATTTAGTTCCTGATTTAAATAAACAAATATTGTTAGACTTAAAAACTAATCTTAATTGTCAGTGCATTGTGCGTAATAGTTATGTTCACTCTGTTAAAACAGTAACAGGTGACACTATTTACCATGAACTTTTAAAAAAATTTCCTGACATTACTAAACCTCCTCGTCCCGATCAGGAGATTAAACATTCAGTTGTCCACCACATTCAAACTACAGGACCTCCTGTAACAGCAAAAGCTAGGCGTCTTGCACCTGATAGACTGCGTATTGCTAAAGCTGAGTTTCAAAATATGCTCGAGTTAGGTCATGTGAGACCTTCAAAAAGTAATTATGCTTCGCCTTTGCACATGGTGCCTAAAAAAGACAGTAACGAGTGGCGGCCAGTTGGCGATTATCGTGAACTTAATGCGAAAACAGTAAAAGATAATTACAATGTTCCAAATATATTAGATTTTACTGCCGAGCTCCATGGTACCAAAATTTATTCGCATATTGATCTGGTAAAGGCTTACCACCAAATTCCAATTAACCCAGAAGATGTGCACAAAAGCGCAATTATTACCCCTTTTGGTTTGTTTGAGTTTACACGAATGCAATTCGGTCTTTGCAACGCAAGCGCAACATTCCAGAGATTTATGGATAAAATCACTCGCGATCTCCCATTTGTATATGTTTTCGTTGATGATGTTCTTGTCGCATCCCGTTCTGAAGAAGAACATCTCGAGCATCTTAAAATCTTATTCGGGCGTCTGCAGGAATATGGATTAAGCCTAAAACCATCTAAATGCATTTTTGGAGTTTCCTCTATTGATTTTTTGGGTTTCAGAGTTTCTGAATCTGGCATAAAACCTTTACCAGATCGCGTCGATTGTATCTTAAAATTCCCACAACCAAACACCCTCACGCAATTGAGGCGTTTTCTTGGCCTATATAATTTTTATAGACGGTGCATACCAAAAGCAGCACACATTTTAGCTCCTCTAAATAAATTTTTAGAAGGAATAACCAACTCTAAAAAAGATAAAAAACGCTCGGGTAAAAATTCAGAGAACACAATTCAATGGACTGAGGAGGCTGAGCAATCTTTTTCCGAGGCAAAACAAGCTTTAGCAAATGCAACTCTTTTGCGTCATCCTATTCCCAGTGCAAAATTGAGCCTTTGGATTGACGCAAGTGATAAAGCCATCGGCGGTTCTCTCATGCAGCTCAACAATAATGAATGGGAACCTATCGCATTTCTTTCAGTGAAACTAACCAAGAGTCAACAAAAATGGTCTGCATACGATAGAGAACTTCTCGCCATGTACACCTCGGTCAAACGTCTCCGCCACATGCTTGAAGGAAGGAACTTTATAATTTACACTGACCAAAAACCCCTGATATATGCTTTTAAGCAAGATCCAGACAAATGTAGTCCACGCCAATGGCGACACCTTGATTTTATTTCGCAGTTCAGCACAGATGTGCGCCATGTAAGTGGCGTCAACAACATAGTTGCAGATGCTCTTTCACGAATAGAAGTTAATCAAGTTTCAAATTCCTTTTTAGATTTTGAGACTTTTGCAAGAGCTCAACAAGATGATATAGAGCTAGTGAATTTTCAAAAAGATGGCAAATCTTCACTTATTTTACAAAGCATGCCATCACCAGTTTCCGCTACAGAGCTTGTATGTGACACATCTACAGGTTCTCCTCGACCATTTGTACCTAACAATTTTCGTAGGACTATTTTTGAGCATTTTCACAACCTAGCTCATCCAGGTGTTGCAGCATCTTTAAAACTTATATCCTCAAGATATGTATGGCCCAATATGTGCAAAAATATCAAAGAATGGGTCCAAAGCTGTCATGCCTGTCAGCGTTCAAAGGTTCATAAACATACAAAAACACCCTTAGGTACTTTCGCTTTACCAGATGCAAGATTCGCACATATTCATATAGATTTAATAGGGCCCTTACCCCCATCAGAAGGACAAGTGTATTGTCTCACTATCATTGATCGATACACTAGATGGCCAGAGGTAGTACCCCTAGCAGACATCACAGCTGAATCAGTATGCCGTGCAATATTTCATGGCTGGATTTCTCGATTTGGATGTCCTGCAACAATCACAACCGACCAAGGGCGTCAATTTGAATCTGCTCTTCTTAAAGAGTTAACAAAGTTTCTGGGCACAAATCGAATTCGCACCACATCATTTCACCCAAGCTCAAATGGCTTAGTCGAACGTTTCCATAGAGTTTTAAAAAGTGCATTAAAAGCCCATGAACACACCAAGTGGACTGAATCTCTACCTGCTGTTCTACTCGGTCTTCGAGCAGCAGTGAAACCAGACATTAACTCTTCCAGTGCAGAATTGGTATATGGCATGCCCCTTAGGCTGCCAGCTGACATGTGTACAGAAACACCATCAACAGTACCATGCAACTTCGCCTTTGTACAGCAATTAAGGGACAAAATGAATAGTTTAAAACCATTGTCTACTTCTGCCCATGGGACTTCAAAAATTTTTGTGCACCCTCGCTTGAAGGATTGCAGTCATGTGTTCCTTCGAGTTGATAAAGTTACTCCATCCCTTTCTCAGCCTTATACAGGGCCACATGAAGTCCTAGCAAGATCTGATAAACTCATCACTATTGATGTGAATGGAAAAAAGAAGTGCGTTTCTCTTGATAGAGTTAAGCCAGCATTTATTTTCAATGATTCATGTGTTCCCAGGGTTGGAAAAAAACATGTTTTTTATTAAAAAAAACAAAAAACATGTTTTTTTTGTTTAAAACATGTTTTAAACGTTTAAAACGTTTTTTTCTCACACAGCACAATTTTGATTAAAGTGAACAAAAATTATTAAATATAAAGAATGAAAATATTTTCAAACGGCAGTAAGGAAGGAAAAAAGTATATAACAAATACCAAACATTAATTAGCAATTTTATTTTTATTCTAAACTAAAACATTTAATTGTTCAGTTCTTTAAAAATGGTAACTAGTTTGTCAATACCTTTACAACAGCCTTATCAACACCCAAACGATTTCTGGTTTTGCTTTGCACAAAACCAAAAGTAGAGAAAACTCTTTCTAATCCAGCAGTAGAACATACAGCTGTATGTAACTGTTTTATGATATTCATGGCATTTTTATCAATGTTTTTCAAGGCTGAACCACCACAATAAATGTTATTTCCACTTTATCTGATTTTCCAATGGCAAATTCATGATTGGCAACTGCATCAAACATATAATCAGAGAATGGAGCTGACTTAACTTTATAATTATTGGAATTAGTTCAGGACATAATTTGGCAGCAAGCCTTTTTCAGTCTCATCAATTGCAAGTGATTCTCCTTTAAAGCGTAATGAAATATGTAAAAAATATGTAATAAATGTGTAAAAAAATATGAAGTACGTAAAAAAATAGTTAAGAAATAAATATTTTTTAAACATGTCCATTTTTTATTATTAAATTATTATTATTATTATTTTGAGAACATATTCAAACTGAAAATCAAAATAGATAGATTGGTTGGTAGGTAGCATACTTTTATAACTCTGAGGACAGAAAAGCAAATTTAAACAATTAGAATTTAAAAGGAACTGAAAGTAGATAAGTTTTTTTTTTTTTCATTTCAGTTTATTTTCATAAATGAATTATTAAAAAGGAAATGCTATTAAAAGAAATTTAAATTAATGTTGAATTTTTTTATATATGAATATTTTAAACTGAAGTCATTATAATTTTAATAAAGAAAGAGAAAAAAAAACAATAAAAAATCTTTTTTTAACTACTAAACAAATATCTATAAAGTATTATAGCATTATCTATTGATAGGAGAAAGTATTATTTATAGTATATTAAGAAGGCCTTTAGCCCAGATTTTTTACTCAATATTATGTTCTCTGTGCACCAACTGCTGAATTTATTCCCTAAAACGGAGAAATAGATCTCTCAAAATATACAAATAAATACTTAAAAAGTGTTGTAAAAATAGATATTATTTAATTATTATTTACCTCAGATCTTTTGGATGCCCTCGCATCCATTTTCAAAGGAGTATAAAAGAAGATAATTCATTAGAAATGTAAAAACAAAACAAAAACAGTCTGCGTGTACAAACAAAGTCGCTATGAATTCATCAAAACACCAAGGATACTGTACCAGAGTGCCGAATATTAAGAAATGATGTCATTACAAACAGTATCATTGTTAAGCAAAATTTTGAGGGATTCACGGATAGTTGAAGAGTAATGTGGTTTGATGTTGAAAAGATTATTTTAGCTTTGTCGAAATTTATCAAAATATTTTCTTTTTGTTGCATTCTAGATAAGGCTGTACTTGTCTTGTTGTATTGTATATCCGAAAAATGCTCTTTCAGTTTTACTTTTAATCTTCGAAAATTAATATATTATAGAACTTTGATATTATATAAAAAATCATAATTGAGATATTTAAAAAAAATTATGTATTTCCAATTTTAGAGGAAATAAATTTACTTTAAATACTTAATTAAAATTAAATAACCAATTTATAATTTTAATAAAATTTTAATGTCTTTTAGTACATACAGCTAATTAGAAATTTTTAATACAATTTTATTTCATAAATTTTAATTTGTGACATTATTAGCAATAATCATGTTTTAAACATTGTTTTAAATGTAATGTTTTAAACGCGTTTTAAACAGCTGTTTTAAACGAAATGTTTTAAACATAACAACCCTGTGTGTTCCTAATAGTGATTTTGTCAATGGTACAGATTCACCACCAGCTGATCCTCCTACTGTGACAAACAACCAACAGACTAAATCAGGTAGGCGTGTAAGATTCCCAAAGAGACTCATTACTGAAATAATATAAACTCTAAACCTCCGAACTATGACTAATATAAACTTTTAATGCGAACTTTTATTTCACATACATTCCTTCAAACATTATTTCTGTATATATATTGAAATTTCAATCCTGCATTTTATTTCGCATCTATTTCAAATCAATGTTTTTATATGTGTATGTAGTTCATGTTTTTCTTCAGCATGCCATAAATTCTGTAGAAAATTGTGTTGCATGAGCATACCACATGTCGTTCTGTCATTTCTCTCCATCACTGGGGGGAGACTGATGTAGTGATCTATTCAAAAGTCTTGTCACTAGATGGCAGTACCATGCAGTCTTACCTGTTAACATTCTCGGCCGCTAGGGTTCGTGCGAATGGCATGGTGTGTGCTCAGGCAACAAGCAGTTCGTATGTTGGCGTGCAGGTGTTGTGTTTGTTTTGTTGATTGTTAAGAATAAATATGTTAAGTTGATTTCAATCTTTATGCATCATTGATCGTACAAGTCACAGACAACCAACTAAAGGTTCTACAAATTTCAATTGTATTCATATTATTCTTTTTTTCCTTCCATGTTCAATGTGCTATAAGTTATTAAATTCAATGGTTAATTTCAAATGGTTAATATTGTTTACTATAATTCAATTTAATTCTTTGTTTTGGTTTATTGTTTTATTGATAAAATCCGTTGGTGAATCTTGTCTACTTTTAATGGTATTATATTAGCATTCAAATTATTATGCTGCTCCGCGCGTGTAATTATGAATGTATACAATTTGATATTTAATTGATATCTTTTCATTTTGAATAGTCATAATGAATTTTTTCCTATTGTGGTATCTTATATATAATTAATATATAACATCTGTTGCTAATAGCAATTTTATAAATATATATATATATATATATATATATATTTTTATAAATCGTTGTACATTTTATTTGGGGCTAACACTTTATTTTACTGCTACCTTCAATTTACATCACATTTATGAAATAATGTGCACTATTTGTGTAAGATATTACAAAAGGTATTGAAAAACTTTAAAAATACGACATTAGTTTATGATAATTAAAAGTTTAAAATTAAATAAATAAATAGTTTTTTAATAATAGCTTTGACTACACAAATTTTAGTTTTGTTTTTTAGGAAAAGAAAGCTACAAATGTTAACATTGTATACAATGTGCCATGTATAGTCGAAAACGTGAATTCCAGATTTGAATTCATTAAATAATTTCAGTTTTTAGTTGTTAATGTATCATTGTTGATGTGCCCTATGCAATTTCAATCTCTATCTGTCTTATTTTTAGTTAATTTCTTACGAACATGTTCACACTCACATCAGGGTTCTCGTTGGCTTTGACCTATATTAGTGATTTGGCAAATAAAAAATGAAAAACATTAGCCAAATGAAAATAAATGTTAGTCAAATAGATTCGTCATGGAACACCAAAAAATCTATCTTTAGCTCCTTATTGTATCGGGTTTTTTTTCTTTCGATAATATGTTTTAAAATAACCTATTTTTTTGTAATTGCTTATAAAATAGAAATTCGACCATCTCTATAAAAACTTTTTTAAATAAGTATTACATAAGTCTCCTAAATGTGTAAATGTTTCAAACATTTTTTTTAGCAGCCTAAATAAAAAATTAAAAATAATTATTTTTGACTTATCATTATGAAAATATACACTAAAAATTGCTATGAGATTTCTACTCTAAATAGATAGAAAAAAATTGGCTGGACAATGATACTTTGCATGAAACAAAAAATAGTATGTTTCAACGCCTAGTTACAATGCCTCATTCTAGCAATTATTTTCTCTACTTGGCGCTTAATGGGTGTAATTTTGTTTGTATTTTTACTGGCACAATTACGGTGCATAGATAGTAACTAACTGACAATAGAGAAATCTCTATCTCTTAATCCTTTCTATGAGTTAAGCTATTGATATACTAAATTGATTTTTAGTCAGTATCTTTATAAATAGAGCAATGTAAATAGCACAATTTGATTGAACATGTAAAATGACATCAATCATTCAATAAAACAGATGAGAATCTCCACTATATTGGCGCACCACACTACACACATACAACCACACACAAAAAGAGCAAAAATTGAGCATTCGCAATTTTGCAAGTTTAATTGTACGTTTACATGCCAAAATATTTGGTTCAAATCTGGCCGAAGCATTTTGGTGCAATGGCGAGTGACAGAGAGAACGCTGACTCACATCATTTTAAGTTTTAAAAATGTATGTATTTTAAAGCTCATTACCAGAATGAAGAAGCACAATTAATTGCAGATGAATAGCAGAGATTGACAAAAGTCAATTTATAAAACTTTTATGCTTAATCATTGTTCCTCAATCATCTCCTATATGACACTGATACTTTATCTTATCAGTCCTATGGCATATGTGATGCAACAAGATTAACTATTTAGGACCAGCATATCTTATGCATATTTTATTCGGTTTGCATTAGTTTTTTTCCCCTGGCTTTTTAGTTGTACATTTTTAACATGCCCAAGAAAAATATGCTACAAATTTATTTTTTAAATATAATAGTGTGAATAGGATATAAAAATAGTTGTGTGATTTTTTGCTTTTTAGACAATTATTTTTTTTTTTTACTTTTTAAAACAGAAAACTTTTTCTCTTGTAAAAAATTTTGTTAAAAAAGATTAACAGAAATTTTTAAAATTACAATTATACTTTTAACTTTCTAGATGAGAATCAACTCCGTGAAAGAGGTTATGACAAAACACCTGACGTAAAACTTGATGTTCCAATAGGTAATTAATTCTGTTTTTAAAATAAACTATTAATATTTATTGCTGATTTTTAAAATGAGCATTTAGTGGCTTCTGTAAACAACCTGAACAGATACACTACATATTCTGTTATAGGTTTTTTTATTTTTATTTTTTTTTTTTTGGGGGGGGGGGGGGTATAACATAGAACAATCTTTTAGATAGATTCATTATTTCGTGTCCATATAGTTTCATTTGCACTATAGTTTTTCCTTTCTTAGGTTTTTACTTACCCATCATACGTAGTATATTACTTACCCATCATACGTAGTATAGGGTAAGTCTTGCAATCGTTTTGAAAATCGAAAATTTTTTTTTGACGGGTTTACACGTTTTAGATAGTGGAGATTCCGAAAAACATATTTTTAGAAAAAAAAATTTGCCATCCGTCTGTCTGTCTGTCTGTAAACGCTCTATCTCCCGAACAAATTGAGATAGAGACTTGAAATTTTGTATGTAGTTAGTATGTAAGAATGGGACGAACCCTATTTAATATCAGCAACCTCGATTATCCGGAACTATTTTTTTCAGACTCTCGAAAAATTCGTTCTGATGAAAGGTATATAAAAATTTTCGAATTTTTTTGTTCTATGGAATGAACGTAAAAGTCGATCGGATTATTAGTTGCCGAGATATTTGTAATCTTGTTTTCCACATTCTTCGATTTTTCATGACCCTGTATTTCATTCAAATTTCAATTCAGAAGTATATTTTAATTGGAAATGAGACGCTTAATCCGACGCAGTTAACTGTTAGTTAATAGAATTATTATTTTTGGAGTTATAAGGATGTTTCTTTTACGCAGTTTGGTACTACTTGAGTAGTTTGGCGTTTTATATAATTTGTCGAAATTGGTACATCAGCAGTTCTTTAATATAGCATTACTATGTATATTAACAATATTTAAATTTTGTTTATGAATTGCAATGCATTGTATAAATAGTTTCACATGTTTTAGTTTCATATACATATCCATGATGGGTAAGTATTACGGTGGCCCCCAACGACTATTTTTTTTTTTTCTCTAGTCTTTAGTTTATTATTGTGGGAACAACCTAATGATGTAAAATGCATCCATTATAACCTATGTTGCCCTAGAAGATCATCTCAATACTGTAATAAGCTGGTACTAAATTTAAATGGAATTGTGTTATTTTTTTAAATTATATGTCTGGTATGAATATAGTGCTATTTATTTTTTTATTCAATACTTTCTTAAATCTAGTTTCTACTAGACAATTTTGTGATTAAAAAAAATACATTTTATTTAACTGTTATTGTATTAATAAATTTTAAATACAATGGAACCTGATAAAGTGACCACCTTGGTAAAGTGGCCACCTGGCTAAAGTGACCACTTTTGTAAAATTTTACCCAAACTCATATAAAATAATATGAGAATTGTTCAATAATGTGACCACCTGACTATAGTGTAAAGTAACCAGATAGCCTGTCATTGTCAATGTTATTTGAGCCTGCAAAATGTGACCATCAATTTTTCTGCATGCTGAAAATTTTTAAACTAAAAGATCAAAGTGACCATTTTCCGAAATATTTATTTTCATCCATAAAAAAGTACAGAATTTATCTTTTAGTAACAACTGCTTAATGTATAGTTTGTGCTTTATTGTAATGATATTTGCACCTGTCAAGCCTTTCCCATTTTTTCTCGAGGTGTGAAAGGAATGAAGAATTCCTTCCCTCCCCCCCCTACACACACACATATTGATGGATCGTAGAATAGAAATCTTGGGCCTGTTCCTCATTGGCTAATTAAGTCACATGTTAGTAATACGTTTATCTGAGGAGACGACTTTGTGATTGTTTGGGTTTGTTTTAAAAAGCGTTCCTTTGTTATATATTCTTAGAAATTTTTAATACAGTTATCTTTCTTCTTAAAGTATAGAGAATAAAAAAAACTAAATTTTAAAAATCTAAACAGTATAAAGAGTTGTGTTTAAAGAATAAAATTGAAGTTATTAATTTTCTAAAAAATAATAGTCAAAGAGCAGCAGCTAAAAAATTCCAAATCAGTAAAACTTGTGTGAACAATATTTTAAAAAGAAAATCGGAATATCTACAAAGATTTGAAGAAAATGAAAATGAGCTTAGGAGTCGAAAAATTTGAAAAACCAATTATTTCGAAGTAAATCAAGCAACTTTTGAATGGTTTAAAATAATGCGTGGGATGAATGCTTCTGTTTCTGGACCTTTGTTACAAGAAGCAGCTTTAGAATTTTCAAAAAAAACTCAATGTAGAAAATTTTACTGCTTCTAATGCCTGGTTGGAATCTTTCAAGAAAAGAAATAACATTTTTCAGAAAATTTTGTGTGGAGAGTCTCATGATGTTAACATGGAAACTGTAGATTCCTTTAAAAGATGGATTTCCGATTTACTGGAGAAGACAAGAAAAAAGACATATTCAACGCTGATGAATGTGGTTTGTTTTATCGAGCAATGCCAAACAAAACGTTAGCAATGGCTGGAGATAAATGTAAAGATGGAAAGATTTTTAAGGAGAGAAGTACCATTTTGCTTGCTTGCAGTTCAACAGGAGAGAAACTAAAACCTCTTGTGATAGGAAGAGCCAGAAAACCATGCTGTTTCAAAAAGTTAACATCAAGAATTTTCCTGCCTCGTGGTATGGAAACAGAAAATTCAAAATCTTATAAATCAATTGCCTTTAGAAGATGAACCAGTGAATGCTGAATTATTCATGAATTTTGACAATAACGTCTCAACATTCAATACTTCAATTGATCAAGAAAGTCTGAAACAAGAAATTTTTGATAAAGATGAAAAGGAAAGTGATGAAGATTGTGTTAATGAAGATGAAGTAATCTAAGAAAATGATGAAATTTCCGATGCAAAAATGTTAAAGATGTAAAAAAAAAAAAAAAAAAAAAAATGAAAATGTATGCCCTAAATAACAGTCCAGGAATGCTGGATTTATTGAGACAACTTGAAAGTATGACTGAAAATATAATTGTTGAAAAAAAGTGTTTTAAGCAACAAAAAATTTCCGATTTTTTTGGCTGTAAAGGAAATTTATAAAAGTTTGAATTTTTTTTAATGAATAGCTTATTACTGCGAGCTATAGAAATGTTATCATTAAGCAATTACAAACAAATAAAAAACATGTACTAATTACAATGCACCTTATGGTTATGTGCAGCGCTGTGCAAAAGGGGGGGGGGGAACGATTGTCCCTGGTACAAAAATTTAGGTAGCACCAAATTTATACTACGAATGTCATTTTTAGACTGTCATAAAAAAAGTTGGAAGGGGAAAGAGTGCCAAATTGAAACTTTTCCCCTGGGGCAATTTTCTCTTCACACTCCCCTGCCTATGTGTTACTTAAATCAATCACTATAAAATTTCTTCAAATGAATTCAAAAGGAATAAGGTGAGTTTTAAATCAATTATCTTCTTTGTAGTATATTTTAATCCTTTCAAGGCCGTTGGTATATTTATGAAACTTCTTAAATTTGATTTTCAAATGATATAATAAAATCAGAATTTTAATATAATTTATACTAATATATACTATAATGTATAATATTTTCTCCGTTTATTATGTATGTGAAATATAGCTTCTTCTTACCTTCAAATAGATTTGTATATAAATTCTGGTGTCATTCACTTAAAGATTTTAGAAAATGGAAGTGCTTTCTATTGATAGGCTTAAATTAGTAATTCAATTATTGTAATTGTTAATTAATCAATTCATTACTTAGCATTGTGCATTTCTTCATTTGTATATTTTATTTTTTGAGGCTCACAAAAAAGTGCCATTTCTTACAGACATTTCATAAAATGACCATCTCTATATAGTGACCATTTTAGCCGGTCCCGAGGGTGGTCACTTTAGGCAGGTTCCACTGTATAATGTAGTCAAACTTGAATTAAATGCATCTTCCTCCCATAGGAAAATAAACATTGATAATACAAAACATATATCAGTTTTAAGACTTAAAATACATGCTTATATTTTATATAAAATGACATTATTTGCATCTGCTAAAGAAGTCCATTCTTATAATCCAGTTTTAAGCAAAAGCAAAAATATATGTTGTGGAATAATACACACACTCAGCAAAAACGATGTTGTAAATTCAACAAATAAAATTGGCTATCCAATGATTCATATGCTTTCATTTGTTTGTAACATTAATACGGATACTTAAGCAGGGTTCTCGCTGGCTTTTGACCAACATTAGTGATTTGACGAATAATAAATAAAAAACAGTTGCCAAATGAAAAAAAATGTTAGCAAAATAGATTAGGCATGGAGCACTCAACATGTATATTTAACTCTTATTGTATCCTTTCCTTCCAAAAATTCTAAAATAACATATTTTTTGTAAATGATTATAAAATATAAATTTGACTATATGTTATAAATATTATTAGAAATGAGTAAATTCTAGATATCTTGTAGTTCTAAAGGTATAAATATTTCTGGCATTTATTTAGGAGTCTAGATAAAAAATATCAAGATCAAATATTATCTAGATAAAAACTATCGTTGATTTACTGATGTGAAAAGTACCAAAGTTTTTGATTCAATTGAGAAAATTTTATTAGTTTGCATACAACTAATAAATAATACGGTAAATGGCTTATTTCAATGCCTCATTGCAGCAAAAAATTTCTCTATTTGGTGCTTTATGTGAGTAAATTTATGTTTTTACCGGCATATTGCCGATACATACATATTGACAAACTGGCAATAGATAAATATATATCGCATAATCACTTCTGTCTTTTACTGTTGTTAAACTGAATTTGTGTTGAGACAGTTCTTTCATAAATAAAACAATGAAAATGGCGTGATGCAATTGATAGCTATATCAAACTGTTCAACATCATTAATAAGAATCTCCAATGTATTGGCAAGTACACACATATAGAAGGGCAAAAGTTGAGAGTGCTTGCAATTTGGTGAATCTGATTGTTCTTTTACTTGCCAAATGAAACATTTAGTTGCTATGGCGAGTCTGCAAGAACTTAAGTTAAATATAGTTTATAATAGCTCAATGTTTTATCAGAAATCATTCATTTATATTTTTTCCAAAATAACATGGATTTTAATTATTATGCACATATTTTAAAATTCATTAAAAAATAAAATAAAAAGTATATAGAAAAAAGCTTTAAAAAAATTACTGAGCAAAAGTTAAAAAAAAATTGATTAAATTGATTATTTTAAAACACTTATTTAAAAAAAAAGCTAATAAAAATAAGTAAATGAATCATATTTAGAAATAATAAAGATTATTTTATGATAGTAAATTAGTCTTGTATTGTGCCAATATATGAAATATTCATGAAAAATGATAATGTGAAATGCATAAAGCTCCTCCCCTCCCCCTTTTTTAAGTTTTAATAATATATATATATTAAAATTTTCCTGATTGTATATATATATAATCAGTCTTGTTTTAATATCCTTTAGTGATTTGTTTACTTAATGAGAATCGTTCCAGATTGAATATATACTGCATCAGTCATGCTACTCAATTGTGAATTATATTAGAGATGGATGTCCATTTGTAGTATTATATAATGGTTACATACTTGAAGAATCATTTTTTTTACATTAATGCATTCATTATAAAATGTAACAATGGCTACTCATAATTGTATTCGGCACTTTTTAAGTGATGTGTGCATGGTTGTTTGTTTTAAACCATTTCTTTTTAACATGGTGGTTTCTTTAATTTTTTCCCCTATGTTTTGATTTATTTTATGCATTATTGAAAAATGCAACATCCAAGTTATGCAGAAGCTAGAAGCAAAGCTTTAGAAAAATGGTGAATTAATAAATTTATAAAATTATAAACTTTTAACCAAAATCAACCAAACTTTTCATATAAGCTATAAATCTACATGGCATAATAGGGGAGAGGGGGGGGGGGGTTAGTGTGGACAAGGGGTTAGTGTAGACATTCAAAATAACAATTTAAATAATGTAGAAAAAATTTACACAAACTGACAACAATGTACTCCATACTAAGCAAAAATTTAGTTCCAAAAAGTAAAAAAGTTTTTGAATAGTTGCAAGAAGTTTAATTTCATGCAATAAAAGTAAAAATAAGATTTATTTTTTATTTTTGCAGCACAAAGAATTTAAATTTTAAATCCAATAAACAAGTTGCTATAAGACAAGTATGACTTATCTTCTTTATTTCTATAACCTTCATTAAGATATTAAAATTGGTCAAATGAGTATAACTGAAGAACAGTTTCAAAATGTTAGCATGGGGTTAGTATAGACACATTACTAGGGGTTAATGTAGACAGCTTATTGTACTTCATAATTTGTATTTTAAGTACTAAATTTATTATAATGTAAAGATTTATAGAAAGTATATTAACTTACAAATGTAATTACTATATTAAACATCAAATAAGACTATTTTCCATATAAATAAAGATATGTATTGAAATTTTCATCAAATCATTTCAAGCAGAAAATTAAAATTTTTTCTTTTGCTATTTTTTGTTTAAATTCACCAATTTTGCATTTTTAGAGGATTAATTTAGCCTTAATTTTAAATCAATTCAATAAAATAGAACATACATTTTTTTCTATGTTGGTTAAAAGCATGAGAAATATCAACTGTTACATTATTATAAACAAATCCCATTGTCACCAACTCTTAGATGTTGCAATATTGTATATTTTGTAGGCAGAGTTGAAAGTGCAAATAATTTTAGTGTCTATGATCTTGTATTTCTGCAGAAAAAAGATCCAGCACATCATTTTATTTATTTATTTTTTTTTTTATATGAAAAATAATTCCCAAATTAAAAATGGGGAATAATTGAAAAAAATCACAAAACTTGTGATTGTTGGTGTTACTTCTTTCTCCATAAACCCTTTAGACTGTAATTTAAACTTAGAAATGTAGTTAATAACAATAATTGTTAAGGAATATTTCTTAAAAAATTACTTGTCCACACTAGCCCCAACATATTTTGGTTTTGTCTACACTAACCCCATGTAGGGGTTAGTGTGTACACATGTATCAATGTTAAAAACTGCCAATTTTCTTATTGTTTAACTGTATGTATAATCCACTTTCCTGTATATTAATAAACAGGAAATATCAGTCTTCAATTTGAGAAGGTTGCAAAATTTTAAAAATGCTCTTAGAATTTTATAAAATTAAATTTTTATGTCCACACAGTTAGTTTTCTTTCTTTCTTTTTTTTTAAAGCTTAAAAAAAAATAGCCAGAATGGCAGACTTGAGCTAAAAATGCACTTTTGCTACTTAAATTGTTTCATTAGTTAAGATTTACTAAGGATTATATCATTCCTCAAAGCCTCAATGATGACATAATCTTAAGTAGTTTTCTCCATTCATTACTTTTTGTTATATATGCTAATGAATAATTGGCTATGAGTTTTTTTGCTCTATGGTTGGGTTTAGTAAGTCTGCCGTTGTTTTCCTTGCATTTATACATCGGGATTGGATTGGAGGTTTTGCTTTAATGTTTTATTTTGTTACTAAATGGGTGTACACAGTTTGAACCAACTGATTTTTTAGAACAAATCTAATATATTTTCTCATTATTGTAATTTAAGTGTACCAAATTATTTGATGTAACTAATTTCTGCTTTTAACAGTCTTATCTCAGCAGTCATCATGAGACATAGTGAGTCTAGTCTAAATCATCTTAGTATGCATGTAAAATGCAAATTTCATGTGTTGATGAACATATCTGAAACTCTAAAAGACACTTAAATTATGTAAATTTAGCTACGATAAAACAGATTAAAATTTTGCAATATTTAGGGGGAAAAAATTCTTTGAGAAATGCAAATTTACAGTTAATAATGTAAAATGACCTTAAGATTTCAATCAAGCTCTAAAAGAAAATTTTCTTGATTGGGTGGATTATCTTTTAAGAATAAAAAAGAAACTCAAGATATGAAGTCAAATAAGAAGACATTGAAAAATTAAGTGCTAGTGAAGAACCTGTTTAATACATTTAACTAAAATATGCAATAAGATATATTTAAATCTTCTATTGCATAAGCAAACCAAGGGGGGGATCAAGACAAGGTTTGCTCGAGACATAATAGAAAAAAAAAGCCTCATAAAAAAAACCTAAAAAGATATAATTGTTAGTTTACACTTAAAAGTACTAAGCATTATTGTAGGGGAAGATGGGGATACTTGAGCCATTTTTTTAATTTTAATTTTTTTTACTTTTTTATAATTTCTTAGAATATAAAATATTGAAAATAAAAAATTGATATTTTTTCTTCAACTGAAAACCACTTTCAATTAATTTTCAACTATTTTTCTATGTCTAATAAATTTTTACTTTTTGTTTTACATCATGGATCAAGTATCCCCATGAGAGGGATACTTGAGCCAGTATGGAAAAATACCTACAAAAGTAATTTTTTTCGCTTTATTTAACATTTTACAGAATGATAAATTATGGTACATAAAGTTCTTCAAAACCAATTGAGAAAACAAAGCTAGTAATACGATCATTTTTTGTCGTTAGAATTGGTGGTCGAAGGATCATTTCAACTTGAGTTATGTCGATGGTAGAAACATTCTCAGTTCAGAGCCATTTAAATTTGGAATCGGCAATTCCTCGGGCAAATTTAATTTTCAAAATATTAAGCACTGGTCCAACAAATCTTTTTATAGTTTTTTCCCAGCATATTTTATCAGTAATCAATCATCATAAAAGGTTTTCTTTTCATATCATCACCATCATTGGCAGAATTTTCCTCTAATGATATTGTCGAACTCATGCTTTTAATTGAGTAGCTATCGGAATATAAGCCAGATGTATCATTCTACTTTTTCAAACACATTTTTGATTTCACAGGAAAAGATTTTATCTTCCCCTTTGGCTCCATGCAGGTAAATTTGAACTGTGATTTTTGTTGCTTTTCTAGTTTTTTGTATGCTCTTTTTACCAATTCTTCTTCAATTTTCTTAGTTAAAAAAAGTTACAGCAACAGAGGTTACAATTTCAACATAAAATATTAATCTTAATATATTATATTAAAAAATAAATATTTTAATATGTTGGACCTAACTAATTAAAGTATTAGAGATTATAACCTGTAAAACAGTTTAAAAAAGTTAATTTAATAAAAGTTAAAGTGAAAACTATGTTTACATTCATCTAAACAGACTATTTTGTTAGTCAAAATGAAAAATAAAATGGATATTTTCTTTAAAAAAATATGCATTTTTAAACATTTTTCAGATTATTTTTTTTAAGAAAAAAAAAATAAATAAAATGAAAAATTATTCTCCCTTTTATCCCCAAAAAATCTATTAATGAATAAGCGCATGTAATTTTATTTTTTGTTTCTTTCACCATGTCTAATTTCCTAGTGGGGATGGTTGAGCCATGACTCAAGTATCCCCAATCTCACTGGCTCAAGTATCCCCACTACCATTATTTTTGTTTATCAGAGTTTTACTAAATAAAGCATGCAGCTATTAGAACTATTTTGGATTCAAAATACAAATGAAATTATACTTATTAAATTTATGTATATAGTTGGAACTTTAAACAAAACTTAAAAAAAAAAAAAAAAAAAAAAACTATGCACCTAAATATTTAATTCAGATAGGGAAAAACAACTATTAATCACTATACTTTCAAAATGGTACCAAGGTGTGTGATTTTTTTATTACATGTTCAGAACTATATGTTAACATATTGCCAATTTTAGAAAGAAAAATTAACCAACTGTAGAGATAATAGGGATAGCTCAAGTATCCCCACTCTCCCCTATATCTTAGGAAAAAAGCCTGAATAGTCTGATGGCTGTTTAAATGTTTTAGTGAATGACAGCATTTATAAAACTACTTTCTATTTTAAGATCAATATTTTCAGTACTCTAAAAAGCTATTAAGTTGGTATTTTTGTTTATTTTACTGCTGTTTCCTCCCCCCCCCCTTCTTTTTACTTGGCAGTTTCGGAGGAGAAGTGTCAAATAGCAATACACAATTCTTCTTGAAGTATGTAAAGACTCTACTGCTAAATTCAAATCATTCCAAGAATTCTTTATAAAAAGCTTTATTTTCAATAAAATATAATTGTTCATGTAGTCTTCTAACAGAAAAATCAGACATCTCATACGACAAGTATTTCAAAGAAATTATTTTAAATACCTATGTGAAAGTAAATTTTATTTATGAAACAACATCATATACTTATTAATCGTCCTATTAATCAAAAGATAGTTTATTAAGATTTTCAAGGTATCAATGTTTCATTATGTGTAGAGCATTTTATTTATGAAACATAAGAAATAGTTTTTACTAAAAATGTTTGTTTTAAATGATTTCAATTTTCTACATAAATGATTGTATATTAAATATATAATTATATTGATTAAGATTACTTTTAAATCAAGTTAAGGGTTTTTTACCAACCCTTAATGTGTGTCAATTTGTTATGAACAAATTAACTATTCAATAAAAAAAATCAATCTAAGCAAAAAGTTTAACTTGCTCAGTCCTGATGTCGCCTGTAGGAGAAACTAAATAATATTGTTTAATTTAATTGCTTTTAGAAATGTTAAAATTACTTCTAGACCTCTTTAATAAATGTGTACATAGCATAAATATCGATATCATCTTTGGAGATATTGTATAGTAATTTTAAACTGGATTTTGTGGTATCTTGTATTATTTGTCTCTGGACTGAGGAGGTTAAGATAATACCACTTTTACATTCTAAAAATTAAATAGAAACAAATTAACAGTAGACAAATTAATATCCTTATGATTAATTCCCAACAAGAAGTTATATGCATAAATTAACAATGACTTTGAGATTTTATTTTAAAATACCATTTGTCAATTGATGTTTCAGGTTTGAAATTGATTAAAGATGGCTCATTTAAATTTATAAATAATAAATTGTTCATACTATCCTCTTTTAAGTTTGAATGGAGTTTACTTTTAATAATGTTCATTTTGATAAAATCCCTTTTACAAGAAGCTGTTGACACAGGAAGTGTCAGCACATGGCAAGGAGATTTGCCAAATATGGGAATCAATCTTTCATAGAAAAACACCTTTCGAAATGAGAATTGTTAAATTTCTGAAGAGAACTTTAAACTCATACCATCATCTAAATGTGAGTTTCTAACATCCAGACAGTTAACAAAATATTGCAAAAGCAATGTTATTTCTGTTTCTCCATATTTGCATAGCTCTTTGCCTTCTGATCAACTTAATGTATAAAATATACCAGAAGCTGTTATTATTCCAGTTTTATTTTCTACGAATCTTTCTTTCAAAAGTTTTATATCTGCTTTGATGAAATTACTTTTGTCATTAGAAAATATTTTATGGGATACTAGCAGTTACCCGTGACTTCGTTCACATAACATTTAAAGAAGAAATAATTGATCAATCAAGCAAAAAATTTTGATGATGAAAAGCATGTGTAATTAACTTTTTATCGCGAATTTATGGTAAAAAACTTCTGATAATCCCTATTTGCTAATTTGTTTGCTGGCTAAAATTTTCCTTTTAGCGATTAATACTAATAGATAGAAACATTTTTGAATTCTTTTGTTCAGCCCTGTACTTTTCCAAGTTCCTTTAATACACGAAAGTATCTTTCTAAATTTTAGTTCAAAGAAAAATATTTCTTATTACTACCTAAATTACATTTTCAGAAATTATCATCCAAAGACAACCTTGCATCCAGTTCTTTGTGGGATCCTGTATATCATTTTATATATATATACTACAAACATTTCTTAGTTTACTAAATGCAGTTCAAAATAAAAATGCATATTTTATTTAAAAACCACCTTTAAGTAAATTACGCTCATATTCAGTAACCTTTCTGAGATCTTTTGTGTAACCCTGTATATCTAAATTTAACTATTTATACTATTATCATTTATACTCTCCATTTAATATGCATACATTTATCGAAACTTAAAAGCACATATAATTCAAAATGCATTTCATCCATGCAACAGTCATCATCCATCATATACAGACTTCGAATAGAATATATAATATTTGAAATCTTTTGTGTGTCCCTGTAAATGCTATGCACTTCGTATTATGCATGAAATAACTCACATTAAGCCTCAGCAAAGTATATCAATTTGATTATACATGAAACCGTTTACCATAATTAAAATATATCGAAAACTTTTCCTCCCTTTATTCTTATGCAATGGAATTCTTCTGTGTAACTCTGTAAATGAATAATAAGTGTCCTTTCCACTACATACTTTACAAAATGCATATTTTAGTGCACTTTGTAAATGCATATAAATTTGTATATGTTTCACAAGGTGTAACATCGTTAAATTTAATTAAAACAATTTCCCCCATAATGCCGTAATGTAAGGAAATTTTTTGACAATCCCTGTAAATAAACTAATCATGGTAGAAACTTTATTTTCAATAGGTATTCGTGCTAGGTAAACGTTAAGAACGTCCAAAAATTTCATGGAAATCGGAGTATATTTACGAAAGTTAGAAAGCGAACAGACAGACAGACAAACCGAAAGCATAATAACTTTTCAACTTTGTTCGAAAGTGTTAAAAAATTGAGCCAAAAATATATTAATCAGTAGTTTTATTTTACGCCTTTTCCCCACAAAAAATTTCTTCCATTGATAATTATGAGTTTTGAATAAAAATATTCATTTGTATGTAACTTATAACTTATTAATTAATATAAGTAAAAAATATTTCTGATTCATTTTAAATATGACGTCATTATTTATCTCGCTCCATTAGCTACTGATATTCATATCCCTTGTATTTTTAACGACTGCTATAAAGTACCTGTTTTATTTCAACTATGACGTCACATTTTCATAAATGAACCATTTTATTAAAAATATATTTCTTTTTCATTCTTTTTACTTTTAATTTATGTCGCCATATTTTACACAAAAATTCCCATTAACTAAACAAATATCCTTGTTAAATATATTATAAAAAATACACCTTTTATTTTTATTTCAAACATGACGCCATATTTATTTTCTTTTAAATTATTTTATTATAGTTTTTCACGTGGAAGTTTTTTATTAAAAATTCATTGCCGCTGAAAAATTATTATTCCAATTTTTTATTTTCTTGGCAACAGGAAAGGAAAATGGTTAAATTTTATCTGAAAAATGCCTATTGATTTTGTATGAAAAATAATTAAATTTTGAATTATTAAGGAAAACATTTGAATAAAATAAATAAAAATTAGCCTATGTTCATTTCACTCCTATAATCTATACATATGCAAAGATTCAAAGACATTAATCCATCCATTTTGAAGCCAAGTTCATTCCAATTTTCGGACACACTTTCACATTTATAATATATATAAGGATATTGTTTCCTGCTTAAAGCACCGGTATGGTATATTTTCTTCTTCTGCAAATGATTATGCTATTAAAAATATATTTTTTTGTTTAAAGAAAAAAAATAATAATAAGTAGGTAAGAAAGTTAGTTGCCAAAAGGAATTTTTTAGTATAGTATATTAATATAATGTAGTATATATACCAATCTCAGATCAAATGTTCAAAAGCATTGAATGCTTATGCTTATTTGGCTATGGACAGTTACACTTATGGACAGTTACTTGTTGGACAACACTTTATTTCCCTAACGAAGTTTTGTTAAAGATTTCAGGAAGTGTTTCATAATCTATTCTTAATGCAAGATTTTTTCTTACTTGTTTCCATCATATATGGTGTCAAAGAATAAATTATCTGCATCTCCTAAAGGTTTAAATTCAGACTGGCAGTTTTTATACTTTTCTTGATCCTCATGGCAACTTCCTCATTCCCTGTTAAGATTTTCTGGAAATTCTTCATCCCTACATAAACAGGTAGTATTAGAAATTTTGACATTATTATGTATGATCTTTTATTCTATTTAAAAAAATAATTCATAACTGATATATTGATGATGCAATAGTGAGAGGGGAGAGAATATTATTAATATGGTCTGCAGCTTTTTATATCCAAAATTTTATTGTTTTTTGCTATTATATAGCTGTTGATGGCCATGTTATTAACTGGATTGAAAGCAAAGCTTCATTTGGTGATGAAGAGAGGCATAAAGAATACCTTAGAGACCAATATTGGAGTTACTGCAATAGGTATCACATTTTTCCATCTTTACTTTTTTTTCTTTAAATACAGTGGAGCATCGTTTATACGACGCCGAAGGGACTACCAAAAAACGTTGTATAAACGATTACGACGTATAATCGATTTTCACTTCTAAAACTAGAATTAATTTTGTTTTCACTTAATTTTAATGTTTAACGTGATGATTTGCATGAATTTGTTTAAAAAAAAAAAAAAAAAAAAAACATGGGAGGGGGGAATTAGTAAGCAATTTAAATATGCGTACCTTTCTTTATGTTTCACCGAAAGGTTCCTCATTTACAGTGCAACATTTCATTTCCATTTAAAGTCAAAGATAAAAAAAACCACGTGTCCAACTAAAAGTTGCCAATACTGATAACAGTTAAAAGGATAGTCTATTTGCACCTTAAAACAGGTCGGGAAAGTTGACCATCCCCGAAAAAAGAATGATCCCCTCCAAGTGTAATTTGTTACACGTAAGCTGATTTTTCAGACTAATTTAATACCAGTCCACACATTTATAATGTGGAGTGCATTTAAACACGCTCTTTGGTGTCATTCATAACTGTCAACTTCCGCTCATTCGTAAAATATACAAGAAAAATAAAGCTACACAAAATCGAAAAATCGACGTATAAACGATTTTGGGCGTCGTATAAAAGATATATTTTTACATTAAAATGAATAGGGATGAATCGGGACCACATTAAAACGTCGTATAAGTGATCGTCGTATAAACAATGCTTTACTGTACATCATTCCTCTGGATTTTTTTTTTTTTTTTCAAATGATTCATTGTATTCTAATAAACATCCAGAATATTATTGAATCCTCTACAAGATGTGGCATCAACGTTTTAAAGAGCACCAGGAATCCATCGAGGATTATAAACGCGTTAGACAACCTTCTCTGAGGCTACAAACTGGTACTTTCCGCTTGATAATACATTAGCACATCGATACCAACACTGGTAAAAAAATTCCTCGCCAAAATTCACACTAATGTGCTTCCACATCTTCCGCTATCAGCTAGATATAGTCCCGTGTGACTTTTACCTGTTCCCATTAATGTAAAAACATTTACAGAGACACCGTTTTTAATCATCAGATGAGGTGAAAACAACATCGCAGGAGGCCTTATGGGAAGTTGCGAAAAATGACTTCCAGCAGTGCATCCGGAAGTTATGCAAACGCTGGCAGATGTGTATTGTTGCTCAAGATGTCTACTTTGAAGGTGGATATGCTTCGGTACTGTGAACTATTCAGGATAATGTTTTTTACGATTTGTCCCCAAACTTTTGAATCATACTACATGTATGTAAACTACGAGGACCTTTTTTTTTCTTTCCTTTCCAATATTTGATGGGCTTTAAAATAAATACTAATGTGAATAATAAAATTATTTTATAACTTGGATTCAAGTACAATCAAGGCTACTTTTTGACATTGTCATAATCATGGTAAGTAGAACACATGGTAGGCTCCACACGCAGGTTTCGTTTTCTCCCATGACGTCACTGACACCCATCTTCAGTCTTGGGTAACACACTTTTTGCTTTGCAAAAAGCTTTCCGTTCATAAAAAATATATTAAGCATTTATTTAATATCCTGTATGACATATTACTGAGATGAATGACATTCAGAACATCTACTAAACTACTTGGAATATTTCTATTCAAATTAGAGTTAATATATTTGTATGTTTTTACTATTTAGAGTTTTTTAAAGGGCCAATCTTATGTTTACCGCACTACCTGTGCAATGAAAATTACTTTACTCTTTAAGCAAACAATAAAAAATATTCATAAAATACTTAATATTCTACTTCTACACTTCTTATTTTGTTTTACAGTATGGGACCTGTTATCCAGGAACCCCATATCCAGAAAGTTCCAAAAACCAGAATGCAAAATGAAAATCAAAAAGTAATTTGTTTCATTTCAAAAATGTAAAAATTAAAGATATATTTTACATCAAGCATGAGGTATGGTAGACAGATATACATATATATAAAGATGATACAATTTGTGGCCATCTGTGATATTTTTTGATGGCATGAATGAACATTAAGTGGAAAACATTAAAATTTCTAAGGAAATTATTACATCTGTTGGACTAAGCTAAGGGACATTCATGTTCAGATTCTCAATTGTTACAACAATAATCAGTGAAAAATTATCCTTGCTGATGATGATACTTAAGTCTTCTGATGGCTGGAAGTGAAATGTGTGATATGTCAATGAATGTAATGATGATGATCAGCAGAATGGGATAGGTAAAATTTCAAACGAGCTACTGATATTTTTCAACTGAACAACCAGTTTGTGGAATGCAACAATGAAGTAACTTCCATGAACAGCGAATCATATCATAATGCAAGATACAGGGACAATCAGTGCAAGTGACACACTATAAGCAACCAGTCTTAATAAAAATTTTCTAAAAACCCAAATCAAAATATTCTACTCTCCAGTGTTATATGTATTTTTTTTTTTTTTTATTTGAATAGTAATTTAGAATGTTTTTTATTTTGTGTAAATAAGTTATTAACAAATTTTTAACTATACATTTACATATATTATTCATATTTTATGCATTTCATACTGTTATTTTGTACTATTCTTAAACTTATAGTAAAATATTTTGAATTGCGGAAAAACCCCTTATCCAGAATATCTGAGGTCCCAAGCATTCTGGATAACAGATCCGATACTGTACTTTTAAAACAAAACAGCAATTAGCAAATAATAATAATAATAATAAATCACAAAAATGCTCTTGTGCAATAACCTTGAAAAGAAAACAAAATGAAACATGCTGTTTAATTTTCTATCATTTAAGGGTCATTCCATGCCAAATCAACCAATGACTCAACCTGACCCTTTCAGATTTCGATGAAATTCTCAGGAATCGTTCTGCCTGATGATATAAATGAGAATATATGTTCATAATATTTTTTTCGCATCAAAATTTCATATAGTTAATTATTTAAATTTTGAAAAATCATCATTTTTTGGCTTGCTTGCATGTTTTTAACTATAAATTTCTCAAGTTCTATCAAACATAGAAAATTTTATGACCTCTCATTTCAAAGACGAGTTCATAAGGTTTAATTTGATATGCAGGTTGACTATGTATAGTTAAAATAAATAAAATGTAAAAAAAATTTTAATTTTAAATTTGAAAATTTTTTAGATAGTCATTTTTAAAAAATTTGAAAAAATTGTATGTTTATTGTAATATTATAAGCTTAAAATTCTGAAATTTTTAGCGTGGGATCTCAATGGGATCAGGAGTTATTAAATAAAAGCAAAAATTACCATTAAAATAGCAATTTAATTCTATCTCTTTTGTTATTTATTTATGATTTGTATGGTTATTTTCAGCTTTTATTTCATAACTCCTGATCCCATTGAGATCCCACTCTAAAAATTTCAAAATTTTAAGCTTATAATATTACAATAAACATACAAATTTTTTCAAAATTTTTAATAATGACTATCTAAAAAATTTTTAAATTTAAAATTTTTATTTAATTATACATAGTCAACTTGCATATCAAATCAAACCTTATGACCTCCTCTTTAAAATGAGTGGTCATAAAATTTTCTACGTCTGATAGAACTTGAAAAATTTAAAATTGAAAATATTTATGCAAGTGAAAAAATGATAATTTTTCAAAATTTAAATAATTAACCCTCTCATGCATACGGGCCTCATATGAGGACAGATAATTATTGCTATTGCATTATTAAGCAAAAAACTTTTGAGCATTCATTTATAGAGATCCGATTTTTTGATAGATAATAGCTAGCATATAGTGCAATAATAAAATTATTTTATAATGGGTTTTCATTTATCTCAAAAAATGATTTTTAGTCAATAATGCAAAATAATGCAAAATAATTTATGCATGAGAGGGTTAACTGCATGGAAATTTAAAGCTATAAACAAAAAGTAAAAATATACTCTAATTTATATCATCATAGAGAATGATCCCTAATAGTTTCATTGAAATCAGAAATGGTCAGGTTGAATATTGAATTTTTTTGGTTGATTCGACATGGAATGACCCTTAAGCGTATGGCACTGAGACCTCCCAAAATCCAGCACGCAAGAGAAATAATAGGGACTCACTGTTTGATCCTTCGATATTCCGAGCTGAAAGTCACAATCTTCAAAAGCTGATTTTAATGACTGGCGATAATTTTTCAGTCCACATTTGACACAGATACAGAAGAGGCTGTGTGTTCGTAGAACTATTTATTTCAGTTCTTTATCACAACGCAAGCCACCAAAAATTTTATATTACTTTAGCTGTGATGTCATAACTAAATACACTACGACTCGCCGTATAAATTCACAATTTACTTTAATGAAATCAACACACAGATGCACAATGAATATAATACACACGACCACATTGTGCTATATACACTATGTACAATTAATTTTTACAGGTCCACATATAGATCCACACATCAATATTACACTCGGTACTAAAAGCCCCATCTGATCATAAGGTTTCGAACACCCTCTCCAATGTTCTTCAAAACCATAGCATTACACGGCTCACGCACAAGCCCGCTGAAAAACATTCTTGCTTGCTGCCCTAGGCAACAACTGAATTTCTTCGTTTCAGTTCTCTGTCAAACAGAAAAGTTACTTTCAAAAAGTATCTTTCAAAATGAAACATCACAAAACGAACAGTTTTCACAGACGTCATGGCGCTGAGCACAGAGCATCATCGCAGACTTAATGGCGTTGACATCATGGAACCGGCCGATATCACATCTTTAAAATATATGTATATTGAAACGGCAGTCTTGCAAATGAAAATCAATGACAGACACATGACTTGAACTATTATAGATGAAATGATGGCTAAGGAAAAAGATTTGGCGATTTATCATCTGCATCAAGTATCAAAATAGATGCCTGTCACATAAAAAGCGAAAGGCCTTTTTTTGCATATAAATTTTTAATTGCATAATAAAAACTCAATCTTGTCTTGAAAAGACTACCTAAAGTTTTAAAAGTGACTTTCAATTTTGAAAGTATGCCTTTTTAAAAAGTTCCCGGAGTAATTTGAAAAGTTAGAATTTAAAATATGCCCTTCGGAATGGATAAAGTACTCTTTTATCAGAGATAACAACTTGCTCTTTTTTAAATGTGCAGAAAATTCTGCTTACTTGAAAAAGATGATTGTTCAGACAATATTATTCACCATATAACATAAGTCTCCATTTTCTATTACTGTGTACTACTTCAATTACCCTTTTAATAAATAGTGCCACAAAAAGAAAAGAAAAAAAAACTTTAAATTTAAATTTACTGGCACTCAAAATATTTAATTAAAATTTTTCTTTCATTAAGTATATTAAAATAAGCAACTTTATATTTTCTAATAAATTTGTAAATTTTGATGTCAGTCAGTCATTTTATCACTTTACGAACATAATTACTCTGCACTGGAACGGAAGTAATTGAAGATGCTAAGTTTTACTTCACAATAATATAAGGAAATTTTAGTATATCTAAGGAGCTCTAAAGCACTCCTAGGAATTTCTTTCCTTTCTAAGGAGACTATACAAATCTGGTGTTTTACTTGTCAGAACATGGAAAAAATTGTTTTGAATATAACTTTAGAACCCAAGAATCTTATAAAAATTTAAAGTGTAATATTTTGAAAATTAATGGCAGGGCTATTTTATCAACGTAGCTTAAATCTTACCTTATTTTGCAATTTACATTGTCTATATATCTGCAACAAACAAAAATGAATGTGCCTTTCAATCTGCTTGGGATACTCTGCATTCCAATCTTTGCAAAATTAATTGATAATATACAGTAGACTCCCTCAAATTCGCACAGCTTTGTATCAGAAGTTGTGCAGCTTTTAGAATTTTGCAGATTTCTGGTCATTGCATTGTTTACATTTTTTAAACAGTAAATTGAATGAAATTAATAATGCAATCAAAATTATAGTGAATGCTTACAATATAGTAAAATATTAAAATAATTAAGCAAAATAGTAAACTAAAATAATAAAAATAAAGATAATTCTTAAAATATTAATTATAAAGATTGGAAGCATTTTTCTAAATTATTCAATGAAACTTGCTTCATAAATGTACAACACTAATTCACATCAAATATTAATAAGGAAGTTTTATTTCAGGTTTAGAGAGACTTAATGAACAAAAAAGCTTTATTAATATACAAATATATTTGGTAAAAAATATTGTAATTACCAGTGACATCAGCAATATCTTGAATATTTTCAGAAATGAATTTATTCTACCTTCATGAAAAAGCAGGAATTCAGCAAAATTAATTAAAATTACATATTAAAAAATATATGGAATTGATATTAAAATAAAAAAGTCAAATTTTGTCCCTACGTCTGAGCCGAAAGTTGTATTGTTTACATCTGTAAATTATGTGTGGATTTGAGGGAGTTTACTGTATTTCCGAAAAACATTTTCATTACTTCCAGAGATACTAAGATGTATTAATGTTAAAAATTTCTACTATTGTTGTCATTCATCTTGATGACAGCAATTCTTATTTCTTTTAAGCAATTTTAATATTTTATTTATAGATTTGGACCAGGCTTAGTGATATACTGGGCTGGATATATTGAAGAATTGAATACTGATAAAGATCATGGTATCATGATTAGTGACAAGTTTCCATCTGAGATGATTAAAATGGATCCAACTGTACTTGTAAATCAAAGTTATTCTATTTGAATAAAATCATTTGCAGAGAAAAATTGCACATATGGAACTTAATTACTTTTTTTAACTTCTTATTCAGAATATCAGCTATGAAATGTTTTAAAAAAAAGGCAAATTTTGTCAAAAAAAAAAAAAAAAATCAATTTTGTCTAAAAAATTCCGAAAAAATGACTAATTTTGACAAAGACAAGTGCGAAAAGCGGCAAATTTCATCAAAAAAAATTGCAATAAAATGACCAGTTTCATCAAATGATCGTGAAAAAGCTGCAAATTTTGTCAAAAGATTACGAAAAAAAAAAAAAAAAAAGTTATTGCTGGAGTGGAACTTACTGTTCCAAAAACTGTTTTTTCTGCTCCAAAATTGGTTTTTTTTTTTTTTTTTTTTTTTTTCTCTTCTATTCTAAATCTTTTTGAGTGAATGTAACCTTTGGGAATTGGTATACTTTGCATTGATAATTTTCAGGGCTTTTTACTTTATATCAATTAATTTTCAGGGTTTTTCACTCTGAGTCACAATCACCCCTGATATGACTTCTTACTTTAAGAAATTGAAATTTTCTGCCATATAGTAGAGGTGGGCATTATATGACAGCAGTTAAAAAAACACTGCTACTGTTTTTTAGTAATTAAAAATGATTCGGAATTGTTTTGATCTAAAATTTATAAATCAAAATATGTTGAAGGCGTCATTTGACATCGGTAAAAATAGTGTTGATTATAAAATTTTTGACATTTAAAAAGGACTTTAAGGAATTTTCAGGTCTTTCGATTAAGCTGAATTTCGAATAATCGATGTTTTACTTTATTAAGTTATTGTAACATGTTACCAAACTAATGGTGTAATGATGGAACCTGTTAACAAAAAATAACTTTCTCCCATCTCTACCATTTAGTCACAAAAAATAAAGCATTGTCATATAAGATTTAACTCATTTACAACTTTTATTTGCATTTTTCTAAATTTCCATAAGTTTTTTTTTTTTTTTTCTTGAACCTGTTATGTGTTTGTCTTCATATTTTTCTGAGTCTTATGCTGAGTCCTATGTACAGTCATGGAAAAAAAATAAAATAAATTAACACTCTGTAATTATAATAGAAGAAAGTTACTGGTACCAAATTAATGGAAATTTAATCTACATTTAAATGATGCATATAAAATTTGCTTAGGGAGGGGGCATCTACATATCAAAACCAGACTAAATTTTGTTTTTTCCAAGGACAACACAAAATTTTAACAATATATTTTAAATCTTCGGTTCAAACTATCCTACAAAACAAAATTTCAAGTCATTTAGATGGTAAGTTTTTGAATTATATATATACAAATTTATATCTTCTAATGTTAAATTAAATTTTCATATTTTTATTAATATCACCTGAAATTATAATCAAAATATAATAATTTTTTCTGTGATTATTATACTAAAGCACAAAAACAAATACAGTCTGACCTTTGTTATATGGTCACCTGTGGGGATAATTGAAAAGTGACTATATATGCAATAAAAGAAGATTGTCGACTATTTTTAATCTTTGTTTGTTTGTAAACATAAACAAAGCTAAAAACATAAAAGTACATAATGTTAATTACTTTACTTTTATTTAAATATTAACTGAATGAAATACAGTAGACTCCCTCAAATCCGCACAGCTTGGGACCAGAGGTTGAGCAGATTTTAGAATTTTGCAGATTTCTGGTCATTGCTTTGTTTATATATTTTTTTTAAATAATTTGAATGTAATTAATAATGAAATCAAAAGTATAATGAATGCTTACAATATACTAAAATATTAAAAAAAATAATAAAAATTTAGATAATTTTGAAAGTGATTAAAATACTAAAAGCAAAGATCAAGTTAATAATCAATTATGTACAGTAAAATATTCATTATAAAGATTAAATGTGTTTTTCCTAAATTATTCAATGAAACTTGCCTCATAAAGGTACATTTCTAATTCACATCAGGATCATGAAATAACGATGCTTTATGTCAGGTTTAGCCAGACTAAATAACTAAAAAAGCTTGATTTATATATAAATATATTCAGAAATAAATTATTCTTTCTTCATGAAAAAAACATGAATTCAGCAATCTTAACAAAAATTATAAATTAAAAAAATGTATGGAATTGATATAAAACTAAAAAAGTCAAATTGTGCACCTACATCTGAACTGAATGTTTCATTGTTTACATCTGTAAATTATGTGCAGACTTTAGATAGTTGTGGATTTTAGGAGGGCAGATTTGAGGGAGTCTACTGTAATACACACTAGAATAATAGGAATTATACATTAATTACAGAAGAATTAGAAATGTATAGTTCAGTGTTTGAAATACTCATTTATGATCGATTGTCCTTGCTATGGTTTTGCTATTGTTAGCACTAGCTTTTCAAGATTATAAATAATTTTAAAATGTTCCTTGGAAGATTCTGAATGCACAAAACTAATCAGGTATGGCAATCCCAAAACTTTCTTCTCTTTTATGCATGTTAATACTTCCTGAAAAATGCAGCATAGCAGCACCGCCAGTTAGGTAGTTTAACCCTTTCGAGTCTGAATTTTTTTCAGTTTTTAGAAAAAAATACTCTTACATTAATAACATTAACACCAGCTATACATCTAGATTAATTAGTATTTAACGGATATTTCATTGTCTGAGAGATAACGAATGTTGTTGTTTTGCGTACTATTTATTTAATATTTATATGAAAACAGGCTAAGAAAGAATTTTCGGAGATGTTTAGAAAATATTATATTACAATAAGATTTAACTTATATTACAATTTTCTAATACATTTTGCTCTTTATTACACATTATTCTTTCAGAAAAGTAACTTTTTTAAAAATTTAATAAATGAAATATATGTTTAAAATAAAATAATCTCAAACAACGCGAAGAAAATTTAGCAAATAATAATAATTATTATTACTAAATGCCTAAACACAAATGAAGTCATATAGTAAATTTATAGACTTATAATAACATTCCTACATGTAATAAATAGTAGCAAAAGTATTTTTTAAAGCGGAAGAATATTCCATTAAAAGACGTGTACTCTTAATAGTACACCAAACCCGAAAGGGTTATAAACCAAAATCTAGTCAGCAACAACCTATAACTGAATCTGAAGTTTGACGAAAATCCGTGCACTTGTTTTAGCGATAGAGCTATTGCAGGGGTGATTCTGGATGAAATTTCTTTTTCGTAAATTCGCATAGCATTTTCGGAAAACGGGGGGGGGGGGAGGTCGTGAGTCCCCACCCCCCTCTACAGCGATCTTCGGACAAAATCGACGTTTTCCTGCTATCTTCAGACAAAATCAGCAATATTTTGCCAAAATCGGCGATTTATTGTGATCTTTTGCCAAAATCGGCGGTTTTTTCCGCGATCTTTTGACGAAATCGGCGTTTTCCCATTTTTTTTTAAAGTGAAATCGGCGTTTTTCGACGATCTCTAGACAAAATTTGCTTTTTTTACGCGATTTCTTCTCGAAAACGGCGTTTTATTCCCGCGATCTTTTGACAAAATCTGCGTTTTTTCCGTGATCTTTTGATGAAATCGGAGTATTTTTTCAAATATTCTTTTGACAAAATATTTTTAAGCGATCTTTTATCGAAAACGGCGTTTTGTCCCGCGATCTTTTAACGAAATCGGCATTATATCCGCAGTCTTTAGACGAAATCGGCGTTTTCCCGCCTCTTCAGAAGAAATCCGCGTTTTATCTGCGATATTTGGTGAAATTGCCGCTTTTTCCGCGATCCGCACAGGAAATTCGCGTTTTCATCGATTTTTGATAAAGTTCGTTTACAAAAACATTGACGAAATCGTCGTTTTCCCCCGAAATATTGACGAAATGTATGCTATTTCGGCGATCCTATCACGAAATTTGCATTTCTACGCAATTGTTTTTTTCTGCGCGCAAAACCGTACAAGTTGGCAACTATGCGGAATTGATAAGCAAAATCGGCGATTTATTGCGATCTTTTGCCAAAATCGGCGATTTATTGTGATCTTTTGCCAAAATCGGCGGTTTTTCCGCGATCTTTTGACGAAATCGGCGTTTTCCCATTTTTAAAAAAAGTGAAATCGGCGTTTTTCGACGATCTTTAGACAAAATTTGCTTTTTTTACGCGATTTTTTCTCGAAAACGGCGTTTTATTCTCGCGATATTTTGACAAAATCGGCGTTTATTCCGTGATCTTTTGATAAAATCGGAGTATTTTTTCAAATATTCTTTTGACAAAATATTTTAAAGCGATCTTTTATCGAAAATGGCGTTTTTTCCTGCGATCTTTTAACGAAATCGGCATTATATCCGCAACCTTTAGACGAAATCGGCGTTTTTCCGCCGTCTTCAGTAGAAATCCGCGTTTTATCTGCGATATTTGGTGAAATTGTCGCTTTTTCCGCGACTTGTACGGTTTTGCGCGCGGAAAAAACAATTACGTAGAAATGCAAATTTCGTGAAAGGATCGCCGAAATAGCATACATTTCATCAATATTTCGTTGAAATACGACGATTTCGTCCATGTTTTTGTAAACGAACTTTGTCAAAAGATCGATAAAAAACGCGAATTTCCTGTGCGGATCGCGAAAATAACGGCAATTTCACCAAATATAGCAGATAAAACGCTGATTTCTGCTGAAGACCGCGGGAAAACGCCGATTTTGTCTGAAGATTGAGGATATAAAGCCGATTTTGTTAAAAGATCGCGGGAAAAGACGCCGTTTTCGATAAAAGATCGCTTAAGATATTTTGTCAAAAGAATATTTGAAAAAAAATACGCCGATTTCATCAAAAGATCACGGGAAAAACGCCGATTTCGTCAAAAGATGGCGGGAATAAAACGTCGTTTTCGAGAAAAAAATCGCGTAAAAATACAAATTTTGTCTAAATATCGTCGAAAAAACGATGATTTCACTTACAAAAACATGGGAAAACGCAGATTTCGTCAAAAGATCGCGGAAAAACCGCCGATTTCGGCAAAAGAATGCAATAAATCGCCGATTTTGCTAAAATATTGCTAATTTCATCTGAAGATAGCGGGAAAACGCAGATTTTGTCCGAAAATTGCTGGAGGGGAAGGAGGGACTCACGACCCCCCTCCCGCCGATTTCCGAAAATGCGATGCGAATTTCCGAAAAAAAAATTTCACCCAGAATCACCCCTGACTGCAAGAGACGGCTTGTACCTTTAGACAATGTTAATAGATATTTGTCCATATGAAATTTTCGCGCCTATTTTTGCTTTAACACGGGAGAACTCGCTAGTGAGAATTTCTCTCACGGTGCCAGTTGCTTTTCCTTTACATTACATTCGCTTAATACCAACTTTTTTTGTTCGATTTAGTACTTTTAATCAGAAAAGAAGTAAAATAATTGAAATAACATTTAAAAACTTTAATTAAAATGAAAAATGGTTTTAAAAAAAAGAGTCTTTCATGCGCGTAGCCAGGGGGGGGGGGTGCCCTGGGTGCCCGGGCACCCCCCCGCTCGCGCAGATCCAAGATTGACTATTTTAAAAAATCAAAATTTATAAAAGAAAAAAGAAGAAAAATGTAAGCAAAGTTAGTTCAATTAGTTAATCAAAACTAACAGTCTATGTTTTGAAATGTGATAAAAGATGAGACCTTGATTCTTTCTTTTTAAGAAAATTATTTTATTCATTTTTTTTAAAACTAGAATATTTACTAGAATCTGTATTAATCACAGTAAATCAAAAAAGTTGGTTTTATAACCCCAATTTGATGTCATTTCTTTATGAAATTTTTTTAACACCTTTCTATTGCATGCATATTTCCATAAAAAAAAATAGAGTAAATTCTCGACAAGGATAGAAACTACTATTTATATATTTGCTTTTGTTATCTAAAATCTAGATATTAGCAAAAAAAAAAATGAAAGGAAATACAGATGTGAAACGATAATTCCACCATGTGATTAACCTGGAGAACGGAGGGGGTGGAAGGTTGTACCAATTAGAGATGAGACAGGCTCAGTCCCAGCACGAATACCCGAACCCAAACCCGGGTCCAAAGTGGGCACGTGCTCTATTTTCATTTTAGTGTTCAGGCCCGGGCTCTATTTTCATTTTAGTGTTCAGGCCCGGGCTCTATTTTCATTTTAGTGTTCGAGCCCGGGCTCATTCTTTCTGAGAATTAAAAAACATTTATGTGTAGAAGAGATTGAAATAACTACTATTTTCCTTTTAAAATTATTCATTCTTTTTCAAGTCATTTCAGTGTTATTTTGATCAAAAGGAAATAAAAATAAAAATATTTTTTTATATATTTCAATAGTTGATTGTTGCTTCAAAAGAAAATTTGTGATGTATGGAGATTTATGTCTACTGCATTTCCGTCGACGATTACTAATTGATAAGGCGCCTATCAAAGTAATCATAAATAATAAATTAGCTTCTGGTTGGATTTTCATTTGAGGCAGAGGATATTTTTTAATTCGATCGTTTATTTATTTATTTTGTTAGAGAATGATTTCTTCGTCTTTGATGCAGACTAGATGCTTGAGGTTTGTAAATTATTTGATTGTGCACGAATCATAATCGTTCTTCATATGATAACAGCATTGCGATTTTCTTTTCGGTTTGTCATCATGAATTTTGCTTATGCTGAGGATTTCCCTACGTAAGTAAACATATTTTACATGTTATTCCGATTGAAAACATTCGATTAATGTTTCTTCTTTTCCCATAAAAACAACGGAACTTTAAGATAACTGTATCAATGTTTTAATTTGCGTTGATTTTAAGGTTCTCGTCAGTCATGGGGAATTGCTAAGAGAAATGAATTGATTATAGATAAATGTACAGGGAGTAGTGGACGGTATACTGGGGTATACACCGTATACCTTCTGGATTTTTTTTAAGGAACACCGTATAACCTTCTGTTTCTCATGAAACCCATAGGATGTACTCTCTAGAGTATACTCTGTGCCTTGAGCATATACCCTCTCCGTCGATCGTTTAACCTGTGATTTTTTTACGACTACACCCCCGAAGATGTACTCTTTTTATAGGAAATTGAAAACGTTTTTTGATTTTTCAGCATACAAATAGTAATTTCTATAAACACTATCCATTTATTCATTACACTTCTTTAATATGTCCATCAAATTTTTTTCTTAAAGGACAAGAAATCTGGGAATCATTTTAGGTATGAAGGATATTTTTATTTGATACAAATTGCTCTTTTCATAAGCTTGAATTTAAATTTTTATTTAATAGTAAATTTTATAAGAATTTTTTTAAAATAGGATATCACATTTGAAACAATTTTTAAATATCATTAAATCTTTTATTTATTTATTTATTTATTTTTGTACACTTTTTGTATCGGGCTCGGGCTCCAATGTACTAAAAATCTTTCGGGCGCGGGTTTCAAAAATCGAGCCCGAACTCATCTCTAGTACAAATCTGTGCTTCCTCTGAAAATAAGAAATGATGCTACGCAAAATTCAAAATAATATGGAGGTTGGTTTTCTTAATTTCGTTTTTTGGGATCATATTTTGACATTCGTACGGGCTCATTTTTTTTAACGGGGAAATTTTATTTATTCATGAGTAGAAACTATAAGAGCTATTTTTCACTTTAAATTGCATACTACAAGTTATTTTAATGCTATTTTGATCAAAATGACAGGGGGAACTAAAGTCGTGCTTATTTATTTTAGTATTTCATTGCTGTTTGAAATGAAAACTTGTGATAATTACAGATTTATGTTTACGGATATCTTTATTTTATATCTATCATGTTTTATCTATATTTATATATCTTTTTCTTATCCATTAGCAGCGTCGTGCGAAAGGGGGAGCGTAGGGGGCAGCTGCCCCGGCGTGGAACTTTAGGGGACGTCAAATTTATACTACCAACGTCGTTTTTGGCCTGTTACAAGAAAAAGTTGGGTGGAGGGGGCGCCAAATTGTAACTTTGCCCCGGGCGCAGATTTCTCTTTGCACGCCCCTGTCCATTAGATTTAGTTTTAAGCAACTTCTCACCTTCTTCACGCAATGAAAAATTGCGTTAGGAGCTTTTTTAAAAGAAGTTCCACACAATTATACCTTCCGCAAAAAACCTGTCTAAAACGGAAATTTGCTAGGTTCCGTTTTATTACATAAGATGTTGTTTGTACCCAACATGTTCAGGTTAAAAAATTTGGGCACCCCCCCGTTCAAAAGGCTGGCTACGCCTATGTCTTTAAAAAATGCAACGGTGAGAGAAAGTCTCGTGCATTGAGTTCTCCCGGGTTAAAGATATTGAACTGACAGTTTTGGTTTGGTCAGCAGCAAAATCCCTCTATACTACCCCACCTGCCATCTCCCGAGTTCTTCCCGGAAGCTTCTGACATTTTTATCCAAAGTCAAAAGGCCCCTTCTTCGGAACGTATCGGACTCATCGTCTATTTTATTTATTGTAAAAAATAAGTAATAGTATGTAGCACGTTAGAATCAGAAAAGGTGATACTTCCTTGAAACCCATGTTCACCGTCCAAAGAATAAAGAAACTCCGTGGAGGCTGCTTCGTTTTACCCATGTGGTAAAACGAATACCCCAATATACATGGTGGAATTTTTCTTAGGTTATTTTAGTCGTTTAAAGTATAAAAGTAAATAACGAATTTAAAGAAATATATATATATATATATATATATATATATATATATATATATATATATATATATATATATATATATATATTGAAAAAAATATACTCTGAAAAATTCCATTTCGAAATTTGAATTTTTTCCATGTTGGTTGGTGCCAAAAAATACAATCAAAGATCTATAATCCGCACGCCCATAATCCACTGTTTTCTATAATTCACGTTATTTTACGAATGTAAACAATGAAATAAACAGTTAAAAAATTTACAAATTAGTATCCAAAAACGTTTTTTTAGAATTTTTTTTTAAAAAATGAAAAAACAATGAGGAAACAGTGAATTATTGGTGTGCGGATTATAGATCTTTGACTGTACAGCCTATCTGGAAAAATTATTGGAGGAGCCCGAGCCCCATATAATTCTACGCCTATGATTGAAGCTGCTTCTGTCTTACTTTAATAAATTTTTAACTCGATGTCTGTATGTTGTTAGCAATGAAATGCTATTTGAGCTTGCTAGGGGAAGTTGCCCCCATGCTGCCCTACTCCTTAAGTAATTTAGATTGTAGTGTCCAAAACAAGTCGGACACAATGAAAAAAAATCCTTTTTCTTATTTTATTTCTTAAAGGATGAGTTTATAAAAAATATTAAAATAGGTCACTAACTTTTAAAAAAAAAGACTTTTTGTGTGTGTAAAATATACCTCCTTTTAGTTATTTGAACAATTAAATGCTAAATTAATATACGGGAGGGAGGGGTGCATAAAGCCTGTATTTTGTTGCTAAAAATGAAATAGGTTTCATATTATAGACTGTAAAATTTGTCTTAAATCGCGATGAAAAGAAATCTCTACATCGCCTAGTCCTACACTACGGTAAATAATTTAGAAGTAGAAAATGAGATTACAGAATTTAACCCTTGTGGTGAAAAATTTTATTTAAATCATTTAAATGATTCTCAGAAGCAGGCGGTTATGAAGATCATAAATAAAAATAAAGCTATTTTTGCAGTCTGCCAAGGATTTAACGGGATGTAACACAACTAGCGAGCCATAGAATTTCTTTCACTGATGATATTCCTGTTCGTTCCAAACCGTATAGGACTCAGTATGCTTTAAGAAAAGAATTAAAACAACAAATTGATGATCTAACTGAAGCAGATATTATTACCCCCTCTGATTCTCCTTATGCATCCCCTGTAGTTTTAGTAAAAAAGAAAAATGGATCTTATCGTTTAGTATGCGATTACAGGAAATTATAAAGCCCTTACAGTTTCCTCTCCCGCATATTTCTGATTTATTAGATAAATTAAGGCCCTACATCAGTAACGCTCCGAGATAGAACGGCTAATGTTATTTCAATGGAAGAAATTTATCGCTTTCATTCCTTTGCATTTTGCTTAAATTTAATAATTTTTGTTTTGAAAACCTGTAGGTTTAAACTTTGCACGTCATTTTGAAATTTTATTTCTTTTTTTAATTTTAAGGCGATACAAGTACGTTATTTTATAGTCTTTAAAATTCACCTTTAGTGTCTTATTATGAAAAATCTGTTTGACATTTTAAAATTTAGTAAAAAAGCATGCAGAGTTTAATTATTTAGCTTCCAGAAAATGTTTTTTTATTTTGATTTTTAAAAAGATTTAATCTATGCTATTTGTATAAAAAGTTGAAACACTTTGATTTAAAATAGTCGAAACTGAGGTTTATTACCGCCTTCAAAAGGGATACGCCTTAAAAGCAATTAGGGTGTAAGACGATAGGTCTTTACTCTGCAGGAAGTCCAGGGACGTATAGGTGAAATTTCTTGCCTCTGGCTATTCGTAAAATGTTGCTTTATTGTATATAAATTGTTTTTCCTTTCTTTTTCCCCTTCAGAAAGATAAACGAATGATTTTTAAAGTTCTTATACTATTTTAACTAAATAATACGCATATATACCAAAGCCTGTCATAGTCTAACTGATCTAAATTTTAGAATAACGGTTTTTTCAGTCACGCGAAAAGACAAACTCAATTATACTAAATCTACGGAAGATTTTAATAAAGATAACATGCTTTCATTCCAATTTTTAATTATTTTTTTTTCTGCATAGTATAGCTGACGATGGTTTGTATAAAGGCCGCTTTTTACTTTTTTCGATACTGATTGTAGATTTTAAATATGAGGATAATATCACTTTTGAAAACGGTTCCGAAAATGAAACTGTCCTGTAAAGAAAATTTAAAAAAGTAGAAAAAGGTCTTTGAAGAGATCGCTCTGAGCTATTAAAGGGGAAAAAAATATTAAAATGCAGACGAGATTTATCTATAAATTTCGACCGTTGGATTATCGTCGAAAGAATTATCATAAGCTAGTAAATTGTTAAAATAAATCGAAAAAATAGAAAATGGCCTATGTGCAAATCGATATCAACTAGGCAATGTAAAAAATAAAACTATTAAAACACAAACGATAAACTTTTATAAATTTCTTTCATAGCATTAGCTTTAAAGCGAAGGCATTGTTTCGTTTAACTGCAGCAGCCTCTTTAAAATAAATGAAATCGTAAAAGCTATTCAATGTAAGAGAGAAAAGAAAATAAAAAAAAGTAAATAAATTTTAAATGTAGGCGAGATATCTTTATAAATTTCTACAATGGGGTTTTGCTTGACTGAAGTAAGTCACTTTAAAATACCTGTATCGAAATCAAAAATTGTAATACGGCCTTTGTACAGAAAGATCTCAGCTGTTCAATATAAAAAAGATTATTAAAATATAGACGAGATATTTCTATAAATTTCTGTCATAGGATTTCGCTACATTGAAGTAAGCCCCTTTAAAATACCCGTAAAAAATCGAAAAAAATATAAAACAGTCTTTGTACAGAAATATCTCAGCAATTCAATGCTAAAAAAATCATTTTAAAAGATTAAAATGTTGACGAGATATCTTTATAAATTTCTATAATGGGACTTCTCTCTATTCAAGACACTTTAAAATACCCGTAAAAAATCGAAAAAATGTAAAACGGTCTTTGTAGAGAGAAATCTCCGATATCTAATGCCCCCCCCCCCCCCCCCGAAAAAAAGTTTAAAGACAATGAAAATACAAACGAGATATCTTTAAAATTTTCTAAAATGTGTTTTAGCTTTATTGAAGTCACTCACTTTAAAATACCCGTAACAAAATCGAAAAGATATAAAACATTCTTTGTACAGAAAGATCTCAGTTATATAATGAAAAAAAAAAAAAATACAAGTATTAAAATGTAGACAAGATATCTTTATAAATTTCTACCATGGGATTTTGCTTGATTGAGGTAATCATCAGTTTATATTTACTTGTAGACGAGATATCTTTATAAATTTCTAACATTCAATGCTTAAAAAATCATTTAAAAATATTAAAATGTAGAAGAGAAAAAAATATATTTATATGAACTTCAAAACTTCATAGGATTTCGCTTGATTGAAGTAAGCCCCTTTAAAACCCCCATAACAAAATCGAAAAAATATAAAACGGTCTTTGTACCGAAAGATCTCAGATATCCAATGCCAAAAAATCATTTAAAAATATTTAAATGTAGAAAAGATATATTTATAAATTTCTACTATAGGATTTCGCTTGACTGAAGTAGCCTCTTTAAACACCTGTAAACAAAACCAAAAAAGTACAAAACGGTCTTCATACCGAAAGATCTCAGCTATCCAATGACAAAAAAATCATTTAAAAATATTGAAATGTAGAAGAGATATTTTTATAAATCTCTACCATTGGAATTCACTTGACTGAAGTAGCCTCACTAAAACACCTGTAAACAAAATCAAAAAACTACAAAACGGTCTTTGTACCGAAAAATTTCAGCTATCCAATGCCAAAAAATCATTTAAAAATATTAAAATGTACAAGAGATATTTTTATAAATTTCTATCATGGGAATTCACTTGACTGAAGTAGCCTCTTTAAAACACCTGTAAACAAAATCAAAAAAGTACAAAACTATCTTTGTACCGAAAGATCTCAGCTATCCAATGCCAAAAAATAATTTAAAAATATTAAAATGTAGAAAAGATATTTTTATGAATTTCTACCATTGGAATTCACTTGACTGAAGTAGCATCATTAAAACACCTGTAAACAAAATCAAAAAAGTACAAAACGGTCTTTGTACCGAAAAATTTCAGCTATCCAATGCCAAAAAATCATTTAAAATATTAAAATGTAGAAGAGATATTTTTATAAATTTCTACAATTGTATTTCACTTGACTGAAATATTTTTTTTTAAATTCCCCTACACAAATACGAAAAAGTACAAAACGGTCTTTGTACCGAAAGATCTGAGATATCGAATGCCAAAAAATAATTTAAAAATATTAAAATGTAGAAGAGATATTTGTATAAATTTCTACCATTCGATTTCACTTGAGAGAAGTAGCTTTTTTAAAATCCCCCTAATAAAAGTCTAAAAAGTACAAAACGGTCTTTGTACCGAAAGAACTCAGCTATCCAATGACAAAAAAATCATTTAAAAATATTAAAATGTAGAAGAGATATTTTTATAAATTGGATTTCACTTGACTGAAGTAGCTTTTTTAAAATTTCCCTAAAGAAAGTCGAAAAAGTACAAAACGATCTTTGTATCGAAAGATCTCAGCTATTCCATGACAAAAAAATCATTTAAAAATATTAAAATGTAGAAGAAATATTTTTATAAATTTCTACCATTGGATTTCACTTGACTGAAGAAGCTTTTTTAAATTCCCCTGAACAAAGTCTAAAAACTACAAAACGGTCTTTGGGCCGAAAGATCTGAGATATCCAATGCCAAAAAATCATTGTTTGGTTTGAATGTAGTAACCTCTTTAAAATAAACAAAATTGAAAAAGCAGAAAACTGTATCAGTACAGATCAATGTCAGATAGCCAATGTAAAAAAAAAAGATTAAAAAACATTGAAATGCAGATGAGATATCTTTATAAATTTAAATCATAAAGATTATGAACGATTGGGTTGCTTCAGTTGAATGAATTAACCTCTTTAAAATATAAGTTAAAAAAGAAAAAAAAATACGCAGACGAAAAACATTTAATTTATATATTTCTTAGCACTAAAATTATAGAGAAAATGTTGTTTGGTTTGAATGGAGTAACCTCTTTAAAATGAACAAAATTGAAAAAGCACAAAACGGTATCTGTACAGATCAACGTCAGATAGCCAATGCAAAAAAATAATTAAAAAACATTGAAATGCAGATGAGATATCTTTATAAATTTAAATCGCAAGATGAACGATTGGGTTGCTTCAGTTGAATAAATTAGCCTCTTTAAAATATAAGTATAAAAAAAAACCGCAGACGAAAAACTTTTAAATTATGTCTTTCTTATCACTAAAATTATAGAGAAGGTGTTGTTTGGTTTGAAATGCAGATGAGATATCTTTATAAATTTAAATCATAAGATTATGAACGATTGGGTTGCTTCAGTTTAATGAATCAGCCTCTTTAAAATATAAATATAAAAAAAAAAAAAAAAAAAAAAAAAAAAAAAATTAAAATGCAGACCAGATATATTTATAAACTTCTACCTTAGGATTATCATAAGCTAGTGAATTGTTTCGCTTGATTGAAGTATCCTTTTTAAAATATCCGTAAATTAAATCGAGAATGAAAAAAATGGCCTTCGTGCGAATCGACCTCGGCTATCTAATGTAAAATAATAATAATAATAAAATGTTGACGATATATGTATATAAATTTTTGTCATAAAACTATCACTAGCAAGAGACCGCATCTACCCACTGCTGAAATAACATTTAAAAATATTAAAATGCAGACGAAATATCTTTATAAATTTCTTTCATACGATTAAGATTATCAAATGTATTGTTTCGCTTAACTGAAGTAGCCTGTTTAAAATACCTGTAAAAAAAAAAAAAAAAATAAATAAAAAAATAAAAAAATAATAATAAATAGAAAATTGCCTTTATACAGATCGATTTCATCTATTCAATGCAAATATATATACATATTCATAAGTGTGTATATGTGTAAGTTAATATATATGTATTTAAAAATATTAAAATGTCGACTATATACGTTTTTAGCTCACAGGCTATCATAGCCTGAGAGCTTATGTGCCCGTCCGTTCTGTATGTATGTTCGTATGTACGTAACGCGATAACTCATGATAAAAATATCCGATCCACTTGAAATTTTGTATGTAGGTATATCCTGACAAGGCGCTTCCCTGATTAGTTTTTGGAGTTCATTCGATATGTATAAGAGGGGGAACGGGGGGCTCATGCCCCCCGTTAGTTGATATAGATGGGATTTTCATGCAGAATTAAGTTTTCAAAATTTAGATTAGGATCATTCTGATGAGGCGATTCCGTGACTGTTATTAGGTGTTCATTGATTAAGTATAAATAGGGGGAACAGGGGTTCTAATGCCCCCTCCCGTTAGTTGATATAAATGGGATTTTCATGCAGAATTAAGTTTTCAAAATTTAGATTAGGATCATTCTGATGAGGCGATTCCGTGACTGTTATTAGGTGTTCATTGAATAAGTATAAATAGGGGGAACAGGGGTTCTAATGCCCCCCCCCCGTTAGTTGATATAAATGGGATTTTCATGCAGAATTAAGTTTTCGTTCAAAATTTAGATTAGGATCATTCTGATGAGGCGATTCCGTGACTGTTATTAGGTGTTCATTGAATAAGTATAAATAGAGGGAACAGGGGTTCTAATGCCCCCCCCCCCCCGTTAGTTGATATAAATGGGATTTTCATGCAGAATTAAGTTTTCGTTCAAAATTTAGATTAGGATCATTCTGATGAGGCGATTCCGTGACTGTTATTAGGTGTTCATTGAATAAGTATAAATAGGGGGAACAGGGGCTCTAATGCCCCCCCCCCCCGTTAGTTGATATAAATGGGATTTTCATGCAGAATTAATTTTCGTTCAAAATTTAGATTAGGATCATTCTGATGAGGCGATTCCGTGACTGTTATTAGGTGTTCATTGAATAAGTATAAATAAGGGGAACAGGGGTTCTAATGCCCCCCCCCTTAATTTATATAAATGGGTTTTTCAAGCAGAATTTTCAGATTTCGTTCAAATCTCTGAATAGTTTTGGAAGTTTAATGGTTAAGTATAAAAGAGGGGGATAACTCTTTTTAAATTATATAAATGCTAAATGGGTTTTTATTAAGAATTATCTAATTTGCTCTGAATTTTGGATTTAGATTTTTTATATGATAAAGCATGTCTTTGATAGTATAGGAAGTTCAATGATTAAGTATAAAAAAAGAGAAAAGGGGAGAGCTGTTTCCCCTTCTTAATTTTTTTTTTCGAACGGAATTAACCCTTGAAAATATAAAGCTTTAATGTGCAATTAGTATTTGTAGCCTGTGAGCTCAATGCCTTCAGTTTAACTGGGCAGTATTCTTTATTAAATTTCTATTGTAAGACTACCACTTGCAAGTAGGTTGTTTTGCTCAGCGCCGAAACTAGCCTTTTTTGCGCCCGGGACAAATATGGATTTTGGTGACCCCCACTCCCGACATATATGCATTCTTTATATCAAACACACCAAACAAAATCTTAATTTGGCGCCCCCTTCAGCTTTTGTTCTGGTGGCACCCGGGACACGTGCCCCCTCTAGTTTCGGCCCTGGTTTTGCTTGACTAAATAAGCCAATATCTAAACAAAAAATCCAAATTGTAGAAAACAGCCTTTGTGCTGATCGATCTCAAACATCCAATGCAAAATAAATAAACAAACAAATAAGTAAAAAAAATTGAAATGCAATCGAGAAGAGGCTACTTCAGTAAACCGAAAAAGACCATTCGCTAATGCTAATCCCATGGGAGAAATTTATATAGATCCGTCGGTTCCATTGCTTTTTTTTTTTTTTTTTTCTTTCTTCGTATGATAGCTGAGATAGATCTGTACAAAAGCCATTTTCTACCAATCCGATATTCATTTAAGAATTTTTTTATGGGGATGTTTTTACTTTCGAAACGGGAACAGAAAAAGAAAATGGCTCGAATAAAAATATCTGTAAATGAATGTCAAATGAGCAATAAATGGCTAACAGATCGATTTCAGCTATTCAATGAAAACAATCATTTAAAAATTTTGAAATGTAACTGAGAAGTGGCTGCTTCAGTCAAGTGAAAGAACCCATTTTTAATGCTAATTTTATGGACGAAATTTATAAAGATATCGCAGTTGCATTTCAATATATATCTTTTTTTCCTCATTGGATTGGAGACCTTCATTTTTTGATACGGTTTTAAAAATTAATTTCCATAAAAATATTCTGCAATCAAAATCGAATAGGTAAAAAAATGGAAAAGTAAAAAACGGCCTTTATATAGAATTGTATTCTCTTTAATATTCTATTTGACAAATAGCAAGCTATATGGCTACATGTCTCGAGATATTTAGGAATAATAATTAAAAAGTACAAAAAAAAATTTTTTTTTTTTTTTTGGGGGGGGGGGGGCACAGAAAACCAGGCTGCGGAGTCAGAAAAAAAAAAAAAAAAAAAAAAAAAAAAAAAAAAAAAAAAAAAAAAGGCCGACTTTTACTTTAGAAATTTTAACTCCGACTCCGAACTGGCTAATGAATATATGCTAGTGTTGCTTGAGATTAAATTTATAAGGAACGCATGAAAAGGTAAGGCGAAATTTTCACCTTTTCGGTATTAATTCAGTTCTTAGGACTTTGAAAAAATTATACAGTAGAGGACCTATTATCCGGAGTCGTCGGGACCGAGGGCTTTTTGGATTATGGATTTTTCCGGATTTTGGGTCCGTACGAAACTCGACACTCCCCCCCCCCCCCCCAAAAAAAAAAAAACAAAACACCCAAAATTTAAAAATAATAACAAAATTATATCACTGCCATCTAGAATATGAATGAAAAGTGTGTTCTATGAGAAGTCTATGGAAAAAACACTATGCTACAACTTTGACTCTTGTACTACAGTACAAAGTCTCAAATCCGGATATCCAAAATTCTGAACTTTTCAAAATCCGGAAGTTTTGCTAACTGGCTTTATATATATATATATTACGGTAAAATTATGTTAATCCGCCCCCCTCCAAACGTGATGAAAAATCGTAAAATAATTAGAGGGGGGCGCTTACACGGGATTTTTCCATGATCATTTCACAAAATTTGCATTTTTTGCAAGATATCTGCAGGATTTTTTCGCGATATTTGACGAGATTGCAGGGTTTTATCACATTTGACGAATTTGCAGAGAATCTCGTGAAACTTGAAAAATTTTGCGTTTTTCATGGGGATGAATAAGAATAATGAAATGAATGAATCATAAAATTTGATACTTGAAGCAATACTTGAAAAAAAAAATGCGTTTAAAAAAACAAATTCTGTCGAAAAAACGCAGATAAAAGGTAAATTTTGTAAAAAAAAAAGTATAAAAACTATTAAAAAATCTCGAAAAACGCGAACATTTCATCAAAGATTCATCATGATTCATACCGTTCTCAATCGCCTTCATTTCCGGATTTCGGGTCCTTCCGGATTTTGGAATTCCGGATAAAAGGTCCTCTACTGTACTTAAATTCCGTTTTACTATTTTTCAAATTCGCGTCCCACAAAACCAAAAAATTTAGCTATCGAAAGCTAAAGAATAAAATAAAATAGAAATTTTACGGTTTCGTATCTTCGGTGGATTTGAAAAGTGGAAATTTTTACAATTTTGTTGTTAATTCGTATCCTCTAGAGCAAAAAAGTTTCCATGGAAAGAAAATAAATGATTAAAAAGTGAAAATTTTAGTAGCCCGGAAATAATTCGGGTTCTACATGAGTTTTTCATTAAAAACGGTTTTCATCGAACGGTACGCCGGGCAGTATATAGGAAATCTTCAACTTGCATAGCAGGATAGAATCCAATAATAATAATAATTTTATGGATTTAAAATTATATGTAAATGGTTTAATTTCACTTCAAACTGTCTAATATATTAGATCGGAGTCGACTTGTTTTAAAACGGATCCGACTGTTTTGGTCAGAAATAAGCCAGAAGAACCTATCCAAATGTAAATAGCCTCGGGCCATCAGGACTGAAAAGGTGCGAGAATGTTGTCTTCGTTTAGTATTTGCTAATGACTTTTTTCCGGGATAGTTGCAATGATACATATGTGATAAATCTCTTCTGACAAGATGTGTGCCTGAAGCTCATTAACAGGGGGAATTACAAGGGATTATATAGCAGTTGCATACAGTCAACGTTCAGTTCTGAATTTCAGCGAGGCGCGTGTTTTAAAAGACCCACGTGTAGAAAGCTATATCTTTTATTGTTACTTTATTTCTTTTAATTAGGCGCGTGTTTTAAAAGACCCACGTGTAGAAAGCTATATCTTTTATTGTTACTTTATTTCTTTTAATTATCATTAAATTTAGATCCAATCTTAAATTGTAGATAATCTCTAAATTCATAAAGATTGTATGTTTGTAAAATTATTAACTAATGAAAAATAAATCTTGTGCATAATTAGCCCAAATAGAAAAAATCTATACAGGGAAAACAACCAGTACTTTAAAAATAAAATATTTTAAAAATAAATGATTGAATCCATTTTTAACACTTTCTAACAAAGTTGTAAGGTGTTTATGCATTCGATTTATACATTACGGAGGAAATTGTTTCTATGGAGGAAAATCGTTTGCAGAGTATTTTGATGACATAACGCTATTGCAAATGTATTGAAACTGATATAAATCACTGAATTTCACTACGATTAAATTATAATTGGACATTCATAACAGTTTTAATTCATTTGCAGAGACATGCAAAAGAAATCGTTACAATAATGTATAAGATTAATACCTGTTGGAAATGAGTTTTCAACTTCGGCATGCGTTTTTAAATTTAACTGTTTTTTATGTACGTTTGTAGCTATATAAATAAGTAGCGTCTATTGATGTCGTCAGGTCTGTCTGTCCATCTGTCAGCCCGCATGTAACAGCATAAAAACTACCAAGCGAATTGTTTGAAATTTTAATTATAGATTTGTTGCAGAATTTTGATGAGTCATTTCAAATTTATTAAATACGGATATATAGTTCAAATACAGGGACAGTCAAAAGTATTCTGTTACATTACGCCTGTAGGATAAAATAGTTTCAAATGTTTTTTTAAGAATGTTACACCCGTCGAAACATATTTAAATTGATATGCATACTTATTTCCAGTTTTTATTATTTCTGTAATTATATTAACTGTAACTTTATTAATCAAAACATAAAAAGTAGTGTTTTAACTAGAGAATTAATTGTTTAATAACTGCTAGTTTAAATTGCATTAATATTAATATTAAATGCAATTATTAATAATTTTAATAAATATTAATTTCTGCTGTATTTCATATAGGTATTATAATAATTATTACAAAATAAAAATAATAGTATTCCTTACTTATAAAATACCTAATTTGCTGGTTTTATACCTTTTATTATTGAGAATAGTTTTATTAATTAAAGAATAAAAACATAAATTATAGTATTGTAACTCAAAAGCAGATTTTTCCTTTTTTTTTTGAAAACTTAGAATTTTTGATAGTTATAATTCCATTTTAATTGCTACTACTTGTCATCTTTCTGTTATAGTTGATTTGAAATCTTCACATTTCATGCATTGAACATGTGTAAACTGAATAAATATAGTATAGATCGACCGAACGTTCGTTTTCAACTCAAAAAACACAGTTTAGCCAAAAATTAATTTCCGGCAAAAATACATTCCGCCGCTCCGAAATTCGACCTAAATTGTCTGTATTCCAAAAGTTTCCTGTCTTGTTTCGGAAATTTTCATCATTACTCATTAATTTTAGCTCTATTAGTTCAAATGAGACACTCTTTATTGATTGCTATAAAATGTGCAGTTTATAATTATCAGTCATGCCTGACTGAAGATGTGAGTGCAATTCTTAAAGCAAGCAGTGCATATTGGACTAATCTTTGAGGACATTTTCCAGGTACTTATCAAAAGTTCCAAGCTTAATATTAAAGAAAATGTTTAATTTGAAACTGTAGAAATGTTTCGAATACATTTTTAAAAATTTCTAGTATATCAGATAATCATTATAAAAGATAAATCGAGATATGTACTGCTTAAATATTTTTTAATTAGATTAAATTCATGTAATTAAAATTTTGTTCCGTGTTGATGACGAATTAATTACAATTTGATATGAAACTAAAAAGTTTTGGCTAGATTAATAATTATGTATACTTAATAAAAACGTATAATTAATTAAGTATTACGAATATTTATGGAAGTATAAACTACTTAACAAATTTTGGGAGGCATTTTCGTTTTCAGCCAAAAATAAAAAAATAAACAAAATTCAGTTTCAGTTTCGTTCTTAAAAATCTGTTTCGGTCGATCCTTAATAAATATCCACATAGATTATGGCGATTGTCTGCCGAATTAAAGTTAAAAAGATAAGTTCCTCCTGGCAATCTTACCTCATTCACCCTCCCCCCACCCCCACCTTCAAATGTAATAGCTCATGTTATTTTTAATTTTTTGGAGACTATCTTCTTTTGAAAAAAATTATGCATGTGTCCCTTTGTATGCTTAAAATTGACTAGCTTTAAGGGTGTATTCGAAAAAACTCTTTTCCACCTTCAACAGCTCAAAATTTTCTCATACAATTTCAGACACATTTTTAAAAGTAGAAACATGAAACTTGCGAGGGGATTTTTGAAGAGACGTACAAGGTGCTGTGTAATGTCTTTTTACGCTCAATTCATTAGAATTTGATTTATAAACAATTACCCTCTCAGTATGACCCTTTTTTTTCGTTCACAGATCTCCCGCTTCGAAAAACTCTGTTCAAAATGCCGTTTTTGATTGCTTTTTTTTGCAATATTTTCTGCATTTATCAAAGAATCGATTATCACGGCACCTTGCATACTTTCTAAATAAGACAATTTGCCAGTGTGATGCATATGAGAGCAAAAATGAAAAATAAATCGGAAAATAAGTACTTTGAATCGAAATACATTCTTAAGTGCATTTATAACTGGCATAAAATATTGTTTAAGGATAGAAGTTTTTTCAGAACCTTGTGGCAGAAACACGGCTACATTGACGCAGAAACGGAATGGCACCTTGCCGGAAATTTTCAGCTTCGAATCGCTAACATACCTGATAGAATTACTACTTTTTAGAACTGTTATTTTTATTTAAAAAAAAAAGGGTTAAACTTATTGTCTAATGTCACTTCCCATGCAATATTAAAATCGTTATGTCTTTCGCAATTTTTTTTTTTTTTTTTTTCGATTAACACCAAATTTTTTATAAAATATTTTTAATATTTTGACAGCTCATGCAAGAAATGCTATAGAAAACTTTAAGAAATACCAGAAAATTTATTCTCAAAATATACTGGTACGAATAGAATATAAATATAGAATCATATATAAAAACCTAGCTTCGGATGAGGATTAAAGTTAGTAAAGCATGTCAGAGAAGAAGTTTCTAGAAGACTAAAGTCTTTATGCAACTAAACAACTCCCTATTTAGTTATGTACAAAACATAAAACACTTTTTTTTTTTTTTTTTTTTTGTAAAATTAGCTTTAAATTCACTAGGTTAAAAAAGATAAATTTATTACTTTTATTATTATAAAGAAAAAGAATGGCCTTGTCCTCAACTTTTAGTAAGAGAAAAAAAATAGATATGTATATACACATATTAGTTTATATTTTAATTATTAATAATAATTAAGCTTATGTTTACAATACCCCCTTCCCCCCTCTCACAAAAAAATCATTTTGATTACAGTTTTCAATCTATGGTGCAATACTGCAAATTGCAACAATATAATCTTGCAGACTGGCCGAGTACGCCGAATACCAAGTAAATACCGACTACTCGGTACGGCTCTAATAAATTTTACCATTAGGGATCAGAAAAATCGAGAATTTTGCTACATTTTATAGAAAAGTTTCTGAAGCTTGATATTCTAATATCTCTAAAAATGAAATAATTTCTAACAATTAATGTATTTTTTTTTCGGCAGTATACCTAATTTAAGCTGCTTCAGACAAACATAGACTATTACCGAAAAAATAAGTGAAGACAAAATACAGGAAAATGTAGGGAAACTGCTTATAGAAATATTTATTATACTTAGAGACATATATACAAAAAGGATGATGCGGGCGGATCTCCTGCATAGAGGTCTGCACGGCCGGCGGAATAGTTTCAAATATTCTAACGGGCCAGACGGGCCGGGCCGATTGAAAAAATTTTCGGGCCTACCGGCCCGTTCTGAAGATTTGAGCTGGAACGATAAAATATGAGCTATTTTCAATGGTTTTAACGAGAATAAGTATAAATGTGCGTCACGAGCCATACTAATTTGACAGCATCAATTTAAAAATGTACAGTGTAGAGATCTACATCGGAGAATTACATTGTGGGCAACTCGTTTTAATCATTTTTTTAGCTGACTCATGCCGGTCTGAGATCAAGCTTGCATTATTTTTCTACATATAGACTGGCCGGACCGGAACTAGACTTAATTGTTCTCAAGATCTGTAGGGCAGAAAACATGATTTGTAAAATTATTAATAGCGATAAAGAACTTATGTTAGCTTTATCTTCGGATATATACTTCTTGATGGTTTTTAAATTAATTTCTCAATAATGCGAAAGTTTGACACATTTTCTCATTAATTTTAAATTGTAAAAGTATAAAAGTGATAAGCTTAACTATTGAAGGGATTTGGAATCGAATAGCGTTTTTTATTTTTGGTAAATAAAATACTTGTATGACCTTGTTGAGATGTAATAGTTTATCAAATGATTACAGGTTTTTCTTCCTTCCCATGCTATCGCTTTCGGAAATTCTATTCAAATCGCTAATTATGACAGTATTTTATTTGCTTGTAGTATTTTTAAACTGCTTGTATCAAAAAATGGATAACGCCACTCGATTATATAGTTTTTGAATAAAAGATACCTGCTAATCTTATGCATTTCTGAGAAAAAAGTGAATTTAGAAATGTATCAGAAAGGAGCTTCTTTGAATTTAAGAATGAATTTGGATTTAAAACCTTTAATAAAATGATATAGAAATATTTTTATAAATTTTCTTTTATCAAACATCTTCAAAAGTAACGATGTTTTTAGCTTTCTTTCTTTTTTCTTTTATTCTAAGCCATATTAAATTTTAATGAATCTTTATTCGAATGTTGAAAGCCTAAGAATCTAAGTAATCATTAATGTTGCTAATGTGTATTTCCTGTAAAATCATTCCATAGATATGTATGCAGTATTCTTTAAAGAAATCTTAATTATATGAAAAAAATCTGATTTTTTTAGAAATAGAAATTATAACGGGCCGGGCCGAAATAAATTTCCTACGGGCCGGGTCCGGGCCTGGAAATTCCGGCCCGTGCAGACCTCTACTCCTGCACCAGGTGGCTAATTAAAGCAAGCTTTATCAACGCGATTTTTACCTTTACTTATGCGCAACTTAGATGTAAAAAAAATCATAACTTTATAATAATAATAATTTAAAAAAATCAGATTTTTTTTTAATTTGATTTTTTTAATTCTCAGGTATTTTAAGTTTTCAAAGCAATCAAACCTTTTAATTGCCAACATAATTCATGTTTTTACACTTTAATTAATAAAAATTAATTATTAGTTAGTAATTACATAAATCAAATAACTGCAAATTACTAATTTCATTAGTTTATAGAATACAATAAAGTTATTCACATTAATATTTTACGGCAATTATGCAAAACGACATTAAATATAAGTGATATTTACATTTTCAAAATGATTAGTAACTGCATTTAATATTAAACTGTTGCCAATCTCTAATTAGGTATATAATGCATATTTTTTTTGCTTTAATTACTAAAACGATAATTTAGCATTTTACTATTGACTTTAAAAGGAAAAGAGGCAAGATACGAGTTCCAAAAATGGGAACTATTTCATACTAATGTGTTTAGAAGCAGTGAAAAAAAAGTACACAATTCTTAAATATGATAAGTATAAAATCCTTAACTTTGAATACTTCCACAAAATAAAAACTGAAAAATAGAATTAAATAGCATGCTTTAATAATATACTGTTTTTTCTCATGAGTTGAAGTTCTATCACTTTTGTAAAGTCTTGAGTACATATATTTAAAAATACTTTGGTATGGAGAGGTTTTATACAAAAGATTTCTGCCAACAACTACCAGTAAATTTCACTATTTTTTTTTTAATGGGGGGGGGGGGGGCATTTTATCAATTTCAAAAAGGGCAAGGTATGGCACACTTAAAAAATAGCCGAAAGGAAACAGAAATTAATAACATAATTAATAAAAACTGCAAAAGACTGCTATTAAAAAAAAAAAAAAAAAATAGGTAATTTCATTAATATCACAAACAACATAACTAACAAATAATTTTGGCAGATCGATTTCCGTTTGTACTAACAGAAATTAGTATTAATCGCGTAAATCTTAGCTTACACAATATTCGTGTATGCTACCAAAAAGAAAAAGTATGAAAATGAGCTACATCGATTAATACTCATATACAGAATAAATATATGAATAGCCAGTTACATCTGAAATCCTCAAAATATTAATTAGCAACACTATTACCTCTTAGTGAACATATTTTACTGTGCTTAAATAGTTGTACTTATTATATTAATTAAACCGTGTTTAACATTTTTTACCAATTAGTTCTTTTTCTCTTATACATTCTTTGACAACAGCTGTAGAGCAGATATTATTCAATTATTCTTTAGCACCAATATTTGGTAGAAGTTTATTACTGCAAAAGTAGAATGAGAGAATAAGATTCTTCTTTATTCTCTTATTTTGCAGAAATTTACTATACTTGCCTTGCTTATTTTACATAAAAGAATATATATTTAATTACTTAAAGGAAATTATGACATCGCAAATAATATTTAATTTTTAAATGATATATTTTTTATGCCTTTACAAATTTACTGTACTGAATGTTTTATAAGACTCAGAAATTAAACCTAGAAGCAATTATTTAAAGTTTTTTTTTGTGTGTGTATTCATAAGTCAAAATATCTATAAAAACTTTCCGAATTATATTAATCTTAGATCTTAATACACTTTAATACTGTCATTCTAGACATTTAAAAATTTTTTTGATTTAAATCAATGACTTCAAGAAAAAATCAGTTGTTTAAAATCAGGATTTAATCAGTGACATCCTATACGCAATTATTTACAAAGAAAATTAACAAGGTTTTTCGCAGCAGGCGCCAAATAATGTTGCTGCGGCGCTGCTTAGATAGACGATTCCAGTATTATTTTTTTTTTCATAATTAAATAAAAAATGTTTTGCCTTAGAATCGATCCTATTTAATATTTAAACAGATATATCGATAAATAAGGAATCTGTCGATACGGGGTATGTAAATTGATTAAATACATTCTGAAATACACTGTTTTGTTGCCTTAGAACATAAAAGAAAGAACAAACTCATCGACCATATGAGTTTTTTTATGCAATTTTGTTTTGTGATCATAAAAACATTTAATTCAAAATTTACACAAAACAAAATTTATAGATAAAGTACACTAAAATATGCTTTTTTAAAAATATTACAATTAAATGTTTAATATCACAATAAAGATTTGTATAATGAAGAAGAAATGTGTGTAAGAATAGAATGTCACACAAAAATCTGTATTTTGCAGACTACACAAAAATAAGTATATCTATATTAATAAAAGAACAAAACGCTCTGTCTGTGTGTGTGTGTGTGTGTGTGTGTGTCTGCGATGGCTAGCAAAATCTATGGGACGTACGAAGCTCAAAATTTTTATGAGAGTAGCCCAATATCTCTCCTGTTGCACCTGAGGCTCAGAATTTCAAAATTCTATTTATTAACTGAGTAATTAATTAAATTCCAAAGATCACCCTCATAAAAATCTCCTTTTTTCTTCTTTTTTTCCTTTCATTTAGTTATGGTTGGTTGGTTGCATAAAATTTTCGCATAAATAATTTAAAAAGCTGGATCAGACCTTTAAAATTCATAGGCTGGCAAACTGTCAGTTTAAATGATGATTTTTTATCACAGCGGTTGTAAACCATGGAGAAAAAAGATAGGTGGTGGTGAAGTAAACCGAAAAAAGGGTTGCAATATTAAACCATTTATCGCTCAAATTTTAATGTCCCAAACAAAAGCATGTGGAAGGGATTTTGTATTAATAAGACGAATTGAATGAAATGAATTACAGCTGAAGCATATTCTACGAAGAAATAGTAATTTTTTTAAAATGGTCTTTTTTCTATTATATTATTTATTTTAAAAAAATGTTTGCTTTTAAATAAATTGAAATTGATAAATTCGAAATAATTAAATGTCAAAATAAAATTAAATAAAATATTGAAAACATTTGATTTGAACTAAAAATTGTATTACTAAAAGTTTTCTTTTTTTCAGATCTTTTTAATACTTTATAACGTAGATGAAAAAATGTTTATTATTTAACAACATATTAATAACTCTATGTCAATATATAAAATATATTTATGAAAACATTCTTTTAAAATCATGCGCGAAAACTTAAATAACAAATATTAGTCTAAAATCTAGATTTCAGAGTCCAGACGATTTTAAGACACTAACGAAAGAATGTTAACTTTTCAAGCAAAATCTTAAATCATGCTTCTGTATTGATATTTCAAAGTGACGACTAGGTTACATTTGTGTTGTATTTAAATTACGGTAGGGTACTGTTAAGTCGCAGTTAGGTTACAGACAGATTATGGTTACGTTACAAAAGTTTACGGTTAGGAATTTGTCCACAGAGTTAACATTACACATGCTTTGATTAAAAATATACACTTTTGTTAAATGGCACTGAAATTATAATACTACATACCAATCTTTTATCATCGCGTATCGATTTCATTCACGGTATAGTCGGATTTAAGAGTGATATAATTAGTTTGAAATTCAAAATATCTCACTTGGGATTTCTATGCGAAAAAAAAATAATTAGTTACGTGATTTAACAGTGATTTTTACGGGTAAATATCAACACTTTAACACGAAACTAACGCAATCGTTGGATACATGTTCCCTCCCGTGTTTCTCATTGCTCATTTTAAATATTTTTAGAGCTTAATATTAGTTGTTGTTTTTAAAACCGATTTTTCACAAAGTCAGCTGCGACGGATTTCAGACAATGCTTTTCTGCATGCTTCCAGTTAATAACAAAATCATACAAATTTCAAGTTCGTTTAATATTGTTAATACGGACCCGGGCAACGCCGGGCGGGTCAGCTAGTATTACATAAAATCTGTATATTTTACATGTTACATAAAAATATACGTATTTTTAATATTGCATAAAAATATGTGCATTTTATGTGCTATATAAAATATATGTATGAAAAGAATATTACACAGATATATAAGTGTAAGAAAATTACGTAGGCTTAAGTGTTTTACTCTTATGCAATTTACGGATCCAAATGTATATTTTAAGAGACCAGATAACTTTTACACACTTGGTGCTGCCATGAAATTATACACTCAGATGCTTATTTTGAAATCTCTGCATTAGATGCGCATTTTGGCAATTTACACACTTTTTACACATATAGACAAATATTTTTTGTGTTATCGCTATACCCGATTTTAAATGTAAATTTGCACGTTTGTTTTTTAGAGTTTGCTTTGTTTTTTGCATCCAGTCTTGTCTTTTTTTAACCCTTTCGAGTCCTTTTTAGTTTTTAGAAAAAATTATTTTTACATTAATAACTTAACACTAGCTATAAATAAATTAGTGTTTAACGTATATTTTATTGTCTGAAAGAAAGCGAATGTTGTTGTTTTGAGTACTATTCGTATAATATTCATATGACAATAGGCTAAGGAAGAATTTTTCGAGATGTTTAGAAAATGTTGTATTACAATAAGATTTAACTGATATTACAACTTTCTAACACTTTTTGCGCTTTATTGCACATGATACTTTCAGAGAAGTAACTTTAATTTTAAATTTAAAGAGTGAAATATATGTTTAATATAAAAGAATCGCAAACGGAGTAAAGAGAATTAAGCAAATAATAATAATTATTATTATTACTAAATGCCTAAACATAAATGAAGCCATTCATTAAATGCATAGACATACTCTAACATTACTACATGTAGATAGTAGTAAAAGTATTTCTTGAAACAAAATAATACTCCATTGAAAGCCATGAACTACTAATAGAACACCAGACCAGAAAGGGTTAATTAATCTATATATGCATTATTTATTTCACCATTTTATTCTTCCCTTTATAATCACATCTCGCAAATATTTACGTATCTCAAATTCAAAATTTGAGTTTTAAAAGGTGTAATATTAAAATTCGAATGACGTACTGATGACTGAATGACTTTAATAAATTTGTTTTTAGATTCAATTTAAGTCATTTTTAGTTTGTCTCCTAAAATATAGTTACACAATCAACTACATTTTTAATTTTCCATTATTATGCCAAGTAGTATATCAATCTTACTGAACCTATATATATAGATTAAATTAATTATTAAATAATTACATTTCAATTCTTATCTTTTGCTTTATGCTATTAAAAAATTTATGTTAATGATTTCTTTGCGTCATATAATCTATTTGCATGTATTCCACTTAGTTCAGATATTATAATGAAAAATAATCGTTTAAATATTAAACACATTCATATACTAATTTTGTTTAAAAAAAAATCTATTTAAAAAATATATATCAAACGAAATAATTCTTTTGACCAAGTTAAAACAGAAGCTCAATGAAGTTCGATTTTTGAGATCCCCCCCCCCCCCCACACACACACATACTTCCACCGTTCTACATGAAAAAAATAAAACCAAATACATATTACCGGTTGCAGTAAATTATCGGATATTTGAAACATTAATTAATCATATTAGCAACTTTTATTAATCAAATCTAAAATCAATAATGTGTACTGCTTTATTGAATCATATTGCACTCAATAAACATGTTTTATAATTATTATTATTATTTTATGGCTATTACGATACTTTAAAACAGAAAAACAAAAGCAGAAAAAAACAATGGGTATCTGAGATAGGTGAAATTCGTCCACTAATTTCGAAAAAAGGAAAACTGTTAAAAAATTGCTAAGTTAAACTAAAGATCTATGAATGGCCATATAGTATTAAATGAATGCTAAAAGTTTAAATTAATATCTTTTTTACGTATTGTATTCACATACAAAAAGATATAATAGGCAGGTTTTTAGAATTAAGGGTGTATTCGAAAAAACGCTTTTTCACTTTCAACAGCTCGAAATTTTCCGATACAATTTCAGACACATTTTTAAAATTAGAAACATGAAACTTGCTGAGAGGATTCTTGAAGAGGCATATAAGGTGCCATGGGATGTCTTTTTACTCTCAGTTCATTAGAATTTGATTTATAAACATTTATCTTCTCAGCATGACCCTTTTTTTTCGTTCACAGATCTCCCGCTTCTGAAAAATCTATTCAAAATGCCATATTTGATCGCTTTTTTTTTTTGCAATATTTTTTACATTTATCAAAGAATTGACAATCACGGCACCTTGTGTACTTTCTAAATAAGAGAATCTGCAAGTTTGATGCGTTTGAGAGCAAAAGTGAATTTAAAAATAAATCGGAAAATAAGCAGTTTGAATCGAAATACACTCTTAAATTATTTTTATGACGCGTTATTAAACAGTTATTTTTTGTTGTGACTTCTTATCTCTGCTCGATATTTTAATTTTTAACAGTCCCCTCTTTTTTCCGGGCTCGTTGCTTGGATAGACTTATCTATATTGTATCTTCCGATTGTTTCCTCCCCTATATGTAGGATCGGTACTGAGCCTTTTTCCAGATGGGGTATCAAATCCCCTTTATTTTTCGCCTGGAGGGAAAGGGTGACATGAGATGACCATTTTTCTTGTCAATTATAAGCCTCGGAAATGTCATTGGTCTTTTAAAGGGTCAATCTTTGTGTTGGGGATACGCCTTGCGGTGGCAACTCGCATAGCTTCGTGAGAGGATTTTGAGTTCCGGTTTGAGTGATGTAGGCTCTTAAATGGTGCTCATTACTGTACATCTTTAGATTTGTGCTCGGGATATTGGCAAATGGACTTTCATCCCGAGGACAGACAGACTGCCATTTGCACGGAATTCGGTTTATTTGAATAGAAGAGTTTACCACAAGGTCTTGTCAATGCCGTTGCTTCTTTCCAAAGGCTAGTTGCTACGATTCTACTAGGTTTAGATACGAATACTTACATTGATGACATAATTATTGGTTCGGCAACATTTGAAGAACACATTGACAAATCAGATATGGTTTTTAAGAGACTCAATTCTCATAATTTGAAAATCAATCCTGAAAATTGTCAAATAGCAAAAAAATTCTATCGCTTACCTGGGATTCCAAATTAAAAATGGTGTCTCTCCAGATGAAAGAAGTATAAAAGCTGTAGAAAACTTTCCCATTCATGGGTGAAAGTTTGAAATTTTGCCAAGACTGAAAATATTTTGATACCCCACCCTCCCACTGAGGGAGAACATAAGCACATAACTCGTGTTTTTTTCCATGACCATATGATGAAATTAATTTCTTCCCCCGATCTTTCGACAAAATTTTCGACTTTTCTACAATATTTTGCCGAAATTTGCGATTTTTCTACGATTTTAAACCGAAACTTGCGATTTTCCACCGAAATTTGATTTTTCTACAGCTTTCAGCAGAAATCTGCGATTTTTCGATGAAATCCAAGTATTTTATACAATCCTCTGACGAAATTCGGGTCTTTTTCGCGATCCTTCGACAAAAATCTCATTTTCTCGGCTATCATTTGATAAAAATCGTGGGTTTTTTGCGACCATTTCACGGAAATCGCGTTTTCTCAATCTTTAGGCAAAATTCGCGTCTTTTCCACGATCCTTCGATTAAATTCACATCTTTATTGCGATCCTTTGACAAAAAGTGTACTTATTTTGTATTCTTTGACCAGAAATAGCGTCTTTTTCGCGATCCTTTAACAGAAATCGCGTCTTTTTCACGATCCTTTGACAAAAATCACGTTTTTTCTGAATCATTTGATGAAAATCGTGGAATTTTTTGCGATCATTTGACGGAAATCTCTTTTTCTCGATCCTTTGACAAAAATTGCATCTATTTAGTATTCTTTGACCGGAAATAGTGTCTTTTCCGCGATTCTTCGACGTAAATAGCGTCTTTTTCGCGATTCTTCGACGTAAATAGCGTCTTTTTCGCGATTCTTCGACGTAAATAGCGTCTTTTTCGCGATTCTTCGACGTAAATAGCGTCTTTTTCGCGATTCTTCGACGTAAATAGCGTCTTTTTCGCGATTCTTCGACAGGAATTGCGTTTTTTCTGCAACTTTTTGACAGAAAACTCATCTTTTTTCTTGCCATCCTTTGGCAGAGACCGCGTCTATTTCGCATTCTCTGACCGAGATGACGTCTTTTCCACGATCTTTTAACAGGAATTACGTTTTCTTCACAAGCTTTTGATAAAAATCGTGCCTTTTTTCGCAATTCTTTGAAGATATTAGAGTGTTTTTCGCGATCTTTCGACAGAAATAGCGTGTTTTTCGTGATCCTTCGACAGGAATCGCGTTTTTTTCCGCAAGCTTTTGACGGCAAACGTGTCTTTTTTCGCAGTACTTTGACAGAAATAGCACTTTTTTCCGTGATCGTTTCACGAAAATCATGTTTTTTTCCCGCGATCCTTTGATGAAAAACGCATGTTTTTCACTATCCGCTTCCATCCTCCGAGATTTTTCCGTCCTCGGGAATTTTTGAGACGGAAAAACTTGCACCCATGACAGAAAGCTCCGTTACAGATAGTAGAGATTACTTCTTCAAATGAAGATTGGGACAAACTTTTACATTTTGCATTATTGGCTTACAGAACAGCTTATCATGTGGCTATAGGTGACACCCTAGCACATTTAGTATATGGAAGGGATCTGCTTTTACCTGTTGATCTCATAGCCAGGCCTAGGACCGCTGAGTCAGTCTTGAAAAGGAGAGAAAAGAGACTAAATCGCAAGAAAAAGAGACTAAAAGAGACCAAAATTTAAAAAAAGAGACTAAAAGGAGACCAAATAAAAAACATTTTTTCTCTTCACTCAAATGTTTTTGGTATACAGACAAGCACTATAAGATTTAGCACCTGTGGAATATATTTTTAATGCATTTCAGTCGGTTTTGAAATAATTGCAAATTTTGTTGATTGATTGCAGAAAAGTATCTCAAATCGTAACAATTCATCATGGAAGAAAACCAAAAATTCACAAAATGATCATGGGGACAAAATAATGAAATTCCAGGAAATATAGTGAAATTCATCAAATTGTCTATAAAAAACAAATCACAAAATTTGTCACATGATCTCGGGAAAAAATTTCTCGAAATTAGTCATATGTTCTTAAGATAAAAATCACGAAAATCATCAGATGGTCTCAAAAAAAAAAAAAAAATCACGATATTAGTCAAATGGATCTTGTGTTAAATATCGTAAAATTCATCAAATGGGTCTCGAAGAGAGGGATGAATCACAAAATTCATTAAATTAATGTGAAATTCGAAGAACGATCATACAAATAATTGCTAACTTTGTCGAAGGTCACGGAAATAAATAGTGAAATTTATCAACTAGTCACAGGAAAAATAACGAATTTCGTAGAATAAAGCCATAAAAAATCAAGGATGCCTGCCAATGGGTTACATTTCCTGAAATTTTACAGCAGTTGAGGGGGTGGGAGGGAGAATATATCCATCGGCATTAATTATGCATTTTTACTGGGTATCTTTGATAAAATGCACATTTCTTTCAGCGATCCTTTCACAAAATTCACGTTTCTTATGCGATCTTTTGTTGAAATCAGCGTTTTTTCAACAATCTTTTGACAAAATCTGCGTTTTTCTCACAATTCTTTGACAAAATTCACTGTTTTCTGCGATCCTTTTACGAAATTTGCGCGATCTTTTCACGAAATTGACGTTTTATCAGCGATCTTCATACGAAATCGGCATTTTCCCGCGATCTTTAGACAAAATCGGCGATTTATCTGCAATATTTTAGTAAAATCGGCGGTATATTGCGATCTTTTGTTGAAATCGGCGGATTTTCCGCGATCTTTCTACAAAATCGGCGTTTTCCCAGATTTTTTTGATGAAATCGACATTTTTTTCGACAATCTTTTTACAAAATTTGCATTTTTGCACAATCTTTTCTCGAAAACTGCGCTTTATCCCCGCGACCTTTTGACGAAATCGTCATTTTTTCCGTGATCTTTTGATGCAATCATTTTTTTTTTCAATGATCTTTTGACAAAATATTTTTAAGCTATCTTTTATCGTAAACGGCGTTTTTCCCGCGATTTTTTTTACGAAATAAGCGTTATATCCACTATCTTTAGAGGAAATCAACGCTTTCCCGCGGTCTTCATACGAAATCGCACTTCATACTTCACCGCGATCTGCACAGGAAATTCGCGTTTTGACAAAGCTCGTTGACAAAACATTGACGAAATCGTCGTTTTTCAATGAAATAGTGACGAAATGTGTGCTTTTTCGGCGATCCTTTCATGAAATTTGCATTTCTCTACGATTATTTTTTCCGCACGCAAAATCATACAATCATTGTTCATTAATACAACCGTACATCGTTCGGCTAAACCGACAAGTTGACATCTACAGACATGCTACAGGCTCAGAAAAAAAAAAAAAGCTGAACTTTCACGGCTTCACGGATTTTTGATGAAATTAGTATTTTCTCGCAGCGTTTTGACAAAATTAGCACTTTTCTGTAATTTTTAACGAAATTAGCGTTTTTTGCTAACATTTTACGAAAATCGCACTTTTTTAACGGTCGTTCAAATGAAATTTGCATTTATCCATGATATTCGCGATTTTTCTCACCCTTTTTTGACACGCATATTTTCCACGATCTTTCGAGAAAATTTGCATATTCTTCGCGATCTTTCATCAAAATTTACGTATTTTAAGCGATGTTTCGACAAAATTCTGCGTTTTTTCCGAAAAAATTCTTTTATTATCCCTGATCTTTCGACAAAATTCGCGAATCTCCTCCGATCTTTCTCCAAAATACGTTTATTTTCCACTATCTTTCTACAAAATACTCCTATTTCCCTCGATCTTACGACAAAATTCTCATTTTCCGTGATCTTTCGTCAAAATTTGTATTTCCCCCGATCTTTCGAATAAATCCGTGTATTTTTCCGGCTTCACGGATTTTTGATGAAATTAGTATTTTCTCGCAGCGTTTAAACTAGGGATGCAACGGATATCCGGCCAATATCCGATATCCGGCAGATTTTTCAATATCCGAAATATCATCGGATATCCGAATCACAGTCACCGGATATCCGACTTTTTTATCGGATATCCGGCAGAATGCAACAAACCAAATATATATTAATAACAGTAATTGTTTGATCCCAAACAATGCGAAAAACTTTTGTTTATAATGCAAAAGATGATATATTATTATAAGTTCCCTATCGATAAATAAAAGGTAATTCTCAAAAGTTTAAAGAATTGCCAGCTTTCCAAATATTTATATTTAAACTCTGTAAGAAATTTAAAAATTTACCTTTACATCTTTTAGAAAATTGTATCTACTTTCAGATTGTAAAACAAAATTTGAAGTCAAAATAGCAAATAAAGCTTTTGTGCAAAAATGTATAAAGATAAAAAACCAACATTGAGAAATGCACAAATAATGCATGAAAAGAATAGAAAACAGTCGTTTCGAATCTACTATCGAGATTCTTCATCAGTATAAGACTCAGCGTGCTAGAAAAAGCTAAGCTGAGCAAAGCGACAGGGAAGCACAGTCTTATATACCTATTATGGGAGCGAATGGTAATAGATTCGAAACAGCTGTTTGCTACCTTACATGCATTTCTAAATGTTGGTTTTCTATCTTCATAAAATTTGAAGTTGTTTATTAAACTGTGATTTTACTAATTTTCTTTCTTTCTTTTAATTTAAACAATGGGTTAATTGGTTTTTAAGTTACACAACTAAACAAACCTATTTTTAATTTCTATCTTTCAAAGAAGAAATTATTGTAATCAATTTTTTTTTTGACGAATTTGCGTGTTTTAGGGATCAAATATCCCCAAAAACATGTTTATTCAAAACATCTGTCTGTCCCAGTGTCGCCATCATATTATAAAAAAGTGTATGAAGTTATGCATAGAATGATCCAAATATTTTGTGCATATTTTTGACTGTAACCAGCAGGTTCTTCTTCAATATGGAAACATTTCGCTGTAAGGCGGTGCTGTAATCGCAATTTTTGTGCCATTTTCATTGTTCTACCATCAAATACCGTATATGAAGTTATGCATAGAATTGAACCAAATTTCTTTGGCTACATTTCTAGGAATGACTGTCTGGTCTTCCTTCAGTTTGAAAATAGTTTGCCTAAAGATGGTACTGTAATAATGATTTTTGTAAAATTATTTTGATTTTTCATAATCCTTACAGAGAATTGGTGGTTCGTGCAGCGATGCGAACTTCGTATCTTTCTAAAACTGGCTATTCGCAAACAACTGATGTATAGCAGAACAGAAAAAAATATTGATTTTAATAAATATCATGATCGAGATTAACTCATTCTTAATCTAATTAACTGACTGCAGCAAAATGAAAATAAAAGTTGGTCCAGTACTGAACTAACAATATTGAAGTAGTATTAATACAGTTGACTCTCTCTACAACGAAACTATCCAGCGAATTTCTCTATTCAACGAATTTTTTGTAGGAACGGTCAATTTTTTTCATGATTACAATAAAAATAATCTACATATAGGGAAATATATATCTCCATTTAACAAATTTTTTCAAAAATGTTCTTTTATATGTTCTGAAAACGCTTCAAATTATTTGTAGAGTAAATTTTTTTCATTGATTTCTCGTTTATAAGTCATAGCTACATAGCATCCTCTACCTTATTCCTTATGTCCAAAAAAAGGAAATTTTCGTCGAAAAATCGCAAAAAAGCGACAAATGTCATTAAAAAAATATTGAAAACATATTTCGTTCAAACATGGCTATAACACGGCAGGTTTCATTAAAACATCGCAATTAAATGGCAGATGTGAAAAAATCGCGTTAAAATGACAAATTTTGTCAGAAAATCGCAAAAAAACGGCAGATTTTGTCAAAAAACCGCAATAAAACGGCAGATCTTGTTAAAAAATTTTGAAAAAACGGCAAAATACGGGAAATAATCGTGAAATATCGGCAAAAATCGTCAAAAAATCGTGAAAAAACGGCAAATTTCGTCAAAATGCTCATACATAAATTTTCCTGGGAACCTACATTTAACATGTAGGTTCCTGGCTGGGAACCTTAAAAATTTTCGATTTTTCGAGCCCTGGTCCAAGTTTTCCCAAACTTCAAATTTTTTCAGACCGATTGACTATTTTAAAAAATTTATTTTTGCCATGGTGGACAAAATCAGCGATATTTTTTCTATGGCCGATTTCCGTATTTTGTGAATTTCTTTTTCTAATTTATTTTGTCTCTTTTGCCGAAACAAGAAATTTCTAAAAGAGCAGTAATGATCACTAGAGTCTGAGCTCTATCTAATTAGCCTGGAATCAGCACTAAAAATGAGATTAGATCTTGTGTTGCACATTGGGAAAAAAACATTGGTTTAGTATTAGATTTTTTTCATTTTTTGAAATCATCGCACAGTTTGTAATCAATGGGCTTGATAATCATACTTCTTTTTTCATTTAAAAGATGATCTATCATACGATGTTTCTGTTTGGATTTTTTTTTTTTCCCCATATCTGATAATTTGCATCTGCCCATTTTGTAACTTTTTATTTTCTTCTTTATTAAAAATGACATTTTGATTTCCTATTCAAATAAAAATTCTTCTAAATTTAAAGAATTTTGTAAAAAAATAATAAATAAATGAATAAAATGAGGACATCGATTGTTCAAAGCAAGATGTTTAAATGTTTCCCATTGAGTTAATGAAAATCAGTAAAAACATTATATTTTTATGATGATCAAAACATGACTCATGTAATAAGTGTCACATACTACATACGTCATGGATTTCCTGGACGAATAATAAACAAAATAAAAAGCAGACACAACAAGGTCCATTCTCAACCGATAACATCAACTGCTTTCCAAATGATTGAAAAAAAAAGGGCAAACTTTAAGGAAACACATTTAGAAACAATAAATAGTTTATGTGCATAGTTCACAGAAATTAGGACATGACCTTTTTTAATAAACCATTTCTCATGGAATAGAGGAAACCTACTGATTATGTCCTTTTCAGAATTTCATATGGATTTAAAATTCCATTGCATAGAAGAACATAATTCAATTAGCTAAAATGTCAGAAATTACAGTATTGACGATAATTCCACTAAGTGGTATACAATCACCGCAGGATATTGACAATACAATCATCTAAATGCATTATTCTTGCAAGTAAATTAAAAATGAATGCCCATCAGATTTTACAAAATTAAAAAAGAAAAATAATAATAAAAAAGTATAACTTACAAAAGATTCTAAACCACACAAAATCGAATAAAATCTAAATTAAAATATTAATTTAGCAACTCAATTATTAACTGTCCATAACACTGAGTGAAAATTGAAAAATAGATATGATATATATAAGGCTTGATTCTTTTCGTTTGTTTTAATTAAAATAGACATTTTGGATAATTATCTTGAGTTGTTGATTTAAATTATTTCAATGGAATTTTGTCATGCTGGTATAAATTAAATATTTAAATGGCATGTAAAAAATAGTTTTTTTTTTTTTAATTTCTTCCTTCTCATATAGTTTAACTCCCCTGCATTTACAAATGTTATGAGAAAAACTCTCTCTGCCTGGGAAAACCTGAATTTCAAGCCCTGATAGTCAAAGATATATAGTTTCTGTAAATTATATTCCAATACGTTTAAAAGTTGTAATCGTGTGTGAAACACGTTTGCAATTTATTATTTGAGATGGCATTGCATAAAGAAATAAACTTTCACCATAACTAAAAACATATTTAGTACCGGATATCCGAATCCGGCAGGCAAATCGGATACCGGATATCCGGCAAAATCAATATCCGTTGCATCCCTAGTTTAAACAAAATTAGCACTTTTCTGTAATTTTTTAATGAAATTAGCGTTTTTTGCTAACATTTTACGAAAATCTCACTTTTTTCAACAGTCTTTCAAATGAAAGATGATGATATTCTCACCCTTTCAAAACTAGAAAATTTTCTTCAATCTTTCGAAAAAAAATTGAGTATTTCCCACGATCTTTTGACAAAAATTAGAGTATTTTTCACGATTATCTTACGAAATTGGACTATTTTTCGTAATCCTTTAACAAAAGCTGCGTCTTTTCCAGGGACGTAGCTTTAGGGGGGGGGGGGGAGAGCCCCCCCCAATATGTTCATGCAATAGGGCACCAAAGCAGGTTTAAGGGCGCCGTCAGGCGCCCGAAAAAGTCTTTGTTAGTGGTTATAAGTAATTATAAAATAATTTTAAATGTAAAATTACAAAGTAAGTTATTTTTCACTTACAAAACATGAATAAGGCATTTAATTTTAGACTTGCTACTACTTTTATTCCCCCACTCCTATCCCGAAGAAAATTTATGCATCTGAAAAAAAAAATTTCAAAAACAGACTTGTAATCAATTCCGGTATAGATTTTTCCCGTAATCCTTTGACTGAAATCGCGTTTTTTCTGCAGTCCTACGACAGAAATAGTGTTACCTCCTCACGCAATCCTTTGAAGATTTTTTTTTCCAGCGATCGATTGACGAATTTATAGGGTTTTTTTTTTTTTGGCAATACTTTGGAGAAACTTGCGTTTTTTCCTGCAGTCCTTTGAAGAAATTTTTTCAATTTGGTGCGGTCGTGTTTTTGTTGTATTTAGCCCCCCCCCCCCCTTTAATAAGAAGGCCAACAAATTTTAATCGATCCTAGGAATGATAAAATTCATCGCCGAAAACGCGGAATTCAGCGTTTCCGCAGAAAAGTACATTTATGCATCTATGAATATCGCTTTCTGATTTTACGATCAGTTGACGAAAGGTTGGTTTTATTTAAGGATCGTTTGAGAAAAATCCCAGGTTTTTTTTTTTTTTTCTTCTCTCCCCACAATCGTTTGTTGTAATCACGAGTTTATTTTGGGATTGTTTGCAAATAACAGCAATTTTATTTCGAGACCGTCTAGTGAAAATCGCGGCTTGATTTCGCGATTGTTTAATGAAAATAGTCTTTTTTCCAGTGATCAATTAATTAGAATAGCAGTTTTGCCCGTGATCATTTTATGAAAATCGCAGATTCTTAAAAATTAAAAAACGTAAAAATTTGCCGTTTGTCGAAAAAGTGATCCCCGTATATAATAACGGCCGAACGAAGAATTTTGATATTTCTTCCTGCAACCCACTGACGAATTTCTCAATTGTTTTTCACAAGATTACAAGACTGACAAATTTTGCAATATGTTTCTGTCACTGATTGATGAATTACACAGGCCTACAAAAAAAAAAAATTTTTTTTTTTGGTGCCTGAGATTTTACAACTGATTTTGGATATTTTTGGGACGCTGATTCCATATATGCAATCAGTTTTTCTCTATCAGCTCTACTTTTTTAGATATGCAAAGCGAACTAAAGATTTTTTAGAACTAAAGTGACCTTGAACACTTAAACTGACCTTATGATACATAGCCCTGTAACGATGCTCAAGGCGATTAGAAGGACGTTGAAATACCACAAGATCTTGAAAAAAAACAAATGTGCAAGCAAAACTGAGGATCTGCGCAGGCTTATGATTTCGCGCCGCTGATCCATAAAGCCAAATGTAAAAGCCTCCAACAGATAAGGTTTGTTTCAGAGTTCGCTCCATGGAAACAAAACTGGCTTTCTTTGACTTTCTAAAGTTTTTGAACTTCCATGATATTTGTGTTTAAAGTAGAATTCGCATCAATTTAACGTAAAACTCGTAGTGTTGTAGATTGTTGTGTTTGCGTTGTAAAATGGAATTTTAATGAGTTCAAGTAGAAAAAGTTATATAAATCATCCAGATAAGTTTTGCTACATATGCGGAAAATAAAAGTTGAAAGAACACAGAAAATATGTTATTGACTTTGTAAAGAGAGTTTATCTTGGATACTTTGGGGTTAGACTTGGTGATCAGGATAAAATCTGCCACCGCAACAGGTCTGTAAAACTTGTACAGAACATTTATGAAAGTGAGCTGACGGAAAAGAATTAGTCTCAAATTCGGCTTACCAATTGTTTGGAGAGAACTCCAAATCCATTTCTATGACTATTATTTCTACCTAGCACTGGAATACTATTTGAATTAATCGAAACAATTGTAATAAGAAAACTTATCCTAATTTAGTGTCATAAAGACCCCCCACTTCCTCACTCAGAGGAACTACCGATCCGAACGTTTCATCAGCTACCAGAGCTTAGTGAGGATGAATATTGTCCTTCTGATCATCTTTTAGATAGCTGTGAAGGTAACAGTGATTATGAGGAGACGTCATCAATGCCTAAATTTTTCAACCAGGTTGATTTAAATGATTTCAATGTTTCAAAAGAAGCTTCTGAATTACTGGTTGGTTTCAAGATTCCACCCTACTACCCTTCTTCTCTTAAAAAAACAATCTTGTATTTTGTCATAAATTTAGAGGATTGTTAGAAAAATTGGCTCTTCCTAAATATTTTCCAGATGACAGGATGATCTCCTTGGACAGCAAAGAAGTTAGACAAAATACTATTGTTTTTATATTTTTGGGATAGCAGGGATAAAACACACCACTAGATTAGAAAAGAGAGGCCTAAGAAAGAAAACATGGATGTTGGAGAAAAGAATGTCATTAATAACACTTTAGTTGGGCGAAAGAAAAATCATACTTTCGGCACTGCATATCAAGCTTTGTCCTATGAAGCAGTTTATGTAAATTATCCATAAGAACGGGTCATGATTTGCATATATAAGGTAAAAACACCCGAATTGAGCTATGAAAATATTAAAGCAGGAATATTTAACGGACAACAAATAAGACAACTGATTAAGGATACTGCTTTCGTAAATTCAACGAATGAGGCTGAATAAAAAGCCTGGACTTTTGTGGCAGTTTACAAAAACATTCCGGGGAAATGCAAAGGAGAAATCTATGTAGAACTGGTAAATGAAAAGTATAATAGTTTTAAATCTCTTGGGTGTACTAGAAGCATTAAAGTACACTAATTTACAATGCCACTTAGAGCATTTTCTTGAAAATAAAGAAGGCACAAGTGATAAACAGCCCGAAAGATTTCACCACAATATTAAGACTATGTAGGACCGATACCAAAAAAGATGAGATATGCAAAGGGTTTCAGATTACAATGAGATTAAAAAGACACTGTTCTAAAATATATTCCAGAATGTCACGGAAAAGAAGCTTCCGAAGCATTCAATGAGTATCAGTTTTATCAGTAACGTTTTTCTCTATTTTTGTGAGTAAAAATATTTGTATAGTATAATAAAAAAATTATTTGAATATGTGATATCATAATAATAAAAACTAGCATTTGTGTATTATAAAAAATAAAAATCCTGTATTTATTTTATTTTTACATACATTTTTTAATATACATGGATTTACCTTAAAATAATGAAACATATATTTCACAAAAAGTTGTTTATCTTAAAAAACTGAGCTGATAGAGAAAAACTAAGGCCATATTTGAATTCAGGACATCAAATTCATATAAAATCAGCTAAAAATACCCCGGCACCAAAACAGCTGTTGACCAGTGTTATACGCATTATTTTTCTCGCGAAAATGACAAAAGCGTGATATTCCTCTTGCGACCGAATGACGAAGTTAATGATTCTTACCCCTAGAATGGTTATCGAATTTCGCGTTTTTATCTTGCTACAAATTCACTTTTTCTTTTCAATGTCCGACAGAAAAGTTTTGCGATCCTTGCCCGCGAACGATATTCTAATTTCGTAACCATTTTTCCATGACAGAGTGACGAAATTTAGAATTTATTCCCCTGCAAATGAGAGGCAAATTTGGTATATTTTTTCCGCAACTAAGTTTCACTGTAGTTCCATGCAATTTCATGGTTCATACTACGACAGATGAACATAATTCATGATTTTTCCGTCAGTTTCCGAGTGAAAAATTTTACGTTTTTTACCTGCGAACAGTTAACAAAATTTCGAGATTTTCTTGCGACAAACTGACAAGTTTTCCGATATTTCCTCACGACAAATTGTTGAATTTCGCGATGTTTTTCCCGCTATCAAATGAGGAAAGTTACGATCTTTTTCCTGCGATCGATCGATGGGTAAGAAATATATTTTTTTAAAAAAGCGAAAAAAAGAGACTAAATCTGAAAAATATAGACTAAAGAGACAAATGCAAAAAAAATAGCAAAAAAAGAGAGTTTAGCGACTCACTCTGAGGCCTGCATAGCTCAACCCATTCAGAGATTTTATGCAGATACCCGTGAAATTAGCGAAGATTTACAATTAAGGCTAGGCAAAGTTTTTCATACGGTTAAACAAAATCTAACCAAAGCCGCAGAAAAGCAGGAGGAGTATGGATTTAAATTTGCCACCGATAAAAAAATTACAGGTGGGGGAATTGGTACTCTTATACACACCAGTAGTTAAGCCAGGGGCAAGTAAAAAACTTTCACAATTCAACAAAGCACCTTATCGTATCATTCAACAAACTAATACAGTAAATTTTAAAATTGTACACATACAAAACCCCAAAGATGAACAATTAGTACATGTCGATAGACTCCCGAATCACAGAAAGAATTATATTTCCTACACTTTTTGAGGAAGAGATTAAGGACGGAGAACAGGACACAAATCAACACACAGATGACAGGGATTTTAAAATTGTAGACATTGATGATCAATTCCCGGTATTTGATGTGATGTATAACAAATAACACTAGTGACCGTAACAATGATTCTAGGGACAGTAACAATCACATGCTAGATATTGATATTAGTGCTGATAATGAACAAATAAATACAGATTTACCCTCGCAGTTGGATGTGGGGTCTGGACCAAAGTCGAAGCAGTACAGGAGTACTGCAATTGTTAGTGATTATCAGTTACGTCCCAGAGACACTCGTGGTTTTGTTGTGAGACAAATATTTTAGCTGTATAAATACATATTGTATAGTTGTAATAATAATGTATTGTATAGTGTTGTGTATATATTTTTTATGCTAGTGTATTTGTATCATGTTTTTGTGTAATATATTGGTTAATCAGGAACAAATTTACCTTATAATCAACAGTATATTTAATATTTTGTAGGTTGTGTCTGAATCTTGTTTGGGTCAATTGTTGGAGATAGTGACCGATATACAATGTTACTGAAATTCCTTAATTTAGTTTTTTGGTTCTTTACTTGCAATTTATAGTTTCCTTTGGTAAAAGACTAAAAAATTTTTAGGCAATAAAATTTTTTTAGGGGACAGAAATGTAACGTATTATGTTGATTATTTTGGATCTAAAATAATAATAATAATAAAATAAATAAATAGGTTGTTTTATTTAAATAATTAGTTTTTACTTGCTTATAGGATATATCTCTTTTTAATCAAACAAATTGCTCCATATTATGTCTGATGAATATTTTTAATGTCTAATAACTTTTGAGGAGCTTTTGTTTGTGTTGGCTCAGTGCCTGCCAGTATAAACAATCCTTCCTCTGAAAATATTTAATGTGCGTGAAATTCAGATTTAAAATAATAATTTGGGAAAAAGATTGTTTTGGAAGTTTGTAGAAATAGGTGATTGAAAAACATACAAAGATATTTTATGTTTTAATATTTTGAGATACACGTGGGTCTGGACATCGATTAATGTATTCATACACGGCAGGTGGTCGATGTTTTGACTGACGATATTGCTTTCTTTTTATAAAAAAATGTTGAACAACCAAAATTAATAACGACAATACATGCCGGCAAAGCAAACCGATTCTTTAGTCCAAGCAACAGAAATTGAGTGATGAGGCACGCAATAAAATGACGAATGCGCACCTTGGTTGGATTGGATTTAGACTAGCAGTGGTGAGAATAGAGTAAACGGCAGACTGCACGATAATGCGATGGCAGCGAGGAAGATGTGACCGGCGAAGGAGGAGAGAGTCAAACTATATGGTAACAGAGGACCTTGGCGAAGAATCAATGATTTTCATTGACAATGGAAACTACAAAAACCTCTGAATCCTGGAGAGAAACTGGACCCAAACTGATGTCAATAGATTTTTAGCGTTTAATTGAATCTGTTAAGTATTACTGCATTTTTTATTTCACCAGGGTAATGAAAAAATTAATGTTATATTAATGTACTCAAATATGCAATATTTGTATTTCATAATGATTTGACTAATTTATTATTTCAGTTAAATAAATAGATGTTAAAATTTTAATCTTATGATTCAAGTCTTTAATTATTTATACCCCACAGCAGCATATGTTTATGTTCCCTTTTTGATTTTAGGTGATTTACTTGATAATACTATACGATCCTTTTATATTGAATGACTATCCTTTAAGTTTTTAATTATTTAGGTTTATGATTAAATTCTGTAGAATGTATTATATTATACCACGTGTTAGTGTCGGCCTATCTTAATTTGGAGAGCGACACAATAGAATAGAACAAAGTTTTGGCCGAATTTTCAGCCATACTTTAGACTCAGATTCTGGGCTAAAAAATTTTTGGTATGTCTACATAAATCTTTCTAAGAATTTAAAAACAGATTAGCAAGAGTTTTTTTTTTCTTTTTGAGCAAAATTATAAAATATAGCTAAAAGGAAAACAAATATTCTATTATAGTTTTATTAAAATTCAAAAGTTCCATTGTACATTAATTACAAGCAATAGTTAAAAAGTGATGAAATACAAATTTACAAAAGACCTAAAACTATACACAGATAATTTAAAGTCTTACTGAAAAGTCAACATAGAGCTACATTAATTAAAATATGAAAAATTAGAGAAATATACATCTTTCCATTATTGAAAAAGTCAAGTAAAATAAGATTTAAAAAATAAAATAAATAAAAAACGTAAAAGCACAGATGGAAAATATACATGAGGAAAGATGGATTATTTCTCTCTAGTCATCACTCTCCAATTTGCGTTTTTCTCCCCTTGGTAATTCTAGAGAAAAGAAAACGTAATACAAAATAAATTATTTATAAGTGAAACATTAAATAAAAGTAAAAATAATTAGTGTTCTGCAAGTATACCAAGTAGAAAAACAATTTAAAATTCATGGTTTGCAAATGATAAACATTTTCTTTTAAACAGGGTTGCTACTAAGGAAATTACATACAAAGTAAACTTTACAACATTTATGCATGAATTTTGTAAATTATATTGTAAAGGTTTTCTTCATTTAGTTTGTCTTTCTAAATGTACATCTGTTGAATAGTTTGAAATATGCTGTTAATTCATCGTGCATGAAAACTTATAAAATCAAATAAAAATTATTTTTCTTTAGTTCATAGCATTTTACATCAATTAAGATAACCCAGCAACAGACGTTAAGAGCCCAGTGAGAAATTTTATGTATTGCATCAGTTTAAATCAATTTAGTAAGTCAGCAACAGATTTGATGACTTTCCCATGAGTGAATAGTGAAAATTTGTGGGGGTGTTTCGTTTCACAATTGTTTTATGAAAATTCTTGTTTTATTCTATGGTTCTTTTACAAAAATTGCAGTTTTATTTTGCTATTGTTTTACGAAAATAGCTTCTTTATTTCGCTACCTAACAAAAATTTCTGTTGTGTTTTGCAACCGTTTGATGAAAATCGCTTTCTTTCGAGAACATTTTACAAAAATCCCTGTTTTATTGTGTGATAGTTTGATACGAATGTTCACCTGACACTTGCACTTACACTAGCAGCAATTGATTTAAGATCAACACTAAAGAAATAAACACATTAAAAATGATTTGCTGATTAACTTTACTAGGTTCTAACTAAACAAGATACTTATTGCAAAAAAGATTCAAAAATATATTAAACTGTATTTGTTCTGCTTAAGTAGAACAATAACCTAGAAATAAAATTTGAAGACATTTTAACTTCCATTTCTTTCACTTTAGGATTTTTACCAGTTTCCCAATTTGAAGAAAAACCAAGAATCGCATCTCCAGATGACACAGGCTTAAATACAAATTATTTATCATGTAAACTGACCTCCCAGACGATTTAAAAAAAAAAGTTTAAATTTGAAACAACTTAATTGTTTTATACCACTATGTTGCAAATCTGCAACATACCCATAAGTCAAGAGTACTTAGACAGTAAAGATGGGCATTATTTAACATAACAGGATAAATATTCGTAATATTAACCAAAAACTTATTGGGTAATAGATTACCAAAAAGTCCCTGAATTTTGGAATGCCTCATATGATAAGTATTTTAAAAGGAACAAACAAATAGCAAGACTGAAAATTATTTTAGGAATGCATATTTATACATTAATAAAAGTCTTTACTAATAAAATCTGTGCGCCTCTGTCTCCTTGAAGCCGATTACAGTTCGCAACGCGGGCGAGTTGGAAGTCGCGAGAGGTGTCTTTTGATTGGAAAAATTCCGGGGAAGTCATTTCGGGCATTTTCGAGACCGTGGGACCAAAATTAAAAAAGTTATGAATTAAAAACCCCTTGGGAATCTGAACGAAAAATGTCTCAAATCCCAAACGGCGCTCTGAGGCAGAACACTGCGCCACCTTGCGGTGAAGGAAAAGAACTTTTCCCCTTTGGCTAAAAGAAGAAGCAGTCGAAAACCTCTTTTTCTCCCTTTTTTGCACGTTTTTTCTTAAACCATCATGCAGACAGTTTCTAAAGTAGAAAAAAACTGATTACATATTCAGAATCTGCATAAAAGTCTGCTTCTGATGAACCAAAAAATACGAGAAAATGTCTTATGGGCGCGCAGAGCCAACCGTACAAAACCAAATATTTTTAATGGGACGATGGCGACCATGGAGCGTAGAGCCCACTGTGCAAAATCACATATTTTTAACGGGATAATGGGCACATAACAACCATAGCTCTTTAATTTACTTTTTTTTGTGCTTGAGGATTCGAACACCAAGACTTGCTTATTAAATGAATTTTTTTGTTTATTATATATTGCTTAATATCGAGGTTCGTTTGGAAAAAGTGGCCCAGCTAGCAGGCGTTGCTCACTAGTTTAGTTATATAAAATCTATTTACATACCTGCCAACATGTTAATTTTGAAATCCTTACAATTTTTACGATTTATTCTTACATGCTTAGAAATGCATAATGTACACATATGCAATGAAAAAAAAGTAATATAATTTCATAACAGTATTTTCTATGCTGCATTTATATTTACAGTAGACTCCCTCAAATCCTCACAGCTTGGGACCAGAGGTTTTGCGGATTTTAGAATTTTTCATATTTCTGGTCATTGGTTTGTTTACATTTTTTAAAAAGTAATTTGAATGTAATTAACAAGGTGAGTAGCAACATTTTAGTTTTAAAAATAAGCACCTGTAAGCACATTTTTAAAGAAAAATAAGCACCCATTTATGCACATATACGCATTACAGGGGTGATTGTGTTCCTGGTGTACCCCGGATTTCCGAATTTTTCGATCAATCCTTTCGATTTTATGATATCATTACGCTTACTAGGAAGATGTCCACACGGGCATACTCCGAAAAATCTGAAAAATTACAGAATGTTCTTCTCATCTCGTTTATAAAAAAAAATTGACAGAACCTCCGTACCCTGTCCCTAACAAAATAATGAAAATTTCATTATTTGGCACTTTATCATCGATTGGCAATGAAATTCAAATTCAAATACATTTTATGTCAAATGCATTTTAATGGATAAAAGTTTCATATTCAACGTTGTTATGTCATGTTATATTTGACTTAGAAGTTTATTAAATTTTGTTTAACATGACATACCTGTGTTTTTATCATCCCCAAGTCAAAACATTGTTTTGAAAAGTATGCACGGCGCCATTGATTCAATTGTCAGTCTGAAGTAAATAGAGTGATCCTGTAAAGCTAGTTTACTGTGATTTTAGATAACTGTGAATCGCCGTTCACGGACTTGCCGCGGTCGATGTTTGACGTCATAGTTAATGAGCCAATGGCGCTTGGCGTACGTAGTTCTTTTAGTATTTTCAGAGGTTTTTCTCCTCAGATAGTGGCAACTTGGACTTTGTGGGAAAATATGTAAATATTCAAGAACAGATTTGTATATAATGAGGAGATGCAGCTGTGTTCTTTGCCCATTTTTCGTTATGATTGTATGAAGCACGTTTTGTCTTTTTGATAGCAGCTGGTCTGTCTATGTCTTGTCATGACGGCATGTAATTAGTTAAAATATGATGCTGCTTGAGTTTTAAGACTTTATTTATGTTTTTAATCTTTTATTTTTTGGCATAGTCTGCTGAAGTTTTTGCTGTATAATCATGTTTCTTCATTAAAATTTGTTGTTGTTGAAACTTACGCCTTTTTACCAAGTCTTCCACGATTACATTTCCAACAAATTAAGATTCCACTGTGCAATTTTTAATGAATCTACATCAAACGTGTTTAGATAAATTTGTTTTTGTCTGTTTTAGTTTTCTTAAGTATAATTTCGTTATATAGATATTTATGTATCTTTATATTAAAATTTAACCATCAAAATTTGAGATTTAAAATGAAATTCAAATCAATTAAAATTGTTTCAAGTTCAAAGTCCAATTGAGCATTGTCGATTGTTGCTATGGGAACATCTGGCTTTTATTTTTGAGTATGCTTAAATGTATGAAAATAATTTTACTGAATAAGGATTTTTTTATACATGAAAATATTTTTTCCAGGTAAATAACTACAGCAACAAATAATATATATATATATATATATATATATATATATATATATATATATACAAATTAATATATATATATATATGTGTATATAATATATTAAACTCGCTCATTGTTTATGTTTAAATTCATTAACATGGATTCTAAAGGGGAAAAGTGCTGCTCGCCAAATCGTGTGACATTTACGCCAAAAAAAAAAAAAATACTTTTGAATATTTGGCGTGAAAGCCAAATATTCAAAAGTATTTTTTTTTTTTTTTTTTACATGTTTTCTTCTGCAATTCCGCCGTTAATTTTCATTGATCCTTTATTACATACATGAGTGGTTTAATTAGTATTTTTTTCAATAAAATCTGATTATGCCCAGTATGGAGACCTTCCTTGTCAGTAAAACATTCAAACATTAGAAAATATCGCGAATTTTGAAAAAAAAAAAAAAATTGCAAATTTTGCCAAAAATTAACAGAAAAAAACATGAATTTCCTTAAGAAATCGTGCCGAAAACAAATTTCCTTCTAGAATCCAGGGGTAAAAACACAAAATCGTTTAAAAAAGGCAAATTTTGTAAAAAAACGCGAAAAAACTGATCAATTTTGTCAAAAAATCAATTTCATAAAAAAAATGTCCAAAAAAAAGGTCAGTTTCATAAAAAAAAAAAAAAAAAAAATCACAAAAAAGAGCAATTTTGTCATACAAGCTCGTAAAAAATGACGTATTTCGTCATATAAGTGCCAAAAAACAGCAATTTTCTTGAACAAAAAACATGGAAAAACAGCAAATTTCATTAAAAAAAAATCACGAAAAAACAATTTTTGTCATTTAAGCGAGAAAAAAAAATGACAAATGTCGTTATATAAGCACAAAAAAACGACAAATTTCGTTATAGAAGCGCGAAAAGAACGTCAAATTTCTTGAAAATATCATGAAAAAACGTCAATTTTCATTAAAAAAAAATCAACTTCGTCAAATAAGCACGAAAAACGACAAATTTCGTGAAAAGATAGCGAAAAAAAAAAAAAGATTTCCTCAAAAGATTGCGAAAAAGCCGCAAATTTTGTCGAATGACTGCGAAAAAAAAAAGTCATTGCTGGAGTGGAACTTTCTGTACAAAACTGCTTTAAAAACTGATTTTGTTGCAGCATTTTTTTTTTAATTTCTTGCTTTTTCTAAAGCTGTTTTTTCTGCTCCAAAATAGTTTCAAATTTTGTTTTTGAGTATGACCTTTGAAATTAATATATTTTGCATTTGATATTTTTCAGGGTTTTTTACTTTGTATCAGTTAATTTTCAGGGGCTTTTTCCCTTCTATTCTGGGCTTCATGAAAAAGTCTTTTTAAAAATCCTTAGAAGAAATTTCTGTTTTTTCGCGATCTTTTGGAGTTTTTCGGCGAAATTTGTAGTTATTCGATATCTTTTTGCGAAATTTGTGATTTTATCGCGATCTTCCGTTGAAAATCTTAAGTTTCATTGCGATCTTTTCACGAAAATTGCAATTTTATTGCAAATTTTTTAACAAAGTGTTTTTTAGCGATGCAAATTTCTTTGTAAAAAATTTGCATTTTCCCCTGTTCTTTAATAAAAATTTGAGACTGAATTTTTCAATTTTTTTCCGCAGTTATTCGGCGAAATTTCAGCAGTATTTTTTGATTTTCTGGTGAAGTTTGTGGTTTTATCGCAGTTTAGATGAAATTTGGGGTTTTATTGCTGTTTTCTGATCAAAATTTGCGGTTTCATCGCTATTTTCTGGGGGAAATTTGTTGTTTTTTTCGAGATTTTTCAGTAAAATTTGTGATTTGATCGCATTCTTTTGACGTAATTTGCTGTTTTTTCATAATCTTTTGATGAATGTTTTTGGATTTTCGACGAATTTTTTTCAGTTTTTTCTATGATATTTTTAGATTTCTTTGCAATTTATAAAAATTTGAGCATTTTCATGATCTTCTGACTGACAGTACTGTGCGAAAGGGAGAGAGAGAGAGAGAGAGAGAGAGAGAGAGAGTCGTCCCAGGTATGGAATTTAGGGTGCACCAAATTTATACTACCAATGTCATTTTTTGTCTATTACAATAAAAAAAAATTGGGTTGTCAAATTGTAAATTTGTCCCGCGTGCAGTTCTCTTCGCACGCCCTGTCTTTTGATAGATATATTTTCCTTATTGTTTTATGATATTCGTAACTTATTTTGATCGATCATTCGACGATATTTTCAACTTACTTTGGTATAATAAAAAATTCAAATGGCAATAATGAATAATTAATGACACACGTGCACACGAGAGTCACAAAAGAAAAAAATATGCAGCGTGAATTCCAGAAAAGCATACAGAACGGAGAATTTACGTTCAGAGTTCCGAGAATCAAAGGCTGAAAGATGAGGGAGAAGCTAAAAAAGGACAATAGGAACATTTCTGGGGTATGAACGACGTATCATCGGCCGTTGTAGATAAGGAAAAGTCGTAGTTGTTTTGCTTTTATCGAAATAGTTTCGGTTCAGGATCACGAAAATTAAAACAAGTAGTTCGTTCAAAAATAAACATTTCAAGGGAGAAAAATAAGCACTTTGGGAAAAAAAGAAGCACCTTGTAAGGACCTGACAAACTTGCTTTCAAAATAAGTACTTTGTAAGCACCTGTAAGCACAGCTACGCACCCTGAATTAACAATGAAATCAAAAGTATAATGAGTGCTTACAATATGCTAAAATATTAAAATAAATGATAAACTAAAATAATAAAAATTTAGATAGTTTTTAAAATGATAAAAATACTAAAAGCAAAAGGTCAAATTAATAATCAATAATGTACAATTAAATATTCATTATAAAAGATGAAATTTATTTTTCCTGAATTATTCAATGAAATTTGCCTCATAAAGGCACATTACTAATTCACATCAAGATAATAAATGAAGCTTTATTTTAGGTTTAGGTGGACTTAACTAAAAAAGCTTCATTAATATATAAATATATTTGGTAAGATTGCGATTACCAACAATATCAGCAATATCTTTATTTTTTCAGAAATAAATTAGTCTTTCTTCATGAAAAAACACGAATTCAATAACCTTAACAAAAATGACAAATTAAAGAATATATGGAATTGATATAAAACTAAAAAAGTCAAATTTTGCACCTACATCTGAACTGAATGTTTCATTGTTTACATTCGTAAAATATGTGCGGATTTTAGGGAGTCTACTGTATTTATATTTTGCCATAACAGGGTTCCCAGCAAAACATAAAATTCCCTGACTTTCCATGACCTAATCTTGAAAAATTCCATGACTTTCCCTGACCAAATCTCAAAAAATTCTCTGAACAAGCACATATACAATGAAATTTGCTACTTATTTCCAGAATTTTTTGTCAAAATTAGTGATTATTTTCTGCAATTGTTTTCCAAATTTCTAAATTTTCTTTCCCCTGATTATTTTCGTGATGAATGAATTGCGATTTTTTTCCCAAGATTATTTGATGAATTTTGTATCGTTTTACCTTTTTTTCTAAGAATTTTCTATGACTTTTTAAAAAATACTTGTAAATTCCCTGACTTTTCAAACATATTTTGAAATTTCCCTGACTACTTTGAAATTCCATGACGCTGGGAACCCTGCATAATTAAAACATGAAATTATACAAGAAAATGTTTTTGAAATTTCATACTTTGGAAGTGTTTCAAAAAAGCTGTCCTGCATGCATGATCTACAATAGATAGAGGAAGGGGGTGGAGATTAAATTCATAGCAAATTTTTAGGAAGCTTACAACACACAGACAGGAGGTGGAGGGGGTCATACCAGCATCAATTAAACATTTTCAGGGTAGCTACAGAAATGATGAAAAAAAGTTTCATGATTTTCCCCTGAATATATCAGACTAGAAGATAGCCCGTCAAAATGACGTGTTTGCATTTTTAAAGGATGATAAAATATTACAACAACTGTGGTCAATCATAGCCACTTTAGGCTGAAACAATTTTGATAAACACAGCGATTAAACTTGGAAAAAGAAAAATCTAACCAAAAAAAAAAAAAAAAAAAAAAAAAAAAGAAAATTTCAACAGAAATCTGCATTTAAAACTATAGCAAAACTATCTGGTAGATGGGAGTGGGAATTATAATGAAATTTAAAACGCATCCGCGGTTTGCTTAAATAAAAAGTTTTAATTAAATAGTGTTTTTGAAATCGTGAAAAGATTTCAAAGCGAAGTAAAATGTAATGACGTCATTTACAGCTCCCACTGTAAATCTGACCATTGAGAACATTTTATTACGACTATGGAACAGTTTCATTGGTCAGAAAATAGATTGCCTTTAAAATCGGAGGTACTTTTCACAATGTTTTTATGGATTTGAAATTCTCAAGAGTCATTCATGGCTGTAAAGAAAAAAAAATTAAAGCAACCCAAATATAAAAATTTTAACAATATTGCATTTAAAAACACACCTTCGCTTTCCTTTAATAAAAAGTTTTAATTAAATATACACTGTAAAAAATCTGACTCATTTGCTACAGCGTCACTCCACCACTTTTATAGAAAACGGTTACTTTACTGTGTTATGGAACATTCTCATTGGATTCATTGGACATTCTCAAAGAGATATTCTATAAAAGCTGTGGAGTGCCGCTGCAGCAAATGGGTCGAATTTTTAACAGTGTACTTTTTGAAATGGTGGAAAGATTTCAAAGCGAAGTAAAATGTAATGACGTCACTTACAGCTCCCACTGTAAATCTGACCAATGAGAATGCTCCATTACGACTATGAAACGTTTTCATTGGTGAATGAGTTTTTCTCGTGGATAGGTTGACTGCGGAATTGTTATACACAGAGGGGTTCTGTATATATGTATATAATATTTCCCTGATTTTTATTATTAAATAACATATACAGATTTTTTTTTTTTTTTTTTTTTTTTTTTTACCTATGCTACTTTCTCATAACACACTTATCCAGCTTGCAAATATCTCTTTTGGGAGGAAAAAAAAATTATACAGTATCTAATTAGCACAGATATCAAGTATTACGATTTATCCCTAATTATTACAGATATGCAACAAAAGTTACAGCGTTACAGGCATCAGATAAAAAAATGCTAATTTCGCCAAAGGATTGCTTGAAATAATATGAATACCGTCATAGGATTGCAGGAAAAATGTGAAATTTTGTCAAAAGATCTTATAAAAAAAAACCCACTCATTTCTTCTAAGTTTCACGGAAAAAAAGAGCAAATTTAGCCAAAAGATCGTGAAAAAACTCAAAATTAGTCATAAAGATTGCATAAAAAATGCAAATTTCATCCAAGGCTTGCATAAAAAAATGCAAATGTCATGAAAAGTTCACATAAAAGCAAGAATTTAGTCAAAAGATCACGAAAAATGTACAAATTTCATCTAAAGATCGCGAAAACACGCAAATCTTGACTAAAGATAACATTTTGTCAATAAATCATGGAAAACACACAAATTTTGTGGGAAAAAAAAGTGAAAAACTATTAGATTTTGTTAAAAAATCGTGAAAAACATGCACATTTTGTCAAGAACTCACAAAAAAGTGTACATTCTGTCAAGAAATTGTGAAAAATGTGCCAATTTTGTCAAAAGATCACAAATGAATTACCTTTTGAAATTTTGGGTTTATGGGACAACTAGGGGGGGCCCGCCCCCCTGCTTGCTATGCTCGCCAACCCCCCGCGTAATCGCTTCGCGGTTCCAAATTATTGGCTACCCCTGCTTGCTGCGCTCGCCAATACCCCATGGTATGAATAAGCAGTTGCAGACCTTTCAAATGATGTGTCACACTGGTGTTGTAAAGAAATAAAAATGTGCCCCCCTGGGGGGCAGAGTGGGAGTGACACACAAGACATCCATAAAATGAATAAACAGTTGCAGACCTTTCAAATGATGTGTTACACAACTGGTGTTGTAAAGATATTAAAAATGTGCCCCCCGCTGGCGAGAGCAGAGTGTGGGGGTGACACACAAGACATCCATAATATGAAAAAGCAGTTGCAGACCTTTCAAATCTTGTGTAACACGACTGGTGTTGCAAAGAAATTAAAAATGTGTCCCCCCTGGGGAGCAGAATGGGGGATAACACACAAGACATCCATTATATAAATAAGCAGTTGCAAACCTCTCAAATGATGTATCAAACGACTGGTGTTGTAAATAAATTAAAAATTTGGCGAAATATTACAGTTATCGCCAAGTTGGCGTCACTTTTGACAACTAATTTTGGTCGCCAAATTTGGCGATTTATCGCCAACTTGGCGACAAACTTGGCGATTGTTGGCGATGGTAACCTTTCCTCTCTTTATGGTAACCCATACGGCGAGGCATAGACGGAGCCCTTTCCTGATTGGTCTATTCGACTCATGGAAGGAGTGGACAACCCGGATTCGTTAGTTCCGGAAATCTTCCACATCAGCATCATTCCAGGAGTCCTTCCTTTTAAGGCTAGTTTTTTTTTACTATAGAAGGATAAGGATTGAAAATTTAAGGTTTTTGCGCCGAAGACTGCGCCAAATCAAGAAAATGTGAAGCATCTCGCGAACTACTAAACTTAAAAGAATTTGCTTGGTACCATTCGATTCAGCATGAAAAAATACACTAAAATATGTTATCTGTTGAAAAATAACTACAAAAGCCGATTTTTAAGGAATTTTTAAAAGTTCGTTCCTTTTTTTAACCCCCTGAGGGGTGGAATTTTCGAAAATCCCTTCTTAGCGGCACTCGATGTTATCAGAAGTATTTTTACCCCAATTTTCAAGATTATAGGTTCGGCAGATTTTTTTGTGCTGTGATTAATACGAAATCCAGACTTTCTTTTATATATATAGATAAGGATTGAAAATTTAAGGTTTTTGCGCCGAAGACAGCGCCAAATCAATATAATGTGAAGCATCTCGCGAACTACTGAACTTAAAAGAATTTGCTTGGTACCATTCGATTCAGCATAAAAAATACACTAAAATATGTTATCAGTTGAAAAATAACTACAAAAGCCGATTTTTAAGGAATTTTTTAAAAGTTCGTTCCTTTTTTTAACCCCCTGAGGGGTGGAATTTTCGAAAATCCCTTCTTAGCGGCACTCGATGTTATCAGAAGTATTTTTACCCCAGTTTTCAAAATTATAAGTTCGGCAGATTTTTTTGTGCTGTGATTAATACGAAATCCAGACTTTCTTTTATATATATAGATTTAGTTTTCATACAGACAGATATCACTTGGTAGCAGTACGACTTTATGTCTCTTTATCACATCTTATTATTGGTTTAAATATAGCCTGTTTGGCAACAAATTGTTGGTAAGGTGGAAAACAAATATTTTCGCATGGAGAAAAATTTCTCAGATTTTTGAGGGTTTTTTTTTTTTTTATAAAGTTCCTTGATATTTCCAGATTGATAAACTTTACTGACTTTTCCCTGATTCCATAATTTCCAGAATCTGTAGCCACCCTGATTTTTACCCCAATCCTTTCACGAAATATGTTTTTACCACGATCTTTTCACGAAATTCGCGATTTTTCTGCGATCTTTTGATGAAATTAAAGTTTTTTCAACAAGCTTTTGACAAAATTTGTTTTTTTTTCTGCAATCTTTCGACAAATTTAATTTTTTCAGCTATCTTTTCTCAAAATCTGTTTTATTTGCTTTTTTTTTTTGGGGGGGGGGGGGGGGGGCAAAATTTGCATTTTCTCGCAGTCTTTAGACGAAATCAACATTTTACCTGCGATCTTTTGGTGAAATCTGCCTTTTTCAGAGATCTTTTGATAAAATCTGCATTTATTCTGCAATCTTTTGACGAAATTGGCGTTTATTCTGCAATTTTTTGATGAAATCGCCGTTCTTATATTTTGACAAAATTTGCATTTTTTGTGCGATCTTTTTACGAAAACAACGTTTCTACATGCGATCTTTGTGAAATTGGTGTTACATCCCTTGACAAAATCGCTGTTTAATCCACAATCTTTAGACAAAATCTGCATTTTTTCAGAGATCTGTTCACGAAATTTGTTTTTCAGCGATCTTTTGACAAAAATTGTGTTTTTTCCCTGGAGGAAAAAAAAAAAAAAAGGGGGGGGGGAGGGGTTCATGAAACTGATGGAATGTTCATTTTTTTTGGTGATACTTTCACGAAATTTGCCTTTCTCTGAGATTGTTTTTTCCACGTGCAATGGGGAAAAATGTGTTTTAAATCTAGAGTATGTGAAGTTAGTGAGTGACACTTGCAGATTATTAAAGAGCAAGGAGGTAATGTCGGCCATCTTATGATTTTTTTTTAATCAAGAGTTTATTACTGTTATTACTTTTTTTTTTTTTCATTATTGCTTTGTCAGAAAATAAGAACTGGAAATCATTATTTCTATAATTGTATATTACTGAAAAAAAGAAGAAAAATAGCCTGGTGAGGATACTTAATTTTAATGCAATTGCAATTAATTTTAATACATACTTGCACATGCGAAATTTGTTGAATAAGTGACATTTGATTAAAAATGTATAAATATTTCATGTTTTTGTGGGATAAACTTTGAATGAATATGCGTTGATAGATATGGATTCGGGGATGTTGAAATTCCAACTTTAAGTCAAGGTACCAACAAATGAAGATCAATTTCCTTTTTATTTATTTATTATTATAATTTTTTTAAAAATAAATCTGTTAATTTTTATGGAGGATATTTCTTGTTATCGTTTACAAAAAGTTAATTTCTAAACCATCTTTTTTAGAGGCATTGTACCATATGCAAAAATGTTTTAAATTTTCTTCTGCATCATATAAACATCAATTGTTAAGATATCAATTTTTAAATTGTTAAGGTATTACATAATTTATACAGTGTTCAGTACATTCTAAAATTTCCTATAATTTTTATTTAGAAAAAGTTTTTATCTGTTTTAACAACAGAAAAAAAAAAAAAAAATTCTACTGGCAAAACTTACTGATTTATGATACTTATGAATTTTCAACAGTAAAAAACTCGTTTTTAGTGCAAGATAACGCTAAATAATGTGTGAAATGCAAAGTATCACTACTAAGTAAGTTTTTGCCTTGCAAAAATTAAATTTTTAACCCCAAGTTGATTTTAAATGCATTGGATTATCTGAACTAAAACAGCATCTATATGTATCAAAATTATTCAAGATACCTTAATTAAAGGCCCTCTAATTAAAATGTCTGTTGACATCAGTCTCATCGATTAGTTATACGTTACAAAAATAACATTGTTGAAACCTGTTACCTGTGAATGTGTGGAACGATGTAACCTGTTAACCAAAAGTAACTATATTTCCCATCTCTATTACACAGTAAGTTTTAAAACATGATTTTATTTGTTGTTCCTATTTCCCAACACACCAGTTAATATAAACTTATGATATTGAGTTAATTTCTCATACCAAAGTTTTGTTTATCATTCAAGAAGCATTAGGTCGATATTGCAAAAATTATTTTTGTCAAATCAAAAAGCTGGAGAAGTCTAAAATTAATTTTTTTTTTCTAAAACTAATTTTGTATAAAATTTTATATTAGAAAATGGACAATATCTATCAGAAATATATCATTTTCTGTTTATTGTAGATGTGAAAAAAATATGTTTGCCCATAATTATTTTAGTTTTGCATTAAATTTTTTTTTACATGCTTAAAATGATGGATTCTAACATCTGAGTCAATATTTTACAGGTATTTGGTCTGACAAAATGAAGATAAACTTTCAAAAGGCCGGCAGAATCAAAACAGGGCATGTCGATGAAAAATTAAATGGGCCAACTCGACCATAAAAATATTAAGCAAGTCGGACAGCCCAATTAAAAAATTTAAATTAAAGCTGACAAAGAACGAACCATTTTCAATAGATTTTTGCGAGAATGAATACAAATTTTCTATACAAGCCGATGCTAGTTTAACAACACTAGTACAGAAACAGAAATATAACATATCCAACCAAGAGATCTGATGGCATCAGACAGTTACATAGTGTCTTATCCCAGGTTTAGTTTTCTCAGTATTTTTGGGTAGGTCCAGAATCAAATTTACTCCCCTATACAGTCAACCAAGGTCAGAAATGGACTCAATCTTTATTAATAGCAGAAGTATTACAGGAATACCAGACTAGCCCACATATGAAGAATGTCAGATTAACATAAACCTGAATAAACACTTTCCCTTATTTTTAGGATTTCAGCATTTTACCATAGGCTCTCTTATTATCAAATTACTATATTGTCAACTATCTATATTGCCAACCATATTTTTGTTCTTAAGGGTTTTTTTTTTTTTTTTTTTTTTAAATTCAATAATACACAAAAAAGGAATATCGTACTTCCTGTACTTGGAGTAGCTCCATCATCATCGTCACTGTCATCTTCTATGTCTTCATCTTCACTATTTTCCCCTTCAGGACGATAGTCATCTCCTTCAGATTCTTCCTGTTAAAAATAGAAACAAAGCATTTTTGCAGTAAAATATATCAATTCTAATAATAAATAACATGGTTCACTGACACAGAAATATTTTCATTACAAATAAAAGGATTGTATAGCAACTTCCACCAACTCAATCTCTAAATAATACAGGGTTATTTGATACATTACTACTTGCGACCTAGGAAACATATGTTTCTATGACAACTCAAACCAGAGGATGTTAACTACAGTTTCGTGCTGTGTATATGTCATGTGTGTGGTTACCATGTTGCTGCGCGAACATCATATTCAGAATGGCGACTGGGCAGCAGAAAGCGTTTTGTTTACAGGAATTTTCAAAGTGTCAATCGCTTATAACCGTTCAGAGAGCATTCTGGAAGGCATACAAATGCAAACCACTAACACAACAAAGCATTCTGAGCTGGTTTCTGCAGTTCAAAGAAATCAACCGGAACTTTTGCCTTTTCTAAAACAACAAGTTGAAAATTCTAATACACAAAGCGCTTTCTGCTGTTCAGTCACCATTTTGAATAAGACGTTCACATAATACCCATGGCAGCCACACGTGCATGACACATACTAGTCTAAGATCCGGCTGCAGAATCAGTGTACTCATCGAGTGTTTGCTGAAAACCAAATTTTTACACATATTTATGATTAGGAGAATTTATATCTACCAGGTTGCCTATCAAGATATGGCCGCTAGTATTTTTAATTAAATTATTAATAATTCATAATCCGTAAGAAATTTCACTGACTTGTTTTTTCAATAAAATGTCGTCTACTTTACGGCAACATCTATAAAGACTCTGAAAAATCATGGTTGTCGTTGTGCACCTGGCCGCACCTCTTCGCAGCCAGGTATACACAGGTATGATTTTGTTACATTTATACACCCACAACGTACATTCATAATTTATATATCAAATTAAAGCTAATTTTTTTCTGTTTATTATTATATGCGGTTGCCTAATTAAATCTGGCTGCAAATAAGGGTTGCTGGCTGTTAAATATAGTAAATATTAAAAGTAGAGTGAAAGAGAGCTAGCACGTAACACCACTAGTCAGACGAGGATAGTGATTGCCAGCTGTCGGACAGTTTAAAGCCATTGCGCATGCGTCAGATGCTAGTGTTCTCAACGGATCAGTTGCGACTTTTATTCTAACAAGGAAGGTCCTCATACGGGCATACTCAGAAAAAATCTGAAAAAAAAAAAAAAAATACAGAATGTTCTTCTCATATAGTTATATATGTTTATAAAAAAAATTTCGGAACATCCTTATAATGTCCGTAAAAAAAAAAAAAAAAAATTTTCGTTTATTTGGCGATTTATCTCCGGTTGGCGAAAAAACGAAAATTTGAAAATATGCTTTTACGCTTCGAATTAGCATTGCAAAGGTTGGAAAAAAGCCAGTTTAAACACGGGAATAAACCGGAATTTTAGAAATAAATTATTCCTAATTTATTCCTAGCTTTTTGGACAGTAAACATTTTAATCGATGTAAGCGGCTACATCCCTTAGCTTCTAGTGCTTTGCAGATTCTTCATTTTGAACAATATTTATCTGAAATTGACACGGATGGTGGAGAAACTTTGAACGAAGAGTTAAACATGGTAATGAATACTTCATATGGAATCAATGAGAGCATTATTTTACCCGATTCACTGCATATAATACTGGAGGGTTACAAACAATTTCGCGAAATAACACTTCAAGGCAGTCATGGAAATACAGCTCAATATTACTTGCAGTATACTGAGCTTATAAACATATTTCTTCGATTTTCTAGAAGTATTCGTTGCAGTAATTTTGAACTCTACTTGGATTCTATCTTCGAAATGTGTAGTTACTTTTTTGCATTCAATCAGCCGAATTATGCAAAATGGGCTGCTATGTATTTAAATAACTTAATCAAGCTGAAGGTTGAAAATTCTACTTTACTTCACGAATTTCGTGAAGGTGCATTTGGTATCAGACGCACAAAATCATGCTTGGGCAGATCACCTGTAGATTTCACTTTAGAGCAGACAATTAATGCAGATGCCGGTAATACCTTGACTGGTGTTAGCCATTTCACAAACTATCGCTGCACGAGAAAGATGGGCTCTTAGTAATAGTGTCAGAACAAAATTATGTCATTTGTAAAAGCAGAAATCGGATTTTCTCAAACAGATGATACTTCTTATACGTTAAAGAAGAATCGAAATGAGAACATCTGAGAAAATCTGAACAGCATTGTTGAAACGATTAAGAAAACAATGAATCCTTTTTCTGAAAATGTAGACAAAGATAGCTTGTTCAATTTGTCAACTGGTAAAGCAGCATCTTCAAATGTTACCAATTTTTTACTAAACGTTAAGTCCTTAGGTCAAGAACAAAAGTTAAAGTTTTTTTCGGATTGCTCTGAAGATTCAACAAGATTCGTGAGACCAATAACTGGGAATAAAATACATAACTTCACTTCAGAATGTGCTAAAAAAAGTATTAAGAGTGCCACCGGAGACAAAAAAAATTAATTAAAATAGAACGAGATATTTTTGGACGTCTGTTAGCAATTGCTATAAATCAAAAAGTTGACATTGGACATTGTCTATCTTTTCCTCTTGCACCTGTACCTCCTGCACTATTCCACTGTTCAGGCGACATTATGAAGACGGACAAGTCAACTTTAAGTAAGCAATTGACGGCAAAGATTGCACCAACTAATCCGGGACAAGTCGACATAGAAATCATTGATGGTTTCTATTATTTATATTTAATTAGCTCTACTTTACCACAAACATTTGGAAAAATTGCAGAATCGATATTGATAAAACTATGTTCAAAAAATGCTCCAGTAGTTCATATTATCTTTGATAGATATTTAACGCCTTCCATTAAAGATTGCGAACGAGAAAAACGAGAAGGAATTTATATTCCATACACAATTAATAGGCCTTTGCAAACAAGACCCAATGATTTTCTAAAGAGCTTAAAGAACTTTCGTTTCAAAGAAGCCCTGGTAAAATTCTTAGCTAATCATTGGGCTGATGATTCTTTTGCAGCAGTATTAGGAAATAAAAAAAATTACATTACTATTGAAGAGAAATGTTTTTCATATTGTTCTGCTGGAAATCTCGTAGTGAAAACCGAAGAAACCGAATTATGTTCACATGAAGAAGCTGATACAAGAATTATTTTTCACATAAGTAAAGTACCAGAAAATTTAAAAATTTTGGTGAGAGCAGCAGACACTGATGTTTTAATAATTTTATTAGGAAATATCCATAAATTTCCTAATTTGCAAATTTGGTTGGCCAACAGTACATCAAAAAAAATAATAAGGACGAAGTTTACATCAATTGTACGGACTTATCAATAAAATTAGGTGCAACTTTATGTCTTGCTTTGCCTGCTTTTCATGCATTTACGGGTTGCGACTACACAGCTGCATTCTTTAGCAAAGGGAAAGTTAGACCCTTGACAGTATTTATTAAGCACCCACAAATTCAACAAGTTTTTGAGGAATCCTCATGACATTTATAACGAAACCAAAATCGATGCAGTTCAACATTTTACGTGCCTTATGTATGGACTCCCAAAGTGCCAAAGTGTAAATGCCGCAAGATTGTTATTATTCAACAAAATGTATGCTTCAAAAGAAAGTAGTGAAAAATTTATGAAAAGAATAAAAGGTTTTGACTCAACGCACATTCCACCGTGCTGGAAATCTTTAAAGCAAAAATTATTGCGGACAATCTTTGTTAATTCGATGTGGTTAAATGCTACTGAACCGGATTGCATCAAGTTCAGCGCGGAAAATAATGGCTCGCTGTTGTTAGATGGATTTTTAAAACCAACATGGTTCCTGGGAGACTTGATTCCAGCGCAAGTTGAGAGTGTGCTGTGTGATTCCACGAACAAGTCTTCCGATAATAACGACGATACCGATATTTGCGATGAAAGTGATAGCTGCGATTGATAGTATGACTGAGAACTCCGATGATTCAGATTTTTAAAAAAGAGTCACGGAAATATAAAATACATTTTAAAAATTTATAATTTGCTTAAATTGATGAATATGTAAAATAGATGTAATACTTGAATAAAATCGAATCTTTTTTCATACAGTACTTGCACAACACAATTTTTTTTACATAAATAACCTTGGTTTTATTCATCACCAATATCCATTTTTTTTTAAATTTGTTATTTATTTTTTTATTTTTTATTTTGAAAAGAAAGACGTTTCTGTTAGGAAAATATATTTATATTTTCCCCATATTCTTATCATTCCACTCAAACTCTGTCCCATTCCACTCTTCCCCATTTCATCCATCTTACCTTCTATAGACCTGTTTATCCTTTATACATATCATTAAATAATTTCTGTTTAAATCATTTTAAGTTTCAATAGTAAAAGCCTAATTTAAATACTTTCATCTTTATTTCAGTATTTAAATATAACTTTGTTTTAAATAAAATATAACTCAGTCACTTCTGTTTAACTTACGTTCATAACTGTCTTCCTTCACTTGTTGATTTTTATCACGGTAATTTTGTTTCCATCCTGTCAATACGAACAGCGGCGAACATCGTCACGGTAAATCGTAATCTGAAAGGTTACGGCAGTTTTAGGTAGATGGCGTTACCTGTCTGGATACACGTGCCTACCTGTCGTGGATGATCGCTATTGGTTCTTTCGCTCAGGTATGTTCTAGAGGCCGTAGGCAGAGATGGGCAGTATCGAAAATACATGTATTTGAAATACATTTTCAAAATACATTTGTATTTTGTATTTTAACCTCACTAAACGAAAGTATTTTGGTAATGTATTTTGAAATGAGTTTTTAAAGTATTTTGTATTTTGAAAATACATTTCATATTCAAAATACATTTCTGTAGGTTTCCAGCTGCTTCATTGAAACCGCAGGTGTAAAATTCATAAAAGAATAATACGAGCCTGTCTGTTTTGTTTTGTCTTATAGGGTTCGTTTCTGAAAGTTAATGCAAACATGCTTTACAGCTACAGATACGATAAAGATTAGAATCAATACTTCTGTTTTACTTGGACATTTTTGCTGAACTGTTACAATTCTAAAGTTCTAGGTTTTATAATTATAACTTTTCTTAGCGAACGACAAAAACTACTGTGCAATAAACAGGAAGAATTATTTAGATTTTTGCAGTGTCTAATGCTTTTTAAAGAACCATACAAAAAAAAGTAATGTAATAGTAGAAAATAAATGTAATTTAATGTTTGTTTTGAGAAAGAATGCCTGATATTTTCCCAGCTTCAAATGATAATGTATCAAAAGAATTACTGTATTGCGACAGAACACGTTGCGCTATACTATATGGAATTTTTTTTTTAAATAATTTCTGTTGATAATAATGGCAGTTGTTAAAGTAGCATGACAAATGTATAAAACAAGATCTATCATTACAAAAAGGAACTTTTGATGCAACAATCAACTTTAAAACAAATCTAATGGTAAGATTTTTAATTTTATACCGTTATACATTGATCGGAACATTATTTTTCTAGTCCTTTTGTATTTATTTTATCAAAGTTCGGGTAAATTTTAAGTTACTCCTGATATTCATTTGCGAGCAAATTTTATTATACAAGTAGTTCTATTTATCAATATACAATTCAGATTTTCATTAATTGTATTTATTATTGAGTATATCAAATATTGGATTTTTTTATTATAGACCTTGCTGGAGATACATGTTTATCTAGAGTGACTTCGCAAGTTTTTTTTTTTTATTTTTTTTGACTCATTTTATGTTTTATTTTATACGGTTTAAAATATAATAGCTCAATGAAAATATAAACTAGTATCGGACCGAAACGAAAATTGCTGTACGAAACCAAAGTTTGATTCTTTTTTGAGTTTCGATTGTAAACAGAAGTTTTACAGATGAAAGTTTTTAATATCAATGAGAATGTTAATTTGTTTAATTACAAAATTATCCCTCCTTTAGAAGAATATTTATGATTTCCAATATGCGGGCATGTGCATATATTTGTTTAGACTAAAATTTACAAAAGATTAATGAAACATTATTTTGTATTTTGTACAGATTTATGAGCATAGAAATTTGAACATTACTAATTGTGAAGTTATTTATGTATCCTGAGTATCCCGAGTATTTATGTATCAACCGAGATCAACGTTCATTGTTCAGAGATTTTCAAAATGTTTAACATTTAACTTGCAAATTAATAAAAAAAAAATCAATAAATGATTCTTTCAGAGAAAACAGTGTATTCATATTTAAATAGCAATAGCAATTTTTAATTTGCAATCATTATTTCAAATATAGCATGCTTATGTTTAAATGCATCTTTACAATAAAACTGACGGAAAATTACGTTATGACTATTTAAAATATTTCTAACAGCACCGATTTTATAAAGAATATTTTCAAATAGATTGATTTGTTTTCTTTATCTATCTTTCCTTTTGCTTCTTTACTTTGATAATTTCGAAGAATTTAATCGGTTTTACAAAAACGCTTAACAGTTGCGTTGTGCTAACACAAATAAGGTCTACACAGGCCGAAATTATTATGTCCGATTTAAACCGAACAAAGACCTTTTTTGTTCGGCCCATTCCGACACAAAACAAAAATTATTGGCCCGAACCAGTATAAAGTTAAAGTTTTGATACATAGAAGAGAAATATTAACACAGTCCGATACAAAAAGCAAAATCCCGGAAATACTCCGGCTCGATTTAAAAGATAAAAGTTCGTCCAGGCCTTGTTCGTACAAAAACTTGATTAGCCCAGACCAATTAAATTTCAAAAAAAACAAATTTATGTGTTGATGTGGTTAAAAATCATCTTGTAAGAGGAATTCTAATCAAAAATACTTATTTTTTTTTTTTCATGTTTTTAAAAGAAAGTCTATAGACTTTCTTTTAAAAAAGCGCTTTGGACTACGATATTTAATTTTAAAATGAATATTTATTTTTATGTAAACGTTCTTGTTATAATTAAGGCTGTTCCTAGTCAAAAAGGGCAACTTAATGACACATGTTTAATTTATTTTTGTCTGGAAAAGCATGAAGCTAGCAGGTGCAGAAAATATTTAATTGCCACTCATTTTCACATAATTTGTAAACAAAATAGATTTTTCAGAAAATAGTGTCAAAGTGGGCGTTTTGAAACGAATTTCTTCGCAAAAGAAGAATAACCACTGAAACTGGGGTAAAAATCGTGCTTGTCACGTGATCGAAATCATTATAACTCAACAGATAATTTATCGATAAAAAATGGAAAATTCAGTTCGATTTCAAATCGCTTCCATAGTCAGGCCTTCCAATTTTATAATTTTCCATTAAAAATGGATGTGTAAATGTGTCAAAACATTTTGCTTTTGTTCAACAGATGAGAGCAGTCTTAATATCATTTTATGTCTTGGAAACTTAAAAGTCAGAAAAATGCTATACAATAAAATCTTCTGAGAAGGATTCGCACAGGATAGGAGAAAAAATAGATAATAGACAGGTTTATTTCTTAGCAGGAACGAGAAACATAGCTTGTTCTAAATGTATTATATTCTTTTTTCTTGTTATTAAATTTATTTTGCATGAATCAATACATTTCCTGTTTAAGACGGAATTTATAGACAGATTCATTTTCAGTTCCCTTTGCTGTGCTTTAATTTTACTATCCAGAAATATACTTACTATTCATAAATAATAATAATAATTTTAATGGTAAATTACAGCAATTTAAAAATACGTATATTTTTTTGAAAAAAAATTGTTGGGTCGGGCCAGATTTTACTGATTTTTCCCATAGGCTGACCAAGACGGAATGAGCCAATGATTTTCATACGAGCTGGGTCGGTTTGATACTAATATTTTTGACTACCGCAATTAGTGCTCTAGAAAGAATGAAATCTAATCCCGATCCGATATGAAAGGAATTAGTCAGGCCCGGCCCGGATCTGCAGAATAAAGTAAAGCCCGGGACCCAAAAGAGTGATGACGTGGCCCATCTGAATCTAGCTTTCTGAAAAATAAAATAAACCCGATACCTGACCCGGACTGGCCCGGAACGACTGAAAAACAGGTCTTGTCAGGCCCGACCCGAGTGTCGGGATTAAAATTGGCCAGCTAACTTTGTCGGACACGGCCCGTGCAAACATATAATCTCATAGACTTTTTTTTTTTTTCAAATGTATTTTGTATTTTGAATGTATTTTCAAAATACATGTATTTTGTATTTTGAACTTTTTCAATTTGAAAAGTATTTTGTATTTTGTATTTTAGATTCTAAAACTAATGTATTTTGTATCGAAAATGATTTTTCGATGTATTTTGCCCAACTCTGGCCGTAGGTGGCATTTGGATGTCGTCATAGGAAATGACGTAAGTGGGCGGTGACAGAGGATGGGAGAGCTATTTATAGCTCAGTGGAGAGACCGTGAGTGCGTCGTTGCTTTTCCCTGCCTGCATGTATGTATGTTGTTATAGTTTTGTTTTGTCATCGTGTTGTCTTCAGTCATGTTTATTTATAGTGAAGTTTTAGACTGTTACCGATGTGTGTTATTTGATAAATCTTTTGGAGAAATATCCTGAGTAGATAAAAGATTAACTTTGTTTCTGTTTGGTCGGCACATGAATAATAAAGATGAAGTTGATGCCTTGAAGAATATATCGTGAGGTTGTCAAGTCTGGGACTTTAACTTTTCAAGAATAGGCGAAGACAGCCACGTCACCAGCGACATGTTTTTATTAGTTGGTATTTTAATTTTTCTTTTAAATTGGAAATAGTTTATTTGTAAAGTTTCTTTTCCTTCTTCCCTTAAGATAACTTCTTTTCTTTCTTAAATGGTTTTTCCCGCATCGCGGTAATGTGACCAGGCCTAAAGGGATCCAGGTCAATTTCTTTTTTAAGACTCTATTGACGGAATTCGCTGCTGAGTCTTTGCTAAGATTTTGTTTTGCTACGATATGGAGAATCTTTAGATTTTTCTTTCTCGCCCTCCAAGTATAGTCTCATGTGGCAGATACGGGATTTCTTGGAGTTCACCGCTAGTGGCAGTGGCCGGTGTTATGGGTAGTATTCTTAGTGGCAGTAAGAATTAGCTACAGAGAAAGTTTTTGTAATTCAGTATGGTTAGTGGAATCTTTCGGGAGGAGAAAAACATTAATGTAATTTATTTTTTTTTAATTGAAAGTTTAATATGGGTTAGATTGGAAATTGAAGTTTAATTGAAAGATGAATTTAAAGTTAATTATTATTGACAGTTTTAAGATAGAATTTTGAAATACAATAGTTTGCTTTTGGTGCTCCGGTTCATTGTGTTAATTAAGCATATAATATAATTTGATTATTTATTTGACGTTTATATAATTTGGTTTTAATTTGATTTTATATGTTTTAATTACGAATTAAATAAAAGTTGTTTGTTGTTTATAAATCTGTTTGGTTATTTTTCCTCATTACATTTTTCTTAAACTCTATGGGCAAGTTCCACAGCAAAGTTTCACACTGCGTATCTTATCTGCTAGTGTAATGTCATTTTAAGACTTGTCCTTGATTTTTCAAGGACAATAGTTTCTTTTGGAGTATTTATTATTTTGAGGCATACCTACTATTGTTTGAATCGGAGGTTGAGAACAATAGCATCTGACTCATGCGCAATGGCTATAAACTGCCCGACAGCTGGCAATCGCTATCCTCGTCTGACTAGTGGTGTTACGGGCTAGCTCTCTTTTACTCTACTTTTAATATTTGCTATATTTAACAGCCAGCAACCCTTATTTGCAGCCAGATTTAATTAGGCAACCGTATATAATGATAAACAGAAAAAAATTAGCTTTAATTTGATATATAAATTATGAATGTACGTTGTGGGTGTATAAATGTAACAAAATCATACCTGTGTATACCTGGCTGCGAAGAGGTGCGGCCAGGTGTGCAACGGCAACCATGATTTTTCAGAGTCTTTATAGATGTTGCCGTAAAGTAGACGACATTTTATTCAAAAAACAAGTCAGTGAAATTTCTTACGGATTATGAATTATTAATAATTTAATTAAAAATACTAGCGGCCACATTTTGATAGGCAACCTGGTAGATATAAATTCTGGTAATCATAAATATGTGTAAAAATTTGGTTTTCAGCAAACACTCAATGAGTACACTGATTCTGCAGCCAGATCTCGTACTATACGCAGCACGAAACTGTAGTTAATGCTCTCTCATGAGAGTTGTCATGGAAACATATATGTTTCCTAGTTTGCACGTAGTAATGTATCAAAACCCAATGATTCTTTTGTAATAATTGTATTTACTGTATATACTCAAGCCTAAGATGAGAATTTTTTGAAAAATAATTTCTATACTGGTAGTAAGCTTATATTGCATATCAATTTTTTTTAGGGAAATTCTCATATGGATTGGGAGAAATGTTGAGTATAAAAGCATAATCTGCACTTCTGAACTCTTAACAATGCCAATAAAAATAATTATGACAACCTCCAAGAAATGAACCTTGACAGACAAACACCCAAATGGCATTTAAGAACACACTGAAACACCATGTTAGGTTTTAGCTAGTGGTCTGCATGGATTGAAATTTCTAGACCTGTACTGCATAGAAATAAAATCAGCCTGGTCTGTATGGTAAAAAAATATATATATATTGGCCTGGCCCAGGGTTCATACAGAGTTGGGAAGAAAAAATCCATGGAATACATAAAAAATCCAAGGAGTCCAAAAAATTTTAAGGTCTTGCACTTTTGTTGTTATTTATGTGGCATGCACTTGGACCAAGGTTGGCAAATTTTCGCCAAAGTGGGAAAAACCATGATAAAAGCCACCCCGGCAAAAATACTTTTTGCCACTGGCAAAAATTAGTATTTTAAAACAGGTTTTTAAGTTTTAATTACATGAGGGAAGAACTAAAAGATACTGATAAATTTATAACATATGGATGCCCTGGTCATGTGTTAAACCTTCTAGATGAAGATATATATATCTTAATAACTCCATAAACAATTACAAAATATTGAAACCAAAATTACTTTTATGATCATCATGCTCCACATACTTACTAGGAAGGACTCCAAACCGGGTGTACTTAGAATATTTTGAAAAAAAAAAAAAAAAAAAAAAAAAAAAAAACCTAATTAAACTACTTATGTATGTAATAAAGGATCAATCAAATTTAATGGCAGAATTACAGTAGAAAGTCTGATCTGAAAAAAAAAAATTAAATATTTTTGAACATTTGGCATAAAAAAACGAAAGCATCAAGTTTGAGCAGTGCTTTACTTTGCCAAAGGCAAATAAATAATTGTTTATGTAATTGAAAACAGTTTGCTAATGAATTTTCAAATTGTGTGTAAATGGTATTTAGTGAATTTAAACTTAAACAATGAGAGATTTCATTTCATATATTGTATTAAATATATATATTGCTTGTTGCTCCAGTAGTTTAATTTATGACTAAAAAATATCAGGGTAGGTAAATTTTTGTCATAGGTGGAAAAAACCTGGTTAAAACGGTCCCGGCAGAAATGGGTTTTTGCCAAAGTGGTGGCAAAAGTAGAAAGTCCATTTAAATTTTCCCCCTAAAAAAGGAAAAAAATCATGAAAGAAAAAAACTTAACACTTAGTTTAAAAAATCAATATTCTAAATTTATTTTTGAACTCTTCTGTAAAATAAATATAATCATGCATTTTATAAAATACAATGAATCTATTCTTCATGTGTAAGAAGGAAGGGGGGAGGGGAAATCTAAATTTCAGAACAAGACATAAGATTTTTTTTAATATATAATTTTCCATTTAATTATTTTTTTATCTGTTTTTTATCAGTTTGATCAGATAAATAATTATAAATTAGTACTAAAGACAAATATTTGCAAGACTCATTACATAAAACAAAAGTAGCAAAGTTATATAAAACCTTTTGATAATTAAAAAAATATATCAATGCCTGACAAAAAAATTTACTCAAGAAAAAAAAATTAAACATCAGATTTTTTTAATTTGGTTCTTAAATTCCTAAGTATTGGACTGAATCCCACCTATGTTATAAAGATTTAAAATATATAAAAGTATTTAATTACATTTATTAATTATCAAATTAAATAAAAATATTAAATGATATGTTATTAAATTTAATTGTTTATACCATTATTATCCTTATTAGCTTATAAATTTTATTACACATTAGAGTCAAAAAAGAATTTGCCATTTTTGCCCCCCTTTTCCCCCCAGTTTTTGCCACTGTCCTGGCAGAAGTGCCATCCCTGACTTGCACAGAACCAATTCCACAGGGATTCCGTGAGTTACCCCCCCCCCCAGGAGAAAGGGGGGATCCGCGATCTTCAGATGAAATCAGCACCTTCCCGCTATCCTCAGACAAAATCAGCGATTTATCTGTGATATTTTAGCAAAAATGGCAATTTATTGGGATCTTTTGTCGAAATTGGCGTTTTCCTGTGTTTCTTTTTTATGAAATCAATGTTTTTGCGATGATTTTTAGACAAAATTTGCATTTTTACACGATCTTTCCTCGAAAACGGCGTTTTATTTCCGCAATCTTTTGACGAAATCTCAGGGCTTGAAATTCAAATTTTCAAAGGAGGGGAGTTTAGCTGTTTGGGAGGGAGAAGAAATGTTTAAAACCCGCCATTATTTTATGTGCTATTTAAAGAATTATCAGAATACAGACATAAAAAAAATATCACTGAAGCCATTTTTATCAACAATTCAGAATAATTATGCGAAAGGTGTAAAAAAAACTTTTATACTGTCTAGTTTTTACTAATGGTAAATTCCCTCCCGGTGCTAATTATTTTTGTCACAGATCTAATTATTATTTAATAATTAATAAAACTTCTAATTAATTTAATAAATTTATATTTATAATTAATTGTTATAACCATTGTTGTTATTTTTCTGTATTTTAAATGTGCAAGATACAAATTTAATCATAAAATAATACTTATTTGAGTGTAGAAAATAAGAAATACCACTATTGTTTGCATTTCTTTAAAAAAGGGGCAAGTCAAATTCATCGAAAGACTTAAAAAATGAATACTTTGTTGAGTAAAGGGATACTTTTTGTTTAATGAATGGCTGCTTTCAGGAATTGCACTCACTCAGAAAGATTTGGAGCTGTCAGAAACTGATTTTAGAGCAGCAAAGAAACAAAAATATATTCAAGCAGGAAAATTAGTTTGAACAGAAAAATGAACTCCCCGTAATATTTTTGAGGGGAGTAAGGGGGGGATAGGTTCACTTTGATGAAAGTTTCATTTTTTCGCTATCTTTTGATGAAATCTGTCTTTTTTTTAACGATCTGCCGTTTTTTTTTCGGAATTTTTTGACGAAATTTGTAAATTTTGCAAATTTTCTGAGGAAATTTGCCGTTTTTTCGCGATCTTTTGGTGAAATCTGATGTTTTATTGCGATTTTTGTACGAAAATTGGGTCATTCCACATGAAATCAACCAATTTAAGGAAAACTTGTTGCATCATAGTCAGATTTTTTTTTAATTTTTATCATAGACAGACATAGTACTGAAACCCTCAAATCTGAAATTTAAAAGTAATTTTCACAATATTGGCCGAGATATGGCCATTTGAAAACTGGCCATTTTTACAAAATGGCGGCCATCTTGGAATTGTATCACTGTCTAAATATGGCCATAACTTGACAACTAATGGCTCAAAGTTTATATATCTGGTACCAATTTGAAGCTATTTCTACAAAGAATGAATATTTCACATCAAAACAATAATAAATTTTCATTTTTTTACTTTTTATTATGTGCAAAGTGAAAATTTCACCCCAAAAAAGGGCAGATTGTAATGGCTCATAAAAAAAATGAATCATCATGAATTTTTCTGAAACTTGGTAAAAACGTTGCTCCATCTGTGTGCTTTAAATAAAAAAAAAAATTGGAAAGGTAAAATTTGTTGTTTTAAAATAAATGGTTTTTTACAGATAAGGTGTCATTAACCAAATAATGATATTTTTAGAATCTGTGAGCATTCCTGATTCAAAAAATAATGGTTAAAATAAAATTTTCTAACATCTAAATTAATGTAAAAGTATAATCAAAACCTCATTTGTACTAATTTTGTAGAAATCTGCCTCCAGCCCCCCTCCCCCCCACCCAAAAAAATTAGACAATTCAAAAAATTTTACACTGAAAAAGATAAGATAATAATTAAGGAATATAATGTATAATTATAAAATACCTTATAGATGCAATGCATACATATGGTGATTTACTTCACATATAGGGGCAAGTGGGGTAGAATGGGACAGTAAATTTTTCTCTTTATGTATCATTCTAAATATTTCATCAATCACATATTAGATGAAGTAATGGTACCCCAATCTTCAGTTGAAAAAAGTAGCTAATTTACACAAGCTTGCAATTATATAAAGAAAAAGATTATTTCAAGAATCAAAACATGAATTCAAAATTTTAAATTTTGAATTCAAAACACGATGTAAAAATTTCATTGTTTCTGTAAGCTGATGTAATATTGCATCATGTTCTATATAAGCTGATGCAATTTAAAGAAAAGATTGCTACTGTACCTTCATCTGCTTCTTAATTGGCTATAATCAAAGTATGATGCTATCTTGCATCATGTTCTATATGAGCCATGGAGCTAAGAAGGTATATGGAGGAGACATATCAATCTAGCATCATAGTGAGCCCTGACGCCGAAAAACCAGTTCTTTCCCTCTCTTTCATAGCCGCCATGTTTGACTTTTACCGTAGTTGACTTGCGCCGCGAGGAACTTCCTCAATACGACGATCGGTAGCAGATGGGGAAAGGCAGCTTACCCAGGTCAAATATGGCGGCCGCGGCGTTGTAACGGGGGGATAGGAAAGGCTTCAAGTGACGTCACATATGTCTCCTCCATATACCTTCTTAGCTCCATGATATGAGCTGATGCAATTTAAAGAAAAGATTGCTGCTTTACTTCATCTGCTTCTTAATTGGCTATAATTAAAGTATGATGTAATCTTGCATCATAATGTCCAAGAAACTTGAGTAATTCCTTTTAAATACCATATACCACTTCTAAAGTTTTCAATGAAGTGTATTTAGACATACAATAATTATTTTATACTTATTATACAGTGGAGATGGAGTGTTTTGTATGTAAAAAACTCAATGTTTCTCTGAGTACTGATGTTATTTCTGTTCTTCAATTATCCCCACGGGATTTACATTTATTAAAAAAAAGGTTACATTATATAATCCCAGATGAAAAAAGTTTTTTGCATGCGAATATATGCAAGGTTCACAAGGATAAATTTCTAAAATTTTATAGTTTAAATCAGAGACAGTGTTGTGATCCATTTAATAAACATCCAAATAGTAACAGAGCAAAATCACTGAAAACAATTTCTTTAGATATGTCTATGACAAATCCAGACATCCTCATTCCAGGAAAAAAATTATGTACTTCCTGCTTTTCATCGATAAATAAGATGATTTCTATTGTTGACATGAAAAGCATCTCTGATCCAGAATTTAGTGAACCCACAGTAGTAATGGAACAATTAAACAAAAGCTGTGAAATGTTAGAGTTATCGCCAATAAAAATGAATAGGTGTAGCTCAAAGAGGAAACTTGGTTATTTGCAGACAAAAGTTACAAAAATCAGCAAGTGTATTGAAACTAAAGCAGCTACAGTATTAGGTGTTGAAACCATCAGTAAGCCTCAAAATATTAAAGACATGACTTGCCCCGACTGTACATCTATGATGGAACGATTATTGAAGAAGTTTACAAATGCATCTTTTAAAGAAAAGCTTCAAATTTTGAGACTAGTTCCAGATTCATGGACAATCCAGCAAACAATGATTTATTTTAATACCACACAATATTTTGTAAAAAAGGCAAGAAAGCTTAAAACAGCTGAAGGGGTGTTATCAATGCCTAGTGAAAGAAAAAGTGTTAAATTGAGTCCAGACATTATAGAAAAAGTTATTAATTTTTATTATGATGATAGTAACAGCCGCATGTGTCCCGGAAAAAAAGATTTCATATCTATCCCAACTGAAAATGGAAGAATATTAAAACAAAAGAGATTGATTTTGCACAATTTAAAGGATCTATATATTGCATTTAAGGAACAACATAACTTAAAAGTTGGACTGTCTAAGTTTTGCTCTCTACGTCCAAGAGAATGTGTTACTGTTGGAAGCAAAGGCATTCATTCTGTCTGTGTGTGCGTATACCATCAAAATGTTAAACTCATGCTTCATGCTATTCATATTATTGACTACATAGCACTATTACAGAAACTTGTTTGTTGCATTGAATCTGAAAAATGTATGTTGCACAGGTGTGATAAATGTCCATCTCCAGACATTTTAAAGAAAGATTTAATGCTTTTAGACGAATTGGAAATGAGCAATGAAGTTATTTATAAACAATGGGTTAAGACTGATGGTGCAGAATTAAAAACAGTGATTGCATCAGTTGATGAATTTGTTGAGGATTTAATTACAAAACTCCATGATTTATGTACACACCATTTTTTTGCAAAATCTCAAAGTTTATATTTCAAGAAAGCAAAGGAGAATTTGAAAAAAGGTAATGCTGTTATTTCAGCAGATTTTTCTGAGAACTATACTTGTATTGTGCAAGATGCTATCCAAAATATTCACTGGAAAAAAGAACAGGTTACAGTTCATCCCTTTCTAGCCTATATAAAGGACAATAACACTGATATTGTAAAATCTATTCCTATGTGTGTAATAAGCAGGGGTGATTCTCGTCCGAAAATTCCGAAAATTTAAGACATCCTCTTCCGAAAATTTGAAATTGGGTTATCAGTTCCGCATAGTTGCCAACTTGTACAGTTTTGCGCGCGGAAAAAACAATTGCGTAGAAATGCTAATTTCGTGATAGGATCGCCGAAATAACATACATTTCGTCAATATTTCGTGAAAAAACGACGATTTCGTCAACGTTTTTTGAACGAACTTTGTCAAAAGATCGATGAAAAACGCGAATTTCCCGTGCGGATCGCGAAAAAAAAACGGCAATTTCACCAAATATCGCAGACAAAACGCTGATTTCGTCTGAAGGTTGCGGATATAATGCCGATTTCGTTAAAAGATCGCGGGAAAAAACGCCGTTTTCGATAAAAGATCGCTTAAAAATATTTTGTTAAAAGAATATTTGAAAAAAATACGTCCATTTCATCAAAAGATCACGGAAAAAACGCCGATATCGTCAAAAGATCGCGGGAATAAAACGCCGTTTTCGAGAAAAAATCGCGTTATAAAGCAAACTTTGCCTAAAGATCGTCAAAAAAAAAAAAAACGCAGATTTCGTTTTAAAAAAACATGGGAAAACGCCGATTTCGTCAAAAGATCGCGGAAAAACCGCCGATTTTGGCAAAAGATCGCAATACATCGCCGATTTCGCTAAAATATTGATGATTGCGTCTGAAGATAGCGGGAAAACGCCGATTTTGTCCGAAGATCGCTAAAGGGGGGGGGGGGGGAAAGGACTCACCCCCCCCCCCCGATTCCGAAAATGCGATGCGAATTTCCGAAAAAAAAATTTCATTCTGAATCACCCCTGGTAATAAGTAATCATTTGGTTCATGACACTACAACATTTTGGTCTTTCCAAAAAGTAGTTGTTAAGTATTTGATTAAAAAATTTCCAGAGATTAAATACATACAATATTTTAGTGACGGATCATCGGCTCAATACAAAAATTATAAAAATTTTACTAATCTCTGTCATCATGAAAAAGACCATGGAGTGAAAGCTGAATGGCATTTTTTTGCCTCATGCCATGGAAAAGGAGCTTGTGATGGTATAGGTGGCACTATAAAGCGCTTGGCTACCAAAGCAAGTCTTCAGCGACCATTTAAAGATGGTATATTAAATGCATATGATCTCTATAATTTTGCAAAAGAATCTGTTAAAGGAATTTAAAGTTTTTTTGTAACAAAATCTGAAATTGAAACCGCAAACAGTCAATTAGCAGGTAGGTATGCAAAAGCAGATACAATCATAGGAACAAGACTGAATCACTGCTTTGTACCAATCAATGATTGCCAAATACTGGTTTCCAGGGTGTCAGACAGTTCATCAACAAAATTTATTGCTACTTTGGGAATCAGTGAAATTGTCAGACCATTGACATTTAAAAGTGAACAATATGTTGCATGTGTATATGGGATAAATTGGTGGATTGGGAAAATTTTAGATTACTGTGAAGAACTGAACGACTATAAAATTATGTTCATGCATCCTAATGGCCCCAATTCTTCATATTCATGGCCAAAATCCTCAGATGTTTGTTGGATTCCGTATGAACAAATAATAAAAGAAGTGTCTATTCCTTTAACTGCTACAGGAAGAACATATACTGTTCCACCAGAGGAAACTCGAACAATTCAAGCATTATTTTTAAACTTTAAAACTAATTAAATCCATTTTAGCTTAAATCTGAAGAAAAAACTGCTATATTATAAAGTTATGCATGTAAGTAAATATTTTCTTCTTATTTTGTCTAGATTTGTTCCATGTGTAATTTTAAACTTTGGCTTATTTCTCATCATATTCAATGTTTTGCCCTGGATTTGTATTATATTATTGTTATTTATTTTTTTGTCTCATCATATCTAGATTTTTGTTCATATAAATTTTAATTCAGTGTGAACAAAAAATAACAAATGTCAACTCAATTAACTCATTTATATATATTTATTGTATTTAAATTACACAATTGAATAATTTAACTCTGTAATTTACAGCTAGTATTTCTCCAACATTTCTGGAGAAAATATTATGTGCCTTTTTTCATGGTTCATACACTTGAGAACAAATAAAATTCAAGCACTTTTCAAGGACTTTTCAAGCACTTTTCAAGGACTGTTTTAATACATGCATTAAAATGGCTCTAGAATAATATATCATAAAGGAAATAGTCACCATGTTACCTGTGTATTTAAATGTGCTTTTAATTATTCGTTAATAAAGATACTTTCTAAATTTTCATCTAATGAAGTTTTATTTATGAAATATAAAAAGAGAAAAAGGATAAAAAATATTAATTAAAAAGTAAATTAAGATTAAATGTAAATTTACATTTAATCTTAATTTACTTTTTAATTAATATTTTTTATCCTTTAGACTTTACATTTTAATTTAGTCTAAAGGGGAAAAAAAATTGTCCTTGGCTAATAAAACTTAGTAAAATATAAGCCCAAAGTCAATTTGAGTTAAATGCTTTGTAAATCTTTTAAAGGATTAATAACATCCTGCATCTTTTCTTCTTTTTCTTTAGGAGATCTTAAATTATTGGATTTGCAAAGGGATTGAAGGTCATTGTTTTCTTCTGCTTTTTCTGCAAATTCATCTGCAGATTTAATTAGACATTTGATTTCATTTTCCAGACATCTTTTTTTAACCATCAATTCCCTTATATCTTCAGAGGTTTCTTTTCTTTTCTTTGTAGATGTTGATTTTTGGTTTTGCAAGTAGCTCATATATTGTTGTCTGGCATTGGAAACATAAGTGTGCATTGAATTTGATATTTTTACATCATGAATATTGCCGCATTCATTTAGGTTATCACATATAAGTCTCTGGGAAATATAAGACTGTTCCTTCATGTTTTCAATCTCAATTTTTTTATTAATACTGAACCCTCTTTCAACAGTAGCCTGTCCATGACTAAGAAGTAATAGCATTTCAACAACTTTCCACAAATTTTGAAATTTGCTATTATTCATTGTTTTAAAAAATAATTCATCAATTCTTGAATTCTCTGGTGAGAATTCAGCAAAATCAGTTATATTCCGATTTTTCAATCCATAAATCATTGAAAACACACTTTCCTGCCATATTTCTTTACTGTTTATATGACTGATGAAAGAAATTAAAAAATAAAACCGATCGTAAAAATCATATTGTAAAATCACGGAATAGATCACATTAAACAAAGACGCGTGCGAAACAAAAACTAACGGTGACTTGTAAAAAGCACAAAATTGTTGACGTCAAAAATCCGGAAAGCACGACTAACGAGAACCAATTACATCGACTCAGCAAAAAGTCTCCAGTGCGCGCGGAAAAGCAAACATACCTTCCCATTGAATAAGTGAAGTTATTCCGAAGCTAATGCATTCTGATTCGTCAGCATTAGAATTCCTTAAAAAAAGTCACTGGTCCCAAGGACCAGTAAGCATGAGAATTTACTGGTCCACAGACTTCATCACTGGTCCAGTACATACAATTCCATTAAATAATTTTAACACTTAGAGTGGCCTCTCCCCTCCCCCCCTCCCTGGAAAATAAACCAATCTTACTTTGCATTTATCCAAAATTTTCAGCATAATAAAATTGCTAAAAATTAAATAAACAGTATGTAAAGAAAAACTACCAAATTATTAATTAAATATTTTATTTGCCATTATTTATTTCAACTGACTAAGGTTTAATGCACATTTTTTTAGATTTTTCTCCAGATTTTAGCCAGAGTGGTGGAATTGTAGCTAGTGTCAGTGATGCAAATTCTGGGTCCCTTTTCTACAGAAGCGGGTCCCCACTCATAATAAGTCATATTTTTCGACGCAAAAATTGCACTTGTTCATTTCCACAAGAAAAATAAACTGCAATAATTGTTTTAATAATAATAAATAATTAAAACCAATATTAATATATGAGAAATTTTCTGTGCTTTTTAAAGAATGTTCAAAATACAAATTTAATTATAAAATAATGCTTATTTGAGCATAGAAGATAACAAGTATCACTATTGTCTGCCCCATTTTAAAATGGGACAAGACAGGTTTACTGAAAAAGACATTTTTGCTGAAAAAAAGGATATTTTTGTTGCATAAATGGTACATACTCAAATGATGCTTAATGAAATGGTGATTTCAGGAGTCACATTCACTCAAAAAGATTTGGAGCCCCCCCTCCCCCCCCCCCCAAAAAAAAAAAACGATTGGGAAGCAGGAAAATCAGTTTTTGGAGCAGCAACAACAATTTTGAAGCATGAAAATCAGTTTTTAAAACAGAAAAATTCTCTCCCGTCTTCACTTATTTATTTATTTATTTATTTATTTATTTTTTCGTGCTTTTTCGCCGAAATTTCCGTTTTTCGCGTTATTTTGACGAAATCTTTTGTTTTTTCGGGATTTATTGACAAAATATACCGTTTTTCGCGATATTTTCTGACAAAATTTGCCGTTTTATCGCGATTTTTGGACGAAATTTGCCGGGTTTTTTTGCGATCTATTGAAGAAATCTGTCGTTTTTTCGGGTTTCAGAGTGAAATTATCCATATTTTTGCGAATTTTTTTATGATATTTGCCGGAAATCAGCCGTTATTTAGCGATTTTTTTAACAAAATTTGTCGCTTTTTGTGATTTTTTGACAAATTTTGACATTTTATCGCTATTTTGGACGAAATTTGCCGTTTTTTCGCGATCTTTTGAAGAAATCTGCCCTTTTTTCGGGTTTTGGAATGAAATTAGCCATTTTTTCGAGAATTGTTTGACAAAATTTGCCGGAAATTAGTCGTTATTTCGCGATTATTTAACGAAATTTGCCGTTTTTTCGCGATCCTTTAACGAAATTACGCGTCTTGTGGGACGCATAAAAGCTATTTTTTGCGTAATTTACGTGTTATAAGCGCGTCCGCGGCATCGCTGATTAAAAAAAAAAAAAAAAAAAATCTTATGTGCGATCGGTTGCGATTCTCTCAGGGCCTGAAAAAAGGCACTGGTCCTGCGGACCACTAAATTTTTCAAATTAGTGGTCCGATTGAATTATCGGTGGTCTCGGACCAGCGGACCACCAAGGATTTCGAACGCTGTTCGTTGTCCCGAGTCGGACTTTCCAGCTGCTAATGTATAGTAAACAGTGACGTAAGCGTCTGCCTCTCTCCTCTCATCTGGCAGGAGAAGCATATTGGCGAAAAATCACACTCCTGGCTATTATAGAAAAAATGCATTACCGACAGCTTAGACGGAACAGCGCGTGCATAGTAACAATTTCGTCGGGTCACAATCTGCGTTCTATTTTTTTCCCCCGACGGTTTCCGCATGCATCCGATTTTTACAGCCAAGGAAAGATGCCAACAGGGTTGTTAGGAACAGAGAAGGAAATTTTTGGCTGCAAGTGACTCAATCATTGAGAAAGCAAATATACAATTGAAATAAATTGTTTTAAAATAAAGTGTATAAAGGTTTTCTTTTTTTTTTTTTTACTTTTTTAGAAATTTTAAAATTTAAGGACTAATATTTATTTTTTCTAATTTTTCCAGCACTTTTCATTCCTTGAAAATGAATCTCTCTTTTTCCAGCACTTTTCATTCCTTGAAAATGAGGACTTTTTTTTCCAGCACTTTTTCTATTTTTTCCAGAGCGTACGAACCATGTTTTTTTTTCATGCATTCCATAGTAAGGTATTTAAAATATTTATGTAAATATGTTTTGATAATTATATTATCATATTTTGAATGAAATGAAATAAAAAGTACTGTAAAAATAAATATTTAGTGTAAATAACTGCAAATTGATATTTCTTTATTGAATTATATAATATAAACACAATACTTTAATTTAGATGCTAGAAAATTTCATTTTAACCAATATTTCTTAAATTAAGAATACTTACAGATTTTAAAATAATCATTATTTGGGTCAATGACATCTTATATGTAGAAAACCATTTTTAAAACAACAAATTTTACCTCTCTAATTTTACAGTATAATGTTCCATATATAGAGAAACTGTTACATCTATGCATAATCAAATCATTATACAGAAAGCATAAAAAGTATATGAACTAAATTTACTTTTCATTTTTGAAATAATCTTTTTCTTTATATAATTGCAAGCTTATATAAATCAGCTACTTTTTTCAACTGAAGATTGGGGTACCATTACTTCACCTAATGTGTGATTGATGAAATATTTAGAATGATACTTAAAGAGAAAAACCTACTGTCCCATTCCACCCCACTCGCCCCTATATGTGAAGTAAATTATCATATATATATGCACTCCATTTATAGGTATTTTATAATTATACATTATATTCCTTAATTATTTTCTTATCTTTTTCAGTGTAAAATTTTTTGAATTGTCTAATTTTTTTTTTTTTTTTTTTTTTGGGGGGGGGGGGAGGGGGGCTGGGGGCAGATTTCTACAAAATTAGTACAAATGAGGTTTTGATTATACTTTTACATTAATTTAGATGTTAGAAAATTTTATTTTAACCATTATTTTTTGAATCAGGAATGCTTACAGATTCTAAAAATATCATTATTTGGTTAATGACACCTTATGTGTAAAAAACCATTTATTTTAAAACAACAAATTTTACCTTTCCAATTTTTTTTTTATTTAAAGCACACAGATGGAGCAACGTTTTTACCAAGTTTCAGAAAAATTCATGATGATTCATTTTTTTTATAAGCCATTACAATCTGCCCTTTTTTGCGGTGAAATTTTCACTTTGCACATAATAAAAAGTAAAAAAATGAAAATTTATTATTGTTTTGATGTGAAATATTCATTCTTTGTACAAATAGCTTCAAATTGGTACCAGATATATAAAATTTGAGCCATTAGTTGTCAAGTTATGGCCATATTTAGACAGTGATACAATTCCAAGATGGCCGCCATTTCGTAAAAATGGCCAGTTTTCAAATGGCCATATCTCGGCCAATATTGTGAAAATTACTTTTAAATTTCAGATTTGAGGGTTTCACTACTATGTCTATCTATGATAAAATTAAAAAAAAAATCTGTGACTATGATGCAACACCCATTGGTTGAATTCATGTGGAATGACCCAATTGTCGTTTTTCGCGATATTTTCGGGGAAATTTGTTCATAGTAAATCTTTTGTCGTTTTTCGCGATTTGCAGACAAAATTTGACGGTTTTCCGTGAATTTTCTGAGGAAATTTGCCGTTTTTTCGCGATTTTTGATGAAAAATTATGTTTTGTCGCGATTTTTCTAAGAAAATTGTCGTTTTCCGTGATATTTTGGGGGAATTTGTCGTTTATAGTGAATCTTTTGCCGAAATTTGTCGTTTTTTCGCGATTTTTGGACGAAATTCGACGTTTTATCGTGAATTTTCTGAGGAAATTTGCCGTTTTTTCGCGATCTTTAGATGAAATCTGATGCTTTATTGTGATTTTTTTTTACGAAAATTGCTGTTTGTAGCGATTTTTGGACGAAATTTGACCTTTTTTTTTTCACAAAAACTGCCGTTTTACAGAATTCTGTGACGAAATTAGGCATTTTTTCGTGAATCTTTTTGACGGAATTTGCCGGAAATTAGTCGGTTTTTCGCGATTTTTTAACAGTATTTGCCATTTTTTAAAACAAACTTTTGTGAAATCACGCGTCTTGTGAAACATATAATAGCTGTTTGTTTTGTGTGTCGTCTCCGATCTTTTGTGTAATTTACACGCAATAGCGCGTCCGCGGCATCAGTGTTTCATAATTTTTGGAATTGAATGCATTATTTTTCTTGTGTGTGTGTGGGGGGGGGGAAATTCCGAACAGAATCATCTCTATTTCACCGCGGAAAAAATTGTGATTTTCAATGATTTTTTGCTGTAAAAAAACTCGCAAAATGTGTCGATTACTCGCATGAAAATACCATAAAATTCACAAAACGGTCGTGGGAGTTGATCATAGTTTCATAATGCAAAGTTGTTTGGTATTATGAAACTATGATCCACGCTATTCTTTTGGGCGGGATTTCAAAATTTTGGGCGCGAATCTCGCCATCCCGCACTGAATCTGCGTTTTTTTCCCGGTGATCTTTTGATGAAATCTTTTTTTTTTCGATGATCTTTTGACAAAATATTTGTAAGCGATCTTTTATCGAAATCGGCATTATATCGCAATCTTTAAACGAAATCTACATTTTCCCGTGGTCTTCAGACGAAATTAGCGTTTTATCTGCGATATTTGGTGAAATTGCCGTTTTAACAGCGATTCGCACAGGGAATTCGCGTTTTTCAGCTATTTTTTTTTACAAAGTTCGTTGACAGAAACATTGATAAAATTGCCGTTTTTTCACGAAATATTGACGAAATGTCTGATTTTTCGGCGATCCTTTCACGAAATTTGCATTTCTCCGCGCGCAAAATCGTACAAGTTGACAACTATGCAGAACTGATAACCGTTATCAGCAAAATTGATGATGAATCCTATTATGAAGAAGAAATCAAAGTTGTATATCTAGCTGTGAAGGAATTAAACAGTGTAATCATTTTTTTAAATTAGAAACTTAGAGGTGTGTTTGAATTATTCTTTTCACTTTTCTTTCCCTTATGAACGTGTAAAGTAAATCACTTTGGTGGCTATTAGTATGATCCCAAACAATCACTGCTGTTCTTCTGATGAATGACCTGCATAAAGGGTTTACCGTGCGTTTTGCAATCACGATTTTTTTTTTTTTAAGGAGCAATATTGCTTGCATGCAAAACTGCAATACAATTTAAGGAGTTTCTAAAGAGTATTTTGTTCATCTAAGTAGTTCTAAGTACTACTTGGGAATGTTTTCATTTCTAAGTAGTTTCTAAGGGGTCCAAGGAGTCTGTGCGAACCTTGCTGGCCATTATAAAAGTTTAAAATTTGGTCCAAACCTAATCCATAGAAAAAAAATTCATTGGCCTGGCTTTGCATGATTTAAGTTTTGGCCCAAGTGAATTTTCTCCAAAAACGTGATTTTTACTCGTACAAAGTAGTTTTTTTTTTTTTTTTTTTTTTTTGTTTAATAGAAGTGACATTAGCTGTGAGTGATATTTATGATTTTAATGAACCCCTATTTGTTGTATGTAAAATTTTCAGTTATCATTCATATTATTAATTCAACTTTAATATGATGGCACAAAACAGTTTCCACTCGCACTTAATAAGGAAAAAGTACTAAAATATATTTTTAATTATAAATTTTTGGCACTTGTTAGCTATCTCATTGACCAAATAGTAGAAATAATCATTTGATAACATAAACACATGACAAGTAAATCAAGTGAATGTGACATTTACGATCAACCATTATTGGCATTTAATCCTACAATTTGGTGACAATAAGGATGCAGAATATATCCGATCCGGCGATCTAGGATTGGGGGAAATATTGGCCATCTAGGGAAATTTTACATAAAAATATACAATTGATTTTTATTTTAACAATGAGTTACATAATTACTCAAGACAGAAAAGTTGCCACTAAAATTAGAAAGATCCGTAATTGCATAAGATAGATGATCTTTACTAAATTGATCTCAGATTAATACATACTTGTGCATACATTGAGAAAGTTTGGATAAAAAAAATCTATCCCTATGGTAATAGAGAATTTAGGTCTAATAACAACATATAATCTAAAATACATCGTAAAAGTTTGGGAAAATTTTTATTTGGATGCCTTCCTGGGTGACGGTAATTTGATCAATGAGATAACTAAAAAGAACCAAATTTTTTAAAAATAATTTCAGAAACAAAAAGAAATAATTTAAAGGGAAATACTTACAAGACTTTTGACAAGTGATAAATATTAAAAAAAAAAAAAAATTGCTTGTATAGTTTTATTAGGACAATTTTAAATCTAATCCTAGTTTCTCGGTAACCTCTTTTATGGCGAATGACAGATATATTATCTGCATCCGTTCAAGAGGATTGACCAATTAGTTTTTCATAGGTGCTCCAGATTAGAGATGGGAATGCTCGGAAAAAAACCGGAAAAATTGGGGAAAAAACCCTTTTTTTTTTCGGTTTTTTTTCCGAAGGCTTATTTTTCAATTTTTCAGAACTGGAAAAATTGAAATTTCATTTATGAAATAATATACAGTCGTCCCCGCATAAACGAATATCGGCGGTTCCAGAAAAAATATTCGATTAAGCGGGGTATTTGATTATACAGGGAGGCATATAAATGTAATATTTAAGGTGCAATAAAATGACATAATTATTAAATATAGTATATTTAGTTACCAGAGTAAGAAAATCGTTAAAAACTTTAATAGAATAATACAAACTGAAATAAAAACAAAATGACATGTAAATACGCAATAGTTCAATGACAGTAAACACATGCATTTTGTTTACATTGCATTTAATGCAGATAATGTGAATTGGATCCAAATTTTGTTATTAAAATTTAATTTACATAATTTATACAAGTTTAAAAAATAGATGAAAACGGTTTATGTGAAATTTTAGAGTAAAAAATGGACGAGATTTTTTTCGAATGGTATCATAATAACCATCTTGAACCTCTAAATGACAACACATTATTATTGAAGGGTTACTTCGAGGATTTGCTCGTTAATGCTAATGCTATAGAAAAATTTATAAAGATATCTCTTTTGCATTTCAATATTGTTAAATGATCTTTTTTGCAATGGATGGCTGAGATCGATCTGTACAAAAGGCGTCGTCGTCCTTTTTAACTTTTTCCATTTTTATCGCGGATATTTTTAATGAGGATGATTTCTGTTCGGGGCCGGTTTTGAAAATGAAAGTGTCTCCATTAAAAATAATTGTAAAAAAAAAAAATCGAAAAAGGGAAAAAGAAGTCTTTTGACAAACGAAAGTAAACAAAATACAAAATTGATCGAAATTCCTGTCCAATTTATGTCACCATTTTTAAAATTAATTCGAAAAAATGAACTAGGAAGGGAATTTCCTTGACCAGTACTTATACACCTGCCAGGCGAAATCCATGCTGGGAGTTCTGGAAATTTGTTTTCTGTGTAACAACCGAAAATGACAAAAAGTGTGGAGGAAATTCCAATTGAAACATGTTTTTCACGCCCATTTTTCAAATTATCTCACTCATTTGTTATTCGATTAAGCGAGGACATTTCATGAAAAGTATTCGGTTAAGCAGGGAAAAGTAACATTAGCTCAATGGGATTGAATTCGGTTCCGGAGGATTTTATTCGAATAAGCGGGGTATTCGATTATCCGTTACCCGATTAAGTGGGGAGGACTGTAGTGAAAATTTTGTAATAGATACATTCTCATACTTTTTATTTTATTTATTTTTATGTTGAGTGTCTCACATGAAAATTTTAATATGGGTGATCTGATCCTTGAGCAGAAATCTGTTTGAGAAGACTTGAAAGGATCCTTCACATTTTTTTCTTGTTTGAAACACAAGACCCTTTGCAAAATTTCTCTTGAAAATAGACATTTCAGAAAAAGTTTAATCAGCAAATTGAATCTTTCGTAAGTGCAGTGATTGAAGAAAAAAAAAATTTCATGCCATACAGCAACATCTTATTAAGTTGCATATTTGTATGTAAATAACCTTATTAAAAATGTCTAAATAGGAACCTAAATATAGTAATAATTTCTTATTCAAAAATTCTGAATATATTTTGTACAAGTATATACAAAAAGTTCATGATTTCACAAAAACTTGGTTACATGAAAAAAATCTAGATATGTAATTAAATGCAACTTCTCTTTTTGAAAATTAATTCATGTGCAAAATTATTTCAATAATATGCCAATTAATGGAAATGATAAAATAAAAAAATTAACATAAAATATGAAGCATGCATTTATTACTTTTTTCTATCTTTTCCAGAAGTAAGCATTGAATTGTGAAAAATTCGACTTCCAGTTTTTGGTGTATTTAAACGTTTTAGAAGGTCCTGAACATGTTTCGATGGTTTTTGGAAAATATCTGTCACTCTGTGAGTCTGTATGTGACAAATTTTATGGGCACTATCTCAAGAACTGATGCACATAATTTCACAAAACTTTAGATTCAGTTACACCTTGATATAAACGCAAGATGTTTAGTTATTAGTGTATATTGCCAAACCGATGACGCTGCTATGCTGCATTATTCATAATTTCCACAATAGTTCTATCTCAAACCAATGTATGTATTTTTATAAAATTTCAGATTAAGTTAATCTTTGACATAACTTCATGCTCATTACTTTTTGGCGTAAATTGCTCAACAGATGACGCTGCTATGCTGCATTATTCATGATTATCGCAATAGCTTTACCTCAAGGATGATTTTTTTTTTTTAAATCAAACTACAGCTTCAGACAGTTTCTGATATATATTAATGTTGTTTAGTTTTTGGTGTAAATTGCCCTATTGGTGGCACTACTATGCTGCATTTTTCAAGATTTCGTTATAGCTGATTAATTGAATGTTTTTTCAAGGTGTTGAATCTAAAATTGACCTCCATTTTACCTCCATAATTGTACAGTAATGTTGCAAAAACATGGGCAGTTTGCATTAGAAAAGTACAACTGCGATGAAAAAAAAACCCATATTTTATTACAAGTAACTATGTTCCAAATTATATTTTTCCTCTTGATTTAACTTTGAATTTTTGTAGTTTTCTAAAGCACAGTAGAAGTTTATCTCAGTATGTAACTGTTTTTGTTAATTCCTCAAATAGGGAGAATTTTCTGTTTGTAGTGTTCTGTTTTCATAACTTTTGAGTTCCACTCTTAGAAATATAAAATTACCATGTGGAAACATTATTGAATATGGTTTCTTACTCAAGAATAGAATAACTTATTTCAGGGTAAAAAGAAAAAAATTACATTTAAACTTAAAAAAATTTGTTTTTTTTTTTTTTTTCTGGTTTCAGTGAGTAAAAATCTAACAGTCAATAAATCCTACGCTATTTTTTAGTTGCACTAGGGGGGCGCTGCCCCCCTGCTCACTATGCTCGCCAACCCCCCGCGTAATCGCTTCGCTATTCCAAATTATTGGCTACCCCTGCTTGCTGCGCTCGCCAATACCCCGTGGTATGAATAAGCAGTTGCAGACCTTTCAACTGATGTGTCACACGACTGGTGTTGTAAAGAAATTAAAAATGTGCCCCCCTGGGGGGGCAGAGTGGGAGGCGACACAAAAGACATCCATAATATGAATAAGCAGCTGCAGACCTCAAATGATATGTCACACTACTGGTGTTGTAAAAAATTGAAAATGTGCCCCCCTGGGGGGCAGAGTTGGGGTGACACACAAGACATCCATAAAATGAATAAACAGTTGCAGACCTTTCAAATGATGTGTCACACAACTGGTGTTGTAAAGAAATTAAAAATATGACCCCCCTCCCCTGGGGAGAGCAGAGTGTGGGGGTGACACACAAGACATCCATAATATGAATAAGCAGTTGCAGACCTTTCAAATCTTGTGTAACACGACTGGTGTTGTAAAGAAATTAAAAATGTGTCCCCCCTGGGGAGCAAAAGGTAGGATAACACACAAGACATCCATTATATGAATAAGCAGTTGCAAAACTCTCAAATGATGTATCAAACGACTGGTGGTGTAAAGAAATTAAAAATTTGACGAAATATTACAGTTATCGCCAAGTTGGCGTCACTTTTGACAACTAATTTTGGTCACCAAATTTGGCGATATATCGCCAAGTTGGCGACAAACTTGGCGATGGTAACCTTTCCTCTCTTTATGGTAACCCATACGGAGATGCATAGACGTAGCCCTTTCCTGATTGGTCTATTCGGCTCATGGAAGGGGTGGACAACCCGGATTCGTTAGTTCTGGAAATCTTCCACATCAGCATCATTCCAGGAGTCATTCCTTTTAAGACTAGTTTTTTTTTACTATAGAAGGAAACCTGAGTAAGCCAAAGTAAAACTTAGTTTTGTTTGAATTTAGATTATAAAACTAAATCAAAACTTTTTTGAGTTGAGATTGGAAAGCTATACCAAAACTAAACATATTTTATAAAAGAAATAAAATTATAATTCTAAGAAAAAAAAGTAATAATGTAAAAATATACATCTTTTAAACAAACAATGGAATTTTTGAATACTGTATTCATAATAATGACAAAACTGCAATAATTTCTTTAAACTAGTATCATTCACTTAAAAACTATACTTATGTAAATGGAATGCATAATTTATTTCATTCCAAACTGCAGACATATTGGCTCAGGTTTTTACATTAAGTCAATTGGTAGTTAAACATGTAACTGAAAAATCATTTCAACAGAGATATGATATAAGAAACAATAGCGTTTGATAAAAATTCTTAGGCTGTGGAAAAAAAAAAACTAAACTTTTAAAAGCAGTCTTTGCTACTTTCTTTTTATTTTGTAATATATAAAATGAAAATATTTTTCTTTTAATACGAATAAATGGGAAAAAATGTTTATTAATATTCTCTAAGAAAATATAATTTATTTGGGAAAAACAGTCATGGAAAATCAATTTTTCCAATTTTTCCGAAAAAAACCAGTTTTTTTTTCCGCCACTTATATTTTTCCGGAAAATTTACATCTCTACTCCAGATGTTGCCTATATTGATGTCACAGGCAGAAAAAACAAGTGCGGAAAACAAAAATACCTGACACTGCTTATGAACAGTACTTATGATCGCAGTAAATATTTATTGTGTATAGTTTGAAATTTGATATTTAGATGCAAATGCCGATATAACACAAAAATATCGGGAATTTTAGGGCAGATTACAAAATTTAAGGACAAGTACGTGCCATGAATTCCTGTTCAGAACATTTAAATGTAATTTTTGAATGATTTTCAGCAGTTTCAATAAATTATGTTATTTATTATATTATATATGTGATCATTTATACATAACATTAGAATTAAAAAAAGATTCTATTTTGAGTGTCTTTGTTCCCCTTCAGAAATGATTGTTTTTAAATATCTGCTATATCCTATACACAGTAAAAGTGGAGGAAAAATACATGAAGTTAAAAATATTATAAGCAATATTTACATCAATCATGTCATCTTGAAGGGCTTTAAGACCAAGTTCTTCTTCTTCCCCACTGTCTTCAGCATCAGATTCTTCTTCGCTAACATCAGATTCTTGTTCAGAGTCTGAAATTTAATAGTAAATTAAACAAAAGTTGGAAATTAAAATGTGAATCAATCATTTTAAATAAGGATTGATGTCCCTTTTTTCCCTTTCCCCAATAAAAAAATAAGAAGCATATAAATACATATGCTTATTAAAGCAGGGACTCATTTTCAAGGACCATTGTCTTGAAACACAGCAAATAGGACTGGCTGCTGATTGACATAAAAAGAGAAAAAAAAAAACATTTGTGAAAAATTACTTTTTCTGATATTTTAAATCTAATATTTTCCTTGATCTTCCCAGGATTTAACTCAATTTTACATATTTTAACTAGCTGATTCACCTAACATCGCTTGGGCCCAGGGCTGCAAAAAAGCCGGCTTTTTCTAAAAAAGGTCAGGACGGCCGGTTTTTATTAGAAAAAGCCGGTCTTTTGTTCAAAAAGCCAGCTTTTATGGGCTTTTTTCCAGTGCATATCTTACTATCTATTTTTAACAACTTCTTTGTTAATTTACCTTACTATTGGCTATTTTATATAAACTAAAATTAAAATCTTGAAATTCATTTAAAATCATGTTTCAAATGTCCACTTTTATAGCCAGTTAATATAATATCACAAAAACCTCATAAATAGCCAATATTATTAACAGACATCTATACTATAGGTCCAGTGGCACATCCTATCCTTAGTTATTTTCATATTACAGTAGACTCCTTCAAATCCGCACATAACTTACAGATGTAAACAATGAAACATTCAGCTCAAATGTAAGTGCAAAATTTGACTTTTTTAGTTTTATATCAATTCTATAATTTTTTTAATTTGTAATTTTTGTTAAGGTTATTAAAAGTGTTTTTTTCATGAAGAAAAAAATAATTTGTTTCTGAAAAAATCAAAATATTGCTGATATCATTGGTAATCACAACCTTACTAAATATATTTATGTATTAATTAAGCTTTTTCAGTTATTTAGTCTGGCTAAACCTGAAATAAAGCTTCGTTATTTTATGATTCTGATGTGAATTAGTAATGTACCTTTATGAGGCAAGTTTCATTGAATAATTTAGGAAAAATACATTTCATCTTTATAATGAATATTTAATTGTACATTATTGATTAAATAATCAGTGACCTTTGATCATTTTTGACCTTAGCTTTTAGTATTTTAATCATTTTAAAAATTATCAAAATTTTATTATTTTAGTTTATTACTCATTTTAATATTTTAGTACATTGTAAGCATTCATTATACTTTTGATTTCATTTTTAATTACATTCAAATGCCTTTTTAAAAAATGTAAACAGCAATGACCAGAAATCCACAAAATTCTAAAATCTGCACAACCTTGAAGTAATTACAATGTGTAATTACGGTTATAAACTGAATTAGCAGAGCAGTGATAAATGCACAAGTGGAGACTTATATCGCTGAGAAGTTGGCCCAAGTTAATTTATGTAAAAATGTAAATTATACTCAAAGTTTAAATGGCTGAAAAAGAAAATGTAATATATGTAAATTGATAACAAACTAGATTTAAAACCAAACTATCTTTTTATTTAATAAAAACAACATTAAAAGAAAATAGTAACCTATGACATCTGTCTTCATACAGTTAAATGAGGACTGGAACATCAAAGAACTAAATTTTTATATTCCAGGGCTTGAAATTCAATTTTTCAGAGGAGGGGAGTCTCCCTCCCAACATTTATAAATGGAGGGGAGTTTAGCTGTTTGGGAGGGAGAAAAAAATCTTTAAAACCTACTGTTGTTTTATGTGCTAGTTAAAGAATTACACGAATACAGGCATGACAAAATACCACTGAATTAATTTTTGCCAATAACACAGAATAATAGGCATGAGATCGCAAAAAGTTAAAAAAAGAGGAAAAGCTCGTAAACCAGAAAATGAGAAACTATTTTAAATAAAAAATATGTAAGACAAGAAGCTTATTTTATTCACAAAAAAAATTGTCAATACCTTTGTTTAAATCCCGTTTTATATTATTTATATTATTTTTTGGGGAGGAGTAGGGGGGAGGGGAAGAAGAGGTCAGAGTGAATCCATTTATGCAAATATTATAAGTAGTTCTGAAATTAAAGTTTCTATTTTAAGTTCATACTTCTGACGCAATTTTTTACACAGCAATCTTAGCTAGTTGTCCAATTTAAATTTTAACATGTTTTCACTTAAAAGAGCAATTAACAAACATCGCAATCTAATGTTTAATTTGCCACTCAATTGCAATAAAGTTGTTGAAAACATTTTTACAGCAAATTTTCTGCAATTCTATCACAGAATTTGTATTTTTTCCTTGCTCTTTTACTGAAAATCGTGTTTTCTCGCGATCTTTTGCCGAAAGTGACGATTTTCTCGCGATCTTTTCATGAAAATCACGGTTTTCTTGCGATCTTATGATGAAATCCGCGTTTTTTCTAGTGATATTTTTATGGAATCCGAGTTTTTCTCACGATGTTTTAACGAAAACAGCGTTTTTCTCGCGACATTTTGACGAAAACTGCGTTTTTCTCCTGATATTTTGACGAAAATAGCATTTTTTCGCGATCTTTAAGACGAAAATGACTTTTTTCCCGCGATTTTTAGATGAAAATCACATTTTTATTCCGCAATTTTTTCGCGATCTTTTGGCGAAAATAGCGATTTTTTTGCGACCTTCCGACGAAAATCACGTTTTTATTCCGCAATATGTTGACGAAATTAGTTTTTTTTTGCGATTTAAGAAATTCGTGTTTTTTCGGGATTTTTAAAGAAAAGTCAAGTTTTTTTTTTTTTTTTTTTTTTTTTTTTTTTTTTTTTGCAATTTTTTGAGAAAATTGGCATTTTTATCGCGATAATCGAACGAAATTTTCTCCGTTTTCATTTTCTGCGAACGATTGATGAAATTGATTGTGAAAATATGCAATTCAGCTAGGCTCAAATGCTATGAAAAATTGGATATTAGCCCAAAATTCCTCACATAACTATCCGAATTTCCGGGCTAATAAACGATGTTTCATAACTTTTAGAATCGAATGCGTTAATTTTTTGGAGAATTCGAAACTGAATTATTCCGTTCTCGCGACAAAAAACTGCACGAAACTTGTCAATCGATCGCAGGAAAAAAAAAAATTGCCAAACTTGACGATCGGTTGCAGAAAAATAGTGTGAATTCCAATGATATTTCGCAAAACAAAAAACTCGCACGAAAATATCACAAAATTCGCAAAAGATCGTGAGAGTTATCGCAGTTTTAAAATGCAAAATTTTTCAGAAAATTCGTGATTTTTTTGGGCGGGAGCCTCCCGCCTACGATATTCTTTTGGGCGGGATTTCAAATCTTCGGGCGCGAATCCCGCCATCCCGCCCTGAAATTCAAGCCCTGTATTCAATTTAAATTAATTTTAAAAAGAAAACCTATTGTATCTCAAAGTATTAATTTGTATATTTAACCCAAATAACTTAAACTTTACAAATCCATTAAAAATAGCTTTAATACTTAAGATTGACTTCCCTGCTCAATAATTAAACTTCAAACAGACGCTAAATCCAATGTTTATTATACATTGCTTTATAGGAAACCACCGATATTTCACACAAACCCAGCATTAAAACTGACGGCCATTTAAAATGGGCCGAGCAGAGTATTTGCAGTGGTTTTGTGGAAGGCTTAATTGATAACAACAGTTTTACATGACCAAAACTTTTATTATTAACTGAGATGAACTATTTACAGATGTAAACAACATTACGACATCACTTTGCCGTAAACTTAAAAGAACTAAAAGTAAGGATGATTTAAATTACATGATTGTGTGCTTAAGCAACATTCGAAAAGAAAAATTGAGATAGAGCGAGAAGCCATAGCAATACAAACTATTTATACAAGATTCTGATGAACTTGTTTTACATATATCTGTTGCCATTGTAGTTACAAATTCTCTTCAGAAATACATCAAGATTTATCTGCAACACATATCCGAGATGCTATTGGCCGCGCGGTATGACGTCAAAAACCACTGCCGTTCACGGCAAGTGACTCGATCGCTAAAATCACTGTTACTCGGATGTTACGCAGTAACATTACTCAAAAACAGACCGGAAAAGCCAGCTCTCGGATATTGTAAACAAACGTGCTCGGGAGATGACGAAAAACCATACATGCATCTATTTGAGTAAATACATTTTATTTCTACTTTAAAACCCGTTTCTTTTAAACTTTTAATGCTTATTTAAACTTAAGAAACCTATAGATGCGTAACAAACGGCCTCCTTTTTCGTCATCTCCAGAGTATTACAAAAAAATCTGAAAAAAGTTATAAAAATGCAAAAATTACAAATATCAAAAATTTCAAAAACTTCAAAAATTCAGAACTTCAAAAGTTCAATAAAATTAAATTACATTTTAATATTCAAAAACAACAGTCTGGTCAATGTCAGGTCATATAAACTTTATTGGCAAGGCATTGACCAGAGTGATTACCTTGTAAGAAAAATTATAACCCCCCCTTAAAACTTTAAATATCAAAAATCCTTTTACAAAATTTCAACAACTGCTCTCTAATCTGGGGTTTTGTAAAACTGTCAGCCAAGTTAAATTTACTAGCAATATATTTAAGTTTAAAGACCTGATCATATACTAAATTTCTAAGAAAATGATATTTTATATGGATATGTTTAGTTTTTTGATTTTCAAAAGGAGAATTCGAAAAGGCTATTGCTGCTTGGTTATCACAGAATAGTGTGCAATCTTTCAAGTTTAAATTTAGAATCTCATTTTGTAAAACATTTTTGACCCAGATTAATTCTTTAGCAGCTTCAGTTAAACTGACGTATTCGGCCTCCATAGTTGAAAGACTTATACATTTCTGTTTAAAAGTCTTCCACGAAATGGGCGTTTCATCTAGAAACAAAATATAGCCACCTATGGAAACTCGATCGTCTCTGTTTGCAGCAAAATCTGAGTCTGAATAGCATGAAAGATTTAACTCACTAATTCTGGATAACTCAAGTTTATAATGTTTAGTATATTTAAGATAACCTAACAATTTTAATAAACTATTCCAATGAGAAATTCCAGGGTTTGATTGAAATTGGGATAACAAATTAACTGCATACATGATATCTGGTCTAGTCCTTCCAGCTATGAAAGATAAGCAGCCTATAAGATTTCTATAAGGAAACTTTGACATCATTTCAATATCTTCCCTAGTGGAAGGTGCATCTTGCTTTGACAAAACTAAACCCTTGGGCATAGGTAAGGTACTAACAGGAAATTTAAATTCTGAAAACATTTCACAAACTTTTTCAATGTATGAAGTTTGGTGTATAAAAAGACAATTTCCTATTTCTTCAAATTCTATACCCAATAGCTTTTTAGTTGACCCCAAGATTTTTAAATCAAAATGTTTTTGCAGTAATTCTATCCCAAAATCCAAATCATCTTTAGTTTTACCAAAAAGGACTATGTCGTCAACATAAAGCAAAAGAACCAATCTGGTCTGAAACATGTATACACAATTGCACCAATCTAGTTTTTGAAAATCAAGTTTGGATAAAACATCATCCATCTCGAAAAACCATTGTCTTCCACTCTGGTGGAGACCATAAATGGCTTTATTTAACTTACAAATTTTATCTCTATCTTTAACAAAACCTTCAGGTTGGTGCATGTATACAGTCTCATCCAGATTAGCATAAAGGTAAGCATTGTTGACATCTACCTGGACATTTCTCCATTTAAACAGACATGAAAATATGGCAAAGAACAACCTAATTATTGTAAAACTAACAACCGGGCTAAAAACTTCTTCGTAATTTTCCCCCTTTATTTGATTAAACCCCTTCGCTACTAATCTCGCCTTGTACCTTACAATTTCATTTTTCTCGTTTCTTTTAACGGTAAATACCCAGCGGTTTCCCAAAACTTTAGCATCTTTTGGTGGTGTCACAAGATCCCATACTTTTCGTTCATACATGACGTTAATTTCATGGTTCATTGCGTCCCTCCAATTTGATGCTTCTGGGCTTTTAATGGCTTGATTATAGCTTTGAGGAATTTTGATTTCAGTTAAATTTGCTTCATTTACATTTAAATTTAAAACTTTACCGGATTCTTTATTTTTAGAACTAAAATCAAATAAATTTTTATCACATTCTATTTTATTTTCTTTACAATATTTAATTAATTCATTAAAAGACCTAATTCTTGTGTTGGTTCCTTCTATGCCATAGTAAATGTCTGTTTGGTTTCCGGTTTTTCGGGGTACTGCTTTACGGGTCCATGGAATTGATGCACAAGGTTTTAAAATTTCCTGCTCCGAAACTACTGGATCTTTTATTTTAACAGTCTCACTCCCCAATTGAGATGTATTTTCAAGTTCATAAAAAATATCTCCGTCTTCTGGAAGATCAAAAAGTGAAAAGTTAAATTTTTGTTCATTAAATTTTGAAACTACATCAACCCCCCTTTTTGTTTCATCAAATCTTACATTAATGGTTTCTACAATTTTATTTTCATCAATTAACCAAATTCTATAGCCCTTCGTTGATTGAGCATACCCGCACATGATCCCCAGTTTAGCTCGCATATCAAGCTTCCTTCTAATCTGTTTGGGCACTCCAACGTACGCTAAACATCCAAATTTCTTTAAATGTGAAACCGAGGGTTTTTTACCAGAATACATCTCAAAAGGGGTGATTTCTGACTGTTTGTGACATACCCTATTCCATACGTAAGAAAAACACATTAAGGCTTCCGCCCAAAATTTTTGTGATAAGCCGCTAGCATTGAGAAGAGTCTTAACACCATCCAAAGCAGTTAAATTAAAACGCTCCGCAACCCCGTTCATTTCAGGACTGTACGGATTCGTCTTTTCATGAAAAATACCCTGCTTTTCTAAAAAAGAATCAAATTCTCTGTTACAAAATTCTAAACCCCCATCCGTTCTGATTGAAATTATTTTCTTGTTTAGATACCTTTCGGCCCTACTTTGAAATTTTAAAAAAATTTGAAAAACATCAGACTTATTCTTGATGGGGTATACTGTAACAAAACGAGAAAAATCATCAATGATGGTGAAAAAATAACGACTCCCCCCATGCGACGTTACTTGTAAAGGGCCACAGAGATCCATATGTAAAAGTTCGAGAGCAGTTTTGGATTTAATCTTACCTATAGCCTTAAATGATGTTCTTTTAGACTTAGCGAGTTTACAGGAGATACAATCCTCGGCCAACTTTGACAATAAAGGCAAACCTACAACACTTTCATTTTTAGAAGTGTTAATTAAATATTCATTGTTTACATGGCAAAATCTTTCATGCCAAAGTTCATTTAAATTTAATTTTTCAACTTGATTTGCAGAAATGTTAGCCGAGTTGCTTTCTCCTTTACATTTGTAGCTAAAAGGTTTTAAAAAATACAAGTCATTTCTTCTAACAGCATAAAACAAAAAATTCCATTCCTTGTCATAAACAATTACCCTGCCCTTACTGCCCACAAAGTTTACACCCAATTTTTCAAGCTTGCTGCCCGACAATAGATTTCTACGTAAATTAGGATTATACAAAACATTTTTAAGGATAATTTGATTGAAGCCACCATCTTTACACTTTACAAAAAAATTTACTGTACCCCTTCCCTGAACAGGGCTTTCTTTTTCTCCTACAGCAAGTGACATCTGCATATTTGATACTGGCTCAAAATCTAAAAATAAATTTTTGTCATTACAAAAATGAGCAGTCGCTGCGGTATCAAAGACCCAGCTGTTACTTTTACAAAAATCAGATGTATTTGCTTCAAAAACATTTGGAGAAATTTCAATTAAACTTGCTTCATGTTCAGAGAAGGTGCATTTTACATTATTATACTTTAATTCAACATTACTAGATTCTGAAAATTTACTTTTATTTTGAGAATTTTTAGATTTAAGTTTACAGTTCGAAATTAAATGACCATAAGATTTACAAAAATAACAAGGACCTATTGATTTATTCTGTTTAAAATTTTTAGTTTTAGAAAATTTACTTGAATTTACATTATCAGAATTAAAAGATTTACTTGGATTATTTAAATTTACATTACTATTGTCAGACTTTAAACATTTACTTTGATTTACATTACAATTAGCAAACTTTGAAAATTTACCCGATTTACATTTCACTTCTCCAGAAAAAGCAGCATTTTGAAAGTCTCTAGTGGCTAGCTTCAATCTATTCTCCTCCAGCAGCAGCTCAGCTTCAATCTTATCAGGTACAAAATCTTTATCAGGCCACCTGTAGATTGCTTGCACTGTTGACTGAAATTCTTCTGGAAGACTTCTTATCATTTGATAACCAATATATAGTGGTTGCAGATCATGACCAACTTTGTGAAGCCGCTCGGTTGCTTGTTTCACTTTACACAAAAATAGTCCAAGATTTTCACCTTGCACATATCTCAGGCTAAAAAAATCGTCTAACAGCTGAATAACTCGAGCTCGGGTGGTTGGTTCAAAATGATCTTTTAGAATCTTCCATGCAACTGCTCCATTAGTAGTACCGGCAATAAGGGGCTTGAACTCTGGGCTCAGGGTCTGATAAATTATTGTGTATGCACGGGCTTTGCGCAGACTCAGATCATTTCTTTCCCTCCAAGTTAGTGGTTCAGTCACAGGAACTGTTGTCGCCGCATCCTCCTTTCCCGGAACTTTGCTTTCCTTTGATGGCTCTACACTTTCACCAGCTTCTGCATCCGGACCTTCTATAAATTGCCACGCTCCATAGTGGAGCAAAAGGACTTTCACTTCTATTTTCCAACTTTCCCAATTTGAAGAGGTCAAAAGGGTGACATTTGTCATCTCCATATCTAAAACTCGGCCTCCTTCACAGCAATCGGGGAAACTTTCAAAATATCGGAAAAGTCCAAAAATACCACAAAGTCCAAAAAGAGAAAACAGTCCTTGCAGATTTATCACCGGTGAAGTAGACTCAAAAGATCACATCAAAACAGGTAAACAGCAAAACTTGAAAACTCCATCGAAAATTTCCAGGAACGGAAAAACATCGGCACGACGTCACTTGTTAACAAACATCGACGCAAAAATCTTCACTTCCACAAGGGCTCTGGGTCCATAACCCTGACGGCCATTTAAAATGGGCCGAGCAGAGTATTTGCAGTGGTTTTGTGGAAGGCTTAATTGATAACAACAGTTTTACATGACCAAAACTTTTATTATTAACTGAGATGAACTATTTACAGATGTAAACAACATTACGACATCACTTTGCCGTAAACTTAAAAGAACTAAAAGTAAGGATGATTTAAATTACATGATTGTGTGCTTAAGCAACATTCGAAAAGAAAAATTGAGATAGAGCGAGAAGCCATAGCAATACAAACTATTTATACAAGATTCTGATGAACTTGTTTTACATATATCTGTTGCCATTGTAGTTACAAATTCTCTTCAGAAATACATCAAGATTTATCTGCAACACATATCCGAGATGCTATTGGCCGCGCGGTATGACGTCAAAAACCACTGCCGTTCACGGCAAGTGACTCGATCGCTAAAATCACTGTTACTCGGATGTTACGCAGTAACATTACTCAAAAACAGACCGGAAAAGCCAGCTCTCGGATATTGTAAACAAACGTGCTCGGGAGATGACGAAAAACCATACATGCATCTATCTGAGTAAATACATTTTATTTCTACTTTAAAACCCGTTTCTTTTAAACTTTTAATGCTTATTTAAACTTAAGAAACGTATAGATGCGTAACAAAAACATCGTCTGAAACCAAAACAAAACAAGTATGACATAGCCCCACCTCATACCTTGCATCATGGAAATACCAAGCAAGTGTCAAACACATCTGGTAACTACCAACAGAAACTTTGCCCAAACCCTAGAAAAAGCTAAAGTTCTGCAACACTTCACCTTTTGACATGAATGACCTTATAAGTAAAAAGTGGAGATAAGAAGAAAATTAAATCATTTACGTTTCAAAATAAAAGGAGGAGGAAAGACAATTTCACTAGAAAAGCTTATATTAAAACCATAAAGAGAAACATGAGCGTGTGCCTATAAAGTAACCGTGTTTCTAAATATTTTCAAGTTGAAAACCACTAAAAGAAATCTTCCATCTTCATCCACTTCTAAAACACTTTAAAACTACTTCATAAAAAGGACGACAACATTCTTTCAAAAAACATTTTAAAACTATCAGCTGTCGATAAACGAAACCTGCCCGTGACTAGCCATTATCTACAAAAACAACAAACGAAACTGAAAAGCAAGCAGCTGTCTTGACTATAAGTACATCACGCCGACTGCCAGGCTAATTTACTACGCACGCTCAGCTCACGACGTCATCGCGGCTCCAGAACAATCTGTGATGCTTACAAGGCAGCATTCCACTTTAAAAATAAGAAAATATAAATAATTATATCATAGCTTTTACATTTATCTTTTTAAATACAGTAAATTCTCTGTAAGCCAGACTGAGTAAGATAAAAATTTATCTAACTCGATAAGGTTTTTCAAGTCCCTGTAAATCCATAGACAGCGTAAAATTAGTCTAAACAGATTATCATTTACTGTGAACAATTTTCTCAGTCCTGATTGATTCCGACTTATACAGAGTTTACCGTACTTCCCTTTGTCTTCATTTGTTTTTTCTTATAAGGAAAGAGCAGCTGACATAGTGTGGAATTACTATGGGGTGGTTATGGCAAGAAAGACCTGTCTGTTCTTTATATCTCCTGCCGTACACATGATCTCGGCCTAACCAGTGTTCTTGCTGACATTTGACCAACGTTAGTAATTTGGCTAATTAAAAATAAACATTCGCAAAATGAAAAAAGTATTAGCCAAATAGATTCGCTGTGTAGCACCCCCCCTCCCCCCAAAAAAATCTTTAATACTTTAATGTACTACTTTTTTTTCCCAATGTGTTCTAAAATTAACTGAGTTTTTATAATTGTGACAACGATTGTTTTTAATCTAATTTCAATATCTGCTACAGATATATTAATGCATATGTATGAAAAACAAAAAAGAAAGAAAATGCAAAAACTGAGCAAAAGCAATTTGGCGAATCTAATCGTTTATTCACTCGCCAAATGAAGAATTTAGTCTAATTTGGCACAATGGTGAATGACAACGAGAACACTGGGCCTAACAAGTCCGTGATGATTGGGCTATATTGCCATCAATGATCACCAAGATAAAAATGCAGTGGTGTGGTAAATTGGTTGATGGAAATGTTTGTAAACATGCTCCTTCCTTCTATATATATTGACTAAATATTTTGTTCTTGTTCTTTCACAAATCTTTCTACACATTAAAAGGGGAGGAATTGATTTGGGTAAATTAACAAACTTTTCGATTCACAAATTCCTGCAAGATTCCAGGAACTCACACATTTACGCTTAAAGGAGTATAGATATGGGAGAGGCAATTGAAAAAAAAAAAAAAAAAAAAAAAAAAAAAAAAAAAAAATTTCATCAAATAATTTTGTTCAGAACAAGATCAGTACAGTACTAATAAAAATGTAAGTCAAATGGGTTACATATAATGGGTATAATGGTTTATAATGAGTATATTTGGTAAAAATCACTTGAACTACTTCAAAAAATTCTTATTGCACAAATTTTCTAATAAACATTCTTCCATGGGTGCAAGTTTGAAATTTTGCCAGGACTGAAAATATTTTGAATTACTCGATCGATTTACGACAATCTCTTAGACAATTCATTTTTATGACAACAATAATTAAATAGTTACTAATGAATAATACATTTCATTTTAAGAAATGGTTTTGGTAAAAGAAAAAACAGTTTCAGTAAAAGCCGGCTTTTTCAAGCAGTTTATAAACCAGAAAAAGCTGGCCGGTTTAAACCAGCCAGGCTAAAAAAGCCAGCAGCCCTGCTTGGGCCTGAAAAAAAAAAAAAAAAATCAATTGCAAAAACATGGTAGTGGGAAAATTTATATTTCAGAACAAGAAAAAAGCTGGCAAAAATTAAAAAGAAGCCATACTGTACCATTAGTTTTAAACCATCTTGTCATTGCAATTTTTTAAAACTGTCCCCCCCCCCCCTTCCCCACACTCTCAATATTTCGGGATTCTTTCAGACATTGACAAAACCAGTGGATTTTTTTTGTGATATTTTGACAAAACCTGTGGATTTTCCCCCCAGAAATATTTCAACAAAATCAGTATCGCCATCCCCCTTTTATTTTTCTCTGATCATTGGAAAAAAAATTGCAGACTGAAGTTCTTTTAAAAACTAATCTGCCATTTGGCAGAAAAGTGGCATCCTTGAATATACAACACTATTTTCAGTACTGTGTTTTTTAATCACTCTAAACTTCTCAGATTCCAAAAATTTGCTTTTCATGGTCGAATTAATAATTAATACAGGATGCATGAATTCATTTTACTTAGTTCAAACAAATTTTCCTGAATTTAGAGTCCACCTAAATCTTTTTCTTGTACTTTATTTAGTATAGGAGACAAGATTTTGTGGAAATTGATCAAGTTGTTTACTACCGTATTTATTCGTGTATAAGGCACACTTTTTTTTCCAAAAAATTAGGGCAAAACTCCTAGGTGCGCCTTATACACAAATAATTTTTTACTGTTGGATGCAGTTGAACGATATACATATGAAACAAGAAATGATTCAAAGAAGATATTAAAACTCTGAAAATGTTACTTAATTGAAGTATTACTGCATATTTATTTCATTCCTTGCAGTTTTTTATACAACAGAGCTAATGACATTATCTAAACGCTAATTAGCAGTTCTCTTTACACTCACTCATTCCTATTTCCCGTCATTTTCGTACAAACCGAAGCCTAAAAATGCATTTTTGTCTTGTTTTCTGGTCTGGTGTAATGTTTGTTTCGATTTTTTTTTTTTTTTTTTTTTTACTGTAATTCATTTGGTCATTCTTCATTAGCGTATCAAATTTATGGTGCACGCTATGAGATTTTAAGAAATCGCCATTTTTCTTGTAAAGTAGGGGTGTGCCTTAAACACGAATAAATACGGTATATTTTAAAATTTGAAAATCACTTGCTAGTTTAATATGACATAAATTTTGATAATTCCATTTGAGAAAACATAAAAAATTAGAACTGATTCAAGAGAATGAGTTTAAATTTTAACACATATATTAATAAACAATTACCTTCATCGTCATTTTCATCTGCACTCTCAGCTTTTCCATTTTCTAGAACAAAGAAACAAGTTGTACAAATCGAGAAAACAACTAAAATTATAAAAGTTACATTTGGGGGGAAATAAAAAACCTAATGCAGTGGTAATTCATTGGTCTGAGACCACAAAAAAACAGTACTAATTTGAAAAACGTGATCATATAGAAATTCAAGTCAAATCCATGTTAATTCAGACAGAGAGATTACCTAGGAAGTTTTTGAATTGAACATACATAAAAATTCAGAAAAATTAAGATACTTGTATATTTTTGTGTTGACCCAAAAAACTCCTGGACAGAGAAACAGGGGCCAAAGATGGCATACCAGACACTAGAGATCTGTATGGTCCAGGACTCAGCCAAAGTCTGAGCCCAGTTTTTTTTTTCTTTTTTCCCCCCCTCTGAAGACTTGGGTTAGGCCAAGATCCGGCATAATTTATTTTTTCCATACGAAGCCGGGACTGAATTCATTCTTCCTAGCCTTCACAGACAAAAACATTGTCTTTTTTGAGTAATCCCATATGAAAATCATTTTCTCGATGTGGTCCAAAAGTTTTTGCAAAAAAGGCATATACTCGTAAATCTCCTTTATACTACAATTAAAAATAAAAATTTATACGTTTTAAAGAACCATAGATTTGTAGGCTTTTAAAAATAGAATTAAATGCATGAAAATAGAATCTGCCTTTGATGGAATCTTCTTTTAAACTGTTCATCCATGCAAAATTAATGCAATATGTGAGAAAAGAATATTATACATCAGTTTCCCCCAGGTTTAAAAAAGGACAGGGCGCTACTGTTCTGAAAAGGGCACTTTTATAGAGTTGAATCTAGAATCTCGCGGTTCAAAAAGTCGTGAAAAAACAATTTTCACCAAAAAATTAAAAAAAAAAGGGTAAATATTGTTAAAAGATCATAAAAAAAAGGCCAATTTTGTTAAAAGATTGCAAAAAACAGATTTTGTAAAAGATCTCAAATAATGGCATATTTTGCTTAAAAATCACGAAAAACATCAAATTTCGTGAAAAAACAGTACATTTTATTAAAAGGTCACAAAAACAGTAGTCTTTGGTAAAAGTTTTTGGTGACTCATTTGACAAAATTTTCCGTTTTATTGCGATTTTTGGAAGAAATTAGTCGTTTTTCCACGATCTTTTGAGGAAATCTGCCGTTTTGTAATATTTTGTGACAAATTAGCCATTTTTTTGCGAATCTTACCAGAAATTAGTCGTTATTTCATGATTTTTAACAAAACTTGCCCCCCCCCCCCCCCCACCCTATTTTTTTTTTTTTGCAATTTTTTGACAAAACTACCCGTCCCATGAGAAGCGTATGAGGCCATTTTTTGCATTCTGGCGACGATTTTTTGCATAATTTACACGCTAAATTAGCCATTTTTTTGTGAATCTTACCGAAAATTAGCCGTTATTTCATGATTTTTAACAAAACTTGCCCCCCCCCCTTTTTTTTTGAAATTTCTTTACAAAACTACACGTTCCATGAGAAGCGTATGAGGCCATTTTTTGCATTCTGTCGACGATTTTTTGCGTAATTTACACGCTATAGCGCGATTGGATCATTGCTGGAGGGCTGCGTTTTTTAAAATGTGGGCAAGAAGGACGCTAGTTTTTGGAAGAGGGACAAGAGGGACGCTATTTTTTAAACTAAAGGGCAGGAAGGGCGGAGCGCCCCCCTGAAACCCTTTGGGGGAAATTCTGAAACATTTACACCTGCTAAGTAGAATAAATTGTCTATAACATTTTTTCTTTCCAAGGAGATTCCGTCTTCAGGCTGAGCTCGGGCCTGGAAATTTCGGCCCATACAGAGCTCTACCAGGCACCATTTCCCATTCACAATTTTCGACAAAAATTTTAAAGTACTTTTTCTCTGGAACAGTGCAAAATATTGAGATTTTTTTTATTTTAAAGATAATATTTTTCTGTTTAAAAAGATATATTTCATTTTGAAATATGCATTTATTATCTTTCCCCTTAAAAAATGCCAGTTCAAAAAAATTTTAATCTTTTACTGTTTGAATACCATTGAGTACTACCTTCACGATAAAGGAGAACTTTCATTTTTAAATTTAATAAATTTTAGAAACATTTAGAGAATTTTACAAGAACTTTATATTAATAGTTCCAGTTAAACGCAGGGTTGGTAAAAAACAAGGTTTTTTTTTTTTTTTTTTTTTTTTTTTTAAACGAAAAATTCTGGTTTTTAAACATGTTTTCCTATCTTCTACTTACTGAATCTTATCTGACTCACTCATCAAAAAGCTTGAAGTTGATAAAAAGTTAACTAGGCAATTTTATTTATTTAAATTATCATTTACAACACTACACAACTGGCAATGATAAAAATTATGACTGACAACCTTTTTTGCCAATCTGTTTGGCCTAGATAATAAGCAAATATTCAAAAATTTAATCATTAAAAAAAAAAATGTTGTGTCGTCAAAAAGAAATTAGAAAACAGGTTTATGTTTATACATAAAAATATAAACAGCATGAGTAACCCTTGATATTCTAAGACTTCTTCACTTTGCTATGGGAATACTATAGTCAAAAGTGTGTTACAATTGGGAAAATAGACACTGGACAAAAGTATACTTCTAATACATGCTCAAATATTTTGACCAAAAACTCAAAATTAATGAAAAATCTTATTCTAAATGTTCTAACCTGTTTCTGATTCATCAATCTCTCGATCATTTTGATCAAATCCATCAAGATATTTTAAGTTGGATAGTAATTTAAAAATTTTTTCTCTGTAATTTTCTTGGGATGTCACTTCACAGTTAGTTAATTCAAGGTGTTCTAAATATTTAAGCTCCTTCTAAAAAAAAAATGAAAATTTTAAAAATTAAAAAGTTATATCATTTTATGATACAAACCAATGTAATATTATAGATGACTTACCAGAGGTTCAAGTATGTCGATGTTATCAATCTTGTTACCACCCAGATGCAGAGATTTTAGTTTTGGACAGTTATTACTCAAAATATTCAAACCACCAGAAATTCTATTATCACTCAGCTCCAACTAAACCAAAAAAGGAAAAATTATTTAATGATGAATTTAGACATTAATAACTATGCAATATGAAACATACTTTATTTTATTATTCAAAGAAAATCAAAATGAGGGGTGTGGGGAATTTAAAATCTCTAGCTCAACAAAATCTTAAAGGCGATGTAAAATTTTTGTACAAAAATATACAACAAATTATGACAAGAATCAATATGATGATATAGAATTCAGAATCCTGACAAAATAAAAATTAATGCTTATATATCTACTTTATTTCCTAATGATTCTTAATATAAAAGATAATGTAAATTGTGAAGGATATTCCTTCCCACATGTTTTTAAATAATCTTCCCCGTTTAAAAATAATATTACTTTATTAATTTCCTATGGAGTAATATCTTTTATAAAACTTAAATTTATCTCCCATTGCTTTATTCTTTTATTAAAAATTATAGATTTCTTTCTCATTTCTTTTAGCCGCGGATGAATTAAGATTAAAAGGAGAATGCTATTTTTTATGCATAGTAACTGTAGAATGTACATTTATGCAATTAGTTTTGTTGCTAGGCGATATCTTTTCTCAGCCTTCCCAATGTATAAATTCTTATCATAGATTTTGTCTGCAATCTCTCCCCCCCCCCCCCATATGCCGTTATTCTGCAGATGTCCTTTTCTAATTTCTAGCAGTCCTGCACCATTTACTGAGTCTGTGTTTTGGGTATTCTAGATTGTTAATTTTAGCATACTGACAAATGAAAAATTCAAATGTCTTTGTCTCTCTCCCCATTGACATACAATTAACAGATATCAACTTGTGTCGCATCTGAACCCAAATCTCGCCAGAAATCTGCTGGTTCTGACATTTTTGCGATTGCTGGTTTGCCAACTCAACAGCTTGCTGAGAACTGTAACTACACACTCTGTCCGCTAATGTCCAACATGTGAAGCACAAAAATAACCACCGATTTCTCTGTTAATTATTAATCATTTGTTAATTATTTCTCTGTTTATTTGTGACACCTTCTAAGTAAATAAATATGAAATGTTTTTATACACCGATTTCTCTTCGAAAGACAAATCCCCAATTCCCCCAGAGATAACTTAGGATAAAGTATCAGCCCTCTTCTATTCCAAATATATACAGTAGACTCCCTCAAATATGCACTCCTAAAATCCCCACATATTTTACATATGTAAACAATGAAACATTCGGTTCAGATGTAGGTGCAAAAATTGGTTTTTTCAGTTTTATATCAATTCTATACATTTTTAATCTATAATTTTTATTAAGGTTATTGAATTCATGTTTTTTTCATGAAGAAAGAATAATTTATTTCTGAAAAAATAAAGATATTGCTAATATCATTGGTAATCAATCTTACCAAATAAATTTATGTATTAATCAAGCTTTTTTAGTTAAGTCTGGCTAAACCTGAAATAAAGTTTCATTATTTTATGAGCCTGATGTGAATTAGTAATGTACCTTTATGAGGCAAGTTTCATTGAATAATTTAGGAAAAACATTTCCTCTTTTATAATGAATATTTAATTGTACATTATTGATTATTAACTTTACCTTTTCTTTTAGTATTTTAATCATTTTAAAAAATATCTAAATTTTTATAATTTTAGTTTACTACTTTTTTTAATATTTTAGTATAATGTATGCATTAATTATACTTTTGATTTCATTATTAATTACATACAAATTATTTTTTTAAAAATATAAACAAAGCAATGACCAGAAATACGAAAAATTCTAAAATCCGCAAAACCTCTGGTCCCACGCTGTGTGGATTTGAGGGAGTCTATAATAATTATATATTGTTATATATAGCCAAGTAAAAAATTGATAAGGAAAGAGTCAATTTGGGAATTACTTGCCTAGAAAAATTATGCAAATATTTATGATAAAAATGCTTGAAATGGAGCATCTCCAAACAAAATTAAAGTTGGAAACTTGAAAAATCATATAGCATGAATTTAAAAAAAAGTAATAGATTGCTACTCTGAAAAAATTCTAAGGAAATGTATTTTTTTTTTTTTTGCTTACCCATCATACGCAGTATAGGGTAAATCTTGCAATCATTTTGAAAACCGATAATTTGACGGATTTACACATTTCAGATACTGGAGATTCCGAAAAGCATATTTTTAGGAAAAATTCTTTGCCATCGATCCGTCTGTAAATGCCCTATTTCCCGAAGAAATTTACATAGAGACTTGAAATTTTGTACATACTTAGTACAGTAAAACCCCGATAATTCGGATTAATTGGGACCAGACCCAATCCAGATAATCGAAAATCCAAATTATCCAGAGAATGATAAAAAAAAAATAAAAAATAATAAAACACCTTCAGAATATCACCTTTATAATAAACATACTAAATATTTACAGACAGCATAAATGTTTACTTTGTAATTATAAAAACTTCTGCTGTGCCAGTTTTGTATAACTTTTGTGGGCCGCACGGTCACGCATCCGCTTGCTTGTATTCCTAGCAACCTGCTTGCTAACTTTAAGTGATGCATTGTTGTTTCTTTGAAAGATAACATCAAAGAGTTTAAATGAAAAAGATTAAGGTATTCTTACGAAAATATTTCAGGAAAGACTTTTTATTCAGAATACGAAAATGAAATGAATTAATGTTATCGAAATTTTGCTGTTCGCTCGTCAAATTTTGAAAAAAAAAAACTGACCAGATTGATCTGGATTATGCAGAGATATGAATTAACAGGGTCCGAATTTTGCAGGGTTCTATGGTATCTAAGAATGGGATGAAGCCCATTTAATGTCAGTAACCATGATTATCCGATCTATTTTTTCTAGACTCTCGAAAAATTATTCAGATGAAAGTATATAAAAATTTTTGAATTTTGTTTACTTTAAGGCAGGGTTGGCACGGTTTAAACCAATTGGTTTAAACCAAATGGTTTTTTTCTCAAAAAAACCAATTGGTTTTTTTAGAAAAAAATCTAATGGCATTTTCTTTATAATTTAAGTGTTTTAGATTATTGGACATAAATAATTTCTACATTTAACACTTTATTTCAGTAATAAGTATTATATATAGTGGGTTTAGGTTTTTTTTTTTTTTTTTATGCATAGGATTAAACCAATCGGTTTTTTCTTTAAAAAAGCAATTTGTTTTTTAGAAGAAATCTAATGAATTTTTTTTTTTTTTTTCTTTATAATTTAGGAGTTTCAGATTATTAGATATAATTTCTATCGTTTATAGAAGAAATCTAATAAAATTTTATTTCTTTATAATTTACGAGTTTAAGATTATTGGATATAAATAATTTCTATTTTTAACACTTTATTTCAGCAATAAGCATTAGATATATTGGGTTTACGCCGTTCTTTTATGTATAGGATTAAAATCAGTACACATTGGTGAATATATCTATTAGTCTAAAGAAAAAACTTCAAACATGTGAATTGATCAAAGATAAAATAGATTCAATATTTAGTATAAAATATTTTAATTTTTTTAATAATGCAGATTATTTAATGCAATTAATAATGTAACACAATGATCTTTTAAAATTTTGCACAAGCTGTAAAAGAAATTTTTCTTTTGGGAGATTATCTTGAAGAATTAAAAGCAAAGACTGGTTGCTAGTTATAGCATTTTAATAATTTTTTTCTCCTCTGCTACCTGCTGAATCTAACGACTAAAAATGTTAACTTCAAATTGTCACTCAGAAAGAAAAAATACTAAGAAGTATTTGTAATTTACTATTTGAATAACTGTGGAAAAGAATATTTATCAAACTACATCCAAATGTTTATTATTAGTTATCAAAAGATTGTTTATAAAGATTTACAGGACATCAATGGTTCACTGTGTAGAACAGTTAAGATTTTCAACATAAGACTGCTAAAATTGTTTGAATTGAAAAATGAATTTTTTCAATTTTCAGCATAAATTCACTATAATAGTTAAATTTAAATTATTTTAAATGAAGTTACACTGCTTATAAACCAATAATGTCTGTTTTTATCAGTAAGTATGCATGTATATGTAATAAGAAAGACTTTTAAAAAAACCCGGTTTAAACCAAAAAAACCTGGTTTAAACCAAAAAAACCGGTTTTTTTGGTTTTTTCGAAAAAACCTGGTTTTTTTCCAACCCTGCTTTAAGGTTAGGACATAAAAGGCAATAAAATACAAATTTTGCACAAAGAACAGATAAGATAGATTATTATTATTATTAGAGACTAGTCACGCGCTGGCGTGGGAAAATCTTTCACTTATTCTTTGTTATAGAAAGTAAATCAGCTTCTGGGAAAACCCACTTCTACAGTGCGGCATTAACTATCATCACGTCTTCACGTAAGCGGCAGTGAACGTGTTAAGGAATATCTCTGATAAGAATGTTAGGAGGCATTGATTCAAGCATCTAGGCAATTAATCTTGATGATTTATATGTTTAAAATTTATTTTTTAGAAACTTGTAGATTTATGAGGGAACTTATATTTAAATAAATCTGAATACGTTTTTATAAAGTAATTTATGAAAAGGAAAAGCCAGATTTTAAAGGAATAGACAAGATATGAAATTTTAATTAACCATATTTTCTATCACAAATTTATCTTTATCCTACAAAGGTGTAATGTGTAAACTTCAATTTGTAATTTTTTTAAAATTCATATCTATCCAATTTCCAAATAAAAATTATATTTATATAAAACTGAATAGACATGAGATTTATGACAGCAAAATAATATATAAAAATGCATAATATAAAATATCAAAATACATAATATTTCAGCTTTGGAATTAAAGTTTAAGATTTATTTTATCGATAAGAGGAAATGAAACAGAATGTTTTTCCACATATATGTGACATATTTGTTTCAAATTTTTCTTTCCGGTGAATTTGTTTCGAATAAAATGATTTTCGCGGCGGTGCTGCAGTTAACTACCGGATTTTACCACTGTTACTACACCGAAAATTAATGACATTGTGTCCCGTTTCGGATGTATTATGACGCACTTTTTTATTTTCCTACCTTGAACTTCGTGTATTACTATTTTCACTTTTACGGAATATCTCTGATAAGAATGTTCGAAGGCATTGATTCAAACTTCTCGGCCATTAATCTTGATGATTTATATGTTTTAAATTTATTTTTTTAAACTTGTAGATTTATGAGGGAAATTATATTTAAATAAATTTGAATACATTTTCATAAAGTGATTAATTAAAAGAAAAAGCCATATTTAATGAGGTATAGACATGTTACACAATATATAAAAATTTTATTAACCATACTAGCATACCCAGCCCGCTTCGCCGGGCTTAATTTGAAGGTTTATTTAATAATTTATGTGTATGGTACGCTTCTCTCTCAGCTGGCGACGGATCCCCCGGTGACTCTACGCTTCTCTCTCAGCTGGCGACGGATCCCCCGGTGACTCTCCCCGGACCATCGGCACTCCACGTGCGTCGGGTGAGCGTCAGAACAAACTTTCAGCATATACATATGGGTGGTTGTACTTGAATGCACAGACCTGCGCGTTTTTTTCTATCTTGCTTTTATACCTCTGGACCGAGTTGGCGCATTGCCAAGATTTGCTTCCTCTGGACCGAGTTGGCGCATTGCCAAGATTTGCTTCCTCTGGACCGAGTTGGCGCATTGCCAAGATTTGCTTTCCCCTGTGCCTCAATTAATTAATTATCCTCAGAATTCCTTTTATTTATAGAGATTATTATTATTATAATTGCCCAGATATTTGTAATCTTGTTTTCTACATTCGATTTTTCATGACCCCGTATTTCATTCAAATTTCAATTCAGATATTTTAATTGGAAATGAGATGCTTAATCTGACGCAGCAAACCATTAGTTAATATTTTTGGAGTTATAAGGATGTTTCTTTTATGCAATTTGGTACTACTTAACTATTTTGGCGTTTTATATAATTTGTCGAGATTGGTTCATCAGCAATTCCCTAATAGAGTATGTATTCACTAATATGTATATTAAAACTATTTAAATGTACATTTAAATTTTGTTTTGGAATTGAAATGCATTTATTTTATACAATATATCATTGAAATATATACAGATATGTATATTTCAGGGATGGGAACTGCAAAAAAGCAAAAAGACTGAAAATATGCATGAACGAAAAATTGCACCATATTGTATTCACACGCGCAAATGAAAAATTGCACCACAAGTAAGGGGGTACTTTTTGTTTAATGAATAGGTGTTATCAGAAGTTACATTCACTGAGAAAGATTTGGAACAATCAAAAAAAGATTGTGAAGCAAGAAAATGGTAGGAACAGCAAAATTTTGGAGCAGCAAAAATAATTTGGAAGCAGGAAAGTTAGTTTTTGGAACAAAAAAATTCTATCCACCAGGCATTAACTTTCTTTTCTTGCCCATTTGACGGAATTTGCAGTTTAAAGAGATTTTGACAAAATTTGCCATTTTTTCCACGATATTTTGACGAAATGTGTCTGTTTTCTGCAATATTTTGATGAAAATTTTGGACGAAATTTGTCGTTTTTTCGTGATTTTTTGGACGAAATTTGTCTTTTTTTGAGATTTGAGGAAATCTGCCTTTTTTTCAGGATTTTATAAAAAAATTAGCCATTTTTTCGCGAATCTTTTGATGAAATTTGCGGGAAATTATTTGTTATTTCACGATTTTTTAGTGAAATTTTATTTTTGTGATTCGTTGACGAAATGTACCGTTTTTCCGCGATCTTTTGACGAAATATTCTGTTTTTTCGCAATCTTTTAAAGAAAATTACCGTTTCTTGATAAAATCTACTGTTTTTCCCCGAATGTTTCGACAAAATTTTCCGTCTTATCACGATTTTTGGACAAAACTTGTCATTTTTTTTTTTTTTTTTTTCCCAAGGAAATCAGACTTTTTTTTTTTTTTTTTTTTTTTTTTGGGGGGGGGGGGGGGGGGGGAAGGGAATTTTTTGTAACAAAATTAGCCATTTTTTCACGAAATTTTTGACTACGTTTGCTGGAAATTATTCGTTATTTCGAGATTTTTTTAACGAAATTTGCCTTTTTTGCGATTCTTTGACGAAAATTATGCGTCCCGAGGGGTGCATAAGCTCCATTTGTTAGCATCCTGTCGCCGATTTTTTGTGAATTTTACTCACTGTAGTGCGTCCGTGACATCCCTGTTATATATTTCTGAAATCCGCAGAAAAAAGCAGAATTTTTGGGGTGAAAAATCTGAAACCTATCAAAATAACAAAAAGCGGAAATCCGTGGAATTTCTTAAAATAACAAAAAAGTGGAAATCTGCCAAAAAGCAGAAAATTCCCATCCCTGATATTTACAATTATATTAAAACTACATTATTATTAACTACTTTTATTTCAATTTTCTTATAATTTATTTGTAAGGTTTCAATGCCATGTCTGCAACACAGATTGACTAATTCCACATATAAAAAATAAAATAGTGCTAATTTGAATTTATCGACATGCATTCAATTCTTATTAAAATATATATTTTTTTTTTAAGTAAAATTTACAGGTTTTCCAAAAAGGGTAAAAAGACAAAATAAAAGCTGCATGTGTGTGTCATGTCTACAATGTCTATAATTATCGATATCTTTTGAGAATTTTTTTTTTCATAAAAATTTAAATACTTTTTGAAACACTTTATTATTATAATAACAATTTAAATTATTCATTCATTTTAATATTTTGTAAACAATATAATGTCTCCAATACTGCAAAATCACTCAGGACGAATTGAAATGAGAGAATTTATAGCCACAAGTTTTGATTGCATAGAAATTTATAGAACTTTAATGATATTCTTGTAAAATATTGAATTTTAAGAAAATCATCTCATAAAGAAAAATGATAGAATGGCAAAGGGAAAAAAATATATATATTAATTCACTCAAATAAATCATCCACATCACCTAATCTGCTGGCAATACGAAAACTTTCTGTAATGCAATAAGATTTTTACAAAAACATGTCCATTTATCTTTTACAGATATTCAACCTTAATATAAAAACACTTATTGTAAAAAACTTAGAATTAAGTTTTAGATTTCATTATCTTAGCAATAAAAATAATTTCTGTATATAAATCTTCCCTCTGCCTTACTTACTAAAAAAGGGAAAAATTCTTAATATTTAGAGAAGGAATTAATGACAAGTAATAAAAGGGAGAAAAATACAAAAAAGTATAAAACTCAAATCACAACAAAACAATTTGTACACATAATTCACTGTCATGCTAAATAAAGATGAAGTCTTTATAAGGTTGACTAATAAAATAATTTACAAATTCAGATATTCATAAAAGACTTTCAGTAACCATACAGACCCTTGCCTACTTCCTATGCCATCAAGGACCGGCCACGGTTGATGGGCTCCAATAAGAGCGATTACTTGTCCGATGGTTAATGATGATGGCCTTGGAAGTAAGAGTTACAGTCCTATTTACAATAATTTAAAATTTATTTATATAAAAAAAAGTGCTCAAAAGAAAACAAGCAAATCAGGTTTAATTGCCTTGTACTTTAACATGGTGCCCACAGAAATTATGATTTATATATCCTATCAAAATTACAAAAATACCTTGAATAGAACAGTATATAATAGCATAATAAATAAAAGTAAAAAAATAGAAACTGTTATACTTTATGGTATTCAGTATTTTACTAAATTAAACAGTCAACTCAGCTAAATTTTGCATTAGAGTTGTTCAAATTAGTTCCTTAATTTAAACCTTTAAAAAAATGTGCAACATTAATAAATAATAATATGTAAAAGTACATACAGTAGAGTTTCTAAATCTGCATTGATTTCAAAATGTAGATAGTGAAAATAGCTGTCAAGAAGTATTCTTTATAAACTTTGTTCGAAATAGCAGTGAACGAAAATAAAATTTTTAATATAAATTTATGAGAAAATAACAATAAGAAAGGATATTTCAAAAATTAAAAGCTTTTGTTGATCTGGGTATGGATTCATATAGATCCACAGTGTAAAATGTCAGTACAAAAAATTATGCAGAAAATTAATGTTTATTTGCAGTTTGAAACCATAGAAAAGTTCAAAAAATATTTAACATAGAAGACTAATGGCTGAAGTTTGAATTAGAGATGCAACAAATAATGGTTTGGATGATTAGCGGAATATTCGGCCTCTTTCGCTGCTAAACAATACACTCCTTTTTGTCTAAAAACAAAATATGGTATGCATTATATGCACAATTTATGTATATTTCACGATTAAAATGCATTATTTTCTTTTCGAAAAATTTTTTACATGCAAATTTAATTTTTTAAAGCATTATTTTGTACTGATAAAACATTTGGCTATGTTTGGCCTAAATATTGGGCCAATAATTCCATCCCCCACTCCCCCCAAAAAGGCCATCAGTTACAGTTACGGTCTAAATATCATTTCAGTAGATACTAAGTTATTACATTTTAAAATGACACATTTTTAAAGTACTAGAAAAAATTTCAACTTTCAGACGGAGAAAAAAATAATAAAAAAATCTTGATTTGTTAAAAAAAAAAAAAAAAAAAAAAAAAAAAATCACCGATAAAATAAGAAAATTACTTTATAAAGTTCCCAATCAGGGTTTGCCCAAGTAGGCCCAACCCGAAAAACCCGCCCGGGTTTTTTCGGGTAGGCCCACTTAAACCCATTTGTGGTTTTTTTTCAAAATTTTCCGTTTTTTCACAATTATATCATTATTTAATCTAAGGTATGATAATGCAGAGGTAAATGCTAATTTAAATATATTTCAAATGAACGATTTAAAGGAATTTCTGAGTATTGATTAAATGACCAAAAAAAGGCAGAAATATACTTGTAAAGAAGGAAGATTTTTATGCCTGTATTTTAAAATGCATCCAAGTACTTTAAATCTTAATGTATACCTAAAAGTGGCATTTGAAACTTGAACCCCATCCTGATTGCTTGCATTATTATAGCTTTTAAGATTAATCTTTCCATTTGTTATCCTGCTTCAATGTTTATTGAAAGTGTTATACAGTAATTTTCAACACAACACCATGACAGATTATGTAACAAAAACATTTGATCTAGTTTGGAAGAACTTACATAATCATTTAGGAGTTTATTAAGCAACAAAGCTAGTAAAAGTGTATTTCCATTTGTGCTCTGAATTTACAAATGCCATTGATACTGACTTCTAAGACAATCTAATTTAACGTTTAATACTGTTGCTAAAATTTTCAAAAATATTATAAATCCCCTTAAAGACTGATTTTTTAATTGAAATGAATGAAAGAAACTATATAAATTTAGCATGTTTAAAGCAGAATTATTGTGATTTTGCCCAACCAACAAAGCTTTTCTGAAAAAACCCAAATGGGTTTTTTCAAAATTTCAACTTTACATAACATAAGGCAATATATTTCTTAATATCAGTACACCACTTGTAAAGTTTAACACCCCCCTAACCTTCCAAGGGAAAAAAAGTATTAATTCTCCCAATGACAATTTTTAAAACAAGTAATTGTAACTTAATTTTCTATAAGTATGTGTAACTATCACGAACACTAAATCTAATTTTTTTCAGATTATTATTTAGAAAAAAAAAATCTATTTTTTTAAAATACAAAAATAAATATAATGTTTTAAACTGATTTCTAATTGAAGTAAATGAAAGAAATCATATAAATTATTAGTCTGTTTAACTTATGTAAGATATAAAAATTCATTTGTATTTGGCCTAATATATATCATTCTTACAGTAATCTAGTTCTATGAGATACAAAATTTTTTTAAATATGCTTTCTTTTTTTACTTTTTTACTTTTCAACAGACAGCACTTTTAAGAGGCATATAGGTTCATTCCATGATAACTTACATTATATTTAGTCCAGTTTACTGCAGTCATTTTAGTAATACAACACTAAAAATTATTCAAATGTAAAATTAACATGATTTGTCAATGAAACCTATCTAAGGGTCAATTTGGATGAAAATTATCTAAAAAATGACAACGAAAATTACACTTTATATAACTTACATCATTCGTTTTTCAGTAATGGCAGTTACCATAGTAAATATAACAACCAAAATTTAAGAAATATTAAAATTAGGTAATTTTAATCTAAATTAAGCTTCAAATATGTTTAATTAGTAAACCATGTCAAATTTATGTTTTGAATAACAGTTTCCCCCAGGTTTAAAAAAGGGCACTTTTTACATTTTTAAGGACACTTATTTATAAGGGCACTTTTATAAAGTTGAATCTAGAATATAGCAGTTCAAAAAGTCGTAAACACAGAAATTTCATCAAAAAATTGTAAAAAAGGTAAATTTTTTTAAAAGATCGCACATAAACAGCAAATATTGTTAAAAGATCGCAAAAAACAGCATATTTTGCTAAAACATCGCGAAAAAACGGCAAATATTGTTAAAAGATCACAAAAAACAGATTTTGTTAAAAGATCACAAAAAAAAAACATTTTGTTAAAAGATCACAAAAAACAGATTTTGTTAAAAGATCACAAAAAACAGATTTTGTTAAAAGATCACAAAAAACAGATTTTGTTAAAAGATCACAAATAACAGATTTTGTTAAAAGATCACAAATAACAGATTTTGTTAAAAGATCACAAATAAAGGCATATTTTGCTAAAAAATCTCGAAAAAAAAAACGTCAAATTTCGTGGGAAAAAAAAAAAAAAAAAAATCTCAAAAAACGTCAAATTTTACTAGAAGATAACCTCTTTTTTAACGAAATTACCCGTTCTACGGGACGCGTATGAGGCTATTTTTTGTGCATTATTTAAGTGCTATAGCGCATTTGGGTCATCGTTGCAGGGCTGCGCTTTTTCAAGTGTGGGGCAAGAAGAGTGCTATTTTTTTTTTTTTTGAATGAATGACAAGAGGGGCGGAGCACCCCCCCCCCAAACCCTTTGGTGGAAACTCTGGAATATTATATTACTGAAATTACTGAAAATAATTCGAAATGCAGCGTAAGCTACCATGGAATGACCCTATAGTGAATGTTTTCAGATTTAAAGGAAGGAAAAATCTGTGAGGAAAATAAATGTAAAAAATATTGACTAAATCTTAATCTTAAACTCTACATCTTAAGATCCCTGTCCTTGCTCGAGGAAATGCTCGTGAGCTAATGCTATTCCTATGAGGAAGCATTTTTCTAATAACTCTTTCGCATTTTGACATTTTTGAATAATTTTTTTGCATTGGATAGCTGAGATGCATGCCGATAGTGCACCTTTTATACTTTTTCGATTTTGGTTGCAGATATTTTTTTAAAAAGCATTTTCAGTTTCGAAACCGGTTTTGAAAGTGAAACTAACTTTGCAAACAATATCTGCATTCAAAATCGAAAAAGTAAAAAAGGTGCGCTGTCGGCATCCACCTCAGCTATCCAATGCAAAAAAAATTATTCAAAAATGTCAAAATGCGAAAGAGTTATTAGAAAAATGCTTCCCCATAGAAATAGCATTAGCTTGCGAGCGTTCCTCGGCCAGGGACAGGGGCCTTAAATAGTGCATTGTTACAATTTAACGTATTACATTTGTTGCTATTGCATTTTAAAATAATCACAAAATTTTAAAAGTATTAGACAACATAAATTTGAATTTTTGGTGAAGGAACATCTAAATTAAAAATGATGATGAAAACATACACCTACAAATTAAAAGGACTTGGTACTTACATTTTGTTTATTAATTAATAAGAAATATTAACACACTTAAAATATTACTTAAATCATATTTAGCTTTTAACTGCATCTTATTCAAAATTAAATGAAATGAAATAAACAAGTACTGTGCCACTAGCTGAGCCGCCCAGCGTTGCCCAGGCCCGTAATAATATTCTTAAATAAACCTGAAATTTACACTGCAAAATCTCATTAAAAGACTCAATCTCAGAACAGAATTCCTATTGCCTACGATACCGTTTAGCAGAACTATCTGAAAGTTTTATATTAAATAAGTAATATTTATCACAGCGCTTAGTGAAAATTTCTCTGCATTTGAAATTGTAGAAAAATTACAATTTTAAGTATTCGACCGCAATGCTAACTACTCTTCATGTTTCTACATTTCTTTATCTTTTTTAAAAATTGATTTTTATATTTAAAAAACCAATTTTTATAAATTTAGATATTACTAGCAAAAGCCATGCTTTGTTTGGATTCACTAAGTATTATGCTATACGATAAATATTTGAAAATAATATATTTTTTTAATTACTTTTGCATCTTTATTAAGCAAAAAAATAATTTTATGTTTCGGCTCATTTTAATTTTAAAATGCATTTCAACCAAATAATTAAGAATATCCAGAGAGGGTGTTTATTTATGATATAAGACTGTATAGGTGTAAATTAACGGTCGCCACTCGCCACGTGGCGATTAAAGTTGTAAAAGTGGCGATTAAAAATCGGCCATCGATCGCCACCCTAGTCGCCATTCGGCGATTAAAATATCTTATTAATTTGCTTTGTGAAATACAACTTTTTTCATGGATATATGCATATCTACTTTGTATCTAATTAGTGAATTTGTTAATTCTTTAAATTCAAAATCGGCCATCGATCGCCACCCTAGTCGCCACTCGGCGATTGAAAATTCTTATTAATTTGCTTTGTGAAATACAGATTTTTTCATGGATATATTCATCTCTACTTTGTTTGCACCTAATTAGTGAATTGGTTAATTTTTTTAATTAAAAATCGGCGATCGGTCGCCACCCTAGTCGCCACTCGGCGATTAAAAAATCTTATTATTTGCTTTGAGAAATACAGCTTTTTTCATGAATATATGCATCTCTACTTTGTTTGCATCTAATTAGTGAATTGGTTAATTCTTTCTTTCTATCGAATGCAAGCATATTTAGCAACTTTGTTGTATTTTCTATATTTTGGCTTTTTATCATGAACTCTTTATTTGAATTAATATGTTTTCAAGAAATAGTTTTTTTCCTACAAAATATAGTCATCAATTTTAATTCCACATGTATTTCAAATAAATTATACCATTTTTACCTCTGGATGCAAGGAGATTTTAAGGACATTGCTGTATCTTAAATCTTTCACTTTTGTCATAAGCTCACTAATTGTACCAGTAACAGTTGGCTGGGACAATTTTTTTTTAAAATTTATGATTAAAGTTTATGTAGGTGTCAAGAAAGATTGAAACATTATAGCCAATTACTTTTAAAACATAGGACAAAATTAGCACTTGCCACTTAGGCGAGTAATACTGCAGATTTAGCATATGACTTTCCTGCTACCAAGCAGACTTCCTCCACCTCACCAATACACTGACACTCTATGATTTTGCCTTAATAAGACATCCGGAATTTTGAAATCTCAGCCAAAGTACACTCGCCAAACTTAATAATTACCACCAACTTTAAGTAAGAATAAAATATCCAAGAAATATGTGAAATTATTTTTTAATTTAAAATTTAAAAATACAATTTCCTTGTTTGTTTTATACAATGCATTAATATATATTTAAATATAGTTTATCACTTATAATTTTATCTGCAGTATTAATCACCAATTCATATTTTTCCATTCAGTGGAATGACAGTTTTATTTTTAACCAAATATGTGTAACTAGCCGCTAAATAAATAAATAAAAAAAAAGCCATTTTGACCTATTTTTAAAAAGTGGCTACTAACTTTTAAAAAGTGGCCACTAATGAAACTGGGTCTACCGGCCACTGGCTACTAATCGAATTTCCCAGTTTTCACCTATATAAGACTGGTATAAATAAAAATATTTTCGAAGTAGAATTATAAAAAATATTAATTTTATTTGTTTATAATTCTTTTATTGTCACTTCACAAAAACATAACGTAACTTTTAAAATTCATAAATATCGTCTGCTTAAATGATTTCACAAAATAAATTGTGTATTTGAATTCCTAACACAGAAAAATACTTTTATAATTGAGTGTTAATAAGAATTTTCACAAATTTTTATTCATTAAAAATATGCTATAATTTTTATAAAAAAAATTATTTTATAAATTTTATAAAAAGAAATCATGAAGCTATACATAGTTAAAAGGAATGAGCATAGTTTGAAAATCTGAAAGCAGTTTGAGATATTTTGTCAGAATAATTAAAATATATTTTATTTATTTAATAATGATTCTAGCTATAATTACTGACCCCATGATTTAAGTTTTTTTTTCTGAGAACGTACGTGTTTCACTTTTTATTTGAAAAAAATGCATTCGTAATGTAAAAACATGTAAAATAATTTAATTAAAATAATAATTTTTTGAAAAGTGTTTCTGTAAAAAAAATAATATTCTGCAAATCTACAGATCATAATTTGTGTTTAATTTCAAGACAAAATACTGTATAGTTTTTTTGTAAAGTGTACAACAAAGTGTCATTTGAGTGGCCTAGTAGAGGATTTGCTTCGCTCATCCTAATTAAACAGCATTAGATATTGCTCGATGCATAGCTTTAAAATATCCAAATTGTGTATTTTTAAAAATTTGATAGTGTGGCAAAGAATCCTTATATAAAAATCATTTATGGTTTCGAAAAACTCTTAAATAGAGCAAGTCATCCAAATAACAAATAAAAAAATTAATATCCAAGGTCGTAATTGAGCAACTATGAAGAACTCACCAGCGCCCAACTGTCTGCAATGAACCCCTGCTCTCATTATAAAAAAGATTTCTCAAAAATGTTTCTTTAAACAGAAATAAAATGAGATTTTATAAATAGATTTTTAATGAATTTTTCAACTATTTATAGGAGTAAGAAAATAACAGGGTTGCCACTTTAATCCTGAAGGGAAAAAAAAAAAAAAAAAAAAAACCTGTGTTTTCCCTGTTTTGTAATGAGTTTATTCTATGTTGAGTGCGCTAAAATATATGCATGTATATATGTTAATTAGTCATCTTGTAATTTATCATTACTCAACTCAACAAATATAATACATCATATAATATGAGCAAATGAAAAAACCCTTTTAAGTTCTTACACTTATTATCAAATCCCACATTTTACATTAATAATAAAAACAGTAAAGCAATACTCCAACATTCTGCTAAAAAATACTTTGAAATATTTATAAATCAATATTAGAACATGTAAAAACTTTGTAACTAATAATTTTTTATCTTAAAAAATATCACAAGATAATATTAACGATTAATTATTTGTCTTTTGATAATTCATTTATTTGAGCAACAATTTCTGCTACTTCTACAGATTTTTCAGTTATTAGTTTCATTTTTTTGTTCTGTAACAATTTAATTTGTTGTGATACTTTTTGTTTCCTGCTTTCTTTTTCCTTTTCTTTAATCTCACTTTGTCTCTGTTTTTCCAAAGCTTCATGATATCTCAAGCGTGATAATTTTGCATAAGGAAGCATATCTTTCGTCAGTGGCACATTTACAACACCTCCATAGAAATTCACAGCATCATACCAGGGGTGATTCTGGATGAAATTTTTTTTTCGGAAATTTGCATCACATTTTCGGAAATCGGCGCAGGGGAGGGGGGGGGGGGTCGTGAGTGTTAGGAATTAACAACCCTAGTTCTTGTCACTGTATACATGTTTAACCATTCCTCTTTAATAATTCCTTTCCTAGTAAAGTTAAAGTCACTTACCTTTATTTGAAAAAAGATTCCTTCATCCTCTCAAATGCAATATTAAAGTTTCATACATTCTTTCAAACTATTTTTCAACTAGTCATACATCTGTTTACGTTCGTATCGCGGTCTACGTATTTCCCTCTTTATTTTTAAAAGAGTTTCCTTGTTATCCAGTAGATGGCGGTAGCGGTCCGGCACTGTTAGAGCACCTGGACCTTGTTTGTAAGAGTAGCGTCATGAGATCAAGTACGCATGCTCAGTGGAAGAAAAGTGGAGGATGGAAGAAAACGCGTGCAACCCTGAATTTTATGCTTGGTGCTTCCTCACCCTTTGGTTATTTTTTATCATTGCTATTATTATTATTATTTTAATGCGCGTTCTTACGAATCGGAAATAGATAAACAAAAAAAATTTTCTTCTTTTTTAGAACGAGTCTCGAATATAGTAAATTTTGTTTATTTCCGTTTTTGTCCCTATTATGAAAAAAGTTGCACTGTGAAATTCATAGCTCATTTAATATTTATTTTAAATTTATTACTTAGAATTAACAATAAATATTTATCTATTAAATTTATATTTTCTAAAAGTATAGTGAATGAATTGAAACCATTTATAACATAAAATAATATTTATATATATTATATTGCATTATTTAAGACAATCGGTTTCACTTTAATCTTAAAAATCAAATTTTTATATATTTTGAAATAGGAAAACATGACTTTATAACTTATTTCTCAAAACATTTTAGTTTGTTACAATTCCACTTTTTTGCCTTTATAATTTTATTAATTATTATTATTATTATTATTTATTATTATTATTAGAGCTTTTTTTTTTAAAAAAAAAAAATTCTCAAAAGCATTAATGTTTTCAAAACATAAATATTCCATAATGATCAATGAACTCTTTTTCAGTTTTCAAAAAAATTATCTGCTAATAATCCCAATGAAAGTTGTAAAAATATACAGGGAATATATTAGGACAGAAATCAAATGGCAGCTCATTTGACTTTGTTTGTTTATTTTGTTATTATTATTATTTTGTTTGTTTGTTTATTATTTGATTTATCCAATCAGGAACAATATATAATTTATTGTTACAGCAGCTTTTAAGAAAACTTTTAATGAATTAAAATACAGTAAAACCTCTAAATAACGGACATCTCGGGAACGCAAAAATTGTCCGCTATTCGGAGGTGTCCGCTTTTGGGAAAACCTCAAAGATACAAAAATCACCAAGAAATGCTTAATATTTTATTAATTGACATTTACATGTTCTAAAACCTCTATTATATGTTTAATGAGAAATTAAAATTATTTTTTAAGCAATAAAACTTAAATAAAATTGTGCACACCTTTAACTGCTGTTTATTACATAAAAAAAAAAAAAAAAAAAAATCTGTTACAAAGTTTATTTTTGATTGCGATTACGTGTAATTTGTTTTTCAGTGTGATGTTATTGGTCATAGAGTTCCGAGCGGGGATAGGGATTACACTTTTTGTTCATTAAAAACATAAAATCATAAAATCTTCCGGGGGGACATAGAAATTTGAATGTTCTGGGAGCTGTCCATCCATTCAACTTCCTGGATTCAACAATGAACATGAAGGAGAAATTTCCTCAGCCCACCCTCTACATTTATCTGTGATCACAAAATTTCTGACACATTGCTCTGATAAATTTAGAGACCTTTTTAATTTTTTTTTTCATTTTTTTCTTGTTAAAAAATACTTTTTCATACTTCGCCGAAAATAGTGTCCGCTATTTAGAATGTCCGTTATTCAGAGGTTAAACATACGAAAATTTAGGTTTTGGGAGTGGGGATTGGAAAACTGTCCGTTAAATAGAGGTGTCCGCTATTCGGGAGTGTCCGTTATGGAGGTTTTACTGTATATGTGTATATTATATACATACGCTAATTTTTTGAATTAAAGCGCTTCATAGTTTGATATAGTTCAATGTTATTATTGTTATTAAAACATAAAAATAGAAACTATCGTGCAGTAGAGGGTTAATTTTATAAAAATGAGCCTGCAGTAAGTTATTTCTAGTAGTTAGATATTTTTATGCTATTAAATTACGACATGAAAATATTTTAAACGTAATTTTATTCGATGTTATTACTAAATTAAAATCTAGGTTTCTTTTTAATTATTAAAATATAGCCATTGGATTATGTTAAATATTAAAACTTAATTTCATTGAGAAAAATTGATGTAAAAATACATAATATTTTATTAACTAATATAATATATTATAAATAAATAAATTAAATAAATATTAAAACGTAGTTATTTGGAAAGAATCGATAAAAAAAGACTGCTAATAAAAAAAAATCTGAAATAAGTTTATTTTGTAGCAAAATATAGTGATCCAATATTTTAAAACCTTAAATGTGCACATATAGAACACACCATAAAATATAAAATTTTTGCTGAAAATTTTGAATTTAATTATTTTTTCTATTTTTCTCATTATGAGACCGATATATAGATTTTTAAAAAAATAATAAAATAAATTTTAAAAAATCATAAAAATAGAAAAAATCGTACAGTGAAAGGTTAATTTAATAAAAATGAATACTGTAATAAGTTATCTGTAATAATTAGACATTTTTATATTATTAAATTATTTTTTTTAAAAAATTAAAAAATCATAAAAATAGAAATTATTATACAGTGAAAGGTTAATTTCATAAAAATTAATGCTGAAATAAGTTAGCTCTAGTTATTAGACATTTTTATATTATTAAATTACGATTTAAAAATATTTAAAATGTAATTTTATTCGATGTTATTACATTAAAATTTATGTTTCTTTTTAATTATCAAAATATAGCTCTTGGATGATATTTAATATTAAAACTTAATTTCATTTTTAAAAAAATCTAAAGAAATACAATATTATATTAACTGATAATAAATTATTAATTTAATTAAATATTAAAACTTAGTTTTTTTTTTTTTTTTTTTTGAAAAAATTAATAAAAAATAGAGTAACTTTTAATAAATCAATAAGGAAAAAAAAGTAAAATGTTTCTTTTTAATTATCAAAATATAGCATTTGGATGATATTTAATATTAAAAGTTAGTTTCATAAAAAAAAGAAAAAAAAAAAAAATCAATCTAAAAAAATATATTTTATTAACTGGTAATAAATTATTCAAAAAAATAAGCGTAACTTATAATGAATCAATGAAGAAAAAAAAAAAAAGAGAAATCCAGATCGAGGATCGAACCCACAAGGTTGGGGTTACGAGACCTGTATGCTAACCATTACACCAAACCATCTGCGAAAATGCCAGCGAAACGACTTTTTTAACCTCGAAACAAGTTCATAAAAGAAATTGGCATTTGGCGTTCTTCTATTTCTCGCCAAACCTATTTTAATTACTTATGACAAAAAAAAGGGGGAAAAAATACTTGTGATGCGATTCCATCAAAACAACGCAAGGATATATATACAATTTAGTCATACCAATAAAAATAATTCAAATTGTATGTATATACATAAAATATAACGAGAAAATCATGGGATATTTGCTCGTGCTGGCAGAATAAAAACGAAACTTACGGAAGAAAAAAAATATTTTTGCATGAAAATTGCGAAATTCGTAGGCAAAATTATATTTATATCCATAATATAAACATTTTTGAACATGAAAATTGATGTTACAAATCGAAAAAAGCATGAAAATATTATGAATGATGAGGATTTTAAAACCTTCTAATTTCATCCCATGTAAAGTCTATGGTAGCGCTACAGTCGATCGCCTGCGGCGGTTGAAAACAGATTTTGTCCAATCAGAATTTATTGCCATCATGTCGCAACTCTTACCGAAGGATGTAGGAACACTAGGCACTGTCGGGATTTAGCGTGATGCTAATCCAGTGACGTCGATCAGAAACTTCAAGAGGAAAGTTACGGGAACCATTAGAGGGCGTAGTTTCCGCGATGCGTAGTAGACTAGATTCCGTTTGCTCAGCAGATATATATACCCAGCAGTTGGAAAGTCAGGTCGATCGTTCCTTGGGTGATGTAGCAGTGATTTTTAAAAGTCTTTCGGCTAGTCTCCGATTTTTAAAATATATTTTAAGTTTAAATGGCTCTTCTTTAGTTGTAAATGCTTTTTTAGTCTTTGTCAACAATTTTTTAAGTCAAGTTCAATTACTTTTGAATAAAGAAGTGAATCGAAATTATGATAATGTTTTTCTTTGGGAATATAAAGTATCGTTTTTGTTTGTTTAATTAGCTGATTTTTGTTGTGCTTTAGATTATTTTTAGGTGTTGTTTTTATGTTTAAACAATAGTTAAATAAGTACTTAATAGTAATTTTTAAAGTTAATTAGAATAGTATAACGATTTGCTTTATATATTTTTGTAAAGTGAAATTTTTACGTTTTTAGTTATTTATATAAAATTAAATTGAAAGATATGATACAAATTTTTGTAGTTAATTTTTTTTGTTGTTTAACGATATTTAAATCAGACATGCTACAGGCTCAGCAAGAAAAAAGCTGAACTTTCACGGCCTCACATACTTCTGGCGAAATCTGCATTTTTCTGCAATTTTTTTTAACGAAATTATCGTTTTTCCGTGACCAATTGACGAAATTCGCACTTTTTCTCCCACAGCCTTTTTAATAAAATTTGCATTTCTCCAAAATCCTTTAGCGAAATTTGCGCTTTTTTTGTCAAAATTTGCGTATTTTCTGCGATCTTACATCAAAATTTGCATATTTTCCGCGATCTTTCGTCAACATATGCGTATTTTCTGCGATCTTACGGCAAAATTTGCATATTTTCCGCGATCTTTCGTCAAAATATGCGTATTTTCCGCGATCTTTCGTCAAAATATGCGTATATTTCGCGATCTTTCGTCAAAATATGCGTATATTTCGCGATCTTACATCAAAATTTGCATCTTTTCCGTGATCTTTCGTCAAAATATTCGTATTTTCCGCGATTTTTCATAAAAATTTGCGTATTTTCCGCGATTTTTCGTAAAAATTTGCGTATTTTTCGCGATCTTTCGTCAACATACGCGTATTTTCCGCGATCTTTCGTCAACATACGCGTATTTTCCGCGATCTTTCGTAAAAATTTGCATATTTTCCGCGATCTTTCGTAAAAATTTGCATATTTTCCGCGATCTTTCGTCAACATATGCGCATTTTCCGCGATCTTCCGTCAAAATTTGCATATTTTCCGCGATCTTCCGTCAAAATATGCGTATTTTCCGCGATCTTACGTAAAAATTTGCATATTTTCCGTGATCTTTCGTCAAAATATGCGTATTTTCCGTGATCTTTCGTCAAAATATGCTTATTTTCCGCGATTTTTCGTAAAAATTTTGGTATTTTCCGCGATTTTTCGTCAACATTTGCGTATTTTTCGCGATCTTTCGTCAACATTTGCGTATTTTTCGCGATCTTTCGTCAAAATTTGCGTATTTTTCGTGATCTTTCGTCAAAATTAGCGTGGTTCCCGCGATCTTTTGTCGACATATGCGTATTTTCTGCGATCTTTCCTTAAAATTTCCGTATTTTCCGCGATCTTTCGTCAAAATTTGGGTATTTTCTGCGATCTTTCTACAAAATTGGAGCATTTTCCACGATTTTTCGTTAAAATACGATTATTTATCACGATTATTTGACAAAATTAGAGTATTTTTCCGCAACCTGTTCACAAAAATCGTGTTTTCCCAGCAATTTTTTGACGAAAATCGCGTCTTGTTCGTGATCATTTAACAAAAATAGTGTTTTTTTTTCGTGATCCTTTGAAGAAAATAGTATTTTTTCCGCGATTGTTTGAAGATTTTATAATTTATTTTTCGATCCTTCGGAGAAATTTGCGTTTTTTCTGCAATCGTTTGAAGAAATTTTCTTAATTTAGCGCCGTTTGACTCGCGATTTTGTTGTATTTCATCGTTACCTCCCCCCCCCCCCTACATATAAATGTCATCAAATTTTAATGCATATTTGCATTGATCCCAGGGATAATAAAATTCGTCGCCGAAAAAGCGGAATTCCGCGTTTCCGCGGAAAAGTAGCATGTCTGTTAAATATAGTTTAATCGGATTTTTGTAGAAATTTGAAAAATTTTTAAAGGATTAAGCATAATTAAATATGTTTAGGGTAAAAATATTAAAGGTTTAATGATAATTAGATTTGATTTATATGTATTTTTGTAAAAGTTTTTGAAAAATTTTAAGAATTTAAGGTTAATTGTTTATTTTTGGGAAAAATTTGAAAGGTAAAGATTTTGTCTATTTAGATTCTGGTAAAGGTTTAAAAATTCTAAAGATAATTATAGTTTAAAGAAATTTTTTTTTACTTTAAGAGAAATTTAAATGGGTTTTAAAGTAATTTAATATAGGTATATGGATTGATATTGTAAGATTGACTTAATATTAATATATATTGAATAAATTAGTGCTATAATTTAAGAAGTTTTTTTTGGATTAAGAGTTTAAATTGAAAAATTAAAGTAATTAATGAAACTTAGTGGAAATAAAATTTTTGTAAAAGTATAATTAGTTTTTTTTTTTTTTTTTTTTTTTTTTTGATCCCATGGCATGAAATATTGGGTAAAATGGCTGAATACTTGGAGATTTTGTTTGAATTATGCTGAAGTGTCTGCCAACCTGCCTTGGAACTTTTTATTGCAACGGAAGAGCTATGTGTCAAGTCAGTATGGTTCAACTGGTGTTAAAAAGGTAATATAATCTCAAGGACTTTCTTTTGCCTATAAAGTTTTGAATTGATCTTCAATTGATCAAGAGATGGTGCCAAGTGAACTGATTTTTGAGTTTCTACTGCTTATAGTCAAAGTGTTAAAAGTTTCAACAGCATTATTTTTTTTAACTGATTGAAATCAAGATTAAGTGCAATTGAATGTGCCACTGATGAACCTGAGTTTTCTTGTATTTATCGCTGAGATGATAAAGTTTAAATAGTTTAGTTCGTCTGCATCGGATTAGATGTGTGTTCTTGTGCAGTTCTTGTGGTGCAAAGATTAAAGATTTGGTGTTCTGCAGTCTGTATTTGAGGTTGTCCAGTGTGCGGCAGTGGTCGCGGATGGGCCTTGTTTTAGAACTGTCTATTTTTCTGAACTGGTGCGGATGAACAGAACTTGTTATTTTTCAAGAATGAAACCGGTGAACCTGGCTATTCTTTGTTTAGATGAACGTGGACTGGCCGTGAGATAGTTTTCTGATGAAGTCAAGGACTTGTTTCCCGAGAGAATTTTTTTTTACACTGCTTTTTGTGTTAAAGGAACGATTTTTTTTTAATTTTAATTATCCAGTTCATTATCATTTAATTTTTTTTTTGTGCTGTGTCTTTATGTGTAATAAAAATACGAACCCCATTGTGTAGAATTGCTGCATTTTTATATATACTGTATTTTGATATGTTTACAGGTTCTTCATCCAGTGAGTTCAACTCTGTATAGTGTGTGAGTCAACTCTTAGCAATATGAAATTTATTTTTATATAATCTGGTATTAATAGTTAGTGGATTGTTTTATCAGATTTTTGAGTATTGTTGCTAGAAAATGATGGAAAATAGTTTTTTTTTTTAATAAATTGAATTTTTATTTAGTTTTTAAAAAGTTTAAAGTTTTTAAATTCATAAACATAATCTTTCATTTGTGACCTCCAGTCTTTAAAGTTTAAAGTAGTTTTCATAAAGTTTAAATAAGTTTTCATAAAGTTTAAATAAGTTTTCATAAAGTTTAAATAAGTTTTCATAAAGTTTAAATAAGTTTTCATAAAGTTTAAATAAGTTTTCATAAAGTTTAAATAAGTTTTCATAAAGTTTAAAGAATTTCAATGGTAAAGATGCATTTAAATTAATGTAATTTAAAGTTTATATTTTTAACATATTTAGAATTTTATTTTTTTTTAAGATCCCTTCAATGATAACTTTTATGTTTGGCTTGGGCAGGATTTTTCCTTTAAGGTTTAAAAATGTTTGATAACCTGGCCCTGGAGGCTAAACAGTTTAACTGGTTTTTAATTGAGGGAGGATATTTATGTTTTTAGTTGCAGTTGAATTTTTTAGTAGTTAATCTTAAATTTTAATGAAGAAAATATATGGATTTTTATTTAACTTAAATATTGGTACTGGAGGGAGATTGTGAAAGATTTATAAAAGTGTTTTTTCTTGAAGTAAAAATTTAGAAATCATTTCTCTTTATGTTTAAACTGAACGTGGGATGTGTTAAGAATGTTTGACTATTTTTATTAACATTTTTTTGTAAGGGAACATTAATGGTTCCATGTTAAGTTAATGGGTCAAATAGATGACCAGGTAGTTGGACATTTAGCGCATTTTTTGGTTCAGTTGTTTAATAGATCATTTGCAGTAAAGTTTGAATATATAATTATGAAGAATCCAGTTTAGAATATTTTTTTAGTAAATTTTTTTTGTAAGTTTTTAGTAAATGATTCAGTTTTTTTTAGAGGGTTGATATCTCAAGTATATCTAGAATCATAATTAAACTTGGAAGTTTGTTTTTGATGGAGAGTTGACTGAATATTTTATAGATATATTTAGTGTCTGAGTGATCTCTAATTTAGTTACTGATGGATTAAAATCTTAAAGCTGTTTTTATTTTTAATTAACTGAATTTTTTTTTGTTTCAAGATAGATGTTATTTTATATATTTTTATTCTTTGATATATTTCAGATTCAGATTGATAAAAGTAAAGTTTTATAAAACAGATTTAAATTTTTAAGATTTCATTGTCATGTTTGAAATTGGATCCAGATGTTTCTCATGGTTTAAGGAGTTTTTATGGTGTTCTGCTAATATCTTTAGATAATTTGTTAGGCAGAAGCTGTTTTTAGGATTCCTGGACCCCTAAACGTTGGGTCAGAAGTTTGGAGTTCATTCTCTGGGTTCTTTGAACATGATAATGGAAATTTATCTTAAGTTTTTTTTGCTTTTGAATATTTAAAGAAATTAGTTATTTTTTGTGATGAAATTTACAGTATGTTTTTCAGAATTTCATATTAATATTTAAAGTTTAAGATTATTGAATGTTGTGTTAATTAATATAATTCTTTATATATTTTTTTTACTGTTAATTTGAAAAATGAACATTATGATTTAAAGAAAAGTTAAGTTATTAGAATTGTTATTTTTATAATAAAAATTGAAGATAGTTTTTGAAATAGAGATTACTTAAGACATGTATGTATATGGGTGAAATGTTATGAATTTGGAAAGACTGGATGTGGTCCTGTAACAGTTGGAAATCAAGAAATGGTAAAAGTTTAATGTCATTTTCGTTTTGGAAATATTCTTGATGTTAAGTATTTGAAGTTATTTCAGAAGGGGAGGCAGCTGTGTTTCTGTTTGGAGTGACAGATTGTCTGGTGAGGGGAGTGAAAGACTGTGCCTGTTTTTAATGAAAGTTTTTTTTTAATAAGCTGATTTTCGAAAAGGTCTGACCAAAGTTGAGTCAAGGTGTTTGGCACTGAATTCAAATATGGAATCCTAGCATAAGTTTTTGTCTTTTGGAGAAGAAAGGGGGCCGGCCCCACATAAGTAAGCTAGGTAATTTCATTGAATTGGAATTTCTTCCTCTTGCTAGATTTGCTATTTTCCGGAATAGTTCTAGGTTTTCTCCCAGATGACTTATGAGGTAATTTAGAGATTTACTCGGTTGTTTTTGAGTGAATGAGGGGAGAAGAAACCATTTTTTTAGTAGCTTCTGAAAAAGGCTGTTTTTCCTGTAAAAGAATTGAAAGAATTGCTGTTATGATGGTTTACAGTTTGTCTGATTAGTAGTGGTGGTTTCCTGGTTTTCAGCAAGCGACATTAGTTTGAGTCATAGAGGATGTTTAATTGTTGACTAAGAATTTTTTTTGGAAATTGTAAATGAAATCAAATTTTTAGGAGTTAAATTTTTAAGGTAATTTCAGGTTTTTCAGTTTCTGCATGGCGGAGGGGATTCACATTCAGATGTTTGGTTTCGCTCTCTGCCGTAGCAGAAATCCCGGATATACTACTCGTATTTAATTTTTTTTTTTTTTTTTTTTTGAAGTAGTATATATATATTTTTTTAATGATAATTACCTGTTGGTCAAGAATTGACATTTTCTATTGGAAGATGTGTTCTGGGCAGGGTTGTTATGTTTAAAACATTTCGTTTAAAACAGCTGTTTAAAACGCGTTTAAAACATTACATTTAAAACATTGTTTAAAACATGATTATTGCTAATAATGTCACAAATTAAAATTTAAGAACTAAAATTGTATTAAAAATTACTAATTAGCTGTATGTACTAAAAGACATTCAAATTTTATTAAAATTATAAATTGGTTATTTAATTTTAATTAAGTATTTAAAGTAAATTTATTTCCTTTAAAATTGGAAATACATAATTTATTTTTTTAAGTATCTCAATTATGATTTTTTAGATAATATCAAAGTTCTATAATATATTAATTTTCGAAGATTAAAAGTAAGACTGAAAGAGCATTTTTCGGATATACAACACAACAAGCCTAGTACAGCCTTATCTAGAATGCAAGGAAAAGAAAATATTTTGATAAATTTCGACAAAGCTAAAATGATCTTTTCAACATCAAACCATTACTCTTCAACTATCCGTGAATCCCTCGAAATTTTGCTTAACAATGATACTGTTTGTAATGATGTCATTTCTTAATATTCGGCACTCTGATACAATATCCTTGGTGTTTTGATGAATTCATCGTGACTTTGTTTGTACACATGGACTGTTTTTGTTTTGTTTTTACGTTTTCCATTTCTAATGAATTATCTTCTTTTATACTCCTTTGAAAATGGATGCGAGGGCATCCAAAAGATCTAAGGTAAATAATAATTAAATAATATCTATTTTTACAACACCTTTTAAGTATTTATTTGTATATTTTGAGAGATCTATTTCTCCTTTTTAGTGAATAAATTCGGCAGTTGGTGCACAGAAAACATAATATTGAGTAAAAAATCTGGGCTAAATGCCTTCTTAATATACTATAAATAATATTTTCTCCCATCAATAGATAATGCTATAATACTTTATAGATATTTGTTTAGTAGTTAAAAAAGATTTTTTATTGTTTTTTTCTCTCTTTCTTTATTAAAATTATGACTTCAGTTTAAAATATTCATATATAAAAAAATTCAACATTAATTTAAATTTCTTTTAATAGTATTTCCTTTTCAATAATTCATTTATGAAAATAAACTGAAATGAAAAGAAAACTTATCTACTTTCAGTTTCTTTTAAATTCTAATTGTTTAAATTTGCTTTTCTGTATTCAGAGTTATAAAAGTATGCTACCTACCAACCAATCTATTTTGATTTTCAGTTTGAATATGTTCTCAAAATAATAATAATTTAATAATAAAAAATGGATTTCTTAACTAATTTATTAATATTACTAAATATTATTATATTATTAATATTACTAAATATTTATTTCTTAACTAATTTTTTACGTACTTCATATTTTTTTACACACTTATTACATATTTCATTACGCTTTAACCTTTTAAACGCTGCACTATGATCGAAACATAACACAAACTATTTATTGGTAAAAATCCTATTAAAACTCAAATATAAGCACTATGAGTAATTTTTTTTCTCAAAAAAAAATTTTTGTGCATGATTTCTAACATGTTCCAGAAATGGAACATTGGCGGGAAACACTTAGTTTTTTCACATGTTTTTTATAAAATATAATATATTACATTTCAATTAAAATCTTTATTTCTGTGCACAACCTTTTCATAATAGTCAGTAATTTTATAAGCATACTTCAGTAATAACACATGTTAAGCATGTAAATAGCCGGGCTTCGCCCATCCAGCCAGGAGCCTCGCCAAGGGGGGGGACAGGGGGGGAGCCTCCCCCCTAAACATTTGCACATGCTGTTACAGTTGGCAAATTTACAAACTGAACTGGCAAATTAGATCAAAACTTTAATAGAAAACTATAAGACACTTTGTATTTCTGATAGATTTGACGAAAATTAGCAATATAATTAGAAATATTATTAAGTTTTTTACATTAAAAACTCTATTACATTTTCTAATTGTGATAACTTGTCAAAATTATAAAACTAATTGGCAAACGCCGAGAACTATTTATGTTTGCTTTTCCCTGAGTTGGCAAATACTGAATTTTGACTTGGCAATTTAAGACTCTCTCCCCCACCAATAAACTGTCTTCGCGAGGGCCCTGCATCCAGCCTTCGTTTGACTTAGAATTACAGCAAGAATTCAAGCAAAAATATTCAAAAATCCTTTCAAAGCCTTTACAAAAATGCTTTTCCATTTACATTATAAATAAAATTACATAGATAATGGGCAGTAATTATTGTACAGTTTACAATTATTTATCAATGATACAGAAAAAAAGAAATATATACAAAAACTGAGAAAGAAAATAATAATTATGTCTGTACTAAAATTGATATCAAAATAATGAAATAAATCAAAATCTAAAAAATACAAAACAGAAAAAACTTACCAAAAATTCTTAATATATAGGATATATATATATATAAATATCGTACTTTATTTTGAGTCCTACATTTAATCTATTGTCCATGGTAATGAGGAAAGCATTTCTCATGCAGTCTTTTTTCACACTCAAAACACTTTTTTTTGGTTTTCTTCTGGCATACCGCACATCGTCTTTGTGTTGATGGCACAAGATAATGCGCATCGGATTGTCTCAAAGATTCAGAGCAATGTGCACGAGGTCCAGGAGCAGAATGGATTTTTGATTTCATCCGAAGTAAGTGCGAAGTGACTTCTCTCCGGAAATTGAGGTGTGACAGTTTTGCTGTTGTACCTTTGTGTAATTGTAAATATAAAATCCATCCAGCTGCAACTGCCATGTTTAAAGCATTGCTAAATAGATTCCAGTACCATTTTTTACTTCTAAACATAGGTCTATATGATCCAAAAAGTCTGTCTAGCAAATCGACACCTCCCATTCCCTCATTTTACATTTTAATCAGATGTGGCATAGGAACATCAACTTTCTTCTTTTGTGCATGACAAAATCGCTTAGTTTTAGAAGTATGCTCGTGTGTGGAATAATTAGATGCAATAGTTACTACAGCACTGTCTTTCCAGCGGCAGACATAAACTTGACCATCACTTCGGTACTCGAAATTTCCCATTTGCCACTTTGAGGCTTTTTTTGGTGATTTGAGGGGACATCTATCCGTTCGAAATTCTCGAATTGTGCCTTTTGCTTTGAAACCTTTTTCAGTCAGCTCAGTAAACAGTTTATATGACGAGAAAAAGTTATCAAAAAATATTTCATGTTTCTCAGGATTTTTAACTGAAGATAAAAGCTCCCACACCACTCTAGATCCAAGAGGTGAATTTTCTGAATCTGTGCTTTTTCCACTATATATTCTCATAGCATACGGATAGCCACTGCTGGAACACAACATCCATATTTTAAATCCAAACCGTATTGGTTTGCCCCGTATAAACATTTTGGCTGAATGATGACCATAATAAGGTACCATTGATTCGTCTATACTTAGCTTTGAATGAAATATACCAAACTGCTGAAGATTTTTTTCCAATTCTGCATAAAAGGGAGATATTTTTCCCAATTTATCTCCTAATTTCAAGGTAGTATTATCTATGATATGAAATTTTTTTAAGCTTTCTAAATTTATTTCTGGGCATTAATGTGGAAACAATTGGAACCGATAAATCTTCTTGAGTGCTCCAGTATAAATCTTCTCCGGGTACTTGGTGATATCCACTAAATAACAATAGGCCAAAAAATTAACCTATATCATTTTCATCTACATTTAAAATATCTCCTTTTTGAGACGCATAAAGTGTTGTCATATTTGCTAAATGCTGTAAATATTCTACTGAAATGAACTTGTGAAATATTTCAACAGGAGATAATGTAACCAACTCAGGAAAACTTTCAGAAATATACTCTACATTATCAGTTTTTAGAATATTTTTAAAATGTGCATTTTTTTCCCAGCGGTGTTGGATTTTTTTCTTCTTTTGACGTTAGTTTTCGCTTCAAATTCGGTCTTTCTTTTGTCGTTGAAGGTACTTCTGTATCAAATGGAACTTTATTAGAAATATCAGTGTCTTCTCTTTTTGTGGCAATTTCAATTTCACCACAAACATCTGCTTGTAAAACAGGTTCAAAAATGTCCTCATTTATATTTTCTTTGTCCGTTAAATCTACACTTTCGTCTGGTGGTAATTGACAAATGTCAATACCTTCCTCTTCAGAGTCATCTGATAATTCATAAAAATATTCTAACGCCTCTTCTACAGTTCGAAATGGCTTTGAATGAGATATCTCGTCTCTCTGACGTATCCTAACTAACTGAAGAAAATCCCCAAGTGAGGTAAAATATAAAATAATTCCTTATCATGCTATTTTCCAATATCACCCCTTACATTCTAACTTTCTTGAGTCATAAACAACAACTATCAACAAACACACGTGTTTGCGCCGTCAGTAATCCTCTTTAGATGGGAGACCGAGTGTGGGGGAGAGAGAAGGGCAGATGTAAGGGACAGGGTGTGGCGAGCGGGGGGAAAAAAAGTTTATCACAGTAATAAACATCTTTTGTTGACGCTTAGTAAATTGCCTCGTATTCGGAAACTTTTTATAAGTACTTGCATGCGCTGCAATCAGAGAAAATTATTATGTTGAAAAACTAACCTTTACACGCCAATGTTCCCTTTATGGAACATGCAATTTTTTTATCTAAAAAAAGCAATAAAAATCAATCTTTTTTTTAATAACTTGTGTTCTACGAATAAAATGATCATTTTTACGTGCTCTCACTTAGTTATAAACATAATTGTTAAAATTTGAATTTGTTACAAATTTATGAATTTTACCCAACGAAAAGTCTGAAAAAAGGCTTAAATTACGATTTTTTTCCTGAGACATGATTTATTCTATCAATAAAATATCGATGCCAAAAAATCAATCCATACTTTCTTTTTAAATACTAATTTTTACAGAGCAATACGATTAAAAATGTATTTTTTGTAGAATTTTTAATTTGATGTTCCATTTATGGAACATTGGCATGTAAAAGGTTAAAGGAGAATCACTTGCAATTGATGAGACTGAAAAAGGCATGAACCTTGCTGCCAAATTATGTCCTGAACTAATTCCAATAATTATAAATTATAAAGCTAAGTCAGCTTCATTCTCTGATTATATGTTTGATGCAGTTGCCAATCATAAATTTGCCATTGGAGAATCAAGTAAAGTGGAAATAACACATTTATTGTGGTGGTTAAGCCTTGAAAAACACATTGATAAAAATGCCATGAATATCATAAAACAGTTACATACAGCTGTATGTTCTACTGCTGGATTAGAAAGAGTTTTCTTTATTTTTGGTTTTGTGCAAAGGAAAACCAGAAATCGTTTGGGTGTTGATAAGGCTGTTGTAAGGTTATTGACAAACTTACCATTTTTAAAGAACTGAACAATTAAATGTTTTAGTTTAGAATAAAAATAAAATTGCTAATTAATGTTTGGTAGTTGTTATATAATTTTTTTCTTCCTTACTGCCGTTTGAAAATACTTTCATTCTTTGTATTTAATAATTTTTGTTCACTTTAATCAAAATTGTGCTGTGTGAGAAAAAAACGTTTTAAACGTTTAAAACATGTTTTAAACAAAAAAAAACATGTTTTTTGTTTTTTTTAATAAAAAACATGTTTTTTTCCAACCCTGGTTCTGGGTAAGGATGGTACCTGTAGCAGTACTTGGCTAGATTTTTTTTAAGTGGATATGGAGAAGTTAATGCTCTGTTCTCATGATAGACATACTATCTTGAGATGGATTTTTTTTTTTGGACCCTTTTATTTTCTTTTGACTTTTAAGTTGATTCTCATTATGACAGTCGATGCCTTCTGCCTACGTCTTTTTGGTATGAATGTGTGTGAAAATCTTCAGGCCTGGAGTAAATGGAAGGGAATGAATGGAGGGTGTAACCGAGCCCTGTATGAAAGATGCATAAGTCTGTTGTCCCCATTTGTTAATTGTACCGGTCTGGAATCTTAGGTAGCTGGCAAATATGTCTGGTTTTGAGTTTAAATTTTTATTTGCTCATAAGTTATTAAAGTCATTTTTGGAAAGGTATAAAGGGGAGTAGTTTTTGGAGAGAGCATTCTTTGTATCCTGTATGCATTTTGAATCCTAGGAGGACGGTATAAACTTGCATGTGATGTCTGGCTAAAGTTAGGTATCATGGATTAAGGGGGCACAATTCTTCCTCTAGTTGGTGTTAATTTCTGGAGTTTTTAAGATGAATTGGAAATGTTGCTTAGCTGAATGGACCATTACTTTTTAATATGTAAATTGACATTGAATAGTTCTTGTAGAGAATAACTAACTTTGAAGAATTTTTTTTAGAAATGGCAGCAATATTTGTTTTCAGATGGGTGTGCATAATTTTTAATAAAGTTGTAAAGATCTCAATTTTTTGTTAAATTTTTAATGAGACAAGTGTTAGAAGATGCAGTACATGATAAATGTGATATTGTAATTTTTAATATATGGACTGGATGTTTTTATCATATAATTTTTATGTGAATGTATATTTTGTATGTTTTTATTTTTAGTCATTATAGTAAATGTATTTATGTAGACTTTTATATATTGGAGCTCATTGTCAATGATAGTAATTTTCCACATTTTTGTTTTGCCATTTTTTTTTTTAAGACTGACATACCAAGAAATTTTTTTTCTTACATTGGAATTGTCTTTCATTGGTGAGTTTTTGAGTGAAGATAAGGTTTTAGATTGGAGGAAGTGTTATTTTTTTTTGGCCAACGTGAATACCTTGGTGTTAGAATTGCAGCTTTGGAGTTGTACTTTTATGGTGTTCAGTTGGGCATTTAATTTTTAGATGGTACAGGTGATAAGAGGGGGGGCATTGTTAGGAATTAACAACCCTAGTTCTTGTCACTGTATACATGTTTAACCATTCCTCTTTAATAATTCCTTTCCTAGTAAAGTTAAAGTCACTTACCTTTATTTGAAAAAAGATTCCTTCATCCTTTCAAATGCAATATTAAAGTTTCATACATTCTTTCAAACTATTTTTCAACTAGTCATACATCTGTTTACGTTCGTATCGCGGTCTACGTATTTCCCTCTTTATTTTTAAAAGAGTTTCCTTGTTATCCAGTAGATGGCGGTAGCGGTCCGGCACTGTCGGGATTTAGCGTGATGCTAATCCAGTGACGTCGATCAGAAACTTCCAGAGGAAAGTTACGGGAACCGTTAGAGGGCGTAGTTTCCGCGATGCGTAGTAGACTAGATTCCGTTTGCTCAGCAGATATATATACCCAGCAGTTGGAAAGTCAGGTCAATCGTTCCTTGGGTGATGTAGCAGTGATTTTTAAGTCTTTCGGCTGGTCTCAGATTTTTAAAATATATTTTAAGTTTAAATGGCTCTTCTTTAGTTGTAAATACTTTTTTAGTCTTTGTCAACAATTTTTTAAGTCAAGTTCAATTACTTTTGAATAAAGAAGTGCAAGACATGGGAAGTATTATAAGTCGACTTTTTCTACGTGTTATGCTAATTGTTTTTCCCGGTGCTTCTTTGGATGTTTGAACTGACGATCTGAGCGTTGACATCAAGGGGCATGATGAATCGGAATGGACGTTTGCTTCTGACTTTTATTTCATTGAGGTGGACATTCTTTTTCATCACTAGTCAAGCAGTGTTAGCATTACGTTTATTATGACGGTGAGCTCCAGTATTCGTTATTTATTTCCCTTCTATGAGAATGCTTAAGCCATATGATATTTTTATGCCCTCTTTTAAATGTCATGGGATTTATTAGAATTTAAAATAAGATGAGTTAATTTATTGTATTGGTTAATATATATTTTTAAGTTTATGTATTGTTATTTTTTTTTAATGTTTGTTAATAAATGTGTTAGTTGTTTTTAAATTGTTGTCATCATTTTTAGTCCACCACAATTTATTTCTTCATTTAATTTAGTTCTATTTCAGTAAAGTATCATTTAAATTTATCGGGGTTCAAATCCAGCAATAACGTTTCCTAATCTGCATTACGCAACTCTGCTAATTTCCTTTTAACCCCTGGGAGATACGTTTATCTCCCAACAGTGAGTTCCACCCCTCCAGCGATCTTCGGACAAAATCGGCGTTTTCCCGCTATCTTCAGACGAAATCAACAATATTTTAGCAAAATCGGCGATTTATTGCGATCTTTTACCAAAATCGGCGATTTATTGCGATCTTTTACCAAAATCGGCGATTTATTGCAATCTTTTACCAAAATCGGCGATTTATTGCGATCTTTTACCAAAATCGGCAGTTTTTCCGCGATCTTTTGACGAAATCGGCGTTTTTCCATGTTTTTTTAAAAGTGAAATCGGCGTTTTTTCGACGATCTTTAGGCAAAATTTGCTTTTTTATGCAATTTTTTCTCAAAAACGGCGTTTTATTCCTGCAATCTTTTGACGAAATCGGCGTTTTTTCCCGCGATCTTTTGATGAAATCGGCATATTTTTTCAAATATTCTTTTGACAAAATATTTTTAAGCGATCTTTCATCGAAAAAGCGTTGTTTCCCGCGATCTTTTAACGAAACCGGCATTATATCCGCAATCTTTAGACGAAATCGGCGTTTTCCCGCCGCCTTCAAAAGAAATCAGCGTTCCATCTGCGATATTTGGTGAAATTGCCGTTTTTTCCCGCTATCCGCAAAGGAAATTCGCGTTTTTCATCTATCTTTTGGCAAAGTTCGTTTACAAAAACATTGACGAAATCGTCGTTATTCCATGAAATATTGACGAAATGTATGCTATTTCGGCGATCCTATCACGAAATTTGCATTTCTATGCAAATGTTTTTTCCGTGCGCAAAACCGTACAAGTTGGTAATTATGCGGAACTGATAACCCAATTTCAAATTTTCGGAAGAGGATGCTTTAAATTTTCAGAAATTTCGGACGAGAATCACCCCTGCATCATACACTGTTTTTAAACCAATTAAAGAATCTTCTTTTAGATTTTCAACAAGCATATCTTTGTTAATACTGAATCCATTTTCCACGGCTGCATTACCATGAGATAAAATAAGCACTAATTTCACTACATCCCATAAATCTGAAAACTCTTGGTTTTAACAAAGCATAATAAAAACCATCCAATCAAACATTATCAGTAAAAGAATCGAACTGTCCTTTGTAATCATTTTTCAATTTTTCTAGAAATGCTTCAAGTTGAATTTTTGCTTGCTCTGTGAACATCCAGATGAAATCTGTCCTTTTGAATACAAAAATTGAAGCAAATGTGCATACAAGGTTTCACACAATATTGCATTATTTCGAAACAAAATAGGATTCAAACATGATGCAGCTTTTAACACAGCAAAGTTTTTTGACATTCTTTCAAATATTTTTCTGTAGTAATCTTTACAAATTGAAAACATTCTGCTAAAAAATCTGCTTTTTCAGATCCAGAAGCTTCACTAATATTTAAATATCTTGCTGTGACTATTCAAATGTCAGTATTTTTTCGAAGTCTTAGATTTTTAAAATCTTTCAGATCAATTGAAAATAATTTCTGTAATGAATTTGCTTCTTCAATAACATTGTTTTTCACAATATTTTTCATTAACTGCCTAAGAAAGAAGACAAAAAAAAATTACATGTAAGAAAAGTATCATGGGCTTAGATGTTTGGAATTTTTTAAGAAAAGGTTCGAGGATATATATGAAAAGAAGCTAAATTTTACAAGAATCAATTTATCACGACATGCATCCATTGCAATGTCACATGTAAAAGTTCCAAGAAAGCAAAGTTGTTTTTTCCACATACTTTTTTATGTTGTCCAAAAACTTGTACAGCTCGCTCACTTACTCTAACATTTTCAACCCATTAGACAGCACAGAATTCACAACTGCCAGTAATTTCAATGAAATTAGCTCGTCTAGCTGGACTATCTTTAAAGATCAAATAAAGTGACCTTAATATAACACCTACTATCTATTTGGTACATTTGTGACCATATTGAAATGCACCATGGACAATATGGAGTCCCCAAGTTCCCAAATCTAAAATGTCACAATCATTTTGCGATAAAAATTCTTTCACATGTTTTTAAGAATTTCAAAAGCAATTTTATGTCCAAACAAGAAATGGCTTCTTTAAAATTTTTAAAGAGTTCCTTAGCCAAGGTCCAACCTAAAAATACAGAATTCCAGTATCGTGATACCACTCTATTTGTTGAATCGCACCAATATTGTATTATTAAATCCAATTTACTCTTGAGAAATACGATTTAATGCTTCATCAAAGTACATGACATATTTTTTGTTCTTTACAGACTTTTGAAAAGGAAATTGGAAAAAAGGAGCTAATCCATAACAAATCAAATAAGACATTTTTATACATCCTAAAGTACACTTTTCAGCAATGTCACTGTTGGGAAACGTATGACAAAATATATTGGAAACATAATTGAACAAATTAAATGAAGAATGTGATACAACAAGCTTGTTTATAGCCCACAAAATTTCGGCTTTCAATGTATTTTCCTGCATCACGAAATAGGACTTTTTTTTTTTTTTTCATTAGTAACGGGCGCCAATTGTTCTGACGAAACCAAAATGTTCTTTTTCATCTCTTCTTTTTCTTCCTTGACACTTTGGATGCAAAATCAAATATTTCAGACGAATTTGATCGTGGAGTTAATTTTTTTATGCTTTTTTTTTATTCTTTGCATGACTTGTAAGAGCTTGTTTTCCCATGTTGCTCACACTGATGCTCCTCTTACAAATTTTACAAAAAGCAGAAAATGGATTTTTTGGAACTTGTTTAATCCAAAAAGAAAAATCAGGAAGCAGATATCTATCCATCCAATCTGTATTAAATACGGACTTTGAAGCACTCATTATAAGAAATTAAATTGCATTACTTATTAAATGAAATAAAACCGAAACTAAAACATAACTGTGTCAGGAAAAATGGCTATTTTTCCTTTTTTATTCTTATCACTCCACTCAATCTAATCCATCCAAACCTGTTTCATTCAGCACACCTCATTCAACTTATCTTTTATAATCTTTATTTATATTTAGTTGTTTTTACATAAACCCTGGATTAAATACTCTTTTACTTTTATATATTTCAGTTTCAATAATTTAAGTTTCTAATTTAAATACAGTAAAACCCCGATAATTCGGATTAATTGGGACCAGACCCAATACGGATTATCAAAAATCCGGAGAATTAGAAAAAAAAAATGAAATAAAATAAAACATACTTACAGAAAATCACCTTTAAGTTAAACTTATTGAATATTTACAGACAGCAAAAATGTTTACTTTGTAATAAAAAAGTTTGTAATTTTCTGCTGTGCCAGTTTTCTATGCTTTTTGTGAGCCGTACGGTCACGCATCCGCTTGAGCATAAGTTTGTTCGTTGAGTGTAGTCTCCATCTGACATTCAAAATAAACCATTAATTGTTCTAAATGAGGTGGTGCTTGATTTATTGTGTAGTGATTTATGACATTTATAAGAGGTTTAAATAGAAAATTGGGAAAATTGGAATTGCCAAACATAGTAATACATTGTTGTTTCTCGGACATTAAAGAAACATCAAAGAGATTATCCCTTTGTGACGCAGGGCAAATTCATTGCTTAAGTGTTGAAATTAATGACCGACACCGAAATTTGAAAACAACTTTATTTGTAAATAAGAAAACGCTACATTTCATGCATTCAATAAACCTTAAATTTTTTAAACAAAACTCCGGTGGCAATGTGGCGTTTGGGAATTAAAATTAAGTGGTATATTTATGAAACCACCGCGCCGCAAAGGTTAAATAAGAAAGCTTATGGTATTCTTCCAAAAAGATGTTAGAAAAAGTTTTTTTATTCAGAATATGTCGATGAAAAACTTAATGTTATGAAAATTTCAGCCAAATCTTAGCCAATCGTTTGTCAAACTTGTAACAAAAAATTGACCAACTTGATCCGGATTATCCGGAGATCCGGATTAACGGGATCCGAATTTGCGGGGTTCTACTGTACATTTAATACCTTTATTTCAGTATTTAAATTTAACTATTTTTAAATAAAGTAAATGTATCTTTATTTTTACCTTGAGTCACTAATTCTCTTAAGCATCGATGTTGACTTATGTAACACACTTATCTCCTGGTATTTGTTTTTCCTTTCATTCAGCAAGCTCACCGGCAAACACTGTCACATCAATATTGTCATCTGATAAGTTACAAAGATTGGTGATAGACGGCGTGACATATCCGACGGCACGTGCCCGTTTTCACAGGTAACTTCAAGAAGCCACAGGTGGCGTTTGTCGTCATCGGAGATGACGACGGTGGGAGTTGACAGTAGCTATTTATAGCAGAAGGATGGAATGGGGAGTGGCTTTTTATGCTCGTGCTTTTAGATTAGTTTCGTTTCAGTGTACTGTAAGTGTTTTGTCCTTTGTGTTTATTTTTAAATAGTGAAAAATTACCGATGCAAAGTATGTGAAAGTTACTAAGCTGCTGTGAAATAATACATGTTATGAATTGGGAAAGTTAAGGAGATTGGAAGCCAACAACACTGGGACGATAGAATGCTTAAAGATTAATTTTTCGAGTTGGACTGTTGGCTTGAATTTTTGGAAGTCCTAAAAACATTCTCCTGGAGGGTGAAAATAACTTTGCCACCGACATATTTTTCCTTTTTAAATGTCTTATGAAATAGAATTACTTTTACCTTGTGTTATCTTTTCCTCTTTTTAAAAATAGTTTTTCAGGATGGCTACAGAAATGATGAAAAAAAGTTCCCCGATTTTTCCCTGATTTTTATTATTAAAGAACATAAACGGTATTTTTTTAACGTTTGCTGCTTTCTTGTATAACATACTTATCCAGCTTGCAAATATCTCTTTTGGATGGGAAAAAAAATTGTACAGTATTTAACTAGCAGAGTTTTACGATTTGTCCCTAATTACTATAGATATTCAACAAAAGTTACTTCAAATAGGCATCAGATAAAAAAAATCGCTAATTTCGCCAAAGGATCACTTGAAATAACACACATTTTGACATAGGATCACAGGAAGAACGTGAAATTTTGTAAAAAGATCTTATAAAAAATGTTTAGTTTCACAGAAAAAAGTGCAAATTTAGGCAAAAGATCGTTAAAAAGCATGAAATTAGTTTTAAAGATTGCATAAAAAATGCAAATCTCATTCGAAGCTTGCGTAAAAGCAAGAATTTAGCAAAAGATCCCGAAAAATGCACAAATTTCATCTAAAGATTGCAAAAACATGCAAATTTCATCTTATTATAACGAAAAACAAGCAAATCTCGACTAAAGATAAAATGCTAAAATTTTGTCAATAAATCACAAAAACGCACAATTTTGTTAAAAAAAAAAAAAAAAAAAAAAAAAAAGGGGGGGGGGGGGGGCAAACAAATTATTCAAGAAATTGTGAAAAATGTGCCAATTTTGTCAAAAGATTGATAAAATTGATGAATTTCATTGAAAGATCACGAATGAACTAATTTTTGAAAATTTGGGTTTATGGGACAATTTAGCTTTCATGCAGACAGATATCGCTTGGCAGCAGTACGGCTTTATGTCTATCACATATTATTATTGGTTTACACATAGCCTGTTTGACAACAAATCAATGTTGTTGATAAGGTGAAAAATATTTTTGCATAGAGAAAAATTTCCCTGATTTTTGAGTGTTTTTTTTCTATAAAGTTCCCTGACATTTCCATGATTTCCAGAATCTGTAGCCACCTTGTTTTTCTTTATTATCCCAGATATTTAGTCTGGTCGATTTTTAATCTAGCCAAGCTTGTTCTTTTTTAAAAATGATTTCTTTTCATGCTGTAGTGTTGTTGACTGGATCCAAATGAACCAGCGGATGTTTAATCCGGTTTTGATGCTACGGATCGACTACAGCAATAGTGGTCTCAGACCGGAGCTTTCTGGAATAAGCCGTGCCGGGTACTGAGAGTTGTTGTGAGTTGGGAGCACAAATTCTTTTTAAAACTTTTTTTAAGGAACTTTAAAGACTGTTTTCGCTATGAGTTTCTTGTGAGATCTTTTTACCTACAGTATGGGAATTCATTTTTGTCTTATTTTTCTCTCCCTCCAAATAATGCCCTAGGTGGCAGTAAAAGGATAATTTGGAGAACATCTCTAGTGGCAGTGGAGATATTGTTGGAAAGCATTCCTAGTGGCAGTGTGGGATGGCTTAGAGAATTTTTCTTTTCATAATTTAGTTTGGCTAGCCTGAATGTGAATCTTTGGGGGAGGAGATGGCATAAGTATAGTGGACCTTAATTTTGAATTTAATTAAGTTTGATATAAGTTGATATAGAAATACTAATTGGATACATTTGAATTTAAATAGTTTAGTTTTAATTAAATGGTTTTATTAATATAAGGTTTAAATTATAATAGATGACTTATTGGTGCTCCGGTTCATTTAATTTGAATAAACATTATGATCTTTATTTTATGTGTATTAAAGGAATTGATTAGATAATTTGAGTATGTACAATTGGCTTTTAATTTTGACTTTTTTAAATCCACTATGTTTTTATTAGATTAAATAAAATTGGTTATTTGTTTATAAATCTGTTTGATTATTTTTCTTCTAAATACACCTCTTAAACTACGTGGGCATACTTTACAGCCAAGACGCTCTACTAGCATTTTGCTGTGTAAGTCTTTTAATAACCGTCTTTGACTTCAAGGACACCAAACGGAACAAAAATATTATGCACGCGCATTAGATTGATCGATCAGGCGGCTTGCGCACTGAAGGGAGAAAAGGAAGAAATGTCAGGAATTAGAACCCTAGTTCTTATCACCCTGCTAAATAAAATTTGAATCATGTTTAATATACATGCTTGTTTTTCCACTTCCACATAAATATTCCTCTGGTGAACATATGCTTTATTTATTTAAATTTATTTAACAAGATTTTTATTTTTATTCTTAAAGAAAAATAAAAACTTACCTTTTCACAATAGATATCTTCTTTTCTGTTTTTACCTTATTAATACATAAAATAGTTCTTTTTACTTTTACTTTCGTTTCACAATAATTGAAATCGATAACATGCCATATCATTGACCACATGTCTAGCTCAGCTCATGCTTTTTTGAATGGTTCCAGCCAATACTACTAGATGGCGTTCGGATGTGACGTAATCGGGATGCACTTCCACGATCCACACCCCCTTATTTCGTATTGGCATATTGAGCTCTAGGAGTTGGTGGGCGAGAGTATGGACATACATACTGCCAAATATTCTAACATCGGCAGGAGATAAATAGTTTGACTTTCTGTTCTCTTTAACTCTTGTGGTGTTCATCGTTCCAGCTGATGTGTCATGTTGTGAAATGCGGCAGATGGTCTTTTAATGTTTAGTTAAGTTTATGTTGCAATAAGTAGTAGCTAGTAGTCTTTTTAATTATTTGAGAAATGGAATCTGTTTTAAATTGAATTCGCCTTTCATCGTTACAAGTTCATTGACAGTATGTTGTGGTGATATATGAGAACTTCGGTGAACATTTCTTCATGGACTATTAAGTGAAAGAATGCTATTTGGGTACGACTATTGGATATTGTGCAAAGGATGACTGATGAACAAGAAATGACGTAATAGCCTTTACTGTTTATAGTTTTGCTGTTTCTTCAAAATACCAAACCCAGCTAATTTATTAGTCATGTTGATGAGCTCTAGAGTATAGCTATATGATCAACTTCATATCTATTTATTTTTATTGGAAAACAATATTTGTGTCATGGGGATTTCTGATATTAGATAAGTAATTGTTATTTATATCCCTTTTTTTGTTTTTAATATGAAATACAACTTAATGAAATTTATGATCTCCTTTTTAATGTCTGTTAATGTCTTAATTATTTAAATAAACGTTGATATTGTTTTTAATCTATGTCATCTTTATTTAAGAAACCACATTTCTTTTCTTCATATAATTAGTTTTTAAACTTTTGGGGTTTTAAAATCCGTAATGCTTCCTTACTGCATTCTATGCCTCTGCTATATACTAAGCTTTCTTTAAACCCTGTCATCACAACATTTGTAGTGATGACAAGAAATATAACGTCATGCACAGTCACAAAATGATGGGATGAGAGCAGGTGCTGAGGCAGGTGTGGGTTCAGCTATTCACACCGCAAAGAAGGGGTTACGCAGAAACATGCAAAGAATCGCTTAAAATGAATATCTGCACTGCTTTTCTGAGGTTTTTTTTTCTTCTGCGAAGAGAATTTTATTCTGAAAACTGAGAAAAAATTTAGGTTTGGATATAGTAGGAAAAAAAAAAATCCCTGGATTTTTTTTTTGGTGGTGGGGGGAATTTAAAAATTCAATGTGTTTTCCGGGTGGTGTGGCGGCAACCATGCATGCATATGTTTTAATTCCTTGCTTATTCAGTTTTTAACTGTATATATATATATATATACATAAAAATATTATAAAAATCACAATTTAGCATTTAATCAATTAAATAAACAATTAAATAAGAAAAGATTCAATATAGTTAAAACTTGCACATAACAAGAATATTTTTATACATAAATTGCTTTAAATCTAATACCTTTTTTAAGCTGGGAAGTTTGGGAAAACCTTTTAAATTTGTAAGACCAACTTTTATCATACTCAGAGTCTCCAAGTTTTCAAATTCATCAGTAAATCCCACAATAGATGAACTGCAACAGTTGTCAAGGTTTAATTCTTTGATCTGAAAAATTATAGTTATGAACTGTAGATTACATTTATGAACTTTATAAAAGCAATTGTGCGCTATTGAATTAATACATAATCAGAAAAAAATCTAGGCAAAATTTGAAGACTATTTAGAACCTCTTTACAAAATTTTATTCCATAAAAATAGGGATGGGACGAATAGTGATTTGGCCGAATAGCCAAATACCGAATATTCGGCCAAATTTTAGGCCGAATACCGAATATTCGGCAGCCGAATACTAACTTTTTTTCCCCAATAAAGAAAATTTTTTTGATTATATATAATTTAAAAAATAGGCACTCATTAATAATTATTACTCTTAAATGTGCTTTTAAATGTATTCTGAAATTTGAAACACTTATTTTAACACAAAAAAATTATGAAATTGCACTATATTCTTTTATCTTAATGTACATCAAATTGATTTTCAGTAAGTCAGGATAGTAAAATATTTCCATTAAAATATGAACAATGTATTTCACTTTTACTATCAAATGATACTTTTATCTTTTCTTGCATCCATAATTATTAATAATATTCTTAATCTCTCTCAGAATTCACAAAAAAATATTTTTTGAAGTAACCTTTAATGAAGTAAATTTGATCATTAAGAATTTGTGTCCCTAATAATAAGCAAATCTGTAAGAATGAGACTGTTTGGAAAGCAGTTGTCTATCTTTAAATTACAAATTACGTTAAAGCAAAAGGTTATGCTTAAAGTAGAATGCATATGTTAACAAAATCTTTGACATTTGAATCGGCGCATACAATATTCCACTTATTCAACAAGCATTAAAAGGATAAACAGAAATTGATAACATGAATGAAGGATGATGTAAATTAAAAATATATACATAATAATGTTACATATTTAAGCCAGTAATTATGCAAATAATTATTTAAAAGTGAAAACTAAAGAATAAAAAAATTATTTTGTTCAGCATTTAGAATTTGTTTAAATATTTATAAAACCATCTTCATAAAGCAAGTTGTGTCATCTAATGTATATCTAGTTTGACACCAGTTCTGTTTTCAGATGTATCATTATATTTGGAATAGTAATATTTGATATTTAATTTTGAAAATGAATCTTTGTTAATACACCTAGTGAATGAATTTTTCCATTTCTTACTTTATGGAAATAAGTTACAAATTTCATAAGAGCCTTTTTTATATGTGCATGGAATTTGCAGACATTAATAAATATTCAAGTCTTTTAGAATAAGGCTTTTAAGTGTTGTTATATTTTGAATTGTAATATATCATTCTCTTATGAAGACATTTCCTGTACAATTAAATCTCCAACTTGGGCAGCATTTTCTAAAATATCGCCAACCTTTATAAGAAATACAGAAAGGCTGTATATTTTTTAGTATCTGAATAACTATGTTTTGCAAGTAAGGATGAGAGTGACTTCATAAATGAAGTAACCAATTTGGATTAGAGGAAAAAAAATTGCAAGAAATGAAATTCTTCAAATCCTAAATTTACTTGGCAAGATATCTTTCACTATTCGGCGAGATTTCAGCAATATTTGGTGACATATCTCTAAATATTCGGCTATAGGTATTCGGCCAACAAGCCTTCAATATTTGGCCAACCGAATATTCGGCAAAAGGGCCGAGTATTCGTCCCATCCCTACATAAAAATACATAATTCTTTAAACCAGATTAAACAGTCAAAAACTCAAGAGTCACAATTTGCTGCGGGCCACTAGAGCTAGTTGTTAGGTAGATTTCGTAAGAAATACTACCTATTGCAATCGCACCTGTTTATATATCTATCTACAGGGTTGGTATAAAAACCGGTTTTTTCGAAAAAAACCGAAAAACCGGGTTTTTTTGGTTTAAACCGGGTTTTTTTTCCCATCATTACTTAAAAAGCATTTGCAAGAAAAAAAATTGAGTTTTAGAAAGTCATGATTTTTCTTTTGTAATTAATGTTAAACATTCACATTGGTACTTAATTTTTTTATATAATTAAATAATTAAAGCATATAAAAATTATAATTAAATTACCTACAAGTTTAGCTTTCTTTAGGGAAATATTTATTGTTTAAAAAATGTTGAACTACTAATTTATTAGTATACTCATATAAGCTTTTAGATAATAATTAAAGAAATAATTATTATGTAGAACATAATGAGGGATAAACAAATATATTTCACTAAATCAACAAAAAATAAGCAAAAATAGATAACATTTTCCTGTGCTTAATTTAGAAATCATTTACTGTATCAATAATATCAACATCAACAAATGATTATTAATCTTTTACTATATATATATTTATTTAAATAAAAAACATCAATATGCATTTTTTTAATGCTAAAATAAATCACATGCGTATCGATATACTTGATTTATCAATGAGTGTAATATTTATACATATTGAGACATATGCTTTGAAAAATTACTATTTTTTTTCTTTTTTTTTAATACAAACTTTATTTTTTCAAGTTAAATATATTTAGGTAAACAATTTCTTTATAAAAACAATTCTATTTATTTAATTTTAATTAAAACTTAAAATAAAAAGACAAGTTTTGAGGCCTTTTCTAATCCCAATTTATTTCGTATATTTGTCTATACCAGTCCAAATGTTGAAATTATTTTTTCAACACTCACTGAATAGGCTTTTGCTGTTATAAGTTGTACAACTTCAGTAAAGACGGAGCTATTAAATTTCTTGATTTGAATTTGCTGACTCTTCCTTATTTTATAGGAGGTAACTTCCTTTACCGCATTCTGCTCAAAAAAATGTTTTTCAAAAGGTGAAGATTGGCATAAAATTTACTATCAGTGCAAGCTAAAGTTATATGGATATTCTAATTTTGCAAAATTTAATGCATCCTTTTTTTTTCTTGGTCAGACCACTTTGGCTGTACCACGATATCAAGCATGCATGGATGTTAGAGCCATTTTATACTTGGACTCAAAACACTGCGGGACTTCTTTACTTATCTTTTTTCTCTTAATATTTTTTGAGGATTTTTCCAAATATAAACTACATCAACAGTGGAACAATTATTACTTTAGATATTATCCAGAGCAACTGCAATAGGCTTTAACAATTCAAACATATCTTCAACATTTCTTTTTAGATTAAAATTAGACATAGATAGAAACTTTTAAATATTTTTATCATTAACATTCCTATTTTCATTACAAATTTTAAGTGGGGTAATTTTTAAGGCAAACGTCTAAGGCATCTTGAAAAACAATTCCATCAAATATAATAAAGGAGAACTAATCTGACAGCATTTGCATTGCATGCAATTCATACATTTGGCTCTCGAGCCTGTTCTTGGTGTATTTCTATTTTCCTGCCAGATTATATCTTTCTTTTTTCCAGTTTTAGACATCCTTTTATTTCAATATATATATAAGTAGCTTTCTTAAAGTAAAATATAGTACAAACAGAATAAAATCATAAAGTAAAACTCCAATGCAAGAAAAGCAAAAGGTTATTAAAACCAATAGGTACAGAACAGAGAAAATTTACAATCATTCGTTCATTAGCATAGAGAACAAAGAGTAACCAATGGGAAGAATGACTTATGTTATGTCATCATTAATGCTTTGATATATGATGCAATTTAAATGGTAAAATTGTATCTTAGGCTATTTTTTAAAAATAAAAGGCTTAAAGAAGAAGCAAAACAAACAGTTTTTTTTTATCCTCCATAGCTCACATTAAAAAAATTAGTTTGCCGTGTAGATTTATAGCTAATAAGAAAAGTTGGGCGGATTAAAAGTGTTTGTCACTTTAAAAATTTATTAATGTCTTTTAAAAAAAGCAAAAAAAAAAAAAAAAAAAAAAAAAAAAAGGTTGTGCTTGTAGCTTCCGCATAACTTGGATTTTGGATATTTTAATAATGCGTAGAATACATGAAAACATTTAAAAAAAACCAGCATGGTTTTTTTTAAAAAAACCACTTGGTTTAAACCATGGTTTTAACCACGGTTTAAACCAGCGTGGTTTTAACCAAACAACCCTGTCTATCTATCTATCTATCTATATATCACTTTTTTATGGACACGATAACTTCTATAATTCTTCACCTATCTCCACCAAACTTGTACATAAAATCAATGGGGATAAAATCTTGAGTTCGTTAATGGGCGAAATCGGACCAAGGGGGTCGGAATAGGAGACGTTTTTGTGAAAACCGAAAAAACGCCATAACTTCTTAATTAAAGTAGATATCGAATCAGTTTAAAGTTTATATTACTTCTTAAAAATGGGTCAAAAGTATATACATGACAGATTTTTGATAAATTTAGAAGTGGGCTCAAGGGGCGAAAAAAACAGGGATTTTGAGAAAAAAAAAATTCATAACTTCGTCAATTTTCAAGATATGAAGTCCAACTAAATTTTTTATAAATGTTCTTAAAATTATCTAAAACTTTTGTATTTACAAGTTTTTGATAGGACCAACTTTTACCGATGAAAAAAATTAAAAACGAAAAGAAAAAGGCCACTGAAAAAAGAGAAAAATCCATAACTCCGTCAATTTTTAAGATATCAAATCTGATTAAATTTATTTTACATCTTCTCAAAAATATCTACAGCTTTTATATTGACAAGTTTTTCATACGACCAATTCGTATAGCAAAAAAAAATTAAACAAAAATAGGAGTTGGAGAAAAAAACCTCAAATCCAAACAGCTTATATTCTGACTCATTTTTAAATTCATTTTTGATTTTAAACGCATCCAAATGGTAGATCCTCTTATTTAGAAACTGTATAAACAGTGGCGTAGCTAAGGGGGGGCAAGGGGGGCGTCCGCCCCGGGCGCCAAATTGAGAGAAATTGTTATATATCTATATTGGGGTGGGGGCGCAAAATTTCTTGCTGGCCCCGGGCGCCAAAAAACATAGCTACGCTACTGTGTATAAAGTGACGCATTGGTCAATTTTCTGATAAAGACAATATATTTCAAAAAAGGCTACCAAAAAGGGTATTTTGAACAGAATTTCCGAAAGTCATCGGGACAAAATTAAAGGAAGTATTCAAATAAGAAATTGCGTTTTTTTCTGACTCGTTTTTAAATCCATTTTTGTTCTCAAACGCATCCAATTTACAGATCCTCTTATTTAGGAACTATATAATGTGATGCACTGGTCAGTTTTTTGATAAAGATGGAATATATTTCAAAAAAGGCTACCAAAAAGGGTATTTTGAACAGAATGTTCAGTAATCATCTTGACTGAAAATTTAAGGAAATGTTCAAATAAGAAATTGCGTTTTTTTCTGACTCGTTTTTAAATCCATTTTTGCTCTCAAATGCATCCAATTTACAGATCCTCTTATTTAGGAACTATATAATGTGATACATTGATCGGTTTTTTGATAAAGACAGAATATATTTTGAAAAAGGCTACCCAAAAAGGTATCTTGAACAACAAAATTTCCCGAAGTCTTCGATATTTGAAAATTTAAAGTTTTCACATAGCAAATTGCGTTTATGACTCGTTTTAAAATCCATTTTCACTCTCAAATGCATCCAATTTACAGATCCTCTTATTTAGGAACTATATACTGTGACGCATTGGCCAGTTTTTTGATAAAGATAGAATATATTTTTTAAAATGCTGTCAAAGTGAGTATTTCGCACAAAATTTTCCGAAGCAATCATGATTAAAGAATTAAGGATGTATTCAAACAACAAATCTTATTTTATGACTCATTTTTAAATTCAATTTTTTTCTCAAATGCTTTCAACTGACAGTTTTTTGTTATTTAGGAACTGTATAACGTACTGTTTTGGTCGATTTTTTAATAAATTTAGAATCTATTTCAAAATATGTTGTCAAAATGGGCATTTGAGCTGAATTTTTCTTAAGATGATTCTGATAAAACCAGTTTTTGCAGAAAAATGAAATTAAAACTTTTTCATAAACTGCCAAATGAAGTTATTAAACTGGGTTTATCTCTAATCATATACATATATGGCTAATTCCATGCGAAGGTCAACCTGAGAACTGATTTTTAAACTTTAATGGAATTTACTTTCTTTGGTACCAATTGATAGAAAAATATTCAAATCTCATGGAAATATGCCAATTATTATTATTATTTGATATAAATTGTCATTTTACAGTTAATTTTATCAGCTTCACTTACAAATCTAAAAAACATTAATTTTCACTCCAAGTTTGGTGATCCTGTGAGTATTCAAGTTTGAATTTTTTTCTTTCTTTTTTTTTGTACCATATATTAACAACCCTTTTCTTTCATACAGACATAAAAATTATCAGTTTATTTTTAAAAAAAATTCTGTAACCTCATAAATGCAACCTCAGGTATGCTTGTCATGTCTGTCACATAAAAACATGAAATTTTTTATTTTGTATAAAATCTACTGGCACAAAAGAAATAAGTGATCATTTTCTCTTTTGTTATACTAAAAGTCAATGCTTCATGCAAAATTCGTTTTAAAAAAATTTCATTTTAGTAATTAAATAAAAGTTCAAAAACTGTCATGTCTGTCACAAGGAGTAAGGACTGATTCATGCCTGGTCACAATTAACTTAACTAATAAGGTTAAATAATATTATTTACAGAGGCAACTCCCTGTAATATTAATATTAATGCTAACCTCAACCTCATGATAAATATGCTATAATATAAAATATTCAACAATTTAATATTGGAGAGTTTCTTGGAAAATCATAAGGAGTTTAAAGTGCAAGGAATGGAATTCCAATTTGATGGAACTTCCCAACATTTTAAACAGAAGTACACATTATATTTTATGACATTGAACAAACTTCCAACAGCTTGGCATTTCTCAGCAACATCTCATGGGAAAGGCTGTGTTGAGGGTTTAGGTGGCACCATAAAGTGTCGAGTCAGGGAAGCTAGCCACCGACATGCCAGATGTACACATCCAAGAACTTCTGCTGAGTTTGCAGAAGCTGCAAAGACCATTAGTTTAAACATCAACATACTTTACACTTCAGAACAGAATATTCAAGCAGTAAAAGCAAGCTTGACAAAAGCTTGGGTAGGAGGTGAAGAAATAAGATCAATTCCCGGAACACAAAATGCTGATTGTTTTATTTCTTGCTCTCCTGGAATAATTTTCAGCAGTCTAACATTTGTATGTGAAAAAGGTTTGGAATTGAATTTCAAAACTAGGAAATGCATTGAGCAAAAACTTTCACCATCTGCGACTATAAAGCCAATTGTACAATGGAAATGTGGCCAATTGGTGACAGTAAAACATGACAACCTTCAGTTCCTTGGACTTATGCTTAAAATAGTGGAAGGACAGTTATCACATAAAATGCCTAGAGCCCATCACTACTAAACAGCTGTATAAATTTGAATCGGACAATCAAGCTGTATGGTACAAAAGTGACAATATTAGCCCATGCTAAAGCTCCCACATTAGACAAATTCTCATGACTTTTACAGGATTGAGAACTAATAAATTCTGAATAATTACTTTATACTGCATAAAAAGTTGATCACAAACTAGAATTAAGAATAATAGAAATCAAAATTCTATTTATTGAATAGAGAAATTTTTTTTCAGACATGTCATGTCTGTCACATTATAAAATATTTTATAAATATTAATTATTTTTTAAATTTATATTTTTCTTTTGATTTAATAAAAGCTAATAGTTATTTTTATTATATAATTTTTTTATGTATTTATATTGTGATAAGTTTCAGAGCTTTTGAGAGTTAATCCAAGTTCACTGCAAAATTGTGTCCATTTTATGTCATGTCTGTCACGGTTAGTTTTTGCCCTCAAAATAATAATAAAAAAAAGTATTTAATATTTTTTTGTGTGTATATTTATAGTTTAGGTCCATATATGTCATTTCCTTAAATTTTGTTCCAATAAAATAAAATTTAATATGAATTAATGGTCTGGAAAGCTGTCCAATGTCATGTCTGTCACACATGGAATTAGCCATATATGTATATATATATTTTTTTGTTGTTGAAATGAGCACTCTTCGAAATCTACCTCCGCCTATAGGCCCAGCCGACAGGGATTTTTAAAATTTTAAAACTAGCAACAGTTGCCATACATTATGTTGAAACTTAATTATATTATGGGTAATTAGCAGGTCTTTAAATATTTTTAATCAGAGTTTCCCCCAGGTTTAAAAAGGGGCAGGGCGCTACTGTTCTAAAAAGGGCACTTTTTACATTTTTAAGGGCACTTTTATAGTGTTGAATCCAGAATTTAGTGGTTAAAAAAATCGTGGAAAAATAGAAATTTCATCAAAGAATCAAGAGAAAAAAATCCAAAGATTTCGTCAAAAAAGTGAAAAAAAAAATGTTAATCTTGTTAAAAAAAAATCGTGAAAAAACGGACGATTTTGTTAAAAGACCGCAAAAAATGGCAGATTTTGCTAAAAAGAATAGCAAAAAAAAACGACAAATTTCGTGATAAGATCGTGAAAAATCGGCAAATTTTATTAGAAGATCACAAAAAATGGCAAATTTCTTCAAAAGATGGCAAAAAACGCCAATTTTGTTACGTTTAAACAAGAAAAAACGTAAATTCCGAAAAAAAAATTCACTTTTAGCATTCTTTTTTTTTTTTGTTCCCCTTTGACGAAATTTGCATTTTTTCACTATCTTTTGACGAAATCCGTCGTTTTTTCGGGGTATTTTGAGGAATTTTGTGTTTTGTGCGAATTTTTGGCAAGATATGCCACTTTTTTCTGAACATTTTCACAGAATGTTTTGTTTTATTGCGGTTTTGGACGAAATATGCAATTTTTTTTACAAATCTTTTGTCGAAATCTGCCATTTTATTCTCGATTTTTAGACGAAAGTTGTCATTTTTCGTTATCTTTTTGAGAAATTTCCCATTTTTCACCACTCGTTTCACAAAATTTCCATTTTATAGAGATTTTTGGACGATTTGTCGTTTTTTTCCCCACGATTTTTTAAGAAAATCTGCCGTTTTTTTCGAAATTTTGTGACGAAATTAGCCTTTTTTTTTTTTTAATTTTTGCTGGAAATTAGTCGTTAATTCGCGATATTTTGACGAAATTCCGCGTTCCGTAAGACGCGTAAGAGCTATTTTTTTTTTTTTTTTTTTTTTTTTTTTTTGCGTAATTTACGCGTTAATAGCATGTTTGCATCATCGCTGAAGAGTTGCGTTTATTCTAATGTGGGGCAAGAAGGGCGCTAGTTTTTAGGTGAGGGGCAAGAAGGGTGCTATTTTTCAAACTAAAGGACAGGAGGGGCGCTGCGCCCTCCTAATACCCTCTGGGAGAAACTCTGATGGGTAATTAGCAGGTCTTTAAATATTTTTAATTAATAAAAATTAAGGTAAAAATGACAGATTTCAAATCTCAGAATTTTATTTTGAAATGGATTTATTTAGAAATATTTGCACAAAAATTATGTTTAAATATCTTGTTTATTTATTATTATTTCAATATTTAAAAAAATCTAAAGTTATTTAGTATGCATTTTGACATAGCTAATATTTATAAGTTAAATGTTGTAAATGCAGGATTTTCAAAAGTGTGGAACTTGATACACATTTTAACAATTTTTTTACACTATACACATGGGTCATTCCATGTCAAATCAACGAAGAAAAATATACTTTTGAGATTGACCTCAAGCAATTTTAATGAAATTTGCAGGTTTGGTTCTACTCATGAAAAGATGCAATAAAATATTTTTTGTAGATTTTTTGCAGCCTTTTTTGGGAGGGGAGGGCTTCATGAAAAAGTGGAAAACACGTAAAAAATGACATTCTGGTAGTTACAAAAATACAATTTTCTCAACTCCTATGATAGATATGGAGTTTATCTTGGTGTTGTTTTGAAGGTCTTTGTGTGGGCTTTCATATGACATATCACTTGACAGGATTTATTAAACTTAATATTTCAAGGTCATCAAAAATTGTCTTTGACCTTGAAAATTTTAAAAAGTCCATTTTTGAAAAATCTGAAAAAAATATATTTTTTACTTCCTAATGTGACAGACATTCTGTAAAAATTTCATATTGGGATGGCAATGGGATCACATAAAAATTAAATCAGAAGTAACTTACACTATAGGTAACTGTCATTTGTAGTCTTGCGTTGTGGTCATTCTAATCCTTGCTATTTGATTGAAGTTATCCAGACAAACTACAAAAATCACTGTTTATAGCAACAGGAGTGTTTTTAAAAAAGTTATAGGCAAATGTTATTTTAATACCTTTCATTTAAAATAATATTGAAATAAATATCTTGATGTACACCAAAAAATAAATATTTATCCTCATTATGTGTTTTTAATTTCTACAGTTTAAAATATATATTATGAATTGGAGCATATATACATAATGTAGCATTGTACAAAAGGAAATAAACAAGTTATTGTCAGACATGCTACAGGTTCAGCAAGAAAAAAGCTGAACTTTCACGACCCCACAGACTTTTGGCGAAATCTGCGTTTTTCTGCAATTTTTTAATGAAATTAGCGTTTTTCGCGACCAATTGACGAAAATTGCACTTTTTCTCTCACAGCCTTTTTAATGAAGTTTGCATTTCTCCAAAATCCTTTAGCAAAAATCGCGCTTTTTCGTCAAAATTTGCGTATTTTCCGCGATCTTACGACAAAATTTGCATATTTTCCGCGATCTTTCGTCAAAATCTGCGTATTTTGTGCGATCTTTCGTCAAAATTTGCGTATTTTGTGCGATCTTTCGTCAAAATTTGCGTATTTTGTGCGATCTTTCGTCAAAATTTGCGTATTTTGCGCGATCTTTCGTCAAAATTTGCGTATTTTTCGTAATCTTTCGTCAAAATTTGTGTTTTTTGCGATCTTTTGTCAACATATGTGCATTTTCTGCGATCTTTCGTAAAAATGTCCGTATTTTCCTCGATCTTTCGTCAAAATTTGCATATTTTCCGCGATCTTACGTCAAAATTTGCATATTTTCCGAGATCTTTCGTCAACATATTCATATTTTTCGCGATCTTTCGTAAAATATGCGTATTTCCCGCGATCTTTCGTCAAAATATGCATATTTTCCGCGATCTTTCGTCAAAATTTGCGTATTTTCCGCGATCTTTCGTCAAAATATGCGTATTTTCATCGATCTTTCGTCAAAATTTGCGTATTTTCCACGTTCTTTCGTCAAAATTTGCGTATTTTCATCGATCTTTCGTCAAAATTTGCGTATTTTCCGCGTTCTTTCGTCAAAATTTGCGTATTTTTCGCGATCTTTCTTCAAAATTTGTGTGTTTTCTGCGATCTTTCGTCAACATATGTGTATTTTCTACGATCTTTTGTTAAAATTACCGTATTTTCCTCGATCTTTCGTCAAAATTTGCGTATTTTCTGCGATCTTTCTACAAAATTGGAGCATTTTCCGCGATCTTTCGATAAAATACGATTATTTGACAAAATTAGAGTATCTTTTCGCAACTTGTTCACAAAAATCGTGTTTTCCTAGCAATTTTTTGACGAAAATCACGTCTTGTTCGTGATCATTTAACAAAAATCGTGTTTTTTTCTCGCGATCCACTGAAGAAAATACTATTTTTTCCGCGATTGCTTGATGATTTTATAGTTTTTTTTCGATCCTTTGGAGAAATTTGCATTGTTTCTGCAATCCTTTGAAGAAATTTTCTTAATTTAGCGCCGTTTGACTCGCTTTTTTGTTGTATTTCATCGTTATCCCCCCCCCCTACATATAAATGTCAACAAATTTTAATGCATATTTGCATTGATCCCAGGGATAATAAAATTCGGCGCCGAAAAAGCGGAATTCCGCGTTTTCGCGGAAAAGTAGCATGTCTGTATTGTTTTAATTCATATTATTGTTTAATACATTTAACCCTCACTGCATGATTTTTTTTTCTACTTTTATAAGAAAAAAATTAAGAAATTGAAATGTAAAATTTTAAATGTGAGATTTTTTAAGATTTGAAATCTATATATTGATTTAATAAATGGGAAAAATAGTAAGAAAAATTAATTTAAAAATTTTTAGGTAAAATTTGATATTTTATGGAGTGTATCCTGTAAACACAGTTAGGGTTTTTAAATATTCTATTACAATATTTTGCAATTAAATGGGCTTAAATTTTATCAGCTTAACATGCTGCAACTTTCGTAATATTTATATTATTAAGTATTCAGTAAAAATAATAAAAGTAAAATAGTAATAAAAGTAAAATGCTTAATAGGTTGATTTTTTTTCCTCAATAACAAAAAATATTATTGTTATTTTGTCAAATGCAGCCATTTGACATGGAAAAATAAGGGTTATTCCGTTCTTTGGACTGTTCTTGATCAGTTACAGTGATCCTATTGGCCAAATTCATGGCATATAATGAGAACTATAGTGTTTGTGCCAGATGTGGCACACCATGCAGTGAAGGATTAACGAAGATCAGGGCTTTGGCCTAGAAAAATACTTAATTTCTGATTCTTAACAGTTTTTGATTTGCATTGTCCACCTCTTCTTTTGAAAGGCTGTAAACTCTACCTGTTGGATGTAAATAAAATGAATATTGATAACAATAACTTTTTCCTAAATACTGACTGTTAAAAATATTGATTTGTGGATCAAAAACAGTCTAATATCTTTTTAGGCATGTAAAGTCTAAGCCCCAAATTTTAGAACTCCCCCCCCCCCCAAAAAAAAAAAAAAAAAAATATATATATATATATATATATATAATTTTGTTGTTATGTGTATAAATTATTTGTTGATACCAAATCAATCAGCAGATGATTTAACTAAGACAAGATACATTAGGAGCCTCTAGTCATGGTTATGCCTGCCCTCCTCCCCACCCTCTTAACTTTCCTTCAAGCCAGGCTTTGATTAAAATAAATATATTAGTACTCAAAAAGTCTGTTTTACAAAGTTGTTTAAAGCAGATTTAATATTTTGTTTGAATTTATATATACAAATTTGCTATACATTAACTACACACTATGCTACACAAACACTAAATCGTATTAAATCTAAATTATTTAAAATTATATGTTATCAGTTTTTTTAAATCAAAGTAAGATAAATAGAAGTAGTAATGTATTGTTTTCAAATGATTGCTTCTAAACAAACAATTACTTTTTTTTAATTTTATTTTTTTTGGTGGGGGGGGGGGGGATTTCCAAAGCCATTTGTATACAGTTGCTTTTTTTTCAGCCAAATGCAAGCATTTATTTTTATTTATTCTTTTGGTTTGTGATAAATATAATATGTTTGTACTCAAGAAGTCTTTTTTTTCAGTCTTTTAGTTTATGGATTTATGTATAATAAAAAAAAAAAGATTATTAATTAGCTGCTATGCCTTTTTCAAAAAATGAGATTTAAAAATCATTTTTCTTACGATTTTTTTTTTTTTTTTTTTTTTTTTTTTTGTAAAAACAAATTTTAGACAATTTCGGGGGTCTTAAATTAAAATATGATCATCAAACATTTTTTTTTCTTATTTCTCCATCCTTTTGTGTACATTTTAATGCAAATTTCAACTTGATATGTTGAAAAGTAGTAAAACTATTTTTTTTTTCCTGAAACAATGCTTCTTAAATACAGATTTTTTGAAGTGCTATTTATGCAACTTTTCTGTTTATTTATATATTTTTTTTCACAAAAATTACTTGAGATATTGAAGTACTATTTTAGATTGTTAATAAAGGTGATAAAAGAAAGAAGTACAAAATTTTTTATCTAACTCTGAGACCATGAATTTCATGGTCTGGATGAAGTGATATGGAATGATCCAAAGATATTTTTTTTTATGTGATCCCATAGCCATCCCAACATGAAATTTTTACAATTGGTATGTTACATTAGTAAGAAAAAAATATTTTTTTTCCAGATTTTTCAAAAATGGACTTTTTAAAATTTTCAAGGTCAAAGATAACTTTCGGTGACCTTCAAATATTAATTTTTATAAATCTTGTCGAGTGATACGTCATATGAAAGCCCATACAAAGACCTTCAAAACAACACCAAGATAAACTCTATATCTCTCATAGGAATTGAGAAAATTGCATTTTTGTAACTATCAACGCCCCATTTTTTAAGTGTTTTTTGTTTTTTCATGGACCTTTCCCCCGAAAAAAAAAGCTGAAAAAAAAATCCAAAAAAAATATTTTATTGCGTTATTACATGAGTAGATTCAATCCTATGAATTTCACAAAAATTGGAGATAGTCAGGTTGTGAGCCTCGTTGATTTGACATGGAATGACCCACATTACATACTTAATATCAATATACAGTAGTTAATTTTAATTTAAATATAATGTATATTATTTATTATATGCATGATAATTACACATCATTATAAACCACTTTTATCTCTAACCCCCCCACCCCACAGCACACACACTAATAGTATTAAAAATTCAAATAATGTTTACTTTTATAGCAAGGCAAGACAAGAAGTAATTATTCAACAACTGAATATTTAAGATATTTAACAAAATTTTATAGTATTCAGTGGGGGCAAGAAATTCATAAGTATTTGTATAGGTTAATTTTTCAGCACAGTAAATAAAAAGGCTGAATATTGTAAATAGATACTCAGATATTTATAGAAAGGAGTTAATTTTATATTATCTTTATTTTAGTTATAAATTCAAAAAATGACTGATGATTTAAAATTCAGAATTACTGATTTTTCTGAAAAACCAAATAACAATTGTAAAAGTCAAAACAGAAAAAATATTACACTGATCTATGAAATATTTCTATAACACAAAATATTATGTAGTTTTTTTTTTTAAATCTAAATACATAATTTAAAAAAATAAAACATTCATTAAATACTTCCAATTAATTTGATTATATGATCGAAATCAATACAAATGAAAACTTATCAAAGTAAAAATTTAGTTCAATAATCCAATTCATTTGTCCCACATAGCACATAACCAGTTTTGAACATCTTTCTGTTCCTAATCGATTACGGAACATGTCTAATCTTTAATTTTTTTTTAAACTGTACACTAAATTTGGCTATAAATAAATTTCTTCATAATATAATATCCCTGCATATTTTGAATAACACATTAAACTTTAATAAATAATGTTACAAAAGATAAGTTTTCCAAAATCTAAAGTTTTGTTTAATATTCAAAATATGTTTCTTTAAAAATTTATTTCTTTTACAACATATTTAGAAATTTTTCTTTTATTAAAAGCAAATAAATTTTACTTATTAAATATAAATATAGGTAGATTATATATGTGTAAATAAATATTTTTATTTACATATAAATATAGGTTTTTGACATGACGGTTTAAACCATGGTTAAAAGTTAAAACCGTCAAAAACTTGAAAACACTGATTTTAATATCTACTGTGTTTATTGCATTTTTAATACAACATTCTTTTCATAAAAATTTTGTCAAAAAAAAAATCTAATTTTCAAACATCCTTAATTTAAGTTTTCAAGCACTTAAACTTTACTAAATCAAATTTCACTGTTATTACAAGAAAATATACACTTTCAACTACATAAATTTTTTGAAATGATATTTCTAGTTTTAAAATTTTGGACTCTGGGACCACTTTGCTTGGAATGGTTCATACACATAAATTTAGTCTCACTTTTTAAAGGACTTTTAATATAGCTTGATGAATTTGAAAGCGAAATTCAATCGAACAAGATTATCGACAGCCAATCATTTTAGGCGATCTATCTTCCTGGCTCGGATAATACATGTATGAAAATAACTAATAATCATTCCATTCATAGTACATAAACGGTAGACTGTACAATGTTTATCATGTGAGCTCCAACTTTCATCTTTTCAATACCATACAAATTTAGCAATAGAAACAATATATTTCCTATTAACGATTTTTTGCAACAATGGAACTACTTAGATTTGAATAAATCTTCATTAAAAAATAACTTTAATAACACAATACTAAGTGAAACACAAAATGGCGCCAAATGACTACATACATATTTTTTCAAATTTTTAAATAAGATAAAAAGCACTGAAATAACTGATAAATTATCAGAATTATTGAGCTATTTAAGGGCATCTTAACACAAATTCCTTTTGATTTACATTTTTTGCAAAACAATTATTCATTGACATCAAAATTATGAATACACAAAAATATTTCTAAATGAAAAATTGATATTTTTTTCTTATACTCACTTCTGAAGGATTTCTACCTCTCTTTTCTAAAAGTATTCTTTTCTCCATAATGATAAATTAACTTAAAACTTTTTGGTGAATGAACACCTAAAAAATAAAGACGCAATAACAAATTAACTTTTGAACGTGCCTTTTCACTTTTGCAGAAGTCGCAGTTCAAATTTGCGAACTAGAATGGCAGTGACAGTTAATGAATAATAATAATGAAAATGGCTCTAAGTATTCAGCCCTCTACTTCGTAAGGACTTTTTAATTTATATTTTTAAATAACTCTTATTTATAATTATAAATAATTCTAATTAAAGCTTTAAACATTTTATTATGATGAATGTTACATAATTATTGTTTTTTATTTTTAACTTTTATTCATTTTTGAGAAATTTCAGTTTGCAATTTGTGATTTGCTACATTGTTGTATAATTTCATGTGTACAGGTAATTGTAGTTGTGACGAATGGCAATAAATCTTTGTTTATCATATGATTCGAAGATTCGAAGTTTTGGGGTGGATTGGGATGATCCCGTCTGGATTTTATATTAAAGATTGTTTTAAATTAAACATAATTAAAAATGGGATCGCTTTTTCGAAGTCAACAGATGGTTTTGTGCCAGATATTTTTACAAAATGAAGCTGTCTATTCTAGTGTCTCAAATTTGGGTGAATTGGGATTGGTGCAATTCAGAGATGTAAGTTTATGGTTTTAGTAAAATAAATTTATAACTATGTTAAATTGTTGAAATTTTATAAATTGCCTCATTTCCACAATAATCTTCCTAATGTTTGTTGAAAATACCTGACTTTCTCAATCTTAATTACAGAATTTTTATGGATTCATATTTTATTTTTATTTTATTAGTAATTCAGTTTAAGTGAAAATTGCATAAAATTGTGCAGAAAAATAATATTTTTTAACATCCCATACATGTCTATAGTTTGATTAAGTTGTCGATTTTGTCTACTCTTTAAATTATTGTTTTATTGTGTTTTTTTCACCTTGGAGAATTTACTCCTACTTTGTGTGATTAAAATAATAATAATAATAATAAAATAATTGTTTAAATATGAGCACTTGTTGTTTTTATATTTTAATTTTCATTGGGTAGAGTAAAACAATGTAAAAATGGGGTTTAACACAGGTGCCCAGTAACAGAAAGTACCTTTAATTTAGTTAAGAAACTCATAGCGCAGTTGAAAACTATTTTAGCAATTTCCACCATCAAACAGAAATGTACTGCTCCTGTTTTGTCTTGCCCTATATGTATGATTTAACAGAATTTATTCACTTCAAGTTATAGGCAAAAAAAAAAAAAAAAAAAAAAAATTTAATTTAAAAATGAAAATGCACTTTTAGCAATTATTATGAAAAAAGAGTTCAGTGAAAGATTTATTTTTTCTGTCCTTGTAAGTGAATTATAAATACTTACTGGGCGATTCTCCCAAAAGTGAACCATACCCTCAAAAAATAAAATATAAACTTTTCCTTTTTTATTTATAGCTAATTAAGGTACAGGGTCATTCCATATCAAATCAACCAAGCTTACAACCTGACCCTCACAGATATTCATGAAAATTGGCGCACTTGTAGAACATATAAAAATAGTGGTAAATTATTTTTTAAAGATTTTTTGGACCTCCGGTCTTTGATTTATAACTCATCAAAAATTTTAAATTTTAAATTTTTTTAACTTTTGTAACTCAGCTCCTAATTAAGGTACAGTCTTAATTTTAGTGTCATTTGAAAGCTTTTGAATTGCACTTTAATGTGACATATAACTTGATACAATAAAATAAAATTTTAAATAATTTAAATTTTTTAAAAAAATTTAAATTTTAAAAAGTAGTATTTTTAAAAATCTGAAAAAAATATATTTGTTGCAAAATGTGATAATCTACAAATTCTGAAATTTTCATAGTGGGCCTAAAATGGGTTCATAGGGAAAAATAATTTTAAGTGAGCTGAAAACAAGAAAATATTCCATATACTCACTGGTTATATATTCAGTGTATTCTTGAAATCGATTAAAATTTTTGTACAAATTTTTTATTTACAGTTTCAGTTTCTTCTTTAGTTAATAGATTTGATTTTTCATAATAAACCATTTTTACAAACTATATTTCCCCTCTATCCCCCCCCCCCCCCCAGCAAAAAAAAAAAATAAAAAAAATATTCACACAATTTATAGTACTTTTTGCTTTATATTATAGAAAACAATTATGGTTTTACTATTAATGAGCTCATTCCTATTAATGATTTACTATTTATGAGCTCATAGGCTATTCACACTAACTGTATATTACAGCCTTATTTTTTTTTCAAGGAATAATGCTACACAGAAAACAAAGTAAGGGGTTTTGAACTCCCCTTTATACTTAACCATTGAACAACCAACACTAATCAGGAATCAGCTTTATCATATACCGTATTTTCGGGCGTATGCGCCGCACACACCGTAAGCGCCGCACCTCCGAAAATGCATTAAAATAAAACAAATATTCATCAGAAGCGCCGCACCGTCGTATGCGCCGCACTTACGAAAATACATCAAAATGTTAAAAATTGCGTTATATTCAGTGTTTTTTCGCATTTTTTTAAACATTTGTAATATATTAAATTTAGTAATTTGGTATATTTTTTATGATAAAATTAAATCTGAATTCGTGCTGCCTTTTTTTTGCGATTTTTTAATACTTTTTATAGTTTGTAACGAGGTTTGCAGGGTTTTATCGCGATATCTGACGAAATTTGCAGGGTTTTATCGCGATACTTGACGAAATTTGCAGGGTTTTATCGCGATATTCGACGAATTTGCACAGTTTTTTCGCGATACTTGAAAAAATTTGCGTTTTTTATGGGGATGAGCTAGGGATTAATCATGATGAATTCAATGAATCATAAATATTTGAATGAATAATGAACTTTGATACTTGACGCAATACTTGAAAAGATTTGCGTTTTTTTTTTAAACGTAAATTCTGTCGAAAAAGCGCAGAAAAAAGGAGGTATTTGTAAAAAAAAAAAAGCATAAAAAGAATGAAATCTATTAAACATCTCGAAAAAACGTACTTCATCAAAGATTCATGATCCATTTATTTCATATGATTCAATTCTGTTCTCATTCGCCTTTGAGAACGGAATAAATCATGATGAAATGAATGAATCATGAATCTTTGATGAAATGTTCGTTTTTTCGAGATTTTTTAATAGATTTCATGCTTTTTTTTTTTCAATTTTCTGCTTTTTTTGCGTTTTTTCGCCTGAATTTATCTTGTTTCTTTTCTTTTTTTGCCGTTTATTTATTGTTACGACATATTTGCGTTTTTTCTAACAATTTTTTTGACAATTCTTTTGGGCGATCTTTTGGCGTCCTTTGAGAAATTCACAATTTTTTTTCAGTCTTTTGACATAATTTGTGTTTTTTAGAGATTTTTTGACATATTTCGCGCTTTTACTGCAATCTTTCGTCGAAATGTGGGTTTTTTAAGGATACTTCCGCGAAATTCATGATTTTTTTCCGATCCTTTCAATAAATTTGCGGTTATTTTTCGGGATTCTTTGGCGAAATTAGCGGTTTTTTTCAGCGATTTTTTTTATAGTGGAGACTGGCGTTTGATTGGGAAGGGCGGATTTTACGATAATAAAATTGTAGTTTTTCAAGTGATCCTTTCATGAAATACACATTTTTTCTTTTTCATATTCGTGCTTTTCCCGCAAACCTTTGATAAAATTCGTGTTTTTTTCCTCCCGAACCTTTGATAAAATTCTTGCTTTTTCTGCGAATGATTGACAGAAATTAGGCTATCATTTGTCGAATTTCGCGATATGTTTTATGCTTTGCATTTCTTTCGCAATCTTCTTCCTGATGATTGACTTTTCACAATTTTCAGAAAAATTCCGATCAGAATCACCTCTGTAATGAATATCGCTGCAAGGGAAAAAAATACATCGTATCCGCCGCCCCGGCAGAAGTGCCGCAGTAAGCATAATTTTAACTTTTAAACTCGTATGCGCCTCGGCGCTTACCCCCGAAAATACGGTAATAAACCTACATTCAAATTTTGAAGCAAATTGGATAATTCTGCATAAAAGTTCAATTATCTAATTTAAAGGAGGGAATCCCCCGCCCCATCCCCTTTATATTTAACCATTAAATCCCCAAAAATATTCAAGAATTTGCCTTATCAGAAAGAGCCCATATCCAAAATATGAAGCAAATCTAATAATTCTGCATAAAAACACATCTAATTAAGGGGAGGTGGGGAGGCAATTGTCTCCCTCATTTATCTTAACAAAAGAACCCTCAAAACTAATTAAGGTTGAATCTTGCCAGGAATGAACTTATATCCAAAAATTGAAGCAAATCCGTAAATTCTGCGCAAAAACTCCATTTACCTAAATTAAGGGGGTTGCTCCCAATCCCCTCCCTTATTATCCCCCCAAAGGATACCCAAAACTAATTTTCGAGGAGCCTTACCAGAATGATCTTATATCGAAAATTTGAATGAAATCTAATAATTTTGCAGGAAAAACACATTTATTTAAATTAAGGGCGGTTTAATCTCCCCAGTCATCATTTCTTTTATCTCCAGAGAGCTTATCAGAGAAACATATCAATCAACTCATATTTTGGAAAACAAAGTTCAAAAATTTAATTTATCCTTATAATGTTTATGATGGATATTTTTTTTTTTTCATATCAATCGCTATTGTTTTTATTAGTTCTGTAACTGTAGTAAACTTGCATCCATTCTTGAGAACATTTTTCATCTCATGGCTCATGATCAAAATTATTCTGATTATAAAACTTATTTTTTCTCTTACAATACAAGTAGGTTTGATGAGCATAAAAAAATAATTGTTTTTTAAATTGTTGGTACTACACTAGCTATGTTATCTGTTCTCAACACCCATAGATTTTTACTTGCTGTTTTGCACAATTGCTATAACCAGCTTTTGAAAAATGTTAATTTCAAAATAGTCACTGGAAAAGTATCTACTTTAAACAAAAACTGAAACTGTAAATTAAAAAGTTAAACTGATTTCAAGAATGCAGTGAATATGTGACCAGTGAGTATATGCATTATTTTCTTGTTCTCAATTCACTTAAAATAATTTTTCCCTATGAACCCATTTTAGGCCCACTATGAAAATTTCAGAATTTGTAGATTATCACATTTTGCAACAAATATATTTTTTTCAGATTTTTAAAAATACTACTTTTTAAAATTTAAAATTTTAAAAAAATTTAAATTATTTAAAATTTTATTTTATTGTATCAAGTTATATGTCATATTAAAGTACAATTCAAAAGCTTTCAAATGACACTAAATTTAAGGCTGTACCTTAATTAGGAGCCGAGTTACAAAAATTCAAAAAATTTCAAATTTCAAATTTTTGACATTTTTTGAAATTTTTGATGAGCTATAAATCAATGACCCGAGGTCCAAAAATTCTAAAAAAAATAATTTATCATATTTCTTATATGTTCTAATAGTGGACCAATTTTCATAGAAATCTGTGGGGGTCAGGTCAGAAAATGTATTTTTTTCAGTTGATTTGACATGGAATGCCCCTACATTCTCTAAAAGTATTTAATTCATGCATTTTTTTTCTTCTTTTTATGATTTATTTCTATATGCATGTGGAGATCAAAATTGATGTTTACATTATTAAAATCACATGCAGTCATACGCCTATACTTCGTTGATCTCTACACATAAACAGGCATGAGATTCTTCTGCAGTTTTCCACTTTTTTGTCATTTTCTGCGATTTCGATTTTTTATATTTTCAAGGATCAAAGGAAAAAACAAGATTTTTGACAAAATATCGCGAAAAAAAGTGATTTTTGTAAAAATATTGCAGAATAAAAATGCGATTTTCGCCAAAAGGTTGCAAAAATAGCTATTTTCATCATAATATCGTGAGACAAATACGGTTTTCATCAAAAATCACAAGAAAAATGCATTTTCAACAAGACATCGCGAGCAAAACGCGATTCCGTCGAAAGATCGAGAGAAAAATGCAGATTTTTTTCACCGAAAGATCTCAGAAAAAAAGCCATTTTCATCAAAAGATCGCTGAAAAAACACTATTTTCGCCAAAAAATCACGAAAGAATGCTATTTTTGTCATAATATCATGAAAAAAAACCCACTGTTTTCGTCGAAATATCACAAAAAAATCACGGTTTTTGTCAAAATATCACGAGATAAACGCAGATTCCATCAAAATATCACGTGGCCGAATCCATGTCGATTCAGGCAGGGGGGTTACCTTCATAGTCTCAGAAGTTCTTTGATTGAACATATGTTAAAATTCAGGAAAAAATAAAATTCCCGTAATTTTTGGTTTTCCCCAAAAAAATTTCTGGACTGAGATACAGGGTGCCAAAGATGGCATCCTGAGCACCTTTTCCTGTTTGCGATTTTCGAAAAAAAGTTTAAAGTGCTCTATCTCTGAAATGATGCAAGATATTTCGTTGCAGTTTATTTTATTTTAAAGATAATATTTTTCTGCTTAAAAAGATATACTCCATTTTGAAATATGTATTTAATTATTTTTAAAGCAGCCTTCTAAAAAAAATTTTTTTAAATCAAAAATAATTTTTTTCTCAAAAATGCCAATCTCAAAAATTTTGATTTTTTTACTGTTAGTCAATACCATTGAGAACTGCCTTCACTGTAAAGGAGAACTTCCACTTTTGAGTTTAACAAGTTTTAGAATCATTTCAAGAATTTAGAGAATTTTACAGGAACTGCATATCAAAAGTTCCAATAAAAGTCTCTCAATTTTTGTTTATTTGTATCATATGTAGCCTATTACACATCCTAAACAAGTTAGAAATCACACGTCAAACATGGTAAATGAAGTGCATTCATACTATGACAAGTTTTATAAATATTTAGATCTTGGTGCAATAAGTATTACAATCTTGTGAAAACTGGCATGAATACAAAATTTATTATGTTTCTATATATTAAATTCAGTAATACAGAAGTAATATGAATCCATCTTAAAAAGAATGTAATCACCAGGGCAACTTAGAATCATTACCTATCATGGGATATGTTTGAATTAATTATGCTTGATAGGATTTAACAGGATGAATAAAATATTTATGAGTGTCTTTTTTTCAAAGTTTTAATTTGACTTTCATAACATTTGACAACCTTTTTCACAACATTTGTTGCTTTTTTTTTTTTTTTTTTTTTTGGAAGGTAACATTTTTTTGTTTGAAATGATATATTCAATTTTGTAAAAATGTATCATATTTTCTGATGCAGCCTTTTGATTTTTTTTTTAATTGAAAGAAATCAAAAATGCCAATCCTAAATTTATTTATTTATTTTTTTGCTGTTGATTAATACCATTGAGTACTTACTGCCTTCCTTATTTCGGAAAACTTTTGATTTTGACAAGTTATCGAAACACATGTAAAATTTTGCCATATATTTTACCAGTTCCTGTATGACAATCACATACTGGTCTCAGGAAATCAAAATCTTAGTCTTGTTTGACATGGGATTTTATTTCTTAATAAGTATAAGAAACTGACAGCTTTAAAAATAGCTTACAAAAGAAAAAAAAAACATGCAGTAAAGTTTACAAAATATATGTATAAGTTTCAAAACATATTACTTCCAATGTACTCTGCTTAGAACTGAAATTAGAAATTTATAGACTTTATAATCTGTTGAACAGTATCTGTATCTTCCTTTGATATTTAGTGATGCCTTCCTGTTTAACTAATAGGGTCTGGGGCTTCCATAATCCTTAAAACATTGTGAATAGGAAGTGAACACTGGTGGTGATGTTGCTGTCTTCCAGGTGGAAATCTATACCCGACAGCCGATCCAAGTGGGAGCATAAAGTTAACGACAATTTCATAAACAACTGATATCATTTACCTTTGCAATCCACCACTCACAGGCAACAAAAATTCCTTTTTATAAATTGTGAATCTGAATATTTTGCAATTGATTCAGAGATCTTGGTTGGACAAATGAAATTTCTTCTTGCTTGCTGTTCAAAGTTTGTGCAATATAGGTACTATGATAGTAATAGATGAATAAACCTATCACTATGATATTAATGGATGATTGTTCATTCTATTAAATTAAATTCTATCATACATAATTAAATATCCAATGATAGGTAATGATGCTAGGTTGCCCTGGTGATTACATTCTTTTTAAGATGGATTCATATTACTTCTGTATTACTGAATTTAATATATAGAAACATAATAAATTTTGTGTACATGCCAGTTTTCACAAGATTGTAATACTTATTGCACCAAGATCTAAATATTTATAAAACTTGTCATAGTATGAATGCACTTCATTTACCATGTTTGACGTGTGATTTCTAACTTGTTTAGGATATGTAATAGGCTACATATGATACAAATAAACAAAAATTGAGAGATTTTTATTGGAACTTTTGACATGCAGTTCCTGTAAAATTCTCTAAATTCTTGAAATGATTCTAAAACTTGTTAAACTCAAAAGTAGAAGTTCTCCTTTACAGTGAAGATAGTACTCAATGGTATTGACTAACAGTAAAAAAATCAAAATTTTTGAGATTGGCATTTTTGAGAAAAAATTATTTTTGATTAAAAAAATTTTTTTTTAGAAGGCTGCTGTAAAAATAATTAAATACATATTTCAAAATAGAGTATATCTTTTTAAGCAGAAAAATATTATCTTTAAAATAAAATAAACTGCAACGACATATCTTGCATCGTTTCAGAGATAGAGAGCACTTTAAACTTTTTTTCGAAAATCGCAAACAGGAAAAGGTGCTCGGGATGCCATCTTTGGCACCCTGTATCTCGGTCCAGAAATTTTTTTGGGGAAAACCAAAAATTACGGGAATTTTATTTTTTCCTGAATTTTAACATATGTTCAATCAAAGAACTTCTGAGACTATGAAGGTAAGATCTTTTCTTTGGCTGCCTGAATTGACATGGACTATGCCACAACATAAACGCAGATCTCGTCATAAGATTGCGAGAAAAACGCAGATTCTGTCATAAGAATGCAAGAAAAATGTAGATTCTGTCAAAAGATCGTGGAAAAACCATGATTTTCATCAAAATATCGCGAAAAAACTATAGGTGTAAACTGGGAATTTTGGTTAGTAGCCAGTGGCCGGTAGACTCAGTTTCATTAGTGGCCACTTTTTTAATGGCAACGGCAACTATACTGCTTCAAACTTTTTCGACATTTAGATAAACTATAGTCGTAATATGTAAACTTTTTTTAAATAAATCAAACATCAAAGTTTCCAACTGTTAAACCATCATAAAAGCTACCATTTCTTGATAACTACAAAATAAAAATAAAATTCAAAAAACATTTTTTTTAAAATTGTAAAATACTATCACATTTTTTAAGAATGTATTTATGGATCATTTGCATATATTTATACACATAGTTATTAATGAAATTACTATATATATAATAAATAAATCAAAATTCTAACAGCAGTGTGTATAAAAAAATTTAAACAAGTAAAATATAATATTAGATTTCATTTAACAAGTGAATGTGTTATTAATACATGACACATTTATTTTTTATCAAGTCTCGCTTTTCATGTTTCTGTAACAAGTTTAAACCTATATTTTATCAAAACACTTTAGTCAGCAGAACAATTTAATAGTTCACTAAAATTGCTTTTTGTTAACTTAACACATTTATCAAATAAAAGAACTTTTAATAATAAAGCATTTTGAATGATGATCATGATAAATTATTATACATATGTTTCCAGTAAGATAAAGTAAGAAATTTATGTAAAAAAAAAAATAATTTATTTACTAAAATTTAAGAAGTTGTGGAATTAATAATGCTCTTTTAATATTACCACATAAAGAAAACAAATCCACTCATTCCAGTATCAAAATAAGTTTATTTGGGAATACAATTTAATATTTGTTTTACAAATAAGATTAAATGTATATAAAAAAATAAATCTTTATACCATGCCATATATATATTACATTCATTTTCTAAATTATAAAAATGGAAATCTACTTAAAATTCGAAAAAGATTTACAATAATTTGCACACTTTAATTGTTACTTTTGTACTGAACCACAGACATTTACATAAATGCACGTAAGAAGAAAAAATTCAAAAATTTCATGGAAATAGATAAATGTATTAAAATATTTCAATATATTGACCATAGTTTAAAATAATTCTCTAAAGAAAATTGAAATAGAAAATTAATAAAAAATGTAGAACCATCAAAAACTCAGGGCTAAATTATAAATTGTTTAGTTTTTATACACAATACAGTTTTATACTTATAATGATAAATTGCAACTCTTCAATAATGCTTAAAAAAAAGAAAAATAATTTAATGAAATAAAGATTTTGATTTGATGCAATTGTTTAATAGGATTTGATAAAATCTACAAGAATTTTGGATAAGTTACTGTGTTTAATCACGTAATAGTCACATTTTTTTTAAACTTTTTTCACTGAGAGAGTTTAGGTGTGACTGTTATTTGGGGAGAAATCTATTACACAATATTGTATAGTCTAATGCTGTAACTATCCATTAAAAAAAAAAAAAAAAAAAAAAAAAACTAATAATAATAAAATCAGTAACTTACCAAATGTTTCCAGATTGTGTGCTGTTTATTGAATACTTTTTTTTATGGTAATATTTTATAAAATTTACAAATAATCTTTATATAAATTTTGACAAAAAATTCTCTTAATAAATCTCTCTGATTATTACTGACGATTTTTATCTGCTTCAAAACAGGGGTGCAACTATTAAGCAAGTAAACACGATAGTTTTTAAAGATTATTTAGAAAATGGGACAATTTATTTTATAAAATCTGGGCGTCTACCCCTGATTGTGTCAGACCACTATAAATTTACTGCATTTACTGGATCAAAATCATCTAGGGACATCTTTGACTTTTTAATTTGGAGACGATACCCCAAAGTTTCCTGTCCCATGGATAAAGATCTGTCTTCTAATGTATGGGACATGCAGCTCCAGATTCTTTCAACCTCTGCATTACTCGCAGGAATAGTTAAGATAATTTCTACTATTTCTGCAAGTAATTGCATACTTTTGAAGGCATCTGTTAGCAGCTTTACAAAGAATTCATGCAATGAGATATAGGGCCTAAAATGTTCAGACATCACAGAGCATAAGTCCCTCCATTCTACCATAACTCTGTCGATCGGAATATTAAACACTTTAGGAAAATTCTGCAATTTCATTTTCACCAAAATCACTTGAGTTTGTAATATCAGTAGGAAAATAAGCAGTATTTAAAACTTTAGCTGCTCTAACAATAATAGATGTACTGATGTCACTGTTATCAAAAAAGCGTCTGTTTACAGATGATAAAGCTTTCAAACACAATTCTTTGAAACTGTTCTCCCTTTTGTTTCTTTAGTTCAATGTTGTTGAACTTAATCACATCTAAGTCGGCATCATCAATACTTGTTAAAAAAGATAGAAAATTTTTTTTAGCACTTGATCGAAGATCACCAGAGGGCCCAAAGTCAACAAGTTTTAATTGTGTTTCTTTAACACACTCTGTTGCTTCTAATATATTTATTTCTGCCGTTTCCAAGTACCTTGATGCTTCAGAGAATATGGATACAAAATCTGAGAAAGCATAAAAAAAACTGGACAACTTCATATGTTGTTAGTTCAGTAAGTAATCCCTTTGCAGTGGCTTTGACGTTATTTGTGTACCTGCCTTGAGCATGTGGTGAAACAATGTCTGTCAAATGCTGTACGACAGCAGCATAATTTCTAACAACTGTTAAAATACAAGCTTCTAATGAGCTTGCCTATCATGTTTCACACACAGCTTTAAAGCTCAACAAATTTACATTCAATGCTTCCCCAGCATAGGACAATTCCCTAGTTAATTTAGGACTAGTCCTATAAAAACTACTTACAGTCTTCAAAAGAGTCATTGTTTTGTTTGCAGCTACATTACTTTTAATAGACTCCTTTAAACACAAGTCTAACACATGATTAAAGCAATGAATATGAATAGGTGAGTCTATTAATTTGACTAGACCATTGTGCCTCCCAATGTTAACAGATGCACCGTCTACAGTCAAACAAATAAGTTTTTTCTCCCATTCATGTATGCCGGCATCTTGAAGATGCTTCGAAGTAACCCTGCTGAATCAGCATTTTCAATTTTGCACAGACCTACAAATGAATTCATAATATTTCCATTTGTGTCATTAACATGGCGAATTGAAACTGCTTCGTACTCTGTGCTTTTTTTTGTAGTGCTGCCATCAGTCATGATTGCCATGAACTTTGCTTTATTTAATGTTTTGATAACATTAATTTGCAAATAATTTGCAACATATTTCATAAGCATTAAAAAGGACGTTTTATTTTGGTAAGTGGTTCCCAAATCCACACCATTTAACTTTTGCAGCACACATTCAGAGGGAAATTCTAATGCCGAGCAATCCTTCAAGGCAAAATAAAAAGCAATCCTCATCAAGCATGTCATTTTTTTTAGAGTTTGTTCATCCATTTGAATTAGTTTCTGGTAAATATGAGCTTTTGTTGGAGTTTTTTCAAATGTTTTTGACTTTTCTTTTTCTAAGCACTGTGTATGTGCAATACTAGAAAAATGACTATTTACAGTCTCTCTTTTTGGCCGTGTAGGTTTAAAGGAAGGGTAGTTCTTTACAAAATTTGTACATAATTTAGGGTCAATTTTAGGGACCCATTCTGTGCACACTTTGCACCACATGCCCCATGAATCTTTTGAGTTGATTACTAAGTTCCTCAGCCTGTCATTTGTTGCTTTTTCGTCATTAACAATTTTCCATTCTTCTCAGAAATATCTTTTTTTTACTGATGATTTGGATGTTGAAGGTTGGTTGTTGTTGTCATTCTGGAGATTTCTTGGCTGTGAATCAAGACCAGTGCAAGGATCACCTGAGAGGACATCAGCTTCAGCCTCTAAATTTATTGTATCAAATGATGTTGCTGGTTGAGCCTATTCATTAGAAGGAATAGCTGACAAATGATTCCTATGTGGAAAAAACATATGTTCAATTAAAACCACTTTGGTTAAAATTTACTGCATTACTTATAGTTTGTATAATGTATACCCTTCCTCTATGTACTTTTTGCACTCCCTACCGACAAAAAAAATCTGGGGGGAGGGGGGAATTCCTTGCATAAAATGAATGAGAAATTTTAGATTAATAATAATCTAATAGCATATAGATTGACTGGACATTTTAATTTAAAAGCATGCTATAATATCAAATGTACAAATCACAAAAGTAATAAAACATTTTTTTTTTTTTTTATTTTTACAAATACACAATTTTTAAGAATAAAAATAAAATATACATCGAAATTTCTTTTAATTATACAAGATTAAAACAGTTTAGCATGTAGCATGCTGTACAGGGACTTGTAAAGGTGTAAGAAATATATTTTATATTTCTAAGCACATTTTACATTTAAAGAATATTCCAAAGTTTCTCACTTAAAAGAATTAATTTTATTTCTCAAGTATTCTTTTTTAAATATAAAAATATATTTTTTAAAAAAAATCTCAAAATGTAAGCTAATTTTTTGTATTAACAGAAGCTACTTAAAACATAAGAACAATTTTAATAAAATATTCAATTCAGTTGAAAGAACATCAAAAATTTGAAATCGACAAGGCCGCAGCGATTCTAACTTTAGAAATCTGTTAATACTTTTTTTTTTTTTTTTTTTTTTAATGACAATATAATAAAATAACATTCAAAGTGCAATTTTTTCCCCATGATAATAAACGACTGGCGAATAAGTAATAAAAGAGGGATAATGCACTAAGCTATAAGAAATTAAATGTACATATTAAAATATAATTGAAATAATACTTTAAAAAAACTTAATCATTAAAACAGGGGCATGCGAAGAAAAAATTGCGCCCGGGGCAAAGTTAGAACTTGGCGGTCCCTTCCCCCGACTTTTTCTTGCAATGGGCCAAAAATGACGTTCGTAATATAAATTTCTGCGCCCGGGACCCCCCCTCCCCGTTTTCGCACGGCATTGCATTAAAACATACTAGAAATAAGACATTTTTCAAAAGTTCTCTGATTAAATTATTTTACTTTTTCTTTTATTGCCCCCAAAATTCACGAATTCAGCTAGCGTTAATAAAATAAAATAAATACATATAACTCGAAATGTCTTTTATTCTACTGCATTCAAAATTCTTTTGGAAGAAACAAAACATCTGGCATGTGCGTATCAAGGTCATAGGTCAATGAGTTACTAGGTTGATCATTTAGACCGGGAGAAAAAAAATAAAAATCAAAACTGCATTGATTTGCTAGTTGAATCGATAAATAACGGATTTGCTTGTTTGTATTTTTAGTTGTAAGTTACTAATCATGTGTCAAAACATTTTAACGTTAAAATACATTTATTTTTTTAAATCTTGTTCCGCGTATAGAAATAAAAGAAGAAGTAAAAAGTTATAAAAACTAAATATAAATACGGTAGAGAATATGACGCTTGACAATTAATTCTTTGAAATAATCAAATCGTATTTATCTTGGAAAAAAAAAGAAAGAAAATAATAATAATAATCAGCGAAATATATTATTAGAATTGTATTACAGTACAAAGTCTTAAATCCGGACATCCAAAATCCGGATGGTTTGCAAACAGTTTTTTTTTTTTTTTTTTTTTTTTACGAGAAACAAAAGCTGTTTTTAGTCAAAAAATAAAATAATTAGCGTTCCGATACATCCCATTTTCGTTTTTAGGTATGATAGAATTAATTTTTCTTTATACTCTCTTTTTAAAAGAGATTGTTCCTTAAAAGAATCTAAATGGTGCTGCTCAATTCTGCACAATAAGAAATAGTACAAAGTTTAATTTCTAATATGCAATAATGAATAAATTAAAAATATAACACTTACCTTTTTGCGAAAAATGACGTTATTGAGTCTGGACTGCCGTTCTGTATTTTTCGTTTTCCACCACGAGATCGATCATCTATTACCTTAGCCATGCTTTCACGAGAGCAGTACACGAAGCCACGTGCTGGGTCAGGGAGACGGACAAAGAAGATCCAAGTTGCATCTGTATTTTTTGGACAGAAGATGGTAAAAAGCTTTGTACAACGATTCTTTCTGATACTGTGTCAAAGTGCAGGAAAGGTTAGTTTACATCACTGTTGGATAGAAAAGGACACGAGCGATCTAATTGGCTATGTTTAACATGTCTATTATGATTGGCTTGTGTCAACGTCTCAGTTTCCCTCCTATAAGATCGCTATGACAAAAGTGAAGTGGTAGAAATATTTGTAAGTACGAGAGAATTCGGTCAGAAACGGACAGAAATGTCATGCAGTGAAGGGGTGGCGACTAGAGTGGCGATCGATGGCCATTTTTTTAATCGCCACTTTTGCAACTTTAGTTGCCATGTGGCAAGTGGCGACCGCTAATTTACACCTATAGAAAAAACCGTGATTTTCGTCTAAAGATCGTGAAAAAAAAACGTGATTTTCGACTAAAGGTTGTGGAAAGAATGCGATTTTCTACAAAAGATCGCGGAAAAATGCAAATTTCTTGAAGGAATCATGGAAAAAATACGAATTTCGTGATAGAATTGCAGAAAATTTGTTGTAATAATGTTTTCAACAACTGTTTGACAGTTGAGTAGCAAATTAAACATTAGCTTACATGTTTGTTCAGCGTTCGAAATCCTTGGTGATCCGCTGGTCCGAGACCACCGATAATTCAATCGGACCACTAATTTGAAAAATTTAGTGATCCACAGGACCAGTGTCTGTTTTCAGGCACTGAGAAAACCATAAATGATCGCACATAAGATTTTTTTTTATTATCAGCGATGCCACGGATGCGCTATAACGCATAAATTACGAAAAAAATCGGCGATAAGACGCAAAAAAATAGCTCTTATGCGTTCCACAAGACGCGTAATTTTGTTAAAAATCGCAAAAAAAGCAAATTTCGTTACAAAAATCGCAAAAAAACGGCAAATTTCGTTACAAAAATCGCAAAGTAACGACTAATTTCCAGCAAATTTTGTCAGACAATTCTCGAAAAAAATGGCTAATTTCATTCCGAATCCCGAAACAAAAGGCAGATTTCTTCAAAAGATCACGAAAAAATGACAAATTTTGCCCAAAAAAATCGCGAAAAATGGCAGATTTCATTCCAAAATCCGAAACAAAAGGCAGATTTCTTCAAAAAAAAAACACGAAAAAATGACAAATTTCATCCAGAAACGCGAAAAACGGCAGATTTTTTCAAAAAATTGCGGAAAAATGGCAGATTTCTTCAAAAAATTGCAAAAAAAGGCAGATGTCTTAAAAAATTGTGAAAAAATGACAAATTTTGTCCGAAAGTCGTGATAAAACGGCAAAATTTGTTAAAAAATCACAAAAAGCGACAAAATTCTTCAAAAGATTGCAAAAAAACGACAAATTATGTTATAAAAGCACTAAATAATGAATAATTTCTGGCAAATATCGTATAACAATTCTTGAAAAAATGGCTAATTTCATCTTAAAATCCGAAAAAATGGCAGATTTCTTCAAAAGATCACAAAAAAACGGCAAATTTCGTCCAAAAATCGCGATAAAACGGCAAATTTTGTCAAAAAATATCACAAAAACAATATATTTCGTCAATAAATCCCGAAAAAACAAAAGATTTCGTCAAAATAATGCGAAAAAACAGAAATTTCGACAAAAAAGCTCGAAAAAAAAATAAATAAGTGAATGCCGGGAAAGAATTTTTCTGTTTTAAAAACTAATTTTCCTGCTTCAAAATTGTTGTTGCTGCTGCTCCAAAAACTGATTTTCCTGCTTCCCAATCAGTTTTTTATTGCGCCAAATTTTTCTGAGTGAATGTGGCTACTGAAAGCACCATTTCATTAAGCAAAGTACATATTTACTCAACAAAAATATCCCTTTTTTCAGCAAAAATGTCTTTTTGAATAAACCTGTCTTACCCCATTTTAAAAGAAATGGAAATAATAGTGATACATCTTGTTATCTTCTACACTTAAATGAGCATTATATTTTATAATTAAATTTGTAACTTGCACATTTATTCTTTAAAAAGTACAGAAAATTTCTCTTAAATTAATATTGGTTTTAATTATTTATTATTATTAAAACAATTATTGCATGTTATTTTTCTTGTGCAAATGAACAAGTTCAATTCCAAACAAGTCCAAAATTATGACTTATTATTAGTAGGGATCCGCTTTTGTAGAAAAGGGACCCAGAATTTTAGAAGTCCTGGGTCCCGGGGACCCAGGATTTTTCAAGTCCAGCTGTGCATCAATGACACTAGTTACAATTCCACCACTCTGGCTACAATCTGGAGAAAAATCGAAAAAAAATTGCATTAAACCTTACAGTCAAATTGAAATAAGCAATGTAAATAAAATATATAATTAATAATTTGATAGTTTTTCTTTACATACTGTTTATTTAATTTTTAGCAAATTATAATTTTACATTTTATTATGCTAAAAATTTTGGATAAATGCAAAGTAAGATTGGTAAAGTAAGATTGGTTTATTTTCCAGGGAGGGGGGGGGGAGGCCATTCTAAGTGTTAAAATTATTTAATAGAATTTTATGTAGCAGACCAGTGATGATGTCTGCGGACCAGTAAATTCTTATGCTTACTGGTCCTTGGGACCTGTGACAATTTTTTAGGAATTCTAACGCTGTTGTTAATTGATGTTTTAAGTGAAAACATGTTAAAAATTTAAATTGGACAACTAGCTAAGATTGTTGTGCAAAACATTACTTCAGAAGTATGAACTTAAAATAGAAACTTTAATTTCAGAACTCCTTATAATATTTGCATAGATGGATTCACTCTGACCCTTTTCTCCCCCCTCCCTCCTTTTCAAAAAATAAAATAAAACAGGATTTAAACAAAAGTATTGACAATTTTGTTGTGAATAAAACAAGCTTCTTAATTGTCTTACACACACGCTATTTAAAATAATTTCTCATTTTCCGGTTCATGCGCTTTTCCTCTTTTTTTAACTTTTTGCAATCTCATGGCTGCATAAAGATACTGCTTTTTTATTCAATTTTTGGATTTTCAAAGTAGCTGTAGGTGTATTTCTATTTAATTTAATAAAAAATTACTTTCATTTTAATTTTTTCCAACTGCTGTTTGGGATTTAAGATAGGGTGGATGCCCCAGTTTTGGCCACATTTAGAGAAAAGTTGAAATAAACATTTCATAATTCCTGACTGATTGAAGCATATTAAATCATAATAACACCATTATTTAGTAAATTTAATTAGCTTTCTTTAGTTTAATTAGCTTTAACTTTTTACAGAATATTTTAGATTGTGAGTTTATAACTCATTAAATAATTTTGTCCAATTTGTACCAGTTTTGGCCACTTCAATATCATACAATTTAACAAATATTTTAATTGTTATTAAATAAAATATAGTAATTTTATGTATCATTTATTTCATCTCGCATATACTTATCTGCTATATATGTATATAAAAAATGAGAAATTCTTTATGAATTGATAAAAAAATCAGATGAAACATACTTAAGTTGATTTTAGCTGATAATTTGGTACTATTCTGTTATCCTGTCGACCAATTTCGCCAAATTATACATATTGACATAATTTTTATTTTAAATAACGAAAAAACAAATAATTAGTAGAATATTAGGTACTTACGTATTAACGCCACCGCAGCAGAAGTTGCAATAATACGCCAATAAAGAGTAATCTTGTTCGCACACGCATACAGTTATCTTTTGGATTTCTTGTTGCCTTGTTTGCCAATTTTTGATGTTATTTTTTGTGCTTTTTAATACTTTTTTTTTTCTCATTTTTTGTGTGCATGTGAACAAGATTGTTCTTTATTGGCGCATTAGTGCAACTTCTGCTGCGGTGGTGTTAATATGTAAGTACCGAATATTAATAAAAAGTCAAAATAAAAATCACTTAATGACATTTTAAACACATGAGTCGTATTTAATGTCACTGAATGTGACATTCACGATCATCCATTATTGGCATTTAATCTTATAGTTTGGCATTAATTTTTTGGTCGATGGGATAAACTAGTGGTACCGATAATTTCAATTAAAAAACAAGAAAAAAATTATTTTTTAATTTGGTTAGTAGAATATATACATTATGAATATATCAACAATATTAATCAAGTTCATCTGAATCATTCTTAAAATTAGTGCAGTCCATACACATAAAAGAATATATTCCTTATCACTTTAATTTAGTTCTTCCAGTTGCATTTTTTTAACATAAATGATGGGTGAGCATGAGCAATGAGCATTCAAAATAGAGTTGTTTTTCTTTTTCATATTTGTCACACTTAATCCATTTAGTCAATATGCCACTACTATCTTCATGAGAGCAACTTGTTTTGTGGTCAAAACTGGATCATCTACCTTATGTTTTAGTTTATTTATCATGCCTAAACATCAATATATCACTTCCCAATAGATTTTATCAGTACTAAATTATAATATTTTCTCATTTCGGCAATATTATTCTTTGTGTCCTTCTTTCTAAAGTGAATTATTTATTGTACAGAGAAAAACAAAAAATCTCTTTTATAGAACAGTCTAATATTAATTTTGCTTTTTATTATTATTGAAAATATTACTATATAAAACAAAACTAAACTGATTTTGCTTTATCCAGTTTTAAATGTTCTTAAATTCATTTAATTGATAAAATTTCCACTATAATGAATCATGTGGCCAAAAATGGTACATAATGCTGTACCCTTTTCAGCCTCCCCATGACCAAAACTGATACATATAGCAAATTTAAAGCACCAGTTTTGACCACCCTCCTTTAAGCGCTGTTAAAATAATTAATTTAAATATGAAATTGCAATAGAGGGAAAGCTTACCTCAAAAAACCTTGTAGTAATTTGTTTCAAAACAAATAATGTCTGATAAGTACCTAATATTAAAAGATTCTGAAAACTTGTTAGCTTAGCAAAAATCTTAGTATGTGTGAGCACATATTACAATTTTACACATTCATTTTTTTTTTTTTTTTCCAAGTCATATTTTGTCAAAAAATAAACAAATGGCAATGGGATTGTAAATGATAAAAGATTATTTGCTTAAGGTGTAAGAATTCATATTAGTTGTTAACATCAATTCACAGCTTAAATATTGGGCAAATAAATTCAGCGTGGCCAAAACCAGGACACCCTACCTTAAAGAGATGTCCCGTACATCACATTAAAACTGCTATAAGTTTCACAACAAGTAGTAATATTTATTTTAGATGGAAACCATTTCTAATTTACTTTATACTTAAAAAAAAAAAAAATAGATGGATTGGTAAAATAAATTTGTTAATAATTTTTCAAATTATAAACATTTTAAAATTGTCCCATGCATCACACACCCTTCTCCTGCACATCATTTATGTTAAAATAAATGTTGTAAAAAAGACTAATTTAAAAGTTTGACAGATTTTTATGCTAACTAATTTAGAAAATACAAAAACGGTGGTTTTAAAAACTGTAATAGATAGTCTATTATTTGGCATTGACATATATTTCATGTAATCTGGAAATACTCAAAATAGGCATAACATTAATATATACATTATAATTTCATGGAATGTTTCTCTCTTCAACTAATAAAAGTTTAGTTGCTTGTATTAAAATCTTTACAAGGTTATAAAAATAAGAAGCAGAATTTGCAATTTGAGAAATTTTCTTACTCATAACTTTTCTCGAACAAGTGATTTTGCTATTCCATCTACAACTACATTACCTTTCCCATGTAAATTGGCAAGGTATTTCTAGCTTAAAGTTTTCTTATATTTTCAGTTAAGTTCTTGCAAAAAAAAAAAAAACATAAATTTATTTTTGAATTTAGATGATGGGTCGTCTGTCCAAATCATTTCTTTCAATTTTTTATTTTCAACAGAAACAGAAATGGGTTTCTGGATCAGAGTAGTAAAGTAATTCCACAACAGGGGTGCAGAAAATGTTTTTACTCCCAACATTTCCCCCAATCCATATAAAAATTTCCCTAAACTTTTACGATAATTATAGACTTACATAAATTCTGTACTACCGTAGGTGTAGATTTTTTTTTCCAAACTTTCTCAATATATACTCGAGTATATATTATTCTGAGATGAATTTTGTGAAAGTCACCATATGGATATTTCTAATTGTAGTGGGAATTTCTCTGTCTTGAGTAATTGTGCTATTAATTGTTAAAATCAAAATCAAATGTATATTTTTGTGCAAAATTTCCCTAGATGGCCAAAATTTCCCCTGATCCTTGATCGCTGGATCAGACATACCCCTGTTCCACAAAAGCTTTGAGTGTATTTTTTCCCTTCTTTTCTGCATCTGAACAAATTAAAAATGTTAAACAAATATCATAAGAGAACATAGCTGCTGTGAACAAATTTACACTACTTCTAGAGCAAAGAGCACTTTCAATTTCTTTTTGATATTTACAGTTGAAATTTATGACAATTCTAGCAAAGAACTTTTACTTTTACGATGGTATATTTTTTGCAATCCTTTCAATAAATTTGCGGTTATTTTTCGTGATTCTTTGCGAAATTAGCATTTTTTTCAGCGATTTTTTTTTATAGTGGGGACTAGCGTTTGATTGGGAAGGGCGGATTAACGAGATTTTACGATGATAAAATTGTAGTTTTTCAAGTGATCCTTTCATGAAATACACATTTTTTTCTTTTTACATATTCGCGCTTTTCCCGCGACCTTTGATAAAAGTCGTGTTTTTTTCTCCCGATCTTTTGATAAAATTCCTGATTTTTCTGCGAATGATTGACAGAAATTAGGCTATCATTTGTCGAAATTCGCGATATTTTTTATGCTTCACATTTTTTTCCTGGTGATTGACTTTTCACAATTTTCAGAAAAATTCCGATCAGAATCACATCTGTAATGAATGTCGCTGCAAGGGAAAAAAAATATATCGTATCCACCGCCCCGGTAGAAGCGCCACAGTAAGCATAATTTTAACTTTTAAACTCATATGCGTCGCGGCGCTTACGCCCGAAAATACGGTAGTATTACATAATGTTTCACCCCAAAACATTTTAAAATCATACAATATCTTAAGACATTTTAACTTTCTTTCAAAAGTCTCTCAAATCATACATTTGCATTGATCAATAATTGTCAAAATTTAAAAAAAAAGCAAAACCTTTAGAAAATTTACTTGCTAAAAATTTTCAAATTATGAGTACACTGGTACCATCTGCTGCCTGTTATTTTAAGTGATTAATGTCTGCATCATGTGGAATATATGATTGGTATCTGATCTATCGTGTATTCTCACAATTTAACAATCTAAATATATTGAGAAATGTTATAAATCTCAAGTAATATGCGAACAAATCAGACCTGTCCCATGCATCACATCCATAAATTCTACGTAATTTATTAATTAATTTTTTTAATTAACACTGTATTGCACCAAAACAATCTATTAAATGTTCTTTCACTACAAAAAAAAAAAAAAAAAAAAAAAGCATACAATCAATAAATCTATGATGCATCAAAGAAATTAACATTCATACTATGTATGATGTATGCATTTTGATTTTTTGCGAGTTCCTTGCATCATGCTTACATTTTAATTTTTTGTTTATTTAATTTTTAATTGAGGTACAAAACTTGCATGACTTTCTGAAGAACAACTTAGGGTCTTAAACCTCATAATTATCAAAGCATTTAATAACTTTAATTTTGATAAAATTTGATGATTTAAACACATGTAAATGTCTCGTACATCACGTAAGAATTGCCCTGCTGTACACACCATAATTTACAGTAAATATTGCAGCTCGGAAATGTATTTTATTATTTTTCAAATTGTGTGATATTACTGAAATACCCTGCAAATGATTTTTTTTTCTTTTTTTTTTTTAAAGGAGGAGGAAAAAGCTTAAAACATGTGAATTGATCAAAGATAAAATAGATTATAATATTCAATACTTAGTATAAAATATTTTAATTTTAAAAAATGCAGATTTAAAGCAATTAATAACATAACATGATGATCTTTTTTAAGATATTACAAGAAATTTTTTCTTGATTGGGGAGACTATCTTGAAGATTTAGAAACAAAATATGAAGTTGAATAAGAGAAAGAGAGTATTCAAAAATTGGGTGCTACTTATGACATTGCAATAATACCAATCTTTTTTTCTTTTTTCATTTACCTGTTGAATCTAATGACCAGAAATGTTGACTTTGAATTGTCACTCAAAAAACGAAACCCTAAGAAATATTTGAATTTATTTTTTGAAAAACTGTGAAAAAGAATACTATATTAATCAAACAACATCAAATGTTTATTATTTGTATTCAAAAGATTGTTTATACAGATTTTCAAAGTATCAACATTTCACTGTAGAGCAGTTTATATTTTGAACATAAGACTGTTTAAATTAAAATATGATTTTTTTCAATTTTCTTCATAAATTCAAGGTAATTATTATATAATATAAATTATTTTCAAATGTAGTTATGCTAATATATCAACATAAAATTTTTTTATTTTATTTTATTTTACTTTATTTTTTATTTTAGAAAAACAGTTTAAACAAAAAAAAAAAAAAAAAAAACTGGTTTAAATAGAAATAAACTGTTTTTTCTCCTTTGGGGGCGGGGGGGGGGGGGATATTAAAATAAATCTGTTTTTTGACAACCCTGGAATAAATATATTAATGAAAATATATTGCAACCAAAAAAAGTAGAATTTTTTATGAATGAAAGAAAATTTTACTCTCGCCTTGTAGGAAAGTAGCCATAAGGTGTCTGGTGATTGATAATTTTTAAATAACCATAAATATAAGTAGTTTTTTCTAGTTTAGTGGTCGGTGGCTATTGCTAATTTTGCCTTTTTTGCTGTCTGGTGTAAGAAAATCAGTATCAATTGCTGCCTCCACATAGTTAAATTTAGTTACTTTTCAAAAAATTTTGACTAATTTAAATCGGGCCTCCAATCTAAATAAATAAATAAATAAATATTATCTGTTTTATAAATTGTTAATATCTTGTTAATAAAAATAATTTGTTTTACAAAAAAACTTGGGTTTTAATGTAGGGATGGGACAAATATTCGGCCACTATTCGGTATTCGGCCCTTTTGCTGAATATTCGGTTGGCCAAATATTGAAGGTTTGTTGACCGAATACTTCGGCCGAATACCTATAGCTGAATATTTAGAGATATCTGGCCGAATATTGGTAAAATCTCGCCGAATAGTGAAAGATATCTTGCCAAATAAATTTAGGATTTAAAGAGTTTCATTTCTTACAATTTTTTTTCTCTAATCCAAATTGGCTACTTCATTCATGAAGTCATTCTCATTCTTACTTACAAAATATACAGTTATTCAGATACTAAAAAATATACAGCCTTTCTGTATTTCTTATAAAGGTTGGCGATATTTTAGAAAATGCTGCCCAAATTGGAGATTTAATTGTACAGGAAATGTCTTCATAAGAGAATGATATATTACAATTCAAAATATAACAACACTTAAAAGCCTTATTCTAAAAGACTTGAATATTTATTAATGTCTGCAAATTCCATGCACATATAAAAAAGGCTCTTATGAAATTTGTAACTTATTTCCATAAAGTAAGAAATGGAAAAATTCATTCACTAGATGTATTAACAATGATTCATTTTCAAAATTAGATATCAAGTATCACTATTCCAAATACTACAACGGTACATCTGAAAACAGAACTGGTGGCAAACTAGATACGCATTAGATGACACAACTAGCTTTATGAAGATCGTTTTATAAGTATTTAAACATAAATTCTAAATACTGAACAAAATAATTTTTTTTATTCTAGTTTTCAATTTTAAATAATTATTTGGATAATTACTGACTTAAATATGTAACATTATTATGTATATATTTTTAATTTACATATTCCTTCATTCATGTTGTTATCAATTTCTGTTTATCCTTTTAATAATGCTTGTTGAATAAGTGGAATATAGAAGTTGAATATTGTATGCGCCAATTCAAATGTCAAAGATTTTGTTACCATATGCATTCTACTTTAAGCATAACCTTTTGCTTTAACGTAATTTGTAATTTAAAGCTTGGCAACTGATTTCAGAGCAGGCTCATTCTTACAAATTCGCTGATCATTAGGGACACAAACTCTAAATGATCAAATTTACTTCATTAAAGGTTATTTCAGAAAATATCTACTCGTGAGTTCTGAGAGAGAGAGATTAAGAATATTATTAATTTTGGATGCAAGAAAGGGTAAAAGTACCATTTGATAGTAAAAGTGAAGTACATTCTTCATATTTTAATGAAAATATCTTACCATCCTGACTTACTGACAATCAATTTGATGTACATTAAGATAAAAGAATATAATGCAATTTCATAATTTTTTCGTGTTAAAATAAATGTTTCAAATTTAAAAATACATTTAAAAGCACATTTAAGAATAATAATTATTAATGAGCTCCCATTTTTTAAATTATATAATCAAAATTTATTTTCTTTATTGGAAAAAAAAGTTGATATTCGGCTGCCGAATATTCAGTATTCCGCTATTCGGCCAAATCATTATTCGTCCCATCCCTATTTTAATATTAACATGGGAAATTTGAATGGCGTTATCACTTAAGATACCGTTATTCAAGATTAACATAATATTATAGATAACAAATAAAATAATAAAAAAGAAATACAAAATATTATTTACAATAAAGCCGAACTCGGTAATAATGTCCTTTATTATAGTGACAACTTTGTAATAATTCAAATTGTTTCAGTTTCTTTAAAACTCACATAGACACTAATATTATAGTACATTGGAAATAACAACACTAGACAACACTTTTGCACAAAAAATGTACATAACTTATATACATATTCTCGGAATTAACCCCGTGGCAGAATGTGGGTGACACTGCGACAGGCGTCACAGACTTTCAAGGATACCTGCAGACTCAGAGATGCCACGGACGCGCCGTGGTATCGCTGTAGCGCATAAAGTACGCTAAAAATTGGTGATGGGACGCAAAAAAAATAGCTCTTATGCGTCCCATGGTAGGCGTAATTTCGTCAAAATATCCCGCAGTAAGCCTGAATTTCCTTCAAAGATCGCGAGAAGAAATGCAAATATCACCAAACCATCGCGAAAAAACGAAAAATTTCCTTTAAAAATCGCAAAAAACCGACAAATTTAGCAAAAAAAAAACTCCGAATTTTTTTAAAGGATCGCGGGAAGAAATGAGAAATTCATCATAACATCGCTAAAAACGTCAAATTTCGTCAAAAGACCACTTAAAATAATGAAAATTTCATCAAAAATCCTGCAAGAAAGATAGATTTCATCAAAAGTTTGCAAAAAAACGGAAAATTTTATCAAAAAATTCCAAAAGCAGATTTCGTCAAAAGATCGAAAAAACGGCAAAATTCGTCAAAAAATCGCGAATAAAAACGAGATTTTGTCAAAAAAAATCGCAAAAAATTTCAAATTTTGTCAAAAAATCTCACAAAAACAGCAGATTTCGTCAAAAGATTGCGAAAAAAAAGCAAATTTTGTCAAAGAATTTGTGAAAAAAAGACAGATTTCCTGAAAAAATCGCTAAAAAACGGCAAATTTCATGATAAAATTGTGGAAAAACGGCAATTTTCGTCAAAATTCCGCAAAAAACGGCCATTTTGTTAAAAGATCTCGAAAAAACGTCAAATTTCGTCAGAGACATGAAAAAAAGGTATTACTAAAAGTGGATTTGTCTGTTTCTTTTTTTTTGTTTTGTTTTGTTTTTTGTAAATGATAGAAATAGTATACACATACACATATGTTGCATTAATTAATTAGCACTACAATAGTACAAAGAATATATATAATACGTTGCATCTTGCAGACTATTTTTGAAAATATTATAAGCGTTGCAGACATTTGAAAATAGTTCTGCCACTGGGGGAATTAAATGTTTGCGTATCATTATTTTTAACAACACATCACCGTTGCTTAGTGTTCACTCTAGAAATAAAAAGGGCATGGTTCTATTCACTACAAAAGGCACTACTGCAGCAGAAAAGGGCACTTTTGGCAGAAAAAAACTGTTATTGCCTTTAGAAGGGGAAAAAGAAAGCAATGAAGCACATAATTTTTAAATATGATAAATCAAGTAACATTCATTTCGAATGATTTTATGATATAAAAATTAAAAATACAATTAAATTAAAACATAATTCAATAGTTTTATGTTCTTTTTCTTAAAGAAATGAAAAAATCTATCATTTTTGAGCACACAAATTTAGAAACACTACGGAATAAAAGAAATATTTATTAAAAATCTCTGGGTAAAACCAGTGGTGCATTTTACTAGTTTTAAAAAGGGCAGGGTGCATTTTGTAAATCTGAAAAAGGGCAGGGTGCTGCACCCTTCAAAAATGGCCTAGAATGAACACTACCGTTGCTATTCTATTTTCTGACAAAGTCTCTTATCATGCCCATTAATCCTTATTTCCTCTTTCTTTCTGTTTTGGTCAAAATTCCACTATCTTGAAGTTAGTTTATTTTATCTAAGTTTTGACGGTGGAAGAGATTCGAAATCTTTGTCTTTTATTTAGTTATTTTTTTTATATTTTATTTATTTATTTTTTTTTTTTCAAAATGCAAGAGAAAAAGCTTTTATTTATATTCTTTATTGGAAAATTAAACTGACTTTTCACGAAATAAATAAAAATGAAATAGAGCTGCGTTTGAAATCAAATGTAATGTCATACTTTTGCATTATTGCCATCAGGGTTGGGTTTTTGACGTCAAAAACTGGTTTTTGACATGACAGTGGTAAAAACCGTGTTTTTACCGGATTATTCCGTCAAAAACCCATCATTTTCAATTTTTGTCCAATTTGTAATGCAAATGCAGCATGCAATTCATTTCTAAGTTAATTTTTCCTTCTTGTTCTTGTTATTTTTAATTACATTTGTTAAATTTATTTAAAAAAAGGATTTCCTAAATGGGAAAATTTTTAGAATACAAGAGTAAAAGGAAAGAACAATATTTGTCATAATCTCCATTAATATAGATTCTATTAACTGCAATGAACATTAATATTGAATGATAATAAAAGGTTGTTATAGTTATTAAATAACATTCAATATACATGTCTAATAAAATATTTAAATCATTTTACAGATGCAAAAATGTTGTTATATGGTATTAAAACAGATGTCAAGAACTGGTCATTGAATAATTTGAATAATATTATATATAATATTTTAAAATGCTTATCTTATGCACTTCATAAATGCAACTAAATGGTGATTTTTTTTTTTTTTTTTTTTTTTTAGTTTAATAAGCAAAACCTTAAAATTTTTACATTAATAAAATTTTGATACAAATCTCTAAGACTCAATTGCAATTGAAGGTTTTTGGATTTAAAATTTAATGAATAACAAAACAATATTTAAGAAAAATCATAATATAATAATTTATATATTCTAGTTTTTATTTTTTAACTTTAGTGCTAATATGTACGAGTCATATAGACCATTCCAGTGCCTATATTTATATATATAAATTTTTACCTGAATAGTCATGAAGTATTTTTTAAATTGAAATCTACTAAAGCTAACATAAAGTCAGACTATTTATGTCCTGCTTACATTTTATTTAAAATTATTCAGGTATTATTTAAAGTGAATTAAAAGAAATAACACATTGCATATTTTTTAACATGCATATGAATGTATGAGTAAAAATCTTTACCTTTAAAATTATTCTTAAATTATTATTACATTCACAGAGGTTCTTAAATGCTTTTTTTTTATGAATAAAAATACTTCAGAATCGTTTTGCTACTGAATATTTCACATAAAATGACTTAAAACTAAAGATAGAATGAAAAAATAATTATTGTTATAATATAAAAACAAACTACTAAAAAATAGGTTTTTGACAGTTTTCGACATTTTTGACAAAGAGGTTTTTGACATGACGGTAAAAACCCTGGTAAAATCCGGTAAAAACCGTCAGGCGTCAAAAACTTGCCAACCCTGATTGCCATTAAATAACATTGTTTTGCAATAGTTTTATTCTTTGCTTATTAAAATAGGCCAACAAAAACAAGTACCATTTTTCTTTTTGTAATTTGATTTGCTTGTAAAATCTGTTACTGCTGCTGCTTTTCTCTCTTTTTTTGTGATTATGACATTTGTTGTAACAAATGGCAGAACTTGATTTTTTTTTTTTTTTTTTTTTTTTTTTTTTTAAATGCATTTTATATGAAAAGTTTGAGCTAATAATAGTTCTTTTTTTTCCTTACTTGAAATTTCCTATTCTTAAATATTTGCCTTTTCTTATTAATGCTTTAGGAATATATTTTTATTTTATTAGCTGAATAAGTATCACAAAAGTTAATTTAATTTTTGTAGACCAATGCTACTGTCAGTGCTTTTCAAAGAAAATTCATTACCCAAGTTCGAAGATGTGATGAAATGGAGAGAAAACTAAGTATGTTGGAGTTTTTTATTTTGTTTCTTTTTGCATTTTGTACACATAAAAATTTATATAATAGCTAATTTTCTTGTATTTATGTTTTAGCTTATGTTGAATCTGAAATCATAAAAGATGGCATTCGAGTGGATGAAGTTGAGAATAATCCTTTAGCTCCACAACCTAAAGAAATAATAGATCTAGAGGTATTTGTTTTATTATTTCTTCATTCTTGTTGTAGTCTTTGAATTGTAACATTTATTTTATGAGTGTGTTTGTTAGTTTACATAAATTTGCTCAATCATCATATATATTAAGTTAATTGTCTGAAAAATAATTAGTATTGCGTGAGTATTTTGTCCATGGTTGTTGGATTTTAGCTATTTTTAGTAATTTAAACTGCCAGTTTATTTTAATGTTAACTACTTAAAATAAATAAATACTAGTTTTTAGTTAATTCACATTATATTTCTTTTAATGTATTTTTAATGCACTTATACATGAATATCTTCTACTAAAAAAGTATAAACTTTTATTAAATGTTATTAAATAAAAAAGTCTCACAGAGTCTTTGCTGGCCTTTACAATAAATGTTTTTTTCTCTGTTTCATTTTTTAATAAGTAAAAAAATAAAAAAATAAAAAATAAATAAAAAAAAATAAAAAATAGTTTTAGAAAATATTTTTGTAACAAAAAATGAAATCCAATTACTCAATTGTTAAGCAAGCAATTATATTAATACAGAGTTCCCAGCGTCGTGGAAAGTCATGGAATTTCAAAGTAGTCAGGGAAAGTCATAGAAATTTTAAAATATATCGGAAAAGTCATGGAATTTACAAATATTTTCTAGGAAGTCCTGGAGAAAAAATAAAAAATGATGTGAAAGTCATCAAATAGTCTTGGGGAAAAAAAATCACAAAATTCATTAAACAGAGAAATTTGAAGAACAATTGCAGAAAAAATAACATTAGTTTTTGAAAAGGATTATGAAAATCAATAGAAAATTTCACTGTATTGCCACTTGGCTAAAGAAATTTTTGAGATTTGGTTACGGAAAATCAGGGAATTTGCCTGTCATGTTTTGTTGGGAACCCTATAATACCAACTTCTTTAAGCCCTTCTATTAAGATTTAAAAGGTCAAATCTTCTATAGTAAAAGAAAATTCCAAAGGCCAAGGGCTGCTTCTAAATTGTTACAAATGCTCAGTACCAACTGTTAACAAAAACATTAACACTGATTTGAATTTTAAAAAGGCCAAAAAACACAATGTTAACTGTCTTTTTCCTATGATGTATTGTCAAATGTGGAATGCAATGCAAAATTCTTTATGAAAAGCATTTATCTGGGGAAATGTTGTTACAATATATGAAGCTTGAGTCTGTAAATAATTGGAATAAAAAAAAATCCATTTATTATCACCAAAGAGGAAAGAAATATTAAAGAGCATGTCCAGCATATTTAAATAAAGTTTGAGCAAAGGATTTATCTTTGTCATAGGCTTTGCACATAATGGCAAATTAAAAATAGAGAGTGGCATAAATGTTAATATCTAATCAACTCCACATATAATCAGAAACATATTTTACTCCCAATCTTCAAACAAGAGATATAATTTCTTTACCAGTGCCATCAATCTATTGAATTGCATGAAGATAGACCAAGTATTACAGTTGATTATTAATTTCCTGGAATAAATGAAACAAGAAACAGATATCAAGACTATATGCTTCACTGATATACTTGCTAAATCTCCTGATCATAGGTGCAAGATCTTCTGCCTCAGGACTGATTTCAGTCTTGGTGAAATTTTTGACTAATAGTAAATTCTGCCTTATACACTTAAATAATAATTTTACGATCAAGAACTTTTAATTACTTTCTTTTATTGTAAAGGATAAATTTTTAGCCATAATGTAAGCCATAGAAATCGTCTAACCCATTTCAATTCAGATTTTCCTTATACTAAAAAAAAATTTCAGTCTCGGCTTGGATGGACTTCTTGCAGCCATGCTTCTGGTGTATTGCCCGTGGATTTTTGGCTTTGTAAAAACAAGATGGTCACAGACCTGGATCAGGGAAATTGGTTAATCTGGAAATATCTGGGAAATTCAAACTCAATCTGGAAATTTATTGAAACAGTGAATTTTTTGATGTGAAAATTTGAATCACATCAATGTGTGATTTGTGAATTTCCAATTGATGTGAATTTCCAATATGATTGCAGTAATCTGGAAAGAAAAAAAAAGAAAAAAATATCTCAGCTCTTGGGCTCAGTCTGTGCCTGAAACCAGCTTGGACTCTATACCAGTTTTCAGGTTCAGGCTTATGGTGAAAATTTTATTTATACAAAAACTCAAACAAAAATCCTTCACTAATTGAGAAACAAGAATGTAGCCTAACTTTCTTACAATCTTTTAAAAACTGAAAACAAATGGTGCTACTTCGACCAATCACATCGACCAATTTCGCCACATTATATTAATGACATCGTATTTATTTTAAATAACGAGAGAACAAATAATTAGAAAAAACAAATTAATAAAAATACAAATAAAGCATCAAATTAAAAATTAGTTCATGACGTGTAAAGTGTTTAATATCGAGTGAATGTGATATATATGATCTGTCATTATTCATATTTAATTTTATCATTTGACAACAGTTTTTTAGTCAACAGGATAACCAAGTAGTACCGAGCAAACAAAATTATTATTAATATTATATAAAGAGAAATATTCTGTCTGATTTTGAAGCCTTTATACAATATGTGTTAGAGACATAATGAAGCCACAAGATATCTCTTTTTTGGTTCAAAATCCTTTGTTTATCAAAAAAACAGAATTATGTCTTTCTGCTATAGTTGTATAATGGTATCAATACAAAAACCCTGAATGGGTTAAAAAGCTGTGACGCAGCACTTTATCTTACATCTCTAAGAATTTTAAATTTAGAACTTAAAAATAATTATGTTAAAATTTAAGTTATGCTATGCTATTAATTTATATGTATATATATCAATACGAAAACCCTGAACGGGTTAAAAAGCTGTGACACAGCACTTTATCTTACATCTCTAAGAATTTAAATTTATAACTTAAAAATAATTATGCTAAAATTTAAGTTATGTTATGCTATTAATTTATATGTATATATATAAATTTTTATTCATTCATGCTTTATCATTTACATCTCTCATAAAGTCGAAATATGAATCTTAAAAGATATGATATCAAAATTTTAGTGACGCCTTAATGTAACTTAAAATGATTTGTTTTAAAATTGAATTTACTTTATTTATTTGTTGGCTAAATACATTTACATATCTAAACAATACTTTTCATTTTTCAATACACTATTAAATATATCACTTTCACTGAATCTATATAAAATGCACTGAAATGTATTTATTTGACTAAATTGATTTATCTTTTACACCACGCTATTCAAAATCAAAAATAAAATTTAAGTAAATAGTTTTTTTTTTGCGTCATTGTATCCAAACTAAGTTAAATATATGCAAATAGATACAGTGACGAGAAAAAACTATTTACTTTTGATTTTGGATAGCGTGGCTAAAAGATAAATCAATTTAGTCAAATAAATACATTTCAGTGCATTTTATATAGATTCAGTGAAAGTGATATATTTAATAGTGTATTGAAAAATGAAAAGTATTGTTTAGATATGTAAATGTATTTAGCCAACAAATAAATAAGTAAATTGAACTTTAAAACAAATCGTTTTAAGTTACATCAAGGCGTCACTAAAATTTTGATATCATATCTTTTAAGATTTATATTTCGACTTTATGAGAGATGTAAATGATAAATCATGAATGAATAAATTTATATATATATACATATAAATTAATAGCATAGCATAACTTAAATTTTAACATCATTATTTTTAAGTTCTAAATTTAAAATTCTTAGATATGTAAGATAAAGTGCTGCTTCACAGCTTTTAAACCCGTTCAGGGTTTTTGTATTGATATATATACATATAAATTAATAGCATAGCATAACTTAAATTTAACATCATTATTTTTAAGTTCTAAATTTAAAATTCTTAGAGATGTAAGATAAAGTGCTGTGTCACAGCTTTTTAACCCGTTCAGGCTTTTGGTATTGATATCATTACTTTTTTTAGGGTAATGATAAAAAGAAGGAAAAAAAATTAAAGACCAATGCAATGAATTCATATTCATGATTTTCATTTACCTTTAATGCCTCCCCCCCTTCCCCACACGCAACATTAAAAGAAAATATCATATTTTAATGCTATGCTACTTGATTTTTTTTAACCACTCTTTAGTAAAATATGTTAGTATAAGATATGAAGGTAATGTACATTCAGCATGGTATTTCTTTGAAAGGGTTTCATAATTTATGCTGTATGCATGATTTTTCGTTCTTTTTAATTATATGCTTCTTCTTTGCACATGGTGGTACATTTCTAGTATATGTACCGTACATATATAGAGATGTAAATTTTCCGGAAAAATATAAGTGGCGGAAAAAAACTGGTTTTTTACCGGTTTTTTTCGGAAAAAAATGGAAAAATTGGAAAAATTGATTTTTCATGACCGTTTCTTCCAAATAAATTATATTTTCTTAGAGAATATTAAATAATAAAAAATTTTTCCCATTTATATGTATTAAATGAAAACTATTTTCACTTTATATTACAAAATAAAAAGAAAGTAGCAAAGTCTGCTTTTAAAAGTTTAGTTTTTTTTTTTTCCACAGCCTAAGAATTTTTATTAAACGCTATTGTTTGTTATATCATATCTGTTGAAATGATTTTTCATTTCAATTACATGTTTAACTACCAATTGACCTAATGTAAAAACCTGAGCCAATGTGGCAGCAGTTTGGAATGAAATAAATTATGCATTCCATTTACATAAGTATAGTTTTTAAGTAAATGATACTAGTTTAAAGAAATTATTGCAGTTTTGTCATTATTATGAATATCAGTATTCAAAAATAGAGCTCATCAGTGTGACATCACAGACAACTCAACCCCGCATTTCCATGGTAACTGGGTCAATACAAACCGAAAGTGTTTAGAGTTTGTTAGAGATGCACGATATACCTTCAAAAAAAGTCTTTCAATATGAAATCAGATACCGTTCAAAGGCTGAATTCATTGAATTGCTGAAGTTTTAAAAGCGATCCGCAAGTGTTTGGGCCGAAATTGTAACTTATTTAAATCAGTTTCAGGGTTGAATTTTTAGCTTCACGATAAAACAAAATATTTTATCTCTATCTTATTTTTACCTCTGTGGTTTGTTTTGAACCAATTTCTGGGGTTGTGACGTCACCACTGATGAGCTCTATTCCATTGTTTGTTTAAAAAATATATATTTTTACACTATTTTTTCTTAGAATTATAATTTTATTTCCTTTATAAAATATGTTTAGTTTTGGTATAGCTTTCCAATCTCAACTCTAAGTTTTGATTTAGTTTTATAATCTAAATTCAAACAAAACTAAGTTTTACTTTGGCTACTCAGGTCTGCAACTAAAAAATAGCGTGGGATTTATTGACTGTTAGATTTTTACTCACTGAAACCAGAAAAAAAAAAATATATATATTTTTAAGTTTAATTAAATGTAATTTTTTTCTTTTTACCCTGAAATCTGGTATTCTATTCTTGAGTAAGAAACCATACTCAATAATGTTTCCACATGGTAATTTTATATTTCTAAGAGTAGAACTCAAAAGTTATCAAAACAGAACACTACAAATAGAAAATGCTCGCTATTTGAGGAATTAACAAAAGCAGTTACATACAGAGATAAACTTCAACTGTGCTTTAGAAAACTACAAAAATTCAAAGTTTAATCAAGAGGGAAAGTATAATTTGGAACATAGTTATTTGTAATAAAATATTTCTTTTTAATCGCAGTTGTACTTTTCTAATGCAAACTGCCCATGTTTTTGCAACATTACTGTACATTATGGTGGCAAAATGGAGGTCAATTTTAGATTCAACACCTTGAAAAAACATTCAATTAATAAGCTATAACAAAATCTTGAAAAATGCAGCATAGTAGTGCCACCTATAGGGCAATTTACACCAAAAACTAAACAACATTAATATATATCAGAAACTGTCTAAAGCTGTAGTTTGATTTTTAAAAAAATCGTCCTTGAGGTAAAGCTATTGCGATAATCATGAATAATGCAGCATAGCAGCGTCATCTGTTGAGCAATTTACACCAAAAAGTAATGAGCACGAAGTTATGTCAAAGATTAACTTAATCTGAAATTTTTATAAAAATACATACATTAGTTTGAGATAGAACTATTGTGGAAATTATGAATAATGCAGCATAGCAGCGCCATCGGTTTGGCGATATACACTAATAACTAAACATCTCAAGTTTATATCAAGGTGTAACTGAATCTAAAGTTTTGTGAAATTATGTGCATCAGTTCTTGAGATAGTGCCCATAAAATTTGTCACATACAGACTCACAGAGTGACAGATATTTTCCAAAAATCATCAAAACGTGTTCAGGACCTTCTAAAACTTTTAAATACACCAAAAACTGGAAGTCAAATTTTTCTCAAATTCAATACTTACTTTAATAGGTTGTTGCCTGGTGTAATATGGTAAAGTTAAAATTATTTACAACGTTAGAACACCAGAATATTCGAATTCCAAGCATACCGGTTTCGGTAGCATATCGTCTCAGTCTCTCAATAATGAAATTCAATACATTAAAGCAATTGCATTTGATAGAGGTTACAACCCTTCTATTATTGATACTGCCCTTTCTAAATTGCAAAACTCTCACTCCTCAAACTCATCTCAGTCTTCTACTCGTTCCAATATTAGCATTGTCTTACCTTTCTTTCCAAAATCAAGTTTTTCCATTGCTAAAATTCTTAGTCGGTTCGATTTCAAAATAATTTTTACTCCTACTAATAAACTCAACCTTTCCAACCTTAAAGATCCTGTTGATTTATCAAATTCATGGGGCATTTACAATATCAATTGTCAGTGTGGTCTTTCTTACATTGGTCAAACCAAACGCAGTCTAAAATTTCGTATTAAAGAACATAAGCAATATATTGAAAAACAAGAAATCAAGAAATCCTCAATCGCAAAACATTGCTGGGAGACGAGTCATGCTTTTGACTTCAATTCGGTTAAGATACTAACTAAACCTACTTCTATACAAGAACTCAACTTCCTTGAAGCTTTCCATATCCATAAAAATCTTCCTAATCTTGTTAATTGTGATTTTGCTATTCCACCATTATCAGACTGTTGGAAATATTACATTAAAACTAATTTTTCTTAATCTTTTAATGCAATTCTCGCAATATCTTTTCCATTTTCCACCCAATTTTCCTATTAACTGTTCCCTGTTTTCCTATTGGCTGTTGCCTAGGATCCTCTGTTTTCCTATTGGCTGTTGCCTAGGATCCTCTGTTTTCCTATTGGTCAAGAAACTTATCACTTGAATCCCCATCCTCCCTATATATATATGAGCAAATCTCCACTATCTTTAGCACTGAGGAAGGTATGCTATATGCTACCGAAACCAGTATGCTTGGAATTCGAATATTCTGGTGTTCTAACGTTGTAAATAATTTTAACTTTATCAATACTTACTTCTCGAAAAGATAGATTAAAGTAATAAATGCATACTTCAAAATTTTATGTTGAATTTTTAATTTTATCATTTCCATTAATAGGCATATTATTGCAATAATTTTACACATGAATTAATTTTTCAAAAGAGAAGTTGCATTTAATTACATATCTAGATTTTTTTTTTTTTTTTTTTATTCATGTAATCAAGTTTTTGTGAACTTTTTGTATATACTTGTGCAAAATATATTCAGAATTTTTGAATAAAAAATTATTATATTTAGGTTCCTATTTAGACATTTTTAATAAAGTTATTTACATACATATATGCAACTTAATAAGATTCAGCTGCTGTATGGCATGAGATTTTTTTTTTCTTCAATCACTGCACTTGCAAAAGATTCAATTTGTTGATTAAACTTTTTCTGAAATGTCTATTTTCAAGAGAAATTTTGCAAAGAATCTTGTGTTTCAAACAAGAAAAAAACATGAAGGATCCTTTCAAGTCTTCTCAAACAGATTTCTGCTCAGAGATCAGATTACCCACATTAAAATTTTCATGTGAGACACTCAACATAAAAATAAATAAAATAAAAAGTATGAGAATGTAGCTATTACAAAATTTTCACTATATTATTTCATAAATGAAATTTCAATTTTTCCAGTCTGGAAAAATTGAAAAATAAGCCTTCGGAAAAAACCCGAAAAAACCCAGTTTTTTTCCCAATTTTTCCGGTTTTTTTCCGAGCATTCCCATCTCTACATATACTAGAAATGAATCCAGATTACAGTATTCAGAATGTTCTGGAAAGTGTTTCATAATCTATGCTATATGCATAGATTTTCATTCCTGTTAGTTTATTATGTTTTGTTGTTTGCACAGGGAGATAAAATTACTGTACATGGATGAAAATGATAGGTTTAAAGTATTCAGAATGAATTGGAAAGTGCATCATAATCCATGCTGTATGCAAGATTTTTTTTGTTCTCTTTCATTATTGTTTTTTTTTCCCATAGGATTGTAAAATTACTGTACATGAATGACTGACAATGATATGTTTACAGTATTTAGAATGAGTTGGACAGTGCATTATAATCAATGCAGTATGCATGATTCTTCGTTCTAGTTAGTAGTGTTTTGTTCTTCGCACAGGGTGAGAAATTGCTGTACATAGATGAAATTTATCCCGATACAATCATTGACTCTTTTTGTGATCTTTTGACAAAATTTGCCTTTTTTGCGATCTGTTTATAAAATTTGCCGGGAATTTGGGGATCTTTTGTCAAAATTTACTGTTTTTCTGAAAGATTTTGAAGAAATTTTTCGTTTTTACACAATTTTTTGATGAAATTTATGTTTCTTCTGTGATCTATGGACAAAATTTATGTTTTTTCGGATTCTTTTGACAAAATTTACTGTTTTTTTTTTATTTTATTTATTCAGGATCTTTTGCCAAAATTTGCAGTTTTGTCGAGATGTTTTGAAGAAAATTGCACTTTCATTGTGATCTTTTTATGAAGTTTATCGTTTCATTGGGATCTTTTGACAAAATTTGCAGTTTTCTCACAATTTTTTGATGAAATTTGTCCCGATACAATCATTGACCCTTCTCATGATCTTTTGATGAAATTATCTTTTTTTGCAATTTGTTTAGAAAATTGGCCAGGGTTTTTGTTGAAATTCACTGTTTTTTTCGAGATGTTTTGACGAAATTTTCCATTTTTACACAATCTTTTGATGAAATTTACGTTTCTTTTGTGATATCTGGACAAAATTTGTGTTTTTTTTTTTTTTTTTTTTTTTTTTTTTTTTTTTGTGGTATCTTTGACGAAATTGACATTTTTTCGTAATTCCTGGACAAAATTTGTCGTTTTTTTGCAATCTTTTGGGGAAATTTGTCGTTTTCTCACGATTTTTTGAGGAAATTTCTCATTTTTTTTCGCAATCTGTTTGCAAAACTAGCAGGATTTTTCGCAATCTCTTGTCGAAATTTACCGTTTTACAGGTTCTTTTGCCAAAATTTATTTTTTTTTTTTTTTAGGATCTTTTGCCAAAATTTGCAGTTTTGTCGTGATGTTTTGACGATCTTTTTAAAAAATTTGTCGTTTTTCTGGGATTTTTTGACAAAATTTGCAGGTTTTTTTCGCAATTTTTTAACGAAGTTCCTGGTTTTTGTGATACTTTGACAAATTTTTTTTTTTCGTGATCTTTTGAGAATTTTGCTGGGGTTTTTTTTGCGTTCTTTTCATGAAATTTGTGGTTTTCTCACAATTTTTTTATGAAATTTGTCCCGGTACAATCATTGACCCTTCTCATGATCTTTTGACGAAATCCGCCTGTTTTGCGATTTGTTTAGAAAATTGGTTGGGATTTTTGTTGAAATTTACTGTTTTTTCGAGATGTTTTGACGAAATTTTCCATTTTACACAATCTTTTGACGAAATTTATGTTTCTTCCATGATTCTGGACAAAATTTGTGTTTTTTTTTTTTTTGGTATCTTTAATGAAATTGGGATTTTTTCCGTAAATCCTGGACAGAAAGTGTCGTTTTTTTTGCAATCTTTCAGGGAAATTTCTCTTTTTCTCACTATCTTTTGAAGAAATTTGTCATATTCTTTTTGCAATCTGTTTGCAAAACTTGCAGGATTTTTCGGGATCTCTTGTCGTAATTTACCGTTTCTTGGATTCTTTTGACAAAATTTGTTTTTTTTTTTTTTCAGGATGTTTTGTCAAAATTTGCAGTTTTGTCGTGATGTTTTGAAGAAAATTTTTGAAGAAAACTTTCATTGCAATCTTTTTATGAAGTTTTTTGCTTTTTCAGGATCTTTTGACGAAATTCGCAATTTTTTTGTGATTTTTTGACGATGTTCGTGATTTTTTTTGTGATACTTGGACAAAATGTGTTTATTTGTGATCTTTTGAGATTTTTGCTTTTTTTTTTTGCGATCTTTTCATGAAATTTGTCGTTTTTTCACAATCTGTTGATGAAATCATTGACTCTTTTCGCGATCTTTTGACAAAATTCACCTTTTTTGCAATCTGTTTTCAAAATTTGCCAGGAATTTGGGGATCTTTTGTCGAAATTTACTGTTTTTCCGAGATATTTTGACGAAATTTTTCATTTTTACACAATCCTTTGATGAAATTTGTTTCTTCCGTGATATCTGGACAAAATTTGTGTTTTTTTGTTGTATCTTTGATGAAATTGGAATTTTTTTTGTATATCCTGGACAGAAAGTGTCGTTCTTTTTGCAATCTTTTGGGGAAATTTGTCATTTTCTCACGATCTTTTGAGGAAATTTGTCATTTTTTTTTCGCAATCTGTTTGCAAAACTTGCAGGATTTTTCGGGATCTATTGTCGAAATTTACCACTTTATGGGTTCTTTTGACAAAATTTATTTTTTTTTTCAGGATCTTTTGCCAAAATTTGCAGTTTTGTCATGATGTTTTGAAGAAAATTGCACTTTCAGTGCGATCTTTTTACAAAATTTGTTGTTTTTTTCGTGAACTTTTAACGAAATTTGCCGTTTTTTTGCAATTTTTTGATGAAGTTCGTGGTTTTTGTGATACTTCGACAAAATTTGTTTTTTTTTTTTTTTGTGATCTTTTGAGATTTTTGCTGGATTTTTTTTTTATCTTTTCATGAAATTTGACGTTTTCTCACAATTTTTTGATGAAATTTGCCCCGATACAATTATTGTCCCTTCTCATGATCTTTTGACAAAATTCGCTTTTTTTGCGATTTGTTTAGAAAATTGGCCGGGATTTTTGTCAAAATTTACTATTTTTTCGAGATGTTTTGACGAAATTTATGTTTCTTCTGTGATACCTGGAAAAAATTTGTGTTTTTTAGTGGTATATTTGACGAAATTTACATTTTTTTCATAATTCCTGGACAGAATTTGTCGTTTTTTTGCAATCTTTTGGGGAAATGTTCTTTTGACAATGTTCGTGTTTTTTTTTTGTGATACTTAGAGAACCCTGCTTGCCAACCCTGCTTCTGGACATTGTTTACATTTTAAAAGCAGCAATTTGAATGCAATAATGGACTAGAAATCATAATGAATGCTTAAAATAATGTATAATACAGTCAACACTGTGAAATCTACAAAATATATTATATGCAATGCATGTTAGAATGTAAACATTGAAAAATATCCTATCATTTAAACTTATAGTTGAAGTTGTGTGATACTCCTTTTTCAGGAAATAACAATTTTTTAATGAATGATGTTAGAAAATTCATGCAGCCTGCAATTAAAAAGAATTTATGTGTACATATTTAAGCATTATTTAGATTTACTTAACTAAAACCGACTTAACAAATTTAGTAAAAATTTTAATTGTTAACACTATACATTACTAAAAAGCATCATAAAACAATTTATCGAAGTGAAACTTTTTTATCCAACATTTCAGTCGCTAAGTATGAAGCAAGCAACATTAGAAAATTTTAGAGTAGCAGAAATGTGTATAGCTTGAGATTAAGTATTGTAAAAATAGACTGATGCAGACATCTGGACATTATTTACATTTTAAAAACAGTAATTTGAATGTAATAATGGGCTAGAAATCATAATGAATGCTTATAATAATGTATAATACAGTCAACACTGTGAAATCTACAAAATGTATTATATGCAATGCATGTTAGTATGTAAACATTGAAAATCGTCTCAACATATAGACTCATGGATAAAGTTAAGTGATACTTTTTTTTCATGAAATAACAATTTTTTAATGAAATAAACTACAATGTAAGAAAATTCAAGTATTTTTTACTCTACATTTAAAAATAATAATTTGAGCGAGGAAGTGATGTATGCTCGATTGGTTATGCTTAATGCAAACCTATTCTTTGTTAAAACAGTGATAAAACTTTAACAATAAATGATTTTATCTCTACAAACATTTTGTTTATTTCACAATACAGATGAATATTTCCTTCAGTAAATTTTCTTGAACCAGAAAGTTTCATATTGGTTCAAGGAGTAATTTGTGTTCATAGACTAGCAGTAAAAATTACTGATAATAAATCAAAACAAAATACAGTACATGGCTTTTACCTGGCAATCTCACAATATTTGGAATATGCTCCCCCCCCCTCTCCTTTAATTCATAAGTTTTCAAAAGCACAAACATAACAAAATTGTAACAATGACATGTAGAGTATGATCAATGACAATACTGACAAGTACTACAATGACATGTAGAGTATGTACAATTTCATCTTTTGCAATTATTTAAACAAAAACTCCTGCATTATTCAATGGTAGCAATCAAGAAATAAAAATACATAATTGTACCTAAGTAGTATTATTTTATCCTTTTACACAAATTTTGATTGGTATATTTAAAAAAAACCTGAAATTTTAAATATATTCAGACCTGTTTCCTTCCCCCAAAATAGCATTGGTAATTTTCAAAAACACACAATAACAAAATTGGAACAATCACACGTAAAATATGAATAAAAACTTACCTTTGGAATTTTGTTAAAACTAAGCAAAATTATTATTTTAAAAATTTGTTGTTGTTGTTTGCAATCGTTTCATGATTTGTTTTAATGGTCATTTCATGAAATGTGTGCTTATTCCCATAATCAATAGACAAAATCTGTGATTTTTTTCTGCAAACATTTGTTGAAGTTTGCAATATTTTTCTGAGACAGATTGCAAAAATTCACTCTGATACTGCAATCTTTTGATGAAATTTGCTATGTATTTCTGTCTTTTTTGATGAAATTTACAATATTTTCCCTCGACTGATTACCGAAATTCATACTTTTTTCAGTGATGGTTTCACAAAACTAATTTTTTTTTAAGATCAGTTGACTAAATTTACATTTATTTTTGTGATCAATTTCCAAAATCCCCCCCCCCCACCTCCCAACCCCCCAATCATTTCATGATTTTTTTTCAACTCGTGACAAAATTTGTGTTTTTGTTTTTTTGCTATTGATTGACAAAACTTAATATTTTTTTGCCTGTTTTTTTTTCGCAATATTTTTTAATGACACATTTTCAAAATTTGGTATGTGCTTCCAATTTTTGATAAAATTCATTATGGATATCATGATTTTTTTCACAAAATTTATAGTTTTCTCAATTGTTTACCAGAATTTGTTATTTTCACCATCATATGCTGAAGTATGCAATATTTTTCAACAAATAGGCATCATTTGCAATAATTTTCTGAAAATGAAAATATTCTACTTTTTATGACATTTTAAATTATTTTTTGCAATAATTTGATAAAATTATTGATTATTTCAAATTTCAAGATTGTCAAAATTCAAGAATTTTTTTCAACATATTATAAAAAATTGTGAAATGGGGAGTTGTATGGCATGTTTTGTGCATCCAGTGATGTTTTTAGGTGCGTTCGTAATTATGTAAATACGTAGCACCTATTGTTGTCGCTCAGTCCGTCCGTCTGTCTGTCTGTCCGTCTGTCTGTCTGTCTGTCCGTCTGTCTGTCTGTCTGTCCGTCCGCATATAACAGCGCAAAAACTACCCAACCGAATCGTTTGAAATTTAAAATACATAATTATTACATAATTTTGTCGAGTCATTTCAAATTTTATGAAAATCGGATGCATAGATCAATTACAGGGGCAATCAAAAGTATTCCGTTACATTACGGTCAATGGGGAAAAAAGTTTCAAATGCATTTTAATCGTTTGAAATTTAAAATACATAGTTATTACATAATTTTGTCGAGTTATTTCAGATCTTATGATAATCGGGTGCATAGATCAATTACAGGGACTATCAAAAGTATTCCGTTGCATTACAGTCAATGGGGAAAAAGTTTCAAATGTATTTTATACGTTTGAAATTTAAAATACATAGTTATTACATAATTTTGTCGAGTTACTTCAAATTTTATGAAAATCGGATGCATAGATCAATTACAGGGACAATCAAAAGTATTCCGTTACATTACGGTCAATGGGGGAAAATGTTTCAAATGCATTTTAATCGTTTGAAATTTAAAATACATAGTTATTACATAATTTTGTCGAGTTATTTCAAATTTTTTGATAATCGGGTGCATAGATCAATTACAGGGGCAATCAAAAGTATTCAATTACATTATAGTCAATGGGGAAAAAGTTTCAAATGTATTTTATACGTTTGAAATTTAAAATACATAGTTATTAAATAATTTTGTCGAGTTATTTCAAATTTTATGAAAATCGGATGCATAGATCAATTACAGGGACAATCAAAAGTATTCCGTTACATTACGGTCAATGGGGGAAAATGTTTCAAATGCATTTTAATGGTGTTGCACTCATTCGAACTTAATAAAATTTATATGCAACTATAAAGTACATATTATAATATACATTTTACATAATCTGTGATGCAAAGAACATTTGTTATTGATTTACAAGGCCACACAAAAGTATTCCATTACATAATGGTATAGAGAGAACATTGCTTGATGAGCGTTTTAATTGTAATTCACTATTTACAATTTTATGAGATTGAGATATAAGAGTAATATTTTTAAAACTTCGTTATCGTACGAACGCACCTCGTTTGCTACGCTTCACGTGCAATTTCCAACTTGTTTCTGTTTTTAATGGGCATGCAGTGCTAATACATGGATTAATGATTGCGGCATTGATGGGTTTACTGCATGTTAGCAATTCCTGCACAGTGAGTTTCATCGATCCAATAATCGTTTCAGGGCCGTAGCTAGAAGTGTACGATAGGGGGGGCTCAGGGGAATATAGGGGGACTCAAGGGAATATAGGGAGGGCTCATATTTTTTTGTTCTCTCTCTAATGCAGAAAGATATATTAGTGCATATTACCATTGTAGGTACTATGTTTCTCACTAAACTGTTGTAATAACTTCATTTTATGCTAAGAAAAGTATATGATGATGAAAATTTTGAATGTATAACTGGTGCAAAATTAAACATCCTGTTAGCTTAATATGTACCAATAGGATGAGGGAGTGTTGAAACACGTATTTTAGATACAATTTAGTAACTCTGCAAAACTGTGAAAGGGTCTCAAAACTAAATTAGATTTTTGAACAGAATTTCATTTGAATTTTCGGAACATTTAGTGACCTTGGAACTTTTTCCAGGGGGGGCTCAAAATATTTTAAGGGGGGCTGAGCCGCCCATAGCGCCCCCTTAGCTACGGCCCTGAATCGTTTCTTTGGTTTTAATAAGCACACAGTGCTAGTGCTCTACACCCATTAGAGATTAAAATGCTGACAGTTGACAAGTTTCGTGTATTTCAGTGATTCCTGCATAGCGAGTTTCGTGGATCTAATGATGGCTTTTAGCACTCATACACACAGCTCCGTGCGAAATGGGGGCGGTCGCTCCAGGTGCAGAAATTTAGAGTTTTCCGAATTTATACTACCAAAATCATTTTTAGCCTGTCACAAGAAAAAGTTCGTGGGGTGGGAGGGATGGGGGAGGCGCCAAATTAAGACTATGCCCTGGCCGCAATTTTCTCTTTGCACATCCCTGCATGCACGCATTAGTGATTGCGGTGTTGACGAGTTTCTTGCATTTTAGTGATTCTTGCACAGTAATTTTTGTGGATTGAGTTATGTCTCTTTGGCCTAAATGGGCAAACTGTGCTCATAGACGAATTAATGTTCGTGTTATTGACGAAATTTGTGCATTTTAGTGATTCTTGCACAATGATTTTCGTAAATCCAGCAATTTTTATTTATTTATTTTATTTTTTTTTTTTTTATGGTCACACAGCGGTTATACACATGTTAGTGATTGTGCCGTTGACGAGTTTTGAGCATGTTAGTGATTTTTGTGCTTCCACGATCTTTTGACAAAATTCACTGTGCATTTCATGATGTTTGCAATATTTTCCTTCAATTATTTACCAATATTTTTTTTTTTCCATCATCATATGGTAAAGTATGTAATATTTTCAAAAGATTGGCAAAATTTGCTATTGTTTATGCTATTTAAATAAAAAAAATTCTGCATATTCTGTTTAAGAGAAGCAGTGTCAATGTTAAAGTTTGAAGTTTTTTTTTTGGGGGGGGGGGGAGGGCGGGGGGATTTGCGTCATTGGGTTTGGGGGGAATGGCAGGGTTCATACAGAGTTGAGAAGAAAAAAATCCAAGAAGTCTAAAATATTTTAAGGACTTGCCAATTTGTTGTTATTTATGTGGCATGCACTTGTACACCCCAATTCTTAATGCCACATTTGGTAAGAAAAACATTTCAAACAAATTTTTCTCTATTAGAATCTAATTATTGGTGCTGAAACTGCACAGAATTAATAACCTTGGTGATTTTGTAAGTTCAAATAAAAAAATGCACAATCAATTTTCCTATGCAGTGACCAATGGTCATATACACAGAGATCAGTCAAACTGACTTCAAAATCAACTGTAAACATGGGATTAGAAATATTAAAAAATTAATAAAGCATCCCCAAAAGTAAGTACAAAATCTAAATATCGACGTAGTATCTGATGTAATTATTCCCGATCTATTATGCCCAGAGTTTTTTTTTAATTTACGACAATTTTTTAGCTGTTTACATTATAAATACGTGCTTCCTGACATATTATATCTTTGGAGTGCAATACAAATTAAACAATTTACTATTTTATTTTGAGTTTTCTTAAAAAAATAAAAAAATAAATAAAAATTTGTTTTTAATGAAAATGCAGGTTAAAGTAAAGGTATGACAAAATGAAAATTGTTCCCAATCCCGTGTGTAAAATAATTTATTTGTGAATCGTTTGTAATTAAGTTAACAAAAATTACCTCAAAATAACATCTTTTTCGAAATATGCATACCTATAGCTTACTTTTGATTTTATATTCTTTTCAGATTAAAAATAATTAAGCATCTCAGTGTTTAAATTTTTATTGCCATTTATCTCTCCTATTTTAAAATTTTCGGGAATTTCTAATGTAATTTACACTTTTTCCCCCTTATATTCAACTCTTATTTTTTATATATAAGCTTTATCGTTACAGATATAAATAACGTTAAGAATGTTTTTAATTTAAGTAATAAAGGTTTGAAATTTTGAAGGTAAAAAAATATTTCAAAAACTAAAAGAAGCAAAATTTATTTGTACTTTAAACCAAACACCATTTTATACCTATTTTTGGAGTAATTTTATCATAAACGGTAAACAAGTATATCATTTTATAAACATATCCAAATTTCCATAATGTCATTCCTTTTTATTTAACTTGTGCTGTTTTTAGTAAAGTAATTTTTTTTTTTTTCTTTAAAAGATAAACAAAATTGTATTGCTAATTGGTCTTTATTACACAAATGTACTTGAATGGAAAAGGATTATAATCAAGTATTACTGTAAATAAAAACAACCCGTAACATTTTGCTACTTACTATTGAGAAAAGATTGATTGAAAATTTGGTGGACAAAGTTTGAAATTTCAAACCTTTATTACTTTAATTAAAAACATTCTTAACGTTATTTATATCTGTAACGAAAGAGTAAGAGTTGAATATAAGGGGGAAAAAAAGTATAAGTTACATTAGAAATTCCCAAAATTTTCCACTCCATAGACATAATATGTCAGGAAGCACGTATTTATAATGTAAACAGTTAAAATTGTCGTAAATAAAAACAACTCTGGGCATAATAGGTCGGGAATAATTACATCAGATACTACCTCGATATTTAGATTTCGTACTTACTTTTGGGGATGCTTTATTAATTTTTTAATATTTCTAATCCTATGTTTACAGTTGATTTTGACGCCGCACATAGCTTACTGCCAATTCCGATTCAAAACAAAACTATCCAAATGCACATGAATACATAAATATCTAACAACAAATAATTTAAAATAATTTTTGTTTGAAAACTTAAAAAAGAAAATCATAAGTCGAAAGTATATTGAATATGTATAATTAAAAAATATTTCCTATTTTAAAAAAGGATTCAAAATATTTTTTCCACAAAATGCAAAAATATCCAATGTAAGAAATGTAATATTTTCTTCTTTACGAAAAATAAAGGCAATATAAATAGAAATTTAATTTAGTATATATTAATGGATGTTTTAAAGCACATGATAAACTGTTTTTGTAGTTTAAAAAACATTTATTGCTTTGATTCGGGTGTTTTAACTGTGACCCTAACTACATAAGACTTGTCACACCGGGCTTGTCTGCTAATCCATAGAATAACATGTAATCCGCGAGCTAAAATAGTCCAATTTTCCAAGACCAATATATAACAAACAAGAGTTTTCCTAGAAACTAGGCAAGTCTTATTCACTCTATCTTAAAGAGATTCATATTATATATAAGTTTTAATAAAATCGCCCAGGCCGTTTTCTAGATTTCATTATTAGGAACAAACCCCATCGATTTCAGTTTAAAAATGGGTATCGAGATCTAAAAATATACGGCACGTAGAAATGTAAAAATTATAGGATAGGATTAGACTGGGAATATAAGACTATATTAAAAAAATTGGACCATTCTGACCAATATTTGCTGAGTTATTAGATGGCGGCTTTACATGTTTCCTTTGATGTTGAGTTAGCTGTATATATGAGTTCCCCATCTCCCTTGCCAGGATACCTTATGACGATAATAGGCTTAAAGCTGCGTCACTCGAAGCCTGCCGCCTTCCATGATTATATAAGAATTGTGACTTTTACAGATTTTTGTCAGTGGTGTAAGATATTAAAAAAAAAGTTTGCCATTTTGAACAGATTTTCAGGAACATGAAAATCACAGCTGTTAAATGAAAATCTTAGTAAAATAAGTTTAAAATGCCATTAACAAATTCTTATTGTAAACTTTTGGATTGGTCTCAACCAAAAATATATATATATATATATATATATATATATATATATATATATATATATATATATATATATATATATATATATATATATAAATAATGAAAATGAATAAATTGTATGTTCCTTGTACAAATCTATAATTGATGAAATTTAGCATGTGAATTATTCTTAGATAATGAGAAATTTTATGTCCTTGGCTGAAAAATGTGAGACAATCATGTCAACCATGAATGTTTGAATTTTTTGTGAGCTGCTTCTTAATAACCGAATATTGTACATCTCCTTACATAATATAATAGCACAATGGCTTTTGCTTCATTTACAGCAATGCCGGTGACCATTCAGATGAAGGTCCATGTTGATTTAAAATATATGATCAGATTTGCGATTTTGTTTGGTTCATTTGGAAAATAGACCATCACAGTGGTTCTAGATAATAAGTTACACTGCTAAGTTACACTGATAGTAGTTAATAAGATACACTGCTAGTTCTGAATAAAATGTATCTTATTGTTATATTGCTTGTACTTACTAGTGTTCATTCTAGGCCATTTTTGAAGAGTTCTGAATAAAATGTATCTTATTGTTATATTGCTTGTACTTACTAGTGTTCATTCTAGGCCATTTTTGAAGAGCCCTTTTTCAAAAATGCAAAATGCACCCTGCCCTTTTTAAAAGTAACAAAATGCACCACTGGTTTTACCTAGAGATTTTTATTAATTTTTTATTTTATTCCGTAGTATTTCTAAATTTGTGTGTCCAAAAATGATAATTTATTTTCATTTCTTTAAGAAAAAGAACATCAAACCATTCAAAAATGGTTTAATTTAATTGTATTTTTAATTTTTATATCATAAAATCATTCAAAATTAATATTATTTGATTTATCTTAAAAATTATGCATTTTCTCGCTTTCTTTTTTCCTTTCTAAAGGCAATAACAAATTTTTTCTTGCAAAAGTGCCCTTTTTTGCTGCAGTAGTGCCCTTTTTAGTGAATAGCACCATGCCCTTTTTATTTCTAGAGTGAAAACTAGTACTTACATTATTATAGTTTTTAATATGCAATCAAACCCAGTTAAGATGCTTTTCAAAGGACTGAACAAAAGTCGCATATTAAACATAATTTGTGTAATATTGTAAGGAAGTTATTTACACATCTAATTGTCTTAATGAACTTTAGAACTTTAGTTTATATGTTTACTGTCAAAAGTTGTATTTTGGTTTGGAATTGCTTTGAGGCCTATAGCAGCATTATTTGGCTTTTGTCTCGAATGATCCATTACACACAAAGACAATGACAATACAGAATAATTTTATTTTACATATACATTACATATTTATTACACTACAAACAGACAACACACCATCCATATCTTACCCTGGATTTGAGCACGGACCCCTTGGCGTGGCAGTAGCTTCTGCTACCGACCACACCACCAGGTGTGACCAAAAGTTGTATTTTTTATGCATACTTATATTAAAATACAATTTAACATTTTTTTAAAAATAGAATTGACAGGAATAATATTTTAAATAAACATGGCTTCAAATATAACCTTAATGTCAATTAATATGTTACAATCAAAAATAAAACAACAAAAATAGTTTTCCTGCTAGTCTAGTGTTTTTAAAACAAACCAACAGTATTAAATCTTTGCATACAACAATAATTAATCCATATTTTTTTTATATAAGAAAAACTATCCATGTTAATCTTTGTGTGAAAAAAAAAAATGTTATTAGCATTGCAAAAAGCAAATAAAACACAGAAAATATGTAAGAAATACACAAAAATATGTCCATCCTTCATTAATTTGTCAATTTTTTTTTTTTTTTTTTTTTTTTTTTTTTGGGGGGGGGGGGTTGGTCTGCTGTTAATTTGTTTATAATTTGCTAATTCATTGAAACTTTTTATTCAAGTGTCTACCAATATTTTGGATTAGTAATATTCACTTTATTTAATCAGAGATAATATTATCCATTATTTAAAAGATTGTTTTGCTTGACTTGCAAAAATTATTTAATGATTAAAAAAACAAGTTATTGATAGTTATACCTATGGAATGTCTTGATACCATAAAGTGATTTAGCAGAATTCTACTGTACTTTTTATTAAAATCCTTTAATAAGCAAATTTTTAAACATTTTCAAGGTACACTCGGCTTTTGTATAATTCGAATCTTTGTTTAATGAGAGCCGACTGTATATTAAATTATGTACAATATAAAACAGAATGGTTTGCTTATAAATATGATTTTTTTTTCTTCTGTTACTAGAGCATGTTTGAAAGATTAGAAACTGAACTGAAAGAAGTTAATTCCAACTCAGATGCTCTGAAGAAAACTTACTTTGAACTGTCTGAATTAAAAAATGTATTAATTCAAGCTCACAATTTCTTTGCTGATGTAAGTATATTTTTAGATACCATTATTATTGCTATTCAGAGTATCCAAGTTATAGATATCTCTAATTGCCGAAACGTCAGTGAAGGCTTACTTTGGAGACATGAAATTTTTTTGTTTCTGTCTGTCTGTTCCGCGATAACTGACGTAAAAAGCATTCGATTGATTTGAAATTAAGTGGGTATGTTAGTGAGGCACTGGGATTAAGCTGTATAGTTTTTTGTTAGATTTTATTCATTCATTCGGAAAATATAGAATATTTTATTTTCTGCAAAAATGCTTTTCTATGGCAAATCCAATGATTTTCAATTTATTTTTTTTTTTCTTGAGAGAAAATGACACATTTGATTAATGAAATTCAATGATAAATGGATACTGAAATTTACCTGTTGATTTATTCGTATTGTTTTGAAATTTTGTCTACACATTTGTCATATTTTTTAAATTATTACTGTAAATTTTGGAGATTTTTTATAAATGTGTTCCAATAATATAGACTAATTTGTTTTAGATTTTTGCTTATTTCAAATGTATTTATTTCATTTTCTTTATTTTCTCACATTGGTTGCTAAGCAGCCATTCATCCCAATTCTTATTCATAATTTGAAAGTGTGTACAAAAATTTAAATAAAGTCAACATCAAAACTGATGAATTAATTAATGTCTTTATATCTTTGCGTATAAATATAACATAGCCCAGAAAAGAATATAGGTTATGTTTTATTAATTTTATTCAAATATTTTCCTTAATAATTCAAAACTTCATTATTTTTCATACACAACCAATAGAGACTTTTTAGATACAATTTAACCAATTTCCTTTATCGTTGCCAAAAAAATTAAAATCTGGAATAATTATTTTTCAACGGCAATAAGTTTCAATTGAGCAATTTCCATTCGAGAAATTAAACTAAGAAAAAGTAAATAAATATGACGTCAGAATTAAAATAAAAATAGATATAGTACTTTTTGTTAAATATTAAACACGGATATTTGTTTCGTTTAACCCCCTGACTGCCCAGCCAAAGGGTAATATTATAATGTTGTTTTCTCTGTAATCTATTAAAAATATTTTTTAAAAAAAAGATGTTTTTTCCAACCTGATACAAAATATGTTATTACTATCGGTGTATAATCTTTGATAGCATCAATCCTAACTTAATTTTTCAAAACTGGGTTTTATTTGTGGGATTATACTAATTTAAATATTGCTTATGTTGCAGTGAAACCTGCAGCTTAGTGTGTGAAAAATCAGCCGGCGGCAGTCAGGAGGTTAATAAGAATTTTTCTGACAAAAATGGATACATAATTAGAAATAAAAGAAATAAAAAAGAACTATATTTTTAACAAACAATTTACTTGGTAAAATATGATGTCATAATTGAAATAAAACAGGTATTTTATAGTAGTTGTTAAAAATGCAAGAAACATGGATATCAATAACTCATGAATAATGACGTCATTGCTGAAACTTCAGTGAAGGCTTACTTTGGTGACTCAAAATTTATTGTTCATGAAATTGTTCGAAATTTATTGTTTATTCAGTCTATCAGTCTGTTCTTCTGTCTGTCTGTTCCGCGATAACTGTTGCAAAATGCAATCAAACTTTTGTTTTTGGAAAAAAATTGTAAAACTCTAGATTACTAATTTTACACTTTAAAAAATTCCTTATACATCAGTTTTAGGTGTTTGTGGTTGGCAGGCATGTAAAAGTATGAGGTTAATGAAAAATGCTTGTCCAAACTGTTACTTATCCTTATAAATCAAAATGTATAAAGAAATGCAAGATATACGATAACCATTAGCACAATTAATAGAATGTTGAAAATTTAAATTTAATGAGACTACGTGGGGAGGGGGGGGGGAAAGCCCCCCTGAAAAGATCTACTATGTTATAATAAAAAAAACAAAAATAATAGATCATGAAAATTTCATAATTCCCTAACATAACTAAAATTTTAATTTAACGGATTTGATGGCTGAAAACTTCTTATTCTTATTTTACTCTCATAAATAATTACGTAATTTGAAAATTTTAAATAACAGTTTCCAGAAAGTTGAATTTTGCCCAAAGTGTGTTTAAAAAAAATGATGGGCAAAGCTGACGTTGAGGCACCTGATCTGCAGATTTACTAGTTTAGCTCCTACTTTTCAAAATTACATTAAATACATTATTATTGTTATTATTTTTATTATTATTTTGTGAATAGAGAACAAATTCTTGAATCCAAAATTTAGAGATTTTTAGTGTATTTATATTGAAAATGTTTTTCTTTTAAGAACACAGTCAAACTTCATTTTGGAAAGAGTTGCATTATTTTACTAATTTTCACCTTTTGGTTTAAACAAACTGAACTCTGGTCCTCTATCTCATGTATCTGCTTTTAAAATCTTTCTAAATGTACAAATCCAAAAAAGAGCTTTTTTGTCACTCACTCATTGGTAATCACCAAAATACTTAGGTACTTTTATTCTAACAATTGTAAAATAATTAAATTAAACATTTAAATAGATTTTGTAACAAAATTAACCAGAAAAATGTTGAAATGTAGAATTTCTATCTTCAAATTGTTAAAACAGGGAATAAGGATTTAGCCAAATGTGCAGTGCATAGGCAATAATAACTAATAATGCATCTCCAGACAATCTGGTATGCATTTATTTATTGCAAAAGTGCTGGCTCTTACAGGTTTTCAAGGGTCTGTCCAGACTTTTCTCACAGGATCCTGTTTTTGTGAAATTATGAAGTTTTTTTTTTATATTTGTGAAAATTCTAGTCATAATTTTGCGAATTTTAATTATCAATGTATTCGGGTTCTGTCCTTCACACAGAGTGTTTTTAGGTGCGTTCGTAATTATGTAAATACGTAGCACCTATTGTTGTCGCTCAGTCCGTCCGTCTGTCTGTCTGTCCGTCTGTCTGTCTGTCCGTCTGTCTGTCTGTCTGTCCGTCTGTCTGTCTGTCTGTCCGTCCGCATATAACAGCGCAAAAACTACCCAACCGAATCGTTTGAAATTTAAAATACATAATTATTACATAATTTTGTCGAGTCATTTCAAATTTTATGAAAATCGGATGCATAGATCAATTACAGGGGCAATCAAAAGTATTCCGTTACATTACGGTCAATGGGGAAAAAAGTTTCAAATGCATTTTAATCGTTTGAAATTTAAAATACATAGTTATTACATAATTTTGTCGAGTTATTTCAAATTTTTTGATAATCGGGTGCATAGATCAATTACAGGGGCAATCAAAAGTATTCAATTACATTATAGTCAATGGGGAAAAAGTTTCAAATGTATTTTATACGTTTGAAATTTAAAATACATAGTTATTACATAATTTTGTCAAGTTACTTCAAATTTTATGAAAATCGGATGCATAGATCAATTACAGGGACAATCAAAAGTATTCCGTTACATTACGGTCAATGGGGGAAAATGTTTCAAATGCATTTTAATCGTTTGAAATTTAAAATACATAGTTATTACATAATTTTGTCGAGTTATTTCAAATTTTTTGATAATCGGGTGCATAGATCAATTACAGGGGCAATCAAAAGTATTCAATTACATTATAGTCAATGGGGAAAAAGTTTCAAATGTATTTTATACGTTTGAAATTTAAAATACATAGTTATTAAATAATTTTGTCGAGTTATTTCAAATTTTATGAAAATCGGATGCATAATCAATTACAGGGACAATCAAAAGTATTCCGTTACATTACGGTCAATGGGGGAAAATGTTTCAAATGCATTTTAATGGTGTTGCACTCATTCGAACTTAATAAAATTTATATGCAACTATAAAGTACATATTATAATATACATTTTACATAATCTGTGATGCAAAGAACATTTGTTATTGATTTACAAGGCCACACAAAAGTATTCCATTACATAATGGTATAGAGAGAACATTGCTTGATGAGCGTTTTAATTGTAATTCATTATTTACAATTTTATGAGATTGAGATATAAGAGTAATATTTTTAAAACTTCGTTATCGTACGAACGCACCTCGTTTGCTACGCTTCACGTGCAATTTCCAACTTGTTTCTTTTAACTGTGCTATTTAGAGCACTGTAGTTCATTTTAATAACTGGAACTGCTTTAAGATTTATAAAAGGGGCTAATGAAGCCAAGTGAAAAAAATAGTTCCAATCCTCACCAATAGGGGGGTAAATGTGGCTCTGCAGTAATTTATGCAACTGTGAATTAGCATAAAATACAGCGAAAAAATGAAAATTATGGTTTACACAAGTGACTGTAGCATTAATAGTTTAAACTATAAATGCATGTGAAAAACTCCAAGAATCAATTTCAGCTCATGTTGAAAATTAATCTTACATCATTGCAGCGTGCATTACTTGTGAAGTTGTATTATTGTAACCAGTGCACCAGTCACTTTTGATTTATTTAGAACATGCCATACACTTTGCAAAGGACCTTTATCCATTAAAGCACTGAAAACAGTGATTCTGAAATTCAAAGAAACAGGCTCGTTAGCAGTTTGGCCAGGTAGGGAATATAAACCAGTGTCAGAAAGGAATGTTTGATGTTTAACTCAGACGTACTTCAGATATCAAAGTTGAGAAATTAAGCAGAACTTGGTACACTTCTTTTTAGAGTTTCATTCATCTGATGAAATCCTATTTGTCTCTGTCCTCTGTCTGTCTGTTCGTCACAGAGTCCGAACACAAAAAATATATAAGCTAGAGAATTCAAATTTTGTATACTTATTTCAAAATTATTTTTGTTGGGATAATAAGTATACTTATATCAAAAATATTTCATTTATAAAATTATATTACCAATTTTTTAAAGCAATGAAATTAAGGGTATCCGAGGAAATTAAAATAAGAACTAGGAGTGATTAGAATCAAAAGAAATGAATAAACGATATAATTAATTTAAAGTAAACATTTAAAAAAGGTTACGATGTTTAGATTTAGTTTTTGGTGTGCATAATTTTGTTAATTTTAAATCCTTATTAAAATTCTACTCTTAAGGGATTTTGAGCTACAGTTTTTACAACTTCTGAATGTAAGATTAAAATTCATTAGAAAAGAATCAAACTTGCATATTAATGTATAGTATATATAGTTTTATAATGCAATTATCATTATTAATCAAACTGCTTTGATACTTAGGAAGAGACTCAACATCAAGTTGAAACTTTGGATCAGAGTACTTTAGTTGCCAATGAAGTGTCGTCTGCAACTCCATCTCAACATGGGTAAGTTATAAAAAATAAAAATAAAAAGTTTAGTATTTTTTATTTAATTATATATTTAAATTCAAAACTCTTTTTTCATAAAAATTTATTATGTGTCATCATGCTATAATTTTAATCTTTTTGTTTACATAATTCAAAATATTACATTTTAAGGAAGTGCATAATTTTTTTGTTCTTCTTTCTTGCGAGATCATTTCTTGGGGTGTCAATGACTTTTATCAGATCATTTAAATTGGTGATTAAATCAACTGATTTTAACTAGCAAAAGCCATGCTTTGTTTGGATTCGCGAAGTATTATGCTATAAGATAAATATTTCAAAGTAATAATATATTTTTGAAATTACTTTTGCATCTTTATTAAGCAAAAATGTAATTTTATGTTTTGGCGCATTTTAATTTTAAAATGTATTTCAACCAAATAACTAAGAATTTCCTCAGATTGTTTATCTTTATATATAAAAATCTTCTGTGCGTGTGTATGTAATTGAACTCCTCCTAAACGACTGGACCGATTTTGATGAAATTTTGTGTGTGCGTTCCAGTAGATTCGAGAATGGTTTAGATTCACATTTTGTCGAATTTGATTCAGTACTTTTTTAGTAATTATGTAAAAACTAATAGTTAGTGATTTTTTACTTATTAAAAGTGCTATACATCTTAAAGAAAGTCAGGATTTCGTATTAATCATAGCACAAAAAAATCTACCGATCCAAAAATCTTGAAATTTGGGGTAAAAATACTTCTTATAACATCGAGTGCCGCTAAAAATGGATTTTCGAAAATTTCATCCCTAAGATGAGTAGAAAAAAGAACGAACTTTTAAAAAATTCTATAAAAATCGGCTTATGTAGTTATTTTTCAACAGGTAACATATTTTAGTGCATTTTTTCATTTTGAATCGAATGGTATTAAGCAAATTCATTTAAATCCAGTAGTTCGTGAGATAATTCACATTTTCTTAATTTGGCGATGTCTTCGGCGCAAAAACCTGAAATTTTCAATGCTCATCTTTATATATAAAAATCTTCTGTGCGTGTGTATGTAATTGAACTCCTCCTAAACGACTGGACCGATTTTGATGAAATTTTGTGTGTGCGTTCCAGTAGATTCGAGAATGGTTTAGATTCACATTTCGTCGAATTTGATTCAATATTTTTTTAGTAATAATGTAAAAACTAATAGTTAGTGATTTTTTACTTATTAAAAGTGCTATACATCTTAAAGAAAGTCCGGATTTCATATTAATCATAGCACAAAAAATCTACCGATCCAAAAATCTTGAAAATCGGAGTAAAAATACTTCTTATAACATCGAGTATCGCTAAAAATGGATTTTCAAAAATTTCATCCCTAAGATGTGTAGAAAAAAGAAAGAGCTTTTAAAAAATTCCATAAAAATCGGCTTTTGAAGTTATTTTTCAACTGATAACATATTTTAATGCATTTTTTCATTCTGAATCGAATGGTATTAAGCAAATTCGTTTAAATCCAGTAGTTCGTGAGATAATTCACATTTTCCTAATTTGGCAGTGTCTTCGGCGCAAAAACCTGAAATTTTCAATGCTCATCTTTATATATAAAAATCTTCTGTGCGTGTGTATGTAATTGAAATCCTCCTATACGACTGGACCGATTTTGATGAAATTTTGTGTGTGCGTTCCAGTAGATTCGAGAATGGTTTAGATTCACATTTCGTGGAAATCGATTCAGACCTTTTTTAGTAACTAGGCAAAAACTAATAGTTAGTGATTTTTCTCTAATTAAAAGTGTTGAATAAGTTCGATGAATTGAGTATGGACGGATTGCCCGAGCGGTCTAAGGCGCCAGATATAAGCTCTGCTTCTCGAAGAAAGAGATCGCGTGTTTGAACCCCGCCTCCTGTCAACGTGTATGCTTTACAGTAATATAGCCTGTATTATAATTTTGATTTTCTGACTTCAGAAAATTGTTAACTTTTAACAAAAAATAGAAAAATAAACTTTTCTATCAAAAATTGAACCGACTTCAAAAAATACTGAAGAGTGAAAAATAATTTCCTTACATAATTATAAAAAGAAATTAAATTAAGAGCGTGGTGTTTATCGTGCGTATTACTATATTTAAGAGCATTTATTTGATTTTCTGGTGTCGGTGCCAGGAAGGACAACGTCTGTCGGGTCTGCTAGTTTATGATATAAGACTGGTATAAATAAAAATATTTTCGAAGTAGAATTATACAAAATATTAATTAATTTTATTTGTTTACAATTCTTTTAAAATTCATAAATATCATCTGCTTAAATGATTTCACAAAATAAGAATAAATTGTGTATTTGAATTCCTAACACAGAAAAATACTTTTATAATCGAATGTTAATAAGAGAATTTTCACAAATTTTAATTCATTAAAAATATGCTACAATTTTTTTTTTCTAAAAAAATGTATTTTATAAATTTTATAAAAGAAATCATGAAACTAAACGGAATGAGCATAGTTTGAAAATCTGAAAGCAGTTTTTGAGATATTTTATCAGAATAATGAAAATGTATTTTATTTATTTAATGATGATTCTAGCTATAATTACTGACCCCATGATTTAAGTTTTTCTTCTGAAAACGCACATGTTTCACTTTTTATTTGAAAAAATGCATTTGTAATGGAAAAACATGTAAAATAAATTAATTAAAATAATAATTTTTTGAAAAGTATTTCTGTAAAAAAAATAATATTCTGCAAATCTACAGATCATAATTTATATTTGTATTTAATTTCAAGTCAAAATATTGTATAGTTTTTTTATAAAGTGTACGACAAAATGTCATTTGAGTGGCCTAGTAGAGGATTCGCTTCCCTCATCCTAATAAATGGTTAAAATAAACAAAAAATTCTAAATGTTTAAAATGACATAAAAAACTTTAAAATCTGAAATGAACATAATTTGAAAAGTTTCTAAAAGTATTTTGCCTGTGAATCTCTATTCTTAATAAACTAACACTGTTGTAAATTAATTCTTTGTAATCAGAGGTCTTTCTATAAGCATTGTCTTATGGAAAATAAAATGGATGTATTTTATGTTGAAAGAAAATAATGTTGGGTTATAGCATTAATTCTTATTTTTAAAAAAAATATATTATCGATATTTGATGGTTTATTGTCGACACATGGATAATATAATGATTTTTTTTTTTTAAATTGGAAACTGAAAAAAGGTTGGAAAGTAAATGAATAAATGTCAATAATATGCACTGTAAAATTATTTTTGTCAAAAGTCATGTCATAATTAGCATCAAAATCCAGAATAATAATTTCTTTTCAACAATTAATTTTCCATTGGAAGATTTTTATGTAAAATTGAAATATGAATTAAAAAATATATATAACGAAAATCTTCAAATGTTTCTTAATAATATAATGTGCATGAATTTAAGTAAATATAGAAAGTAGGCGAATATGATTATGCTTTAATATTAAAAGAAAATGGTTTTGAGTTATAGTATGAAATCTTATTTAAAGAAAATTACTAACAATACTTAATAATTTAATACCTGCACATGGCTAATATAAAAATTTAATTTTTAATTTAAAATTGACATTTTTTTAACGTTAAAAAAGAAAATGGATTATAAATGTCAATAATATGCCCCTTTAAAATAATCTACATTGAAAATTACATTATGATTAGCAGTAAACAGTTATTTCTATTCTTAAAAACAACAACAAAAAGATTATCAGGAAAAACGTTTATTTTATTTATTTGTTTTTTTATTTTATTTTATTTATTTATTTATTTATTTATTTATTTATTTTTTTGCTGGTGTTAATTCTAATGCTAGTGTTGATAATAAAGCTGTATATTTCAAAAAATATGAATAAAAATTACTTTATTTCTTAAAAGAAAGGGTTACTTACATATTAACGCCACCGCCGTTATCTTTCGGATTCCTTGTTGCCTTGTGGTTTTTTTTTTGCTGATTTTTGACGCCATTTTTTAGTGTTTTAATGCATTTTTTTTTTTTTTTTACTCATTTTTTGATGCCATTATTCTTGTGCATGTGCGAAGAACAAGATTGCTCTTCATTAGCCAATGAGCGCAAGTTCTGCTGTGGTTGCATTAATACATAAGTACTCCAAAAGGCTATATTATTGTTCATAAAACCTAAAGATCAAAAACATTATCAACATTTATTAACAATAGGTTATCAACATTTGTATTGAAATTAGACTCAAAAGTTGGAAGTATATTTGAGCATGGTGTGTGTAATGTTTGTTAGACATGTTTTTAAATTATTGTTTAGCTACCATATTTTAAGTTCACATACTTTATATGTTTAAAAAATTATAAAAATGTGTTCATTTTTCCAAACAGTCTTTTTTTAATGTTTTTGTTTAAATAGCATTCATTATAAGTCTTATGGGATGCAATGAATACCAATACAAATTTAACACCAAGTACCACCTAAAATAAACTGTTCTAAAAAAATTTGTTGTTGTATTAAGTGAGAGAGATCCATTGATTTCGATGATTTTATTTGACCCTCCTTTTCTCATTGATTGAAGTTTCTGTTGGAAATTTGAGTTAATTTTAAGCTTTATTTTTAGTTTCCAACTATTTCTCCAATATTTTTTGTCCCCATTTAATCTTTTCGTCCACATCTGCAGAGAACAGCATATTTTGTTTTACCGCGATGACTTGTTTACGTTTTTCAGCTCTCGTGCAGAGTTGAGTTGCCGTGCGTTTGCTTTTCAGGAAGGAATACTTCAGTTTTCAGAGTTTATAGGTGGCGCTAGCATTCTGGCGGATAATGGCGTGTTTTCAGTTTGTGATGTTTGCAGTACTGTGATTCGTTCAAATCAGGTAACTGTTCATTTCACGGTACATTATGCAAATATCTTACCTTTTGATTGAGTATATAATTGTAAATCTTTTCAGACAGTTATGCTTGCTTGCTTGCCCTTTAGCCCGCATCGTTGCATTCGTTTAGTGAACGTCTGTTATTTTTCGGGCTTTGCCCGCTACTAATGTTTTTGAGAAATGTTTTAGCTCCAGCAGAGCTCTTTAAATTATATTATGTTTTTAATTTAAACTTTAAATAAATTTGTTATGTTTCCTTTTAAGAAGACTTTGTCATATTTTCACACACCATCTCAACTTCATCTCATATCGATTTAAGACCTCATTTTTAATTTGGGTGAAAAGATTATGTTTAGAAAACAGTTTCATTAAGTTTAAAATAGATGCTACTTTCCTGAACCAATAAGTTATAATAACAAAAATAAAAAACATGGAAATTTATTAAATCTATTTAAATTATGTTGTAATGTAATGTAACATTTTCCAAACATGCTCGAATGTTCTTTTTAAGTCTGTTGTCATATTAGGATGATACAGTACCTTGAACACGATCAAAATATCATTTTTTTTTTTTTTTTAATTAGCTCAAACAGGGCTGCCACAGGCAACTAAAATGCTACTAAAAGCGACTATTTTCAGCATCAGGCAACTATTTTAGGCCAAAAACCATAAAAAGCGACTATTTCAAGGAAAGAGGCGAAAACAGGCGACTTTTTTCAAATTCCAGTGACTATTTTTTTTTTTCAAACTACGTCATGGTTGCGCTTTGAGCAACGCTGCAAAACAAACTTTACAAGATTGGAGCTCAGCCGGGGCCGTCGCGAAACAAGTTTCTTCTCTAACGGGCCTGATTCGAAATCCCAAGCAGGAGAAATGAGTCATACACGAGATCTGACTTTTTCATCTCACAGACCACTTCACCTTCAATAAAATTTTGCTTATGCTAGGGTTGAAGCAATCACCATTAATATTGTGTGTATATTTTTAGATAATTTGAGTCTATTACATATTCTGTTATACGAATATATTTTTTTAATGAGCATTTTAAAAAGATTAATTAGTGGATAAAGTGTTAACCTAAGTCAATGAGTATTTCCTTTTTATCTCATTATTTAAAATGAATTAAATAAATCTATGCCATTCCCACGTGGTCTTACATGTGATATGAATTATAAGTTTTATTTTGAAGTCGGGAAGTAAAGATTTAGAATCATCTAATAGATAAGAGTAAAAAGAAAGCCCTTTTATATCCTATTTTGGGTCTAGAATTTCTGTTTACAATTCACTTTGCATAAATCAAAAGCAATTTAAAACAGAAATAGTACAAAGTTCTTATGCATAGGGATAGTCGAAATAAAAATTATTTAATGACTATCTTTTAAAATATATATATATGTATATAGAATCAGATCAATAGTTTAGAAACCCGCTTTGGACAATATCATCAGATGAGTATAGAAAATTTATCGTATCCTTGATTATCCTTTTAAATGAATGGAAAAATTCATTTACTATATAAAAGTTATGGAAGCAGGAAAAAAGGTAAAAATTTTTAAGTTTAATTATCTTATACTAACAGCAAAATGAACAATTTCAATTATTACTTTTTTTAATAGCTGTTGATGAAATTGAAGAATTCAACATATTGGATTTCTTTTGCGGTGTGATCAGTGAAGATATTGAGATAAAAACGACATCATGTCTGTATTAACTTTTACATTTAGTTATATTAAATATGAAATCTCTATAAATAAAAGGAATTCTGAGGATAATTAATTAATTAATTGAGGCACAGGGGAAAGCAAATCTTGGCAATGCGCCAACTCGGTCCAGAGGAAGCAAATCTTGGCAATGCGCCAACTCGGTCCAGAGGAAGCAAATCTTGGCAATGCGCCAACTCGGTCCAGAGGTATAAAAGCAAGATAGAAAAAAACGCGCAGGTCTGTGCATTCAAGTACAACCACCCATATGTATATGCTGAAAGTTTGTTCTGACGCTCACCCGACGCACGTGGAGTGCCGATGGTCCGGGGAGAGTCACCGGGGGATCCGTCGCCAGCTGAGAGAGAAGCGTAGAGTCACCGGGGGATCCGTCGCCAGCTGAGAGAGAAGCGTACCATACACATAAATTATTAAATAAACCTTCAAATTAAGCCCGGCGAAGCGGGCTGGGTATGCTAGTTTCACATAAATTAAAATGTTGTGAGTGCATTAACTTATTAGTCAAAGACAAAAATTTTGGAATTAGATTGCCCTAATGAAATGTGACCGTCTGAAATGTAAATACTTTATGTTGGGTGATAGAAGTCAATTAATACCCCCAGAAAATAATTGTAAATGCTTTACAAAAATTCATGAATTTTAATTATGAAAGTACTTTCCTAAAATTTCCAGACCCCAAAAATATTATGCAATTCATTATTGAAAAAAATTATTTCGATCTGCATTCGTAAATAAATGCAAATGTGGAAACCAACTTTTATATCTATTTATTTATTTATTTATTTTTATTATTTATTTTTATTATTTTTTTTATTTAAATTTTTTTTTTTTTTTTTTTTTTTTTTTTTTTGTTAGGAATTACAAATATTTTACTAAATTACTATACAAAAGTTTAAAATGATACTACGAAATTCACTTATAATAATAATAATAATAATAAAATTATCTGTATTAACAAAAGTGATATTATTTTTTATGAGAGAATATTAAATGCCATATTTATTGTAAATTATTTGAAAGTACATGTTTCTAGTGATAAATACTCTTTTAGTTGTAATATCTATTAAAATAATGTGTATTTTAAGTTAATTATACATTATGAAATTTGAAATTTTAATTGACAAAAAGAATTTTTATTTTAATTGTTTGAAAAAAATAATATTTTTATTTACGAGTTTATGCAATAACAATCCTGATATTTACAATTTAAAATTAAGGCATTTTTATTTTTAAAAGGAACTTAAATTACTTGCTGCTAAAATTGCGTACTTTTAATGTAGGATTTCTCCTGCCATAAATTTGTATTTCAAGTTAAACGCTATGAAAAATATCACGAATCTCAATTCTGTATAATTTCTTTTATTTATTTATTTATTTATTTATTTTGTTTCTAAAGTTGTGCAATTTTAATGTATGATTTTGTCTGCCATAAATGTATATTTGAAGTTAAAATCTTCGATAAAAACCATGAATCTTACGTATTTGAAATCATAGGATAAGTTTAGTTTTGAAATCAAATTAAAAACAAAAAAGTCTTATTTATGAACTTTGGGTGTTTAATAGTAAATGTATAATTCAACAGATCTAAAATAAGCCTCAAATTGTTGAAAAAATATCATAAAACGGAAATTTATAGCCTTGTTTTTGATGCACACATACAACCATTCTATATGTTCCGTTTGCAACTCAGATCTCTTGCGTGACGTCATCTTTTCATGAATCAGGCCCGTAAGAGAAGAAACTTGTTTCACGACGGCCCCGGCTCAGCAGGGCATGCGCTCATTTTGTCCCAAAATAGAATAAGTCTGCGATTTTCGATCCTTTTATATTTTGAAATTTCTTCTTTTGTTTTCAACTGCTTTTTTGTTCAGACTTGTAAGAAAACCATTCAAGAACAACTTTTATTTATACATATATCTATTTTAATTGCATATATATAATGCAGACTTTTTAAAATGAATTTGATGCTGAATTTGAGTACGCTCTAGTTTCTTTGCCGTACGCAAACAGTAAGTGATCGCTTCCAGTGGTGAAATAGAGGAGGCAGCTTTATTTTGTTGATGGATCGTTTCAGAATTACAAAGAAATGTTTTGTTATCATTTGAAATAAACTCCGTGTCCTCAGCATCCTACAAACATGTAATATATGGGTGTGATCAGGAGCGTCATTTGGAGGAGGTTATTGAGTGCAATTGACGAAATGAAGATTGAATGACGAAAATCGGCATTTGTATTCTACGACCTTTGACAAAATTCAAGGTATTTTTCCATGGCTATTTAAAGAAATCCGAGATTTTTTTCCAGAACGAATTGTAAAATTTGCAATATTTTTCTCCAGTCGATTTACAAAATCTTTCCACGATCGTTCAAGGAGATTTCGCATTTTTTTTTTCATAACCATTTGCATCGGGACCAATTTGTTCGGGAGATAGAGCGTTTACAGACAGACGGACGGCAAAATTTTTTTTTCTAAAAATATGTTTTTCGGAATCTCCACTATCTAAAACGTGTAAATCCGTCAAAAATTTTTTTCCGATTTTCAAAACGATTGCAAGACTTACCCTATACTACGTATGATGGGTAAGTAATGATAAAAAAGGTTAATATTGCATATCAAAATTATCAAAGTTACCTAGAAAATAAAAAGAGAGAAAAAGAAAAAAAAGGAAAGTATAACTTGAAGTGGAAAAAGCTACAGAAGAGGGAGAAAAAAAAAAAAAAAAAGAAGTTGAAAAAAGATAAAATTACGATTGTAGTTCTTGAAAAAAAAGTTGGAAGATTTAAACAAAAATGTGAATGTAGAAGTAACTGTATTGGACAGATTGATCGATGAAGGCAATGAAAGGTTAAGAATTGCTTTATAAAAAGGAAATTTGACTGAAGCTAAAGTGGTTAAAATTTGATTGCAACTAGTATAACAGCTAACAAGAAACTGAATGTAAAAGAGGATAAAGCTGATAGCTTGTCTAGCGTTATAAATATAAAAGAAAAAATAATTTAATTACAAATTTTATGAGTAACAAACCTAAAGAAGGTTAATTTAAGAAATTTGTAAATATTATATTTGATTAAATAAACGTTAAAAAAAAATTGGCTTTTATTTGTTAAAAGTTGTATTTGATTTGTATAAATATTATGCTTATTTTTCAGGTCCCTAAAAGGTCCCTATTTCAGACTTTTGGTCCCTAAAAAGTCCCTAATTTTTAATCATTAGGTCCCTAAGTCCCTACTATTTTGTACCAAAGTTGCTGGCAGCTGTGCTATTTTCGAACAAATGCTACTATTTTGGCTACTATTTTCTTCGTTACAGGCTACTAAAGCTACTATTTTCAGTGTCATTTGGCTGTGGCAGCCCTGCTCAAAGTATAACTGCATTCTTTTAAAATATATTTCTGAAATTCCAAACGTGTTTCTTTAATTATAAAAAAGTTATTAAAGATTTTATGCACAATGATGAGCAAGGATGCCATTCTCTTTCAACTATGCTGATGAATTTAAATCATTAGTGAACAAACCCAATGACATAGTGAATTAGTTTATTTTCTCCATGGCAAAAAAGTAGGGAATGATTTAAATGTAACTGTATGAGTTTACATTTTCGTTTATTGTATTTTGCTTATAAAATATCCTTATTGTAAATAAGGTTTTTTTCTCTGTTTCTCAGCAGACATTTGCATTTAAATTACTATCTCCTAGCTTACTTTAGTTCTATTTGATCCTTATTTGAAAGTAGTTGTGCTTTTATTTATTTTTTAAACATGCCTTGGACTAAAAGTAATAGAACTATCAAGAAAGCAAAAGCTGCAAAAAGTTGGGGGTCTAATCTAATAAACATCGATGTTAGCAAAATTCTTTTGCCAAATATTTATAATTTAACTCAAAAACAATCTCTGATATGCTCTAAAAAAATGGGAATTTATATATGAACCTGAGAAGATGAAAAAGTACATGTTTGAAAGTCAGGGATGATTCTGTTCTGAATTTGTTAAAAATTTAAAGCATTCGATTAAAAAAAAAAAAAAAAAAATTTTGTTCATTCATTTGAAAATTTTGACATAAAAAATAATAATAATAATAATAATAATATCGCGAATTACGACAAATGATTGCCAAAAAAAAAATCAGTTTTGTCAAAAAATCATGGAAATATGCAAATTTCATCAAAGAATCATGAAAAAATGCAAATTACGGTAAAAAAATTGTAAAGGAAAAAACACCAATTTCTACAAAGGATCACAAAAAAAGTTTAAATTTCATGAAAGATTCGTACCCCCCCCCCTTCCAAAAATAAAATAAAATAAAATAAAAATGCAAATTTCACCAAAAGATTGTGAAATTAAATGTAACTTTCCTCAAAAGATCACAAAAAAATGCACATTTCGCCAAAAGATCATGAAAAACAAATTTTGCTAATAGATCATAGAGAGCGATAAAAAAAAAATGGAAATTCTGTTAAAAAACACAAAAAACTATAACTTTGTCAAAGGACAGCAGAAAGTGCCAAAATGGGGTCCCTCTCCCCCTTGCATCCTCTGCTGTAAATTTTAATTTTTTTTTTTTTTTTTTCTTTTTTTAACTCAAAATTACCTTTTTTCAAAGTCCAAACAACATTGTTACTCATTATAATTCAAAAAATTTGAAATGAAATCAAAATTGCGCACAGAAGTTCTGATGATACCGGAATCACTGACATAAATGTTTTGTCTAATAGCAGTTGGTTCACTTCTGATCTCTTGTCTCTATAGGTGAAAACTGGGAAATTCGATTAGTAGCCAGTGGCCAGTAGACCCAGTCTAATTAGTGGCCACTTTTTAAATATAGGTCAAAATGATTTTTTTTTTCTTTATTTAGCGGTTAGCGAGAAACAAAGTTACAAATATTTGGTTAAAAATAAAACTGGCATTCCACTGAATGGAAAAATATGAATTAGTAATTAATACTGCAGATAAAATTATAAGTGATAAACTATATTTAAATATATATTAATGCATTGTATAAAACAAACAAGAAAATTGTATTTTTAAATTTTAAATATTTTAAATTTAAAAATAATTTCACATCTTTTTTGGATATTTTATTTTTTCTTAAAACTTAATAGGATCTAATATCATCAAGATTGGCAAGTAGTAATTATTAAGTTTGGCGAGTGTACAGATAAATATAAATATTCTTTGCTTTGCCTGAGATTTCAAAACTCTTCATGTCTTATTAAGGCAATCAGAGAATGCCAATGTGTTAGGGAGGTGGAGGAAGTCTGCTGGGTGGCAGTAAAGTCAGATGCTAAATTTGCAGTATTACTCACCTAATGACGAGTATTGTATTTTTAAATTTTAAATATTTTAAATTTAAAAATAATTTCACATCTTTCTTGGATATTTTATTTTTCCTTAAAACTTAGTAGGATCTAGTATTTTGTAGGAAAAAAAACTATTTCTTGAAAACATAATCCAAATAAAGGGTTCATGATAAAAAGCCAAAATATAGAAAATACAACAAAGTTGCTAAATTTGCTTGCATCCGATTGAAAGAAAGAATTAACCAATTCACTTATTGGATGTAAACAAAGTAGTGATGCATATATCCATGAAAAGAGCTGTATTTCACAAAGCAAATTAATAAGATTTTTTAATCAGACTTTTACAACTTTAATTGCCATGTGATAATTTACACTTATACTCATCTCAAATGAAAGTTGGTTGTGTTGACATATTGACTAGTTAGGTCGGAAACTATGAAGTAATGTCTAAGCATTGCAATGAATGTGAATAATTAAACATTTAAACAAGAAAAAAATTATGGTGCCAATATAATTATTCAAAAAGAAGAATACATGAACCAAGTTTCTAAAAGACTCTAACAGCTCTACAAAAAGGTTCTTGATTTTGCTAATTTATGTGTTTCATAAAATTGTGCATGAACTTTGCAAAAGTTAGAAGTTTAAACATATTATTTTTGTAATGAAAACTTTAAACTGACATTTTTTCATGTTAATATTTTAATAACTTGCTTGTTCAATAAATACTAACCTTTTTTTTTTTTTTTTTTTTTTTTTTTTTTCTTTTTCTAACTTAGATAAAGGTTTGAAAACATTTTTAGTTGTTTTCAATGTTATATTTAATATGTCTGTACATCAACTTAATAGTCAAGTTATGCATATATATTTTTAAATATTTAAATTTTGAATTTCTTGAATTTCCTTGATTTTTTGCAAAATAATTGCAGGTAATTTTAAAAAAAATACAGTATATGTGATATAAATAAAAACATGAAAAACGTTCTAGAACATAAAAAAAAAAAAAAAAAAAAAAAAAAAAAAAAATGACGATAGCTTAAACACATGTTGTTTCTTTCTTTTGAGCTGCAAACCATTTGGCAAGTTTTTACAATCTAATTTTTGGCTCTATATTTTTATCATTTGACATTTCATTTTTGGGGCCACTAAAGCAAAAGTGCATCCCCCCCTCCCAAAAAAGGGGGGGGGGATCACTTTCTGATTTCATTTATAAAATTACATTTTACTTATAATTTGCATTTTCAAACTAAAAAAGCTTTTTATCATTCTTTTTTTTTTTTTTTTTTTTTTTTTTTTTAAATACATTTTACTTTTTTTAAAAAAATTATTATTATTACTTAACTGTTTTTATAATTTTAGAATCATATATCATTTTTCCCATTTTAGTTTTGTCACTGGAGTTATTTTGCGTGAACGCATTCCTGCTTTTGAAATGATGTTATGGCGTGTATGTCGGGGTAAAGTTTTCTTAAAGCAGGCTGAGTTAAGCACGGCATTAGAAGATCCTACTACAGTAAGTTAATATCTATATATCCACTAGTGGATATTATGTTCTGATTTTATTATTATTAACAGTTGAGATTAGTATTTTACTTAAATTTTTGTGAGATGAAAAATATAAATAATGTTGTTAATCATATTGTTATTGTTAGCATCTTATTGCACAATGCATATTTGGTACTTTTTATTTTCTCACCAATCATTTAGAATAAATGAAATTGGTATTGACATTAATGAATAAACTTATCATTACTTTTGCTGTTAATTATGGCATGATAATGGTATGTAACATATAATCTACCTATTCCATTTTTTACTTACTTAGTAGTCTTACTATTTAGTTTTGTAATGATGGATATATATATATTTTTTTCTTCTATTAAAAATTTTCAAAAGGATAAAGATTTGAAACTTTCCATTATTTGAACAAAATAGACCAAAGAACATTACAAGATTCCATCATATAACAAAATGTATATTACTGGCCTATAAGAGACTTTATAAAAACAGATAAACAACAACAATGGTATAAGAAAAAATCACGACAAGTAAATCTATTTAAAAAAATCTATTGATAAGCTAATTTATAAAGTGGTTCAACGACTACAGAATTGCATTCGTAACTGTACTATGAATTTAATATTACAGCTGGTCAAAGGATTTAACACCCATTAAATGCATAAAAGAAGATTACATTATATCTGTATTATCATTTACTCATTTTCTGACGTATTTTATTATATTATACAAAAATATTGAAAAATTTTTGTGTTAATAAAATAACCTTCTTTATTGTCTTATACAAGCGCTATTTAAAATAATGTCTCATTCTCCGGTTCACACACTTTTCTTCTTTTTTTTAACTTCTTGCAATCTCATGCCTGTAAATTATTATTTATTTATTTTTGGCAATTAATCTTTTGGAAATCTTATTCTATGTATTTTTTTTCATTAATTAGGGAGCTAAGTTAAACAAGGTTGTTTTCATGTTATTTTTCCAAGGCGACCAATTAAAGAGTCGTGTTAGAAAAATCTGTGATGGGTAACTGTCGATTCATTTTATATACATTTAAATTTGTTAAATATGCATTTGTTTTTGTTTTGTAAATGCAGTAAATTTTAATTTGAATAGATTCCATGCAACTTTGTATCCATGTCCTGAGACTTATGAGGAAAGAGAACAAACACTTACACAAGTGAAAACTCGAATTGAAGATCTAACAGAGGTATTTTGAAATTTTATTTGTTCTCAACAATTAATTTTTTATGCTGTGTATATTACCAAAAGAGAATTTTATGTAATTATGAATGCTGTAAATTGCAATCCTTTTTGGTTGTGATAATTGAACCTACACTTTTCTCATGATATTAAGCAGGTCTCGAAGGGAGTCGCTAAACTAGCTTTTCTCACTATTTTTTTTGCATTTGTCTCTTTTAGTCTATATTTTTCAGATTTAGTCTCTTTTTTTGCTTTTTAAAAAAATATTCCTTACTTATCAATCGGTCACAGGAAAAGATCGTAACTTTCGTCATTTGATCGCAGGAAAAATATCGCAAAATTCAACAATTTCTTGTAAGGAAATATCGGAAAACTTGTCAATCTGTGGCAGGAAAATCTCGAAATTTGTTAACTGTTCGGGGGTAAAAATCTCGGAAACCGGCTGAAAAATCTTGGATTATGTCAATCTGTCGTAGGATAAAACCACGAAATTCCACAGAAACTATCGTAAAACTTAGTCACAGAAAAAAATCTGCAAAATTTGTCTTTCATTTACAGGGAAAAAAAATTAATTTTGTCACTCTATCGTGGAAAAAAGATTACGAAATTAGCTTATTGTTCGTGGACAAAAATCCCAAAACTTTTCTGTTGAACATTGAAAAGACAGTGAACTTAATCAATTTCTGACACGATAAAAAAGCGAAATTCGATAATCATTTTTAGGCCGTGGATCATTTCTATGTTGGTGAGTCACAGCAAGAGGAAAAATATTCAAAATTTTTCAAAACTAAACTTTTATTTATTTAAACTAGTGTTAATTAAACTATTTCCTAAAAACTTGTTAAAAATGAACTGAAATGAGCACAGTTCATATCTGCCTCTAAGGCACACAAACAAAATAATTTCATAAAAATATTGTAGCATTTCTATCTCTGGCAAAAGCAAAATACTTTCACAAATGCTGCCATGTTATTGCCATCACAACTGCCATGCTAGTGCCACACCATCTCCACCAACAGCTTGCTACTTAAATACTATAAAAAATGAATTAAACAGTTAAAGTCAAAGTTAACTGACTAATTAAAGTTACAGTCAGACATAAAAATTAAGCAAAAAGATTACAAAAAAACTAAGACCAGTTTAACTGGACACACCCACTTACCAAGTCAAAGGTACAGTTAACTATTTTCAAGTCCAGCATTCCAGAGATTCTAAACCAGCAGTATTCTAAACCAACAATCATTGTTAACATTTGATCAACCTGTCATACCACTGCATGTTGCAGGTAACACTTACAATTACATTTGCTTTAATAAATATATTGCATAATTTCTCTTAGGAAAACTGTAACTGCTGTACTTTAAATATTTTATTCAAAACAGTTTATGAAACTTCATTAAATTTAAAACAACTTTGAAAATAAATAGCATGTTTTAAGTAAACGATCATCTTTTAAAAACATGCATGCTAATTGGTTATGGAGAATTCTGGGAAAACTAACTGGGATAAACAAGCATTTATTCTACTTTATAATATTGAAAAATAATCAGAAATTTTAAATAAACATAACACATGGCCCCCTTTTCCTAGAATCTCTCCTCAACCAAACAGCCAATTCTTATAAAAAGAAAACTTATCACCTGGCAATGCCTTAGTGAAAATATCTGCTACATTTACATTACCAGAAACATATTTTAAACTGAATTTCTCTAAATTTTCTTTTACAAAATAAAACCTTGTATTAATATACTTTGTCCTACTATTTTCTGTATGATTCTTTGAAAAACTAATTGTGCTTTGATTATCACAATGAATGACATGTTTATTTGGTGTTAAATTTAAGAAAAGAAAGTTCTTTGTTATCCTCAATAACCAACATAGTTCTTTTACACAATCAGATAAAGAAATGTATTCAGCCTCCATGCTTGAGAGAGCTGTACATTTTTGCTTAGTGGAACTCCAGATAATTGGTACTTCATCTACAAATATAACATAACCACTTACTGATTTTCTATCAACAATATCTGAAGCATAGCTAGCATCTGTATAAACATTTAAATTACAGTTTGATATCCTGGATAACTTTATTGCCAATTTTTTTTGTATTTATGACTTATTGCAAAACCTGATTTAAATATTTCTAATAAGTATAAGATGGTTTACTTGAAAATTGGGCCAAAGCTATTACAGCAAATTGAATATCAGGACGGGATCTGGAGGCAAGGAATAACAAACATCCATAGGGATTTCTTTTTAATTTTATGGATTGTGTTTTTAAGCATCTTTATTGTCTATGTATGATTCTGCTTATTCTTCCTATTTTGTAAATCCCACAAGAAATTATATGATGAAAAATTATTAGCAAAATTAATGAAGATGCATTATGCTTACCATACTTTAAATAAAATGATAAAAAGTTTCTAGTTTAATGTATTATTTATTCATTAAAATTACATGCAAAATTTGCAGACAGATTATGAAATTTTAAAAGCTTGTCATAGACAGTTACAACACTTTATGCCACCGGGCATAGATTTATAACTAGAGTTAAAATGTTTATTTCCTGTTTAAACCATATAATAGTATCTAAAATCATACATCAACAATTTGCACCACTTTCGAACATAGTTATAAATTGTAATGACTTTGGTTTGTCTGTCCAGCATTCAAAGAAGGGAAAAAACATTTATGAGATTTGCATTGAGGACTTTACTGCTGCAACAGCTGTCTTATACTGTCTTTGAAAGCAAAATTTGTGTGTTCAAAATTAAACAAAACTAAAAATATTTCATGTCAATCTGTCAATTAAATTGTAGACCTGACAAGTTTACTAAATGAACACCTATACATCAAACTGTGCTTTTGTGAATGATGTCCTTATCGATTTCATAAAAACAATTTGTTTTGTACTGCATTTAAACTACTTTAGGATTTTACTCATAATATGTATATATTTTTTAACATATTATGAAGTATTTTGCATTTGTAATATTGTAATTAACAACTGCAATTTAAAAAATATGCCACATCTTTCGGGACAAAAAATTTCAGGTTGCAAATATATATGAAAACTGACTTTTAATTACAATGAAAGACATATTCTTTTTATATTTATTAATTATAATTTAAAAATTAAATTTAAACAAATCCATCTTGAATTGCCAATGCTTTATTTTATTTTATTTTAATTAATATCCCATTATTTAGGTTTTGAATCAAACTCAAGATCATCGTCGAAGACTTCTTGTAAGTGCTGCTCGAAATATTCAAATGTGGTTGATTAAAGTACGTAAAGTAAAGGCCATTTATCATACAATGAATCTGTTCAATCAGGATGTTGCTAAGGAATGTCTGATTGCAGAATGTTGGTGTGCTGCTAAAGATTTGCCTAATGTTCAGCAAGCTTTACGAGAAGCTACAGTAATATATTTATATTTTTTTCTTAACATTTTACTTTTTCTAACATTTTCTTTTTCCTTGTGTAAATTTTATGTTGTGGTTTCCTAAAATCTTAAAATAAGTACAGCAGGGTTGGCATGATTTAAATAATCAAGATTTAAATCTAGATTTAAATCAACTGATTTAAAAAAAAATCATTTGATTTAAATCAATTTTTTTTAAATTAGTCAGCAGCGAAGTAAGAAATAAGTGTAAATAAGTAACAGGTGTTTTTCTGGTATTTTCAGTAGGGATGGGACGAATATTCGGCCTATTTGGCCCTTTTGCCGAATATTCGGTTGGCCGAATATTGAAGGCTTGTTGACCAAATACTTCAGCCGAATACCTGTAGCCGAATATTGCTAAAATCTTGCCGAGTAGTGAAGATATCTTGCCAAATAAATTTCGGATTTAAAGAATTCCATTCTTTCAATTTTTTTTCCTCTAATCCAAATTGGCTACTTCATTTATGAAGTCATTCTCACTCTTACTTACAAAAAATAGTTATTCAGATACTAAAAAATATACAGCCTTTCTGTATTTCCTATAAAAGTTAGTGATATTCTAGAAAATGCTGCCCAAGTTGGAGATTTAATTGTACGGGAAATGTCATCATTTGAGAATGATATATTACAATTCAAAATATAAAAATACTGCCTTATTATAAAACGCTCGAATATTTATTAACGTCTGCAAATTCCATGCACATATAAAAAAGGCTCTTATGAAATTCATAACTTATTTTCTATAAAGTAAGAAATGAAAAAATTTATTCACTAGGTGTATTAATGAAGATTCATTTTCAAAATTAAATATAATATATCACCATTCCAAATACAATGGTACATCTGAAAGCAGAACTGGTGTCAAACTCGATACACATTAGATGACACAACTTGCTTTATGAAGATGGTTTTATAAATATTTTAATATAAATTCTAAATACTCAACAAAATAATTTTTTCATTCTATAGTTTTCACTTTTAAATAATTATTTGCATAATTACTGACTTAAATATGTAACATTATTATGTATATATTTTTAATTTAATCTTCCTTCCTTCATGTTGTTATCAATTTCTGTTAATCCTTTTAATGCTTGTTGAATAAGTGGAATATTGAAGTTGAATATTGTATGTGCCGATTCAAATGTCAAAGATTTTGTTAACATATGCATTCTACTTTAAGCATAACCTTTTGCTTTAATGTAATTTGTAATTTAAAGCTTGGCATCTGATTTCAGAACAGTCTCATTCTTACAAATTTGCTTATCACTAGGGACACAAACTCTAATTGATCAAATTTACTTCATTAAAGGTTATTTCAGAAAATATGACCGTGTGAGTTCTGAGAGAGAGAGAGATTAAGAATATTATTGATTTTGGATGCAAGAAGTATCAATTGATAGTAAAAGTGAAGTGCATTCTTCATATTTTAATGGAAATATTTTTTCATCTTGGCTTACTGAAAATCAATTTGATGTACATTAAGATAAAAGAATATAATGCAATTTCACAATTTTTTTTTGTGTTAAAATAAGTTTTTCAAATTTAAAAATACATTTAAAAGCACATTTAAGAGTAATAATTATTAATGAGCTCCTATTTTTGAAATTATATATAATAAAAATTTATTTTCTTTATTAGGAAAAAAATTTTACTATTCGGCCTAAAATTTGGTATATATATAAAATTCGGTATCCGGCTATTCAGCCAAATCACTATTCGTCCCATCCCTAATTTTCAGGATTGCTATCAGTTGGTTGTATAGGGTTTAATGGCGCAAAGTTCCTTTAGGGACATGCTGCGCCAAGGATTGCTATCAGAAAGAATGTGGAAGGTACAGGTTAAGTCCAGGTTTCCCCCTCCTAATCCTTTAATTTCTGTTCTTTTGTAATAAACTTTAGACTACTAGGCAAAACACAGAAACATTTTATAAATCATATTTCATTTGCCAATCTTGGTAACTAAATTATTTGAATCTTTTTTGTTTCACAAGTTAATAATTAAACAAATTCATTAATGTTCTCCGAAAAATCGGATACTATGTGCAAGGAACAAGTTTTAAAACTTGCCATATTACACTGTCAAATTTCAGTCAAAGCTTACGAATTAAAAAAAATTTTGGGTAGAAAGTTAGAAAATGTATTGAATTATGTGATGAATTACACCCAGATTCATTATAAATTATGAATCTTTAAGGTTTGTTATTGTTACTATGGTCATGTATTGAATTAATAATAATTTGTCTCTATTAAGACTTATTTATGATCTTTACTATAGTTTTATATAAGTTAATGAGTAACAAAACATCCCTCTTTTTATAATATTTAGTCAAATTAAAAATATGATAAAACACCCTAAACATCATATTCTTAAATGTGTTCTACTTGTAAGGAATACATGTTTTCCTTATTCGAGTAAGAGTGATAGATTTCTTTTTAATCATCAGTAATAACCAAGCAATATTGAAATTTCAACTTTTACTAAAGATGTTTACACCAACAAACTAACAAGTTTTCTATGACAAAAATATCTCCTGATTTCTGAAATAAAATCTGAATTTTAACTTTCTGAACTTGTCAAGTATGAGATAGAATTACAAAATTTAAATCAAAATATGAACAAGCTATTAATGGCTGTCATTTTGCTGGAGTTTTATTAAGTCCCTCTGTTTTAAATTGAAATGAAATTTCACTTAGTGTAGAGGAAAATAATGAAGATTTGCCATTCATTAAAGAAAATTGTCCAAATCTTCTCACCGCTGTAGCACATTTTCAAGCAAAAAATGGCCCATTCTAAAAATTACCATTGCTTGAGAAAAAAGTTTCAGATATCATGACAGATTATGATTGGTGGAAATCCCTTTCTATAATCGGAGGTAAAGAGATAATCAGTGAAATTGAAGTTAAATTTATTTACCAACAACCAACATTTATTTACCAGTTTATATAACAACAGCTGTGGCTTTATCTGCTGGAGTAGAAAGACAATTTTCTTCTTTTGGACTAGTTCATTCAAAACTTCGTAATAAATTAGGAGTGGACAAAGCTTCTAAATTAGTATTTTTGTTCAAACAATTAAATCCCTGATTTATTTCTATTTGATCAAAAACTATTAAATTAATTGTGATTTTTATCCCTTAATAAATAGCTTGCATTAAATGAATATTTATTTATTTATTTATTTTTTTACCATTTTTTATTCTTTTACAACCTATAAGTTTATTTCTTATTTAGTGTGCACAATTCAATTACAAAATAATTGAATGGCTTTAGATTAAAGCCTAGATGTTTAATTTTTAGTACCAATCAGTAACTAGAATATAGTATTTACTGAACTATATAATTATTTCTTATATTAATTTTATAAATTATAAATATTATTTATTCTTGTTTTAATTATTTTTATAAAAAACTGCTCCATGTATTGTAAAAACATAAAAACACAATAGCTAAAAATATAGTTCTAAAAAAATCAAATAAATCCAATTTAAATTTTAAAAAAAATCTGATTTAAATCAAATAAATCCGATTTTTTTTTTTTTTTTTTTTTTTTTTTAAATATCATGATTTTTTTCCAACCCTGAGTACAAGTTGAAAGAATGCTTTATACTTTAAATTTATGCATGCCAAATTAATATGTAAGTTAGAAATTGAACAGCATGTGTGGGTGTCACAACTTCTTTAGTTAATATATATATTCAGTAAAACTATCTGTCCTTAAGAGGGAATGTTTTAAAAGGATGTATAGCTGAGAAAGAAGTACAATCAATATTATATTGCCTACAGTGTAAAAATTTTGATGGTAGAAATGTAATGCTGTTAACGTAAAAATTTAATTTTGTTTGCTACAATTTCCAGTTGTTCTAGATACACAAGTTAAAATATTGACAAAAATTATGAAATAATAATTTCTAAAAATAATAATAATAATAATAATATCTAACCTTATAAAATAGACACATAGAAAATTGCAATTTTTTTTTTTTTTTTTTTTTTTTTTTTTTTTTTTTTTCCTGTTCCATTTTCAAATGTAAACAGATTTTAATCAAACTAATTGTTAATTGTTGGCTAATGTGCCAAATTACTTTTAAATATAAGCAACGTATAATGTATGGAGTTAAGTTCCTGGAAAGTTTTATTCCTTAGTATTGTCAGAAAGTTCCTGGAAAGTTTTGTCACTAGTATTGTGAGAAAGTTCCTGAAAAAGTTTTTCATAATTATTGGGAGAAAAATATGTCAATGCAGTCCACCCACTGTCAATTCTTTTCGTCTCATCTTCTCCACAGGTTCAATGAAATTCAACTAACCACTGTATTAGTAACCCATGCTTTCTGTTTTTCATCTTTCCCCAAATATTGCAGCTGGAAAGAAAAAACAACTATTCTAGCAGAAAAAAGATTTGAGAAAATTGGTTATGATATGAAAGAAACGATGTATAACTGGTGTTATGCATAATATAAACAAAATGTTACAACATTAATATATATAGGGATGAATAAATGTAAAAGATTTTAAAATAAGAACTGTATAAACAGTGCTGTATTGTATATGTATGTGTATATAAGTTTAGATTTGTATGATTAAATTAAAATAAAAAACTACTGAAGACAAAAAGCTGCCATATTTGTTTGATTTATTATTTGTGCTATTCATAAATAAAATTATTATTTGCATCTTTTATTATTTCTGTATTTATAATTTTATTATTCCTATAATTTTTAATTGAAATATTAAAATATAAATTATTTTTAAAAAGCCAAATTTTTAGAAGCCAAATAATACAGTATTCAGCCGAATACTAAAACAAAATCATTTATATTTAATCATCATATACACCGTGGCAGAATGGGCATGTCACAGTGTCGTGCCCATTCTGCCACGGTGCATAAAACATGAAATAAATGGGTATTTTTCTGTTAGCTGGGTCCACTGATCAACAAAATCAGGCCAACCAATTTTTCTCATCATATACTTGTGCTGTAGTCTCTAAAATATATGTAATTTATTAAAACTCCAATCAAAAACTGATGTATGAGTGCTATGTGCCCATTAAATGGAAAAAAAATCACTAAATGCAGGAAATTCATTGTGCAGCAGTCTCTAAAATTTATGAAATATTGTACCCTAATAACAAACCATTGTATAAGCACTATGTGCCCCTTAAACTAACATAAAAAATTTCTGGACGCATGAAATTTATTGTGCTGCAGTCTGAAATTTATGAAATTCATTAAAACCCCAATCATAAACTCATGTATGAGCTCTCCGCGCCTATTAAACTGGAGGAAAAAAATCATTAGATGTATAAAATTCTTTGTGCAGCAGCCTCTAAAACATAAGTTCCCAACGGGGGCGGTACCCCCCTAGAGGCCGCTGGAGGCTTCCGGGGGGAAGCAGGACGTTTCGACCCTGAGACACTTTGGTCCCTAGCCATTTCGGTCTCAAGACATTTTGGTCCCTAGCCGTTTCGGTCCCAAGACATTTCAGTCCACTCTCCTGCAAACTGATATTTTGTGGAATAAGGCATAATTTTATAGAGAACTATGCAGAGTTTTTAAACTGAAGGCCATAAAATTTTAGTATAAAGCGATTGTAAGTGCCCGAAAACCGTACACACTCTTATCCAAAATACTATAATTCACACAAATTTTGTATGGTAATCCTAATCATAATTGGTAATCTTAATGATAATTAGTAATCCTAATTTTAAAAACAGTTAGTAATTTTAATATAAAAATCAAATTAATATTTTATTAAATATATTCATTAATTAATAACATGATTAATTTACACAATGAATTTTACTTTAAAATAAACTCAATACATAATCCATTTTATATTCAATACATCATTATATTTCATAGTAGTTCTAAACTGAAATGTATCTTTTACTTGTTTATTTATTGTATATTTAAAACTACTGAAATTTAAAACAATTAGTTTAAAAAACTAGTTGGATGTGTCAATCCCAAAACTTTCTTCTATCTCATAAGTACATTTTAATATTTAAAAAAAAAAAAAAAAAAAAAAAAAAAAAAACGTGGTGACCCTAAAGTTACCCACTATTGAATTTCCTCGAACATTTGACCTAGCCTAATGAGATTCTGGTATCCGAAAAGCCTAAAACGCAAAATTTAATTAATATTCTGAGAAAATGAGCTTAGTAGTGCCTCATGTTGGATAATTTATACTTAAACCTAATAAGCATCTATTTATGTCAAGACCTAACAGAATCTGAAATTTGATGGAATTTCGTCCATTAGTTCTTAAGATATAGTTATAACCAAAAATTGCAAAACGTAGTACAGTAACACCATATCTTGGACAATTTATGCCAAAACGTAAAAAAGCGTCTAATTATGTTATGGTGTAAAAGAATCTGAAGTTTGATGAAATTCTGTGCATTAGTTCTTGAGATATAGCTAGTTTAAAAAAAAAACGTGTAAAATATAGCACAGCAGCACCATCAGTTGAAGGATTTATAACGAAACGTAATCATCGCGTAATTAAGTTATATGTCATTTTGTAACAAAATCTGAAGTTTGATGAAATTCTGTGCGTTGGTTGTTGAGATATAGCTATCGGAAAAACTGTGCAAAATGCAGCATAGCAGCACCACCTGTTGCAAGGTTAATACCAAAATGTAAGCAGCGTCTAATTATGTTATATATTTTAGAGTAACAGAATCTAAAATTTGATGAAGTTCTCTGCATTAGTTCTTGAGATATAGCTATCGCAAAATCCTGCAAAATGTAGCATAGCAGCGCCACCTATTGGGCAGTTCACACCAAAACCTTATCAGCGGCTACGTATCTCAAGGTATCGCGGAATCTGAAGTTTCGTGAAATTCTGTGCATTAGTTCTTGAGATATAGCTATCATGAAAATCATGAAAAACGTGGCATAGCAGCGCCACCTGCTGGCCAATTTACACCAAAACTCAATCAGCGTCTATGTATATCAAGGGGTCACAGAATCTGAAGTTTGGTGAAATTCTGTGCATTAGTTCTTGAGATATAGCAATCTTGAAAATCATGAAAAACGTAGTATAGCAGCGCCACCTGCTGGCCAATTTTCACCAAAAACCAATAGGCACTAATTCATATCAAGGTCTAACTGAATATAAAATTTTATTAAATTTCGAGCATTAGTTCTTGAGATAGAGCGCCCACAAATTTTTTGTCACATACAGACAGACACACAGACAGACAGACAGACGGACAGACTCACAGACAGACATTTTCTAAAAATAGTCAAAACATGTTCAGGACCTTCTAAAACGTATAAATCCGTCGAAAACCGGAAGTCGAAAATTTTCATGAATCCAATACTTTCTTCTTGTAAAGATAGAAGAAAGTAATAAAACTAAAATAAGAATTATATTTTTTTTCTGGCAAAGTAGGAGCGAAAAGGTAATACAACTAAATAAAATAAATAAATAAATAAATAAAAGCTTAGTTTTGTCACTTAAGAATTGAAAACAAAATTATTTAAAATATTATTATATTACATTTTAATATATTTTATTAAGTTATATATTATATTTTATATATAATATTTATATTATTATGTTTTAAAATATTATTATATTAATTTTATGTGAATAAAAAAAAATAATCATCTTATTAGAATGAAATAGGCCCAGTTTCAATAAAATTAACTCACAAAAATTATCTTCATGGCTTGAGAAGAGTGATAAAAAATGCAATCAATAAATACTATTATTATTTAAAAAAAAAAAAAGAAAAAAAAGTGGCGGCTTTCTAAAAACAAATTTTTTTCATAGCATGCATGCTATGAAAATCCAGTTACGAAATCAATATTGCTTCCGCAATGTTAATAATAGAAAGTAACTTTTGAAAACAAATTTATAAGATGCAACTTTGCATTATAAAAAAATAATAATAATAAAAATTTGTTCAATAAATATATCTCATTTCTGAATTATCAAAGAAGAGGGTGTAGATTGGTTATTTGGCGAAATATGCATATATTATAACTTATAACTGTCTAATTGAATTATTAAAGATATTTATTATTAAACTAATTGGAATAAAAAAATTAACCACAGTTTTTTTTTTTATTGTTTTATTAATGCTAATTTAAAGGTTCTAAAAAGATGCACGTAAACAGCCAAAAGAATATTTATCGCAATCTCTATAAATAAAAGGAATTCTGAGGATAATTAATTGAATAATTGAATAATTATTTGAGGCACAGATAGGCTCTCATCCTCTATACCTTTTATTTATAGAGATTTTACACAGCTTAGGTAAACGCAGAAGAAATATAAAACAGATAATGTATTTATCACAAAAAATCGTCTGCTAAGAAAATCTTTTTTCATTTTGAACTCTATAAATAAAAGGAATAAAGCAGAAGAAATATAAAACAGATAATGTATTTATCACAAAAAATCGTCTGCTAAGAAAATCTTTTTTCATTTTGAACTTCTATAAATAAAAGGACAGATAGGCTCTCAAACAGTGAATCGTCGAATATAATTGAAGAACAAATGGAAGAACAAATGGAAGAAGAAATGGAAGAACAAATGGAAGAACAGATGGAAGAACAGAAAGAAGAACAGATGGAAGAACAAATGGAAGACCTCTTCATTAACAATAAAAAAAGATATGCAAACGAAACCCCAGAACACCGATCAAACATATCTGCCGGAAACTGACGAGACATGGCACAGAAACGTGAATGTGTGGGGTTGTAGAACTGGCATTCAGATAGTCTTCGGGCTACTGAGGGCGGGCAACCGTCTAGTTTATATAAAATACTTTTTTGTTTATAGAAGTTTATATAAAATACTGATATTAATAATTAATAATACAATTTAAAATATTTATTCTGATTGATAATAATACTACTAAAAGCAAAAGACAATATCCCCTAAACTTATATCACATTGTTTAATCAAACAAAATTTTCAGCTCGCTGTGATTTCATTATCACAAGTTATAAAAGTCTAAATTTATCGGATTCTTATATTCAACTTTTTATAAAACTTTGATGGAGGGAGTGAGAGAATTAAAAATTTTTTAAAAAGGACCGAATAATGTTGAACTTATACCATTTGGCAAGTCCACAACAGTTAGAATCCGACTTATAAGGTAGCGAGCAAAGAAATAACAAGGGACCGAAATGGCAAAGGACCAAAGTTTCTGGGGACCGAAATGTCCACGGACCGAACTGTCTCGGGACCAAAATTAATTTGTCTTCTTATTAATTGGTCTTGGTCTTGGGACCAAAATGGCCAGGGACCGAAACAGCAGTACCGAAATGACGGGACCGAAGTGATGGTACCGAAATGTCATGTACCCCTTCCAGGGGGGGTAGTGTGTTTAGAGAAAAATGGGGGATGTTGGGACTGTCAAAGGGGGCGGTCATGGCATAATCTACCTATTTAAGAACTAATGTATCGAAAATAATTGATCTCCGCTCTCCGTTGTATTGCCTGACCCGTGACAAAGACCTTAACTACACCTTTAAATGGAAATCTATAAAGATGAATATAGATCTGAGGGAGGGGGAGGGGTAATTTATTTTACCAATATCAAACATTGCCGTGGAACACATAGAAGGGCTAAAATTGCAATTTTAGCAACAATTTTTTTCTATCAGGCTAAAAACACTGTAACTGAATTCTTTCATGAATATCAAAATATCCCAACGGAACAGGGAAAAAAATCCCTATGACTCGCCTTAAAAATCCTTATGAATTTAAAAATTGTGGAGTAGAAAATTTGCGATAATTAGCTCGGTAGAAGTTTTAAACAGAATTATTTTTTTATTAATTTGTATTTCGAAAAATTCTGAAATATAACATGCCTGAACAGATTTTTAAACGAACAAGTGATTTGAATCAGTTCAAAAAATTTGCTTATTCTTTGTGAAAGTGATAAAAATTATATCTATAAATTTTTGTTCAAAATTTATTTAAACTTAACCCGGAAGTACACGTGCCGGGTCTTTTTGACCCGAGGAGTGCATATGATTTTTATCTTTTAAAAGTAATCTTCAACTTATTTTATCGCAAAATTTGTAAGGATTGTCTACGCCTAAATAAAATGACAGTTATAATTTGATTTTATTGATGACAAAGCTAAAACCATTTCTACCCTTGGTAATCACGTGTTCTCCCGGGTTAAATAGGGAAAAATTATGTATTTTAAAATACCTTAATCGAAGAAGAAATACCGGCAGTACAGAATTGAGTATGTGAAATATGAATCTAGGCATTCTCCCACAAACCAATCATTACTTATATGCCTTATTTGCCAAAATATTTTTTCAAATGAACCCATGAAGCCTTCTAAGAACATTAGAATAAATGCGTGCTGGTAGAAAAAAAATGTCCTATTTTTACTTTCTTCTATCTTTACAAGAAAAAAGTATTAAATTCGTAAAAATTTTCTAAATCCGGTTTTGGACGGATTGACACGTTTTAGGAGTCAGAGATTCCAAAAAACACGTTTCTAACAAATGTCTGTCTGTGATTTTGCCTGCATATGACATAAATTTTGTGGGCGCTCTATCTTAACAACTAATGCACGGAATTCAATAAAAATTTATATTAAGATAGTTCCTGATATAAATTGATGCCGATTAGTTTTTGGTGTCAATCGCTCAACAGATGCCACTGCTATGCTGCCTTTTTCACGATTTCCGCAGCAGCTTTATCTCAAGAACTGTTGCATAGATTTGCATCAAATTTCAAATTCTATTAGTCCTTAACATGAATAGATGCTGTATACATTTTGTTGAAAATTTCTCAAAAAGTGGCGTTGCTATGCTGCCTTTTTCACGATTTCTGCAACAGCTTTATCTCAAGAACTACTGCATAGATTTGCACCAAATTTCAAATTCTATTAGTCCTTAACATGAATAGATACTATTTACATTTTGTTGAAAATTTCTCAAAAAGTGGCGCTGCTATGCTACCTTCTTCACGATTTCTGCAACAGCTTTATCTCAAGAACTAACTCTCGGATTTTCACCAAACATTAGATTTGGGTTGTTCTTGACATTGAATATACCAAGTTCATTTTTATATCCATTCGTGAAAAGGAGATACAGCAGTATTATCATATTTGGAAGAGGAAAGCGTGAAACTCACATCAAATGATAACTAAGAGTAAAATTCAGAAATGGATACCAAGAATTCTAACATCAAAGCCAATACAGTTCTCTAACTTAGATTGGTAGCAACAGTGAGCATATATAAAATTTTAATTGCTTTTTCTTCATCACATTTGGCTGAGAGTGGGTTCCGTGCATTAGCTAATTTACTGTCTAAGAAAAGGAACAGACAACTTTGAACCTGACAATTTGTGACTGATGTTAACCCCTTCGAGACGGGAGCCTTTTACGAAATTTTTAATGTTTTGTCACCGGCTTTTAAATAGAAAAATTCGACTCTTATTAAAAGGAAAAAATGCTCCGATTAAATAAGTAAAAATTTACAGTAAAATTTTACTGGTGGGAATAAACAAGGATTCTTAAGCCTTTTTGCCACACGTATAAGTGTTGCTTGTCCCTAAAGGGTTAAAGAAACTGAAATCTGACATGAGCAAATTGTTAAAACTCCATCAGCCTCAACTATTTCGTTCTTTTTTCAGAAATTCTTATTGATTTTGTGTTTATTTTTAAATTTTTAATAAATATTTTTTTACTGCATTTGATGGTCGTTTTAACTTTTACTTTATGATTCATAATAGATAGATCGACAGATAAGATTTAGATAAATATTCAACAATATTTTAACATTTTATATAATTAACTATTATGGGAGAGAGAGGGGGGGGGGGGCGTTGGCATTTTTTTCTCTTGGAAAGGCTGGCGCTGATTCTGAAAAGTTTGGGAACCTATGCTCTAAATTTAAAAATTTGTTAAAACAGAAATCACAATAATATATCTAAATGCATTTCAATATCTGCCACAGTGACATAAAATTATCCAAATTTTCTGTACTCAATATTTCAGTACTGTATTATAACAGGGCTTGAATTTGTGGGCGGGATGGCAGGATTCGCGCCCAAAATTTTGAAATCCCGCCGAACAGAATAATGTAAGCGGGAGACTCCTGCCCAAAAAATTTAACCATTTTCCAAGAAATTTTGCTTTTTGAAACTACAGTCAACTTCCATGACCGTTTTGTGGATTTTGTGATACTTTCGTGCGATTCATTGGCATATTTTGCAAGTTTTTTACTGCGAAAGATCACTGAAATTCACGATTTTTTTGCGACCGATCGACAAATTTTGCAATCATTCGACAAGTTTCGTACTATTTTCCATTGCGAAAAAAACGTGATTCTGTTTTACATTTTCAAAAAAAAAAAAAAAAAAAAGTTATAATTAAAAAATTATGAAAAATGGGTTATCAGACCAGAAATTCGGAAGCACAGACATCGCGAATTTTGACAAATGGTCACTGAAAAATCAATTTCGCCAATCATTCGTAGAAATTGCTAATTTCGTCAAAGGATCGTGGAAGAAAAACATCAATTTTTACGAAAGAGCATGAAAAAAAAAACGCAAATTGGTCGAAGGATCAAGAAAAAAAAGCAAATTTCTTTAAAGGATCACAAGAAAAATGCCAAATTTGTAAAAGGTTCGCTTCAGAAGTAATCCTAAATGAAAAGAAAAAAAATCTGAAATTTATTGCAAATTTTCTGGAAATTTTCAGCAGAGTGTGTGTAAAAGGGAAATCCAATTCAGACACTATGTATTTTTTCTGCGACTCTTTGACAAAGTTTGCGGATTTTTTGAGTTTTTTTGAGGAAATTTGCCGTTTTTCCACAATTGTTTGACAAAATTTCAGAATTTTTAGCGATTTTTTGACTAAATTTGAAGATTTTCGCGATCTTTGGGTGAAATTTGTAATTTTTTATGGTATTGACAAAATTAGAAGTTTTTTCGCGATCTTTGGACAAAATTAGTGGTTTTTTCGCAATCTTTGGACAAGATTAGTGGTTTTTTTCACTGTTTATGTTTTCCCCTGAATTTAAAGATTTTTGCGTTTTTTCTATGATCCCTGAACAAAATTCATGTTTATTCTCGATGCTTTAATGAAATTTGCAGTTTTTTTTTTTATTCTTTGACAAAACCAAAGTTTTTTCTATGATCTGACGAAATTTACGATGTATTTATGATCTTTTGATGAAATTTCAATTTTTTTTCACGATCTTCTGACAAGATTTGTGTTTTTCCAGTAATGGTTTGACAAATTTCGCGTTTTCCCTGTGATCCTCTGACGAAATTCGTGATTTTTCTGCGAACGATTTACAAAATTGATTTTTGTTTGGTGACCATTTGTAGAAGTTCCCCTTTTTTTTTTTTTTTTTGGTCCAAATTTTTAGATTGATATCAATTTTTTTTTTTTTTTTTAATTTTCGGAATCAAATACCTTAAATTTTTGGAAAATTGAGAAAAGAATCACCCCCTGGGTAGCTTAACGAATGTGAATTCCATCTCAGGATCTTGGAAAAAAGCAAATTTCGGCAGAGCATCGCGAAATAAACATGTGAATTTCATCAAAAAGTTGAAAAAAAAAATGAATTTCGTCAAAGGGTTGTAGAATAAACATGAATTTAATCAAAGAGCTGCTAAAAAAATGTGAATTTCATCAAATAATTGCAAAGACGTGAATTCCATCAAAAGGTCACGAAATAAATGTGAATTTAGTCAAAATGCTGCTAATGAAACAAATTTAATTAAAGAATCGCAAAAAAATGTGAATTTCATCAGAAGGTTGCGGAAAATGCAGCCGTCTTCTTAGAAAACAGCACACACACAAACATATATGGTTATAATTATATGTATAGTTTTTAATCAGAAATAATATTAAACTAACTTTTCAAAAATTAGCTTAACCTGAACCCAACTTGCAGGAATTTACATTCAATCTAAAATTGAGCCAAACCAAAAACAGAGTTTACTTGACCTGTCGCAAAAATAATTAGCATCGGAAGAGAATTTATCACCTGTAAAGACTAGACAATATAAAATTTTTATTTTATATTGTCCATAATTATTTTTCCATAATTATTCTGAGTTGTCGATAAAAATTGCTTCAGAGTTATTTTGTCATGTCTGTGTTCTTGTAATTCTTTAAATAGCACATAAAATAATAGTGGGTTTTAAAGATTTTTTTTCTTCCTCCCAAACAGCTGAACTCCCCTCCATTTATAAATGTTGGGAGGGAGACTCCTTTCCTCAGAAAAATTGAATTTCAAACCCTGTATGATATCTTAAAAAATTTACTGAAAATAAAATATAGCAGAAGTACGTACATAAAACATAACATAAACTACAAAGAATATATTTTACAATGAAAGTTTGATCAGCAACTCACTTTATTAAACATCCTGAGCAGTACCACATTAATTCTCATTATACCGTCTTGCACTACATTAAAGTCCTTCAATTTTTTTAGTTATGAGTACCGTTAGAATGAACAAAGTTATACTTTTGGTTAATTTTTAAATTATTCCTTTTCAAGTTTAGTAGTATAAAAATTTAAAGTTTCTTTCTCAGTGTTCTCAAACCCCAATCTTTCACAGTTATAAAACAAAATGAGACACAAACATGTTTAAAAAGCATAGCAACAATTCAATCTTGCTTTGCAACAGGATACTGGGAAATCTTTGGGTAAAAAGCTTCTAGAAAAGTTTCAATTCTAATAGTGCTGAAATTATTCCTTTTCAAATCTAGTAGTGTAGAAATTTAAAGTTTCTTTCTCTGTGTTCACAAATCATAAACTTTTACAGTGATAAAATGAAACAAGACACAAACGTGTATAAATGGCACAACAACTCAATCTAGCCTTTCGACAGGATGCCGGGAAATCTGTGGGTAAAAAGCATTTAGAAAGGTTTCAATTCGAATAGTGCCAAACAAAACAATATTTGGTAATTTATCACCAGTGCCTGCCTAACAGAATAGAACCAAAACATTAAAAGTCCATTTAAAAATTGCATAAGATAAAATGTTCTGTGGATATTAAAAAATTTCTTCCAGAATCTGAAAAGGACACTTCTCCTTTCCATAAATGTCATTCCAAAATGTATAATAATGTGCCTTTTATTTCAATTCTGACCATGCAAAGGATTTTTATCACAAACTATGTCAAACATACATTATAATTTATTGAGTGTGAATCATTTATTATTATTTAATCATAACCTGTGAAACTATTGTTATTTGCTTTTTTTTTAGAATTAAAAATATTTGTTATTAAATTATAACTTACATTTACTGCTGATGCCAATATGGATTTTATCATTTGGCAGTTATCCAAGGATGAAAAAATGCAATAAAATTGATTTAGTACTTAAGTATCATACATAAAAAGTTTTGCTCAAATATCTTATTAATGAAATTATAGATGAGTTTTAAATTTTATCTGCAATAATCATACCAAGAAAGCATAAAAATAAGAAAGAAAAAAATGGTTTGAAGTCTTGCAATTGTTTTTCCTGGATGCTTTGAAAAAGAGCTTATTTTGATTGTACTTTGTGATCTTCAGCTTGAAATCAACCATTACTCTACAATAGATTGAAACAACTATTTGAAAAAAATTTCTACCAGCAGCAAATTTAAGTTCATGGCTAAATAGAAAAATTGATGGACTTACTAGGGAACGTTCCCAGGTGTAAGTTTTGGATTTGGACAAGTGTGGTATCAAAAGAAAGATCTCGTCATATATATTAATAAGTGCAATGGAACTATCAGTCCAAATCAAACAGTTTTCGATATATCAGCACTTGAAGTATGAATAAATAAATAAATAAATAAATTGATATGCAGGTACATAAATTGTTTGCAAATTAAATTTCTTTGCATTGTTTTTAATCCTCCTGCTAATACCTTTTCCAGCTAAGAGCAAAACCCTTTACACCCACATATTGACGGTTATTTCCCCCTTTTAGACAGGCATTTTGCATTCAACGAAATTTTCACATATGAGTGCACTCGGAGAATTTTATTATTTCCAGAACCTTGTTTTATGCAAATTTTTCAGCAAATATGTGGCGTGGCGTGACGTAACGGATAAACTGTATGTAAATATAGTGTGTAAAACAGAATGCTTTTCTTAGGCTGGCGGTTCTGTTAGATGCATAATAGCTGTGTTATTCCTATGAAAATGGGTGGTTTTTTACACTTCAAGTGCTGATATCTCAAAAACGGTTGGTTTCAGATGGTTAGTTCCATTGCACCTTTTAAAGTACATGACAAGATCTTTCTTTTGATACCACACTCGTCCAAATCCAAAACTTACACCTGGGAATGTTTCCCAGTTTGTAGAATTTCTAAAGCTGTTGAAAGCCCATTCATCTGAAGAAAAATCAATGACCTTAACGTGTATTATTTTATATTGTTAAAAATAAAGATCAGTGTATTCTTGTACCTGTAAGGATACATCTGAAACTGTATTCAAAATGTAAAATTTAATAGGGATTTTTGAAGAAATTTTACCACACTATGTACTTTCTAATATTGTAACTATTTCTATCATGTCTAAATCTATTGTGCTGACTTTTCTTTTCTGTTATTTCTTGTTTTGTTTTAGGAAGAAAGTGGTAGCAGCATCCCATCCATTGTAAATATTATGCAAACTAAAGAACAACCACCAACTTACAATCTTACCAATAAACTAACAGTTGGATTTCAAAACATAGTTGATGCTTATGGTGTAGCTACTTATCAAGAAGTTAACCCTGGTATTTCTTCTTTGTCATTTTTTTTTCTTTTTAAATGATTATTTTCAAAACTTTTCTACAAAGTAGAGTTTTACACAGGCAAAAATTTCCAGACCCGTGTCCAGCCCAAGTCATTTGAAAAAAAAAAAATAATAATAATAATAATCAGCCCAGCTTAATATAAAAATTAAAAGTTTGGCCCGAAACATTATAAAATTTAAAAGTTCGGTCCAACCCAGCCCGGGATAAAAGTTAAAATCTTGACAAGAGATCTACAAAAGATTGAGTTTTACGTCAATTTGGTTTAAAAAAATGTTTATAATCTTCATTTTGATTGAAATGCTGTTGATTGTGATATTTCCTTTTTTAAATAAATATATATATATGTATACCATATACTCGTGTATAGGGCACACACGTGTATAAGGCGCACCCCTACTTTACAAGTAAAAATGATGATTTCTTAAAATCTCGTATATAAGGCACACCATAAATTTGATACTATACCAGACCAGAAAACAAGACGAAAATGCATTTTTAGGCTTCGGGTTGTAAGAGAATGATGGGAAATAGGAATGAGTGACGGTAAAGAGAATTGCTAATTAGCGTTTAGATAATGTCATTAACTCTGTTGTATAAAAAACTGCAAGGAATGAAATAAATATGCAGTAATACTTCAATTAAGTAACATTTTCCGAGTTTTAATATCTTCTTTGAATAATTTCTTGTGTCATATATATATCGTTCGACTGCATCCAACAGTAAAAAATTATTCTGTGTATAAGGTGCACCTATGAGTTTTGCCCTAATTTTTGGGGAAAAAAGTGCACCTTATACACGAGTAAATACGGTATATATTTGTTTTTGTATACTAGGGGCACCCATGAGTTATGCTTGCCAACCACCATTCGTACACTCCAGATTCTAAAAGCACACTAATTTCATCATTTTTAAAAAGATTGAAATATAGTTTAAAAGAAAAGTGGTGATTTCCCTGTAAACAGGTTTTCATCCATTTTTCTTTGATTGGAGATTATTTAGGCCAAATCAGCTGCTGTTAAGTGATATAATGTCTGTTTTCGTCTTTGATTAAAAAAAAAAAAAAAGAAAAAAAGAAAAAAGCTAAAAATTTAAAAATAAGTCAATATAAAATGAATTAAATAAACAAAGTTATGTAAAAGATTAAAATTATTTTTCCACAGTGGTAAATGATGCTGAAAGTACTGTAAAGGTGTAATCTTCTTACCTTCTTTTGATGCATATTGTTTATCCTTCCTAGATCACCATGAGGAAATAAAATTAGAAACGTCAAGGGATCTGCATGTTGTGAGGTTTGATTGATAATATTGATCTCACAGCCATCTTCTTGGCTTGAATATATTTTTTAATCTATATTTGGAAGATAATTATCTTTTAATTCAATTATGAAAGCAACTTCTGAAATTCTCGGATTGTTATATCTTTGCTTGTCATCAAATTTTTAAGTTATAAAATTTAAAACATATTTTTGTCCATCAATTCTATTTTAATTCATGCAACACTTTATAATTTTTAACATATGGATTTGTTTGTTTGAGAAGTTCACATAAATATATTGTTATGGATTTTGTAAAGAGTTTGTATTTGTACTAAAAAATAATGCAAATAATCTTATTAAGCTTTATTCATAAGCTAATATTAGTTTTTGTTGCATTAAAATATTTCAATTTGTCGATATTTTGCAAAGCAAGCAAACCTATTGGTTTTCATTGGATGTCTATGGGAACTAGGCGAAATAGTAGAGATATCGCCAAGTTGGTGTCACATTCGACAATTAATTTTAATCACCAATTTTCGCAATATGTCGCCACATTGGTGACAAACTTCACAACATTTTGCGAGAGAACTGGGCTCCGCCCCTTGCGGTATCTATATAGATTTTCATTGGTCTATTGGTTATCTGCGCAGTTTTTCATTGGTCCATTTCCAAATCGTTACTTTTTTATATATTTAAGAATAAATGTTTCAGTTATCATTAATATTGTTAATCCATATTCCATGCATTGGAGGCTTAAAAATCTGATAAACTATGCAGTAAAATCATCAAAGACAGAATTGCTTAAGAAAAACAGAAAGAAAAAACATTTTACAGTAGAACCCCGATAATTGGGACCCCGATAATCCAGATCTCTGGATAATCCGGATCAATTTAGTCGATTTTTTTTTTTTTTTTTCAAGTTTGAGAAGTGAAGTGATCGGCAAATTTCCATAACATAAATTTATTTCAGCCTCATACTCTGAATAAAAACGTATTTTCTGAAATATTTTCGGAAGAATATCTTAAGCTTTCTTATTTAAACTCTTTAATATTATCTGTGAAAGGAACAGCTGTGCATCATTTAAGCTTTGGCAATTTCAATTTTCACAGTTTTTAGGATGAGCGAAGCGAATCCTCTACTAGGCCACTCAAATTACATTTTTTCGTACACTTTACAAAAAACTATTCAATATTTTGACTTCAAATTAAACACAAAAATAAATTATGATCTGTAGATTTGCACAATATAATTTTTTTTACAGTAAAACCTTAAAAAAATATTATTTTAATTAATTTATTTTACATGTATTTCCAATACGTATGCATTTTAGCAAATAAATAAAAACTGAAACTCGTATATTTTCAGAAGAAAAAAATATAAATCATGGAGTAAGTAATTATAGGTAGAATCATGATTAATTTAATAAATAAAACATGTTTTCATTATTCCGCAAAATCGTTTGCACAGATGACATTTAAACATTTTAAAAGAATTGTATTATGGATTTTTTTTTTTTTTTTTTTTTGTAAAGTGGCAACAAAAGAATTGTAAACAAATAAAATTAATTGTTAAATTTGTTATATAAATGAAAAATTAAAAGAACTGCATGAAGTTGTTGCCCCGATTCAAGCTCTTTATAAATGTACTAAAGCAAAGTTGGCTGATTCAGAAATGACAAATGGACTTTAACCATTTCTTACTTTACCATTTATATCTAAAATAATGTTACGTTCTTATTTGTGGACCGTAAAAGATTTAGTAAACGGGACTTTAGACTTTGTTGCACATATTAAAGAAAATCACAAGCTACATTGCAAGAAAATATCGCGACTAATCATGGATAAATTTGAATACTACAGTAATTTAACTTATAAGAATTCGTGCGTACCAATTCCCCCAATAATTAAATTCTGGAAAATTGGAAGCATAAATTGCTCAAGGAAAGAATTTCTTCTGCAGTTAGCTTTTGCTGTTACAATTCATAAATCCCAAGGTTTAACATTAGATGAAGCAGTTGTAGGTATTGAGGATATATAGACACCAGTTGGCTTAAAAACGTACGTAACGTTGTCGAGAGTGAAAATCCTTCAAAATTAAGCATTCAATAGAAATTTTCCTTATGAAAAATTCTACAATATCAAAAATTCTCGTCTGCTAACATATATAAAAACGAAGAAATTAGAATAAAAAGTTTCACAGTTAAAAATTCATAGTATCAACGAGAGCAGATTTCAAATGTTTTTCCAGAAAATAGGATTTTGAAGAAGTAACTTTCTTCAAGCTCCCTTTAAATATATTATTCTAAAATAGCTATCAAAGATTATTTGATGTTAATTACAAAGATTGGAAACATGCATATTTCAAACAACTTAAAAAAACCCCAGTGGCTACTGGAAATAGTAAAAACATATTTAAAAGAGTTTTTAGTTGAAAATTTAAAAATATTTTGTAAAAGTTTTCTTCGAAAATATTTTATTATGCCAGTCTTACATCATAAATAAAAAATTAAAATGCGCCAAAACATAAAATAACGTTTTTGTTTAATAAAGATGCAAAAATTATATTAAAAAATATTGTTATTTTCAAATATCTGTTTTGTAAAATAATGCTTCGCGAATCCAAACAAAGCATGGATTTTGCTAGTCTATTTAATCCATTTAGAAATGTCATCAAAAGCTCACTGCTTAATAAAGTTTTACTCTGAGCATTGCAAGAAAGCAAAAGGATCGCATTCCGATCTTTGTTTGTCAGTTCATAGGTCTCTTGAGACTGTTTCCTTGTCTTCGTGCCAAAACCTTTCCACAAATCATTTGCGGAAAATCAAAATAGAAGGAGGAATAAATGAGAATGAAAGTGAAATTACACCTGGAGATTTTTTCAGCTTGTTTTAAAAAATTGATTGTTGCTCAGATGTTGATATCAGCGACATTAGCAATTGGTTGGAAGCAGAAAATAATGAAGAGTACGATGCCTCGCTTATAGATGACTTAATAATCGCTTTGTGCACAACTGAAGAAAATGAAAATGATGCAGACAAACACCATTATCAATGATGATCAACCGGAAGTTATAAACTATAATGAAGCAACTTCCCATTTCGAACAATTAATGATTTATTTTGAACGTCATGTGGAGACTACATCCAACAAACTACTTATGCTCAAGGGAATGTGTGACCATCCGGCCCACAAAACTGACACAGCAGAATATGTCAAATTTTATAATTACAAAGTAAACATTTTTACTGTCTGTAAATATTGAATAAGTTCAGTATAAAGGGGATTTTCTGTATGTATGTTTTATTTTATTTCATTTGTTCACATTCTCCAGATAATCCGGATTGGGATTGGTCCCATTTAATCTGAATTATCGGGGTTCAACTGTACTTGCTTTAACCTGGGGTTTTTTAAATATCTTTTCCTAGTACATATAAATCCCATACTTGTATTACATGATTAAATATTTTGGATCTCATATCACCATTCAAATTATTATATACATATTTTTTCATTTTATAGCTCCTTATACAATTATCACTTTCCCATTCCTTTTTGCTGTGATGTTTGGAGACTGTGGTCATGGCATAATAATGGCACTTTTTGCATTTTGGATGATTTTAAAGGAAAGACAACTTATTGCTGCAAAGAGTGATAATGAAGTGAGTTTTTATTGTTATCTTAAGGATTTTTTTTTCACTATAAGATTTTCCTGTGTTAATGTGTCAAAATGTAAAAAAAATATATAAAAAAATGTGATTTTTATTAATATGAAAATATATATATATATTTCATTATTATTATTTTATGATAAAGTGTGTGCCAAGCATAGATTTTAAAGACCTACTAAACCTTTGATTACATGATATTAACAGTTATAATGGATAATTTCACACTTTTATATAGTGCATTAAGAAATTATAAGACCACTAACGAATTGATTCACTTCTGAAGAAGACACAATATACAAATTTTTAGCATGTGTATTTAAAATGAATCATAGAATGTTATCTGTTATAATTGCCATATTAAAATTTAAGTTACATATTATTAAAATCTTCCATTAAAAAAAAAAAAAAAAAGAAAAAGAAAAAAAACTTAAAAAAGGTAATTGTTAAGAAATTACAGGACCAGCTGAGGAAATTAGCATATTATACATCATATCAGAATCATTATAAAACGTATGCATTTGTATATCATGAAAGTATTTCAGAGAAGCAAAGGTGAGGTTTATATATTATTATTTACAATATATTTAAAGATGTTGTGGTGTAAAGAGTTGTCTGTGACTAAAGTAAGAAAAACTTGGTTTTATAAGGGTGCTGGTAAATCTGAACAAGAAATGGCTTGGTTCATGAATCGTCTTAAAACTGTCATTCACAATAAAATAATTAGAAAAAGGAATTCAAATAAAATTAAATGATCTGGAAGAAAAGGGATTTTAACAGCATGGGATGATCAAGAAATATTTTTATTGTCAACTCAAAAAGTTTATGCTAATAATTAGCAGTTTTTATCTGCCGATGAACTAGAAGTACCTATTGTAAAATAATTGCACAATATTTCTGAATCCGTGCTTAATTACCTCATCACTTCCATAAAAAATAGAGTGTCTGAGGTTCTATTTAAATATGGAGAGCTAATATCGTATTAATTTACATAATATTTTTGTTTTTAAACAAGTGTTCATATAATTTGTTAACAGTATATTTTCAATCATTGCTTCTATTTTTATTAACATACTTATTTATTGCATTATACAAAATTATTGCAAACTAATTTTAATAAATATGTTATAATTTGACATCTCATGTGTTTAAACTATAATTAGAACCTTTATTTACTTTACAATTTTCAAAATCAAGTGGTCTTACAATTTCTTAAAGCACTGTATAATTAATAATTGCAAAAATAATAAAGAAAATATGTTTCATCAATAATTCTGCATTTATTAATTCTTTTATGTATAAATTTGAAACAAAACAGATGTATGCAGTACTTTTCTCAAAGTGTTTTTTTTTTTTTTTTTTTAATTATTTAAATAAGGAAAAGAAACTGTATACATTCATTTTGCAAAGACAAAATATTGTAAACATTAAAAATAAATGCAGAATTTATACTTCAAACCGTAAAATAACATTAAACTTTCTGATATTAAAAATGTATGTTATTTGAAAGGTAAATATACATTTTAACAGAATAATTTATTAAGAATGGTTGGAAATGACGCATATTTTATGAAATTTTTAAAATACAGTCAAACCCTGTTAATACGCGCCCCGCTTAATACGCGAATTTTCTTTGGTCCCTTGAATTACTCCTATCTTCCGCATATAAAAAACTCTCTTTAATATGCGAACCTGTTTGATACGAGAAATCTTATCAGTCCCTAGAAAGAAAAACCTATGTTTAATACGCGAATGAGCTTTGTTCTAAACATATAAGATTTTAGATGAAGTATTTTCCCAAGCATTTTATATAACAATTATTTAAAATTTTGTATGTAACAATTATTTTAACCCAATTAAATTAGGCATTTTTTTCATCAAAACCACACTCTGATTATAGATTTGGACCCTGATCTGAAGTTAGCACAAGACTGTCCAATCAAAACTCTCCCAATGAAATCTCATAAGTGAGACAAGGCTAGCATTGTGCAAACGTTAAAGATATTATGTCTGCTTTGAAAAACACCTGTTTTCATTTTGGAGAATATATAAAGCCACAGTGTAAAATTTTAATGGAAATTCAAATTTTTAAAAGATAAAGCATTTAACTTATGCATTTCGGCCTATCATGAGACGCTAATTACAAATATGTAAATTAAAAAATAATTGAAACAAAACTTTTTGAAATCAGTAAAAACCTGAGTATTTTGTCGTGGTTTCGATTGTTTTCTGTACACATAGGCTAAAAAATCAAATTACGCAAAACAGAATGTACCTTTAATTCAATACTTTTCTTGCAATTTTTGTCATATAAAAATATAAATGTAGGCAAAAAGGGAATTAAATTTTTTATTTAATCAAATTTATGGAACTGGCTAAAATTAAAATACGCAAACTATAAAATAATGTTTTTGCTTAATAAAGGTGCAAAAATATTATAAAAAAATATTGTTACTTTCAAATATTTGTCTTGCGAAATAATGCTTCACGAATCCAAACAAAGCATGGCTTTTGCTAGTTTATTTATTTTTCAACCCTAGCATTTTTGGGAGATTTTTTTCTCAACATTTAGGAAACCATCCCAAAAGCAGCTTATTAATCTCATCCTAAGCAGTTCTTTGATGTTTAGATTCCGAACTTACACCTTGAAACATCTTTTCTAAATAAAAGTCACATTTGTTTTAGAAAGTCATCTTTTTGCCCTTCTGCAATTGTATATTTCAGCTAATTTTTCATGCACTTAAATCTTTTTTACTGTCCTAGATAATTTTCAACTTATCATTTTAAGTTAAAAGTTTTTACTTTAAACTTATTATTTTAGTGATAAACACATGCTACAAATAGAAGAGAAACGAACAAGACCGAAGGGTTTAGATACATGAAATTTGGCATGGTATTGTAAGATATAAATGAACTCTTAGAACATATCCTAAAGAAATCAAAATTTAAAAGGGAGAAAATGTGCAAAAAGCACTCAAAAATTGTTCTAAATTGTGATTTCTATGCAACCTCTGGAAGTACAAAACTGATTTCAAAAACAAAGATGTGAAAATTATAGGCACCCCTTGCTCCAATATAGGCTATATGTTTTATGTTGATTGTAACTATCCTAAAGGGGATGAAAGAGCAAAAAACACTCTAAAAATGCATTTCCTTGTGTTATTCAAGGGTTTAGATTTATGAAATTTGGCCTCATAGTTACTTAAGTGATCTCTAAGAACATTTCTTAAAAAATTTGAATTTTAAAATGAATTAAAATGAACAGTTTTTTATAAGTGTTCAAAATTACAATTTCTATGCAATTTTAGGAAATATCTAACCAATTGCAAAAGTAATAGTTGCAAATTGATATGACAGTCCCTGCTCCAATTAGGCTCTATTTTATATTGTTGTCACAATTACCTGGGAGTCTCAAAAGAAGAAAATGTTCTAAATTGTGTTTTTTGTACAACTGAGTGGTCTCATTTGAAATTTGGCAAGGTACTTACTTAAGAAATGCAAATGCTTTTTAAAAACCGTCAAAAGAAAATTCAAATTTAAAGGGATGAAGTGAACAAAAAATGTTTTAAAAACATTCTCTAGTAAGATTTCAATGCAATCTTTATGAAATAGCAAACTGATCTTTAAAAAAAATTGTTGCAAATTGGTGGTCATATAATTTATTCAAACAGAATCTGTATTTTATGCCACAAACACCCAGTATTGCAGGAGAAAAAAAAATTCTAAATTGCAATTTCTATGATGTTGAAGAGGCTACAAACTTTAAATATGGCACTTTAGTAACTTATAAAATAGGAGTGGGGAATTTTTCAAAAATCTTACCACCCAAGGATTTATTTCACCAGCTTACAAGATACAACACACACAGTTGAAAACAGTTATGACAATATCATACAAGAAATTACTATTACTACAATACATTTTCGTAATTCTTTTTTTTTTCCTACCCAATTAAGAAATATATGCAACAGAGATGAACTTAATATATGATAGAACTTAGAACCATATTTGCATTGTAATAATTTGGAAAGTTAAAATATCTAGATTGAAAAAGTGTCTCTGAACGTGTCTATTGCCAACAGTTTTTCAAAAACGAAAAATGCCCTTTTTGCCAAAAAATCCACTCGCCACTGGCAAGCAAAATTATGTATTCCCCCACCCCTGTAAATGCCCTATAATAATGCCCCTAAAAAAATATAAATACAGCCAATAGTAAATCCGAAATTTAAAACTCATGACCCGAAGGGAAGGAGCAAAAAGTGTTTTGAAAAATTCCTAAATTACAGTTTCCATGCAATCTCAAAAAATATTAAACCGATTCCAATTATAAAAGTAACAGTTGTGAATCAATGGGTCCTACACAGGCTATATTTTATACTGGTTCCACTACCACTTGCGGCTGGCAGGAAGTATGAATTGGACATACAAGTTTCAAATAATTTTGTAAAGCATCATTAATTTAGAATTAGCTTTAATTCTTCTTATTAAGTTTCATTTTTGCCTAATGCAGTGTAATAATGAAATTTAGTCAAACTGTGGCTTAAATGGTAGTTTTTGAATAACTCCTAAAAGTATAGTTTCTTTTAATTAAAACTAGGGGGCTCTGTCCCCTACGAGCTATGCTCGCCAACCTCCATTTAGACACTCCAGATTCTAAAAGCACATTAATTTCATAGGCTTTAAAAAGATTGAATTATAATTTAAAAGAAAAGTAGTGATCTCCCTGTAAACAGGTTTTTATTCATTTTCCATTGATTAGAGATTTTTAAGGCCAAATAAACCACTGTTAAGATATACAATGTCTTTTTTCATCTTTGTTTTTTTTAAAAAAGGTTAATTTTCTAAAATAAGCGCTAATGTAAAATGAATTAATTAATCAGAATTAAGTAAAGAATTAAAACAATTTTTCAGCAATACTAAATGATGTCCAAAATACTGTAAAAGTGTAATCTTCTTACCTTTTTTTTTTGTCACATATTGTATGATAAAGATGAAAATAAGGAATTTTGCTTAGTGGCCACTGGCCGGTAGATTGATTTTTTTTAGTAGCCTGTTATTGGCTAGTGAGAATAATTTCTTTAGTAGCCAGTAAGCATATTTATATGGCTGAATAATTAATTACAAGATATATACGAGCTTAGAATAAATAAGTAATATATGAACTAGATAAAAATATTTGTATTGTTTGGAATAAACTTGAGATATTAATTTTGACGATTTGATTTTTGATGATATTCGCGTTTATTATCGCGAATTTTGGCGGTATTCGCGTTCGTTATCGCGCTTTTTTTATGGTTTTCGCGTTCGTTATCGCGATTTTTTGACGGTATTCCCTTTTGTTCGCTTGTTTCTTTGATACAATTCGCGTTTTTTTGCGTTCATTTTTCCTTTTTTTTTTTTTTTTGACAAACACACGTTTGTTTTTGTTGATTTTATGACAAAATTTACGTTTTTTTTTTTTTTTTGCGATATTTGCGTTTTTTCGCAATTAACTGACGATAAGTGCATTTTCGCGATTCTTTGACGCTATTCGCGTTTTTTTCGCGATTCTTTGACGATATTTGCATTCTTTATGCGATCCTTTGACGATGTCTTTTCACGATACTTACACGAAATTCTATTTCCCGATTTTTTCACAAAATTTGGGGTTTTTACGATTTTTTGACAAAATTAGCAGTTTTTTCGGCGATTCTTTGACAAAATATCTTTTGGAAAATCCTACATTTGGCCGGTACTTTCCACATTTTTAGTCGCCAGTTTTTCACATTTAGTCGCCGAGTGGCGACTGGCGAGTGCTTATTTTCATCTTTATTGTATGACCATCCTAGTATGAGGAATACCATGAGGAACTATGGGGAAATATAATTGGAAATGTTGTGGAATCTGCATGTTGTGAAATGCATGGTATAAAATTTAAAAAAAATTTTTGTCCATCAATTCTAGTTAATTCATGCAACATTCTATAATTTTTAGCATATAGATTTATTTGTCTGAGAAGTTCACATAAATATATTGTTATTGATTTTGTAAATAGTTAGTATTTGTATTCAAAAATAATATAAATAATCTTATTAAGCACTATTCATGAGCTAATATTAGTTTTTGTTGCATTAACATGTTTCAATTTGTTGATTTTCTGTAAACAAGCAAACCTATAGGTTCTCACTGGATGTTTATGGGAACTTTTCGAAATATTAGAAATATCACCAAGTTGGCATCACTTTTGACGGCTAATTTCGGTCACTAAGTTGGCGACAAACTTCGTGACATTTGACAACAGAACTGCGCCCTGCGGTATCTACGTAGATTTTCATTGGTCCATTTCCAAATCATTAGGTTTTTTTTAATATATATAAGGATTAGACACAGATATAACTTGGCATATTTCAACTATTGTGCCAGCAAAGTTGCAGGGTTTTCTAGTTTTTTGTATTTTTTTAAACAAATGCACAATATTCCATCAGTGTATATGTTGTGGCCAAAGTCCAATGTTTGGTCATTTTGTGAACTGGCCAAGAATCTTGGCCAAAGCTCAATAAATGGTGTATTTTGGGCTTTGACCAGACAATTTCTGAAGTGGCTAAATATCTTTGCCGATGTCTGAACTAGTAATCCAAGGCTGCCTAGTAGGTACCACTAACATGCACATTAAGGGAGAGGGGGGAACATTCTTTGCTTTCATGCCAACATTATGTTCATCTGGAGAATTTTTCACTTCTGTGACTTGATCTGATACAGTGAATTCATTGAGAGAGAAAATTATATTATTCAAATTTGTTCTACATTTATATATATATATATATATATATATATATTATAATTTACTCTGTTCTAAAAAATTAAATTCTTAATTATTTTACATATATGTTAGTGACATATGTTATTTTATACCCTACTTTTCATCTCTGTACACCCATATGTTCTTTGCCCAAATTTCACTTCATATTAATTTTTTTATTACTTTATTCTATTAAAGTTTATTGACTTGCTTTTAGTTTGAACATTTCTTCTTATTTTATCTTGGGAATTCTTTATCCTTTCTCTGTTTAAGCTATCATTTGTAGGTTCTAATTTCGTTTAGAATATTTTGTATTTTCTTTCCATTCATGCAAAACAGCTTCATATTTTTCATTTGTTTTGTCATGAAAATTTTCTTTTTTAACTGTATTAAAATGAATAAATAAATAAACTTTATATAATCAAAGCTTCACATTTCATCATTAATTTAAACTACTTTTTTGTGATATCGTCTGATTTTAATAACCCAATTATGGGAACAGGAACTTGCATCTGTATTAAGCCATGTGTTGTATTATTTTTAAAAATATCTTAGAGTGTTGAGTGTTAAGGTATTAAAAGTGTATCCGGGAAAGGCTCTCATACTGCAATCTTTGAGATTATTTGCTGATACATTTTTTTCCATTATTTTTTAATCAGGAAGTGTGTTTTAATGAAATGTGGGTGTACTATGTCAAAAATCAGTTTTAAAAAAAATTGTATGGTACCTCATTCATTGTTATTCATTCTAAAAAAAAAGTATGTTACTATAGGGTAACTTAGGGCGGAAACGTGATGAGTACAGCGGCTGCACATTACAGGTTAGTTGCTCCGCAAAAACGAAAGGGTTCGCAATCCTGTGGAACTGAGACAACGGTGAAAAGATATTAAATCCATTAAAAATTAAGACTTTAATGCAAGTTATTAGAACATCATTAACAAATACAAAAGAACTACTTTCACAAAGATCGGGATGGCCCCGTGAAATCTCTGACATGTTACTAGAACAGCAGTCTGAGCAGAAGTGACGACAAACAGAAGTACCTCTATATGCCAAAAAACATCAAAATGTCAGCCATGGCGAATTGAAAAAAAGCCAATAAAACAAAGAGTAAATATCCGTTAAATGAAAAGTCAATCGGATTATTTAAATTTAGATGACCTACGAGAAGGGGTGCCATTCACCAAATTAATCAGTATTTTAATATAACAACCCTATCAAGGATGACTCCATAAAGACTACATAATAAAGATGACTGTTTACATTATTTTAGAAAATTATCCCTGCTATTGCATTTATTCAAGTAATTTAAGAGCTATAACTAGATTTCCGCCTTTAATCATAAAATATAAATCAAACGTTAATTTAAACTCTGGACAGAATGTCTGCAAATAAACAACAACAAAAAAAAGAAGTTTAACTGAAAATAATTTTTTTAATGTATTTTGTTATCTAGTATCAGTTAATTATTTAGTGAATTTGACAGGTAATAAATTAGTAGCATCATTATATTTAATAAAATAAAATAAAAATGATTTATATTGAAACGGCTTTTTCTGTGTTCAATAAAGTTAAATTTGGGAAGGGGATGAAAAAAGAAAATTAAAGCATTAATATATAACTACGTTATAGTTACCAAAGTACATTAAATGATATATTATTATTATTATTTATGCTAATCTTCTCTGAACAAATTTGTTATATTTTGAGATGCATGAAAAATAGTATGTAATACAAAACCAAAAGTAGCAGAAATTAAAAAAATAAAGAATCTAATGCGCAATGATTTGCATATTTGTTATATTTTAGATATGGAACACAATGTTTGGTGGACGATATATCATATTTCTCATGGGTCTTTTTTCTATATACACTGGTTTGATATATAATGACGCTTATTCAAAGTCTCTTAATATATTTGGAACTGGATGGAAGATGCCTGAAAAGTAAGTTTATTTTCATATATTCTAAGTTATCCTTATTTAAACTTCAGAATTCACATATTAACTTGACATCATCTTTCAAAAAAATTTCAGTTTTTCTCAATAGTGTTATTTTCTACATTCCAAATAATTTCACAGCCCTTTATTTTTAAAAAAAGGTTTTAATGACAGCATCTTTATTTAAATGGATAGAAGGTACTGTGTAATATCATTTTTGTCAAGATATTTATACATTATTTAAAATAGATATAAAAATAATAAGAATTGTCCCATTGGCATTGAATTAAGATTGTGGAATATTGTGAACCTTAAGGGAAGATCCTTGTGTGTGGGGTTTCACATGTTAGACTGTAATACCTATTAAAGGATTAATTTTTAATTTGTAATAAAAAAATACTCTGAAGCAATTTTCCATGAATATTGCTTGAAAAAAAAAGAAAAATTGTTCAAATTACTGTTTTTGTAATGCATTGATATTCAAAGTATAGTGATACTTAAATCTTGGATGGTATATCCGAAACTCCATGATCTTTTTATAGCTGAGCAATCAGACTATCTATACTGGATAGTACAGGGTTATTACAAAAGAATCATCGAGTTTCCAAAGCGTTTATTTTGAAACATAATTGGGGTGCTACAATGAGTTATACATGGCAGTCTTTCAATTTCATTTCGTTGTCAGTTCAATTTTCTGTAACTACGTATGAAATTCTCCCTAACTCTGTCCATTGTTTCTTCAGTAATGCTTGGTGTACCGGAACTTTTGTCTTTACATAAACAGCTGGTTTCTTTAAACTATCGATATTAATGCAGAATGCTTTGTTGATTTGAATTAGCATGCCTTTTGGAATGCTCTCAGGATGGTTATAAGCGGTTATAAGTTATTTACACTTTGAAAATACTAGTACACAAAACGCTTTCTGTTGTCCAGTCGCCATTTTGAATATGACGTTCGCTCGGCAACCATACACACGTGACACATATGCAGTGCAAAATTATAATTAATGTCCTCTCGTTTGAATTATCATAGATACATATACGTTTCCTAGTTCGCCTGTAGTAACGTATCAAAACCTGATGATTCATTTGTAATAACCCTGTATTTTGTTAAAAAGACTGCATTCAGAAAGAATGTAACAAATTAAATTGCATATTAAAATAAATTGGATAAATTAAATAAAAAATTAAATAAAAAAGAAATTAATAGAAATTAAATAAATAGAAATTAAATAAGACAAAATTGGATTGTAAAATAAAGTGAATAAATTAAATAAGACAAAATATAGAATCATAAATATAATTGGGAATGTACTACTATGTTAAATGCAGGATGAAAGCTTTTAATTATATTTGAATGATATAAAGACTTTTCAGTGTTTAAAAATAATGATTTTTTTTAAACTAAATTTTATTTGTTATGTTTAGTGATCATTAATTAAAATGTTATTAATTATTTTCATTAACACTAGAATACAGAGCAGGTGTCGATGGAACACCAATCAATGAATAAATTGTGATTTCAAACCAAAAATATCTTTAAAAAATAAGTTAAATGTGAATTGCATTGAAATATGTTAAACAATTAACCTAAATAAATTAAAATAAATTTTCTGGTTAAATATATTTTTATAAAAGTTTTGTAAAATGTCTTGCCATTCTAGTGTTAGTGCGCATTTTTTTCAGCTTAAATGAGTAGGAAAATATCAGACCTATCACTCAATCATTCTTCTAGAAGAAAGATGCAAAGTTTAGAGTAAATTTACAAATTACAAGTTATCTTTAGTTGAGTATTTAAATTAATGCTAAAATAAAAATTCAGAGCAAAACTCTTTATACACTGCTCAGTATTGAAAATGCAACACCAAAAAGGAGTGGTCAGAAATTTATGCAACAGAGTAGACGCATGTCATTGAGTTATGCAAATGATGTGAAATGCCTAGGTCTCCGACACATGTGATGTAAGATATAAGGGAAGGAACTTGTAGAATGGGCAATATTCATGTCGCTATTTCTGCCAGACGAATTATCGAAGAAATTTTGTTTTTGTCTCGGAGGATACGTGTATAGAAGAGAATGCCAGGCCGCAGTCAACGAAGGCACTTCCAGCAGACAGATGATTTTACGAGAAATATGGTGATGGGACTGAGAAGGGGGGTTGGTCTTTACGTCAAATCGCAGCTGATACCCACATGTATGTGAGAACGGTGCATCGGCTATGGCGAACATGGTTGGAACAAAGAAATATGGCAAGATTGAGGGGTGCAGGTGCAGCCAGAGTGACGTCAGCATGCGTGGATTGACGCATCCACCGACAAGCTGTGGCGGGCCCGCAAGTTACTTGTACCTCGATTCTGCAGCATGTACAAGATACCCTGGATGTTTCCGTGTTGACCAGAACCATTTCCCGTCAATTGGTTGAACATGGCCTGCACTCACGGCATTCGTTAAGAAGACTGCCATTAACTTGATAGCATAGACGCCAACGTTTCGAATGGTGCTGGACTAGAGCAACTTGGATGGCAGAATTTCGAAACATCGCGTTCTCAGATGAGTCACGCTTCTGTTTATTCAGTGACAGTCGCCGCATACGTGTGTGGCATCTATGTGGAGCAGATCAAATCCGGCAATAACTGTGGAACACCCCACCACGTGACAACATAATTGTTCGGGGCGCTATTGCGTATAATTGTATGTCACCTCTAGTTCGTATTTAGGGCACTATGACGGCCCAACGATTCTTGGATAATATACTGCGGCCAGTGGCAATCCCCTACCTTCAGAGGCAGCCTAATGCAAATTTTCAGCAGGATAACGCCCGACCACACAGTGCTCGCGTGTGCCAAAATGTTCTGCAAGGTATACAGATGCTTCCCTGGCCACCGTACTCTCCTTATCTGTCACTAATCGAACATGTGTGGGATGTGATTGGACGCCGTTTTGTGGACTCTGCTCCTGCCTCGTTCAGAAGATGAACTGTAGCAAATGGTTGAAAGGGAATGGAAAGCGATCCCTCAGGACACCATCCACTCTCTTATTGCCTTGATGCCTTTACGTGTTTCTTCATTCATCGCAGTTCGCGGTGGTCCTACATCCTACTGAGCCGACGCCGTTCTCGTTCTATATTCTGATTATCATTTTGAAATAAAGATCACTTAATGCTCCTTGCTGTCTTTGTCTTTTCCCCAAATTTCATTTTTTTTCTGACCACTCTTTCTTGGTGTTGCATTTTCAATGTCGAGCAGTGTATATACTGAGTGATTCAAAATTCTGTGAGCAATCTTTGAAAATAACTCAGTTTTACAAAGCAAGTCATTTTCAAAACAGTACATGATGTTTTGATTTATTTATTAAGTCTCTCTTTCTATGTATATGTTACAGGCCAAACCCAATTTTAGTCCAAACTAGATTGGCCTAGGCCAAACTAGTCTATCCGAACACCCATCGGATAAACTAGATTTTCCTAGGACAAACTAGTTTGGCCGAACGGTCATTAGGATAAACTAGTTTAGCCTACTATTTATTGGTTTGAACTAGTTTATCCTAGGACAATCTAGATTGTCCTAGGCCAATTCAATTTGGCGTGATTTTATTGAACCTAAAGACTGCCATGGCGACAACTTTCTAGTTTTGATCTAATTTATCCTAGGCCGATGCAGTTTGGTGCGATTTTAGCTCACAGACTATCAAAGTCTGAGAGCTTATGTGCTCCAGATTCTGTGTGTGTATCTATCCATGTACGTATGTATGCATGTACAAAATGCGATAACTCCTGATCGAAAAATCCAATTTGCTTCAAATTTTGGACATAGATTTATCCTGATAATGAATTTCTATGATTAGTTCCAGGATTTCATTGGATAAGAATAAGGGGAGGAGGGGAACAAGTATATTAGTACTACAGTCGATGCTCGTTTTTGCGAACTCGTAGGGAACACTCAAATGGTTCGTAAAATAAAAAGTTCGTAAAATGAAAAATCATCAAAAATGACATGAATGTGTACATTATTTGTCTATTTTTATCAATCTTCCCCCTCTTCATACATGATGCAATATTTTAAGATTATTTATTCTGAAATAAAGTTATACATGTATTTTTTAAATATATAAGAAAATGCAAAATGCAAATTTATGCACAGAAATAAATTTCAGCACTTAGAAGAATATGTTATTAAGCTTTGAAAACATTACATGTGAAAACATAGACTGTATTAGTATTTAATGGATAAGAATACATAGTTAAAAATTAAAAATGGTAATAATCACCCTTTTTTTTTTTTTTTTTTTGTTTAAAATCACATTATGGAAAATACATGTTTCCATTTTATCTATGCTTGAAATCATTTCACAATTACTGTTCTCTTTAGAAAGGTGCCTTAGCCCTGACAACTATTGAGCTGCTTGTTTGACAATCGGTCGTTGAATTATTTTATTTTCTTCCAGTTCAAAATGTGAAAGTTCTTCTTCCTTTTCATTTATTGTGTCAGCAATAATTTGTTCATCTGATATTTCTTCCATACAAATCACATCTGAATCCACATTCAAAAAGTCCTGGAATAAAATTTCAGGCAACAGTGGATTTCTTTTGCGTAGTTTATTTATCAGTAACTCATCTCCATTGATATCGTCGGCTACATTTTATTGGTTTTCTTCAATTACGGTACTAAAACCTGCGTGTTGAAATGCTTTAGATATTGTAGTCGCTTCAACATCATTCCAAGCACGTATTGACAAATGCATCGCACCTAGAACATCAATTTCATATGGCTTATCTAGCTCCAAGCCCATGACTACTCTTTGCAAAAGCACTCTTCGATATATGCACTTGAAACTGTTAATCACACCCTGATCAATCGGCTGGAAAATTGAAGTTACATTCGTTGGAAGAAACTCCACACGAATAGATTTAAGATCTGAGACTTCAATGTGAGCTGAACAGTTATCCACAATTAGCAGAATTTTACGTTTTTCCAAAAAAAATTGACGATCCAAGTCCCTTAACTATTTTTCATAAATGTGCCCAGTCATACAAGCATTTTTGTTAGCATGGTATGCAGCTGGTAATTTGTTAACATTTCTGAAGCATCTAGGCTTCAAATTTTTTCCAATGAAAAACAAGCGCAGTTTTTGTGTTCCATTCATGTTGGCTGCCAACAAGATTGAGATTCTCTGCTTAGCCTTTTTGCCTCCGCTACATTTTTCACCTTTGAAGGTGTTTTTTCCAGCAGCATCTTATAAAACAGACCTGTTTCGTCCGCGTTTAAGACATCCTCTGGAGCATATTCAGTTAGCAATGCTTTTAAATCGCGTTCTTTCCATTCATTTGCCAAAGTTGTACTTGCTGTTCCACTTACACCGCACAATTTTCTGAAGCTCAAACGGTGTCTGGACTTAAATTGAAAAAAAAAAAAAAATGCAGAATTATAAAAGTTCAGTTTGCAAAAAAGAGATTTTCATAATTTGTAGTTCGTAAATGAGAGCGAAAATTTACATAGCGTCTATGGGAATGTATTCGGGACACCGCTCTAGTTCGTAAAATCGCAAGTGTTCGCAAAAAAGAGGTTCATAAAAATGAGCCTATACTGTATTAGTACAAGTTATTAGTACAAGTGTATTAGTACTATTTGAGGTAGAATTATCGCATAAATCATTAAAAAAAACTGGATAGAAGCCCTACCTATTGAGCCATTTACTCTAAAAACAAAAGAATATTAATTTATATCAGAGGCTAACCCAATATGAAGTTTGATAAAAATTCGTGCAGTAGTTCTTGAGATAGAACTATCACGATAATCATGAATAATGCCACATAGCAGCGCCACCTGTTGCACGATTTACTCCAAAAAATAAAAAGTACTTATTTATATCAAGCACTAACAGAATCTCGAGTTTTGTGAAAATTCATGCATTAGATCCTGAAATAGAGCTATTGCAATAATCATGAATAATACCGTATAGCAGTGCCACCTTTTGAGAGATTTATTTTAAAAACTGCAGAATATTTATTTATATCAGTGACTTACTGAATCTAAAGTTTGATGAAAATTCGTGCATTAATTCTTGCGACGGAACTATTTCAGGAATCGGGAAAATTGAGCACAACAACGCCATTTATTGGGGAAATTAACATGAAAACGTAAACAGAATTAGTTCATATCACAAATTTACTGATTCAGGAAGTTTGATGAAAATCCGTAAATTAATTATTGAAATAGTATTGTTGAAAATCGGAAGAATGCAGTTTACAAGCGCCATCTGTTGAACGATTCACATGATAAAGAAATCAACATCAATTTATATCAAGAACTATCTGAATATAAATTTTTATTAAATTCCGTTCATTAGTTCTTGAGATATAGCTATTGTGAAAATTTCAAAAAATGCAGCATAGCATATCCACGTTGAGTGATTTACTTCAAAATAGAAACAACACCAACTCATGTCATGGACGAACTGAATTTGAAGTTTGATGGAAATTTGTGTATTAGTTATCAAAATAAAGCTGTTGCGTAAAGCACAAAAAATGCAAAACAGTAACTCCGCCTGATGAGCAATTTACACCAAAAACTAATCAGCATCAATTTAGATCAGGGACTACCTGAATATAAATTTTTATTAAATTTCGTGCATTATTTCTTCAGATACCGCACCTATAAAATTTATGTCACAGACAGTCAGCCAGAGTCATAGACTCACAATTTGTAAAAACATGTTTTTTGGAACCTCTGACCCCTAAAACGTGTAAATGAGTCAAAAAACGGAATTAAATTTTCACGAATCAAACACTTATTGTAAAGACAGAAGAAAGTAAAATAAATAAAAGAATGAATTTTAAATAAACTTCGCTTATTTCAATAGATGTGTTTGAGCTGAGCGGATCGTTTGAAATACTTTGAGCTTAACTTTGAGAAAAATAAATTTAAGTTTGAAATAATTATTATTATTATTTTTTTTTTTTTTGTGAGCGTGCCAAACAATGGTTGGCATCAATTACATCACGTCAAATTGAATTGGCCTAGGATAAACTAGATTGGACTAGGCTAAACCAGAAGATTGGCACCGAAGTGATCTTTGGGATCAATAAAAACACGCCAAATTCAATTGGCCTAGGATAAACTAGATCGTCCTACGATAAACCAGTTCAGACCAATAAATAGTAGGCTAAGCTAGTTTATCCTAATGACCGTTCAGCCAAACTAGTTTAGCCTAAGAAAATCTAGTTTATCTGATGGGCGTTCGAATAGACTAGTTTGGCCTAGGAAAAACTAGTTTATCTGATGGGCATTAGGATAGACTAGTTTGGCCTAGGTAAAACTAGTTTATCTGATGGGCGTTAGGATAGACTAGTTTGGCTTAGGCAAATGTAGTTTAGCCTAAAATCGGGTTTGGCTTGTAACATATATATGTATTTTTTAGAATATTACTTATTAAATCATAGGAAAATCGACATTATATAAATGAACCAATAATTTTAACATACAAAATTGCAAAACGTACAAATATGCTCGTACAAATATGAAAAACGTACAAATATGAGGTTTTTCTCCAACTCCTCTTTTTGTTTAATTTATTTTTGATATAAGTATTAGTCCTATGAAAAACTTGTTAATATAAAAGTTGTAGATATTATTGAGAAGATGTAAAATAAATTTAATTAGATTTGATTGCTTAAGAATTGAGTAAGTTATGGATTTTTTTCTTTGTCCTCCCCCCTTTTTCTTTTCATTTTTAATTTTTTTTCATCGGTAAAAGTCGGTCCTATCAAAAACTTGTAAATACAAAAGTTTTAGATAATTTTAAGGACATTTATAAAAAATTTAGTTGGATTTGATATCTTGAGAATTAATGAAGTTATGAATTTTTTTTTCCCAAAAACCCTGTTTCTTTCGCCCCTTGAGCCCATTTTTAACTTTATCAAAAATCTGTCATGCATAAACTTTTAGCCCATTTTTTAGAAGTAATATTAAATTTAAACTGATTCGATATATATTTTAATTAAGAAGTTATTGCGTTTTTTCGGTTTTCACTTAAACCCTCCCTATTTCCACCCCCTTGGTCCAATTTTGCCCATTAACGAACTCGGCCGAGATTTTATGCCCCTTGATTTTATGTAAAAGTTTGAAGAAGATCTGAGCATAATTATAGAAGTTATCGTGTCTAAAAGAAAGTGAAATATATATATATATATAGATAGATAGATAAACTTTTTTACTGATGGTAATTTTGGGGTCTAGGAGTCATGATCGGTGTAGATCTGCAAAAATTTTTCAGAAATTCCAACATAGGAGAGAATGCAATAGGTAGTATTTCATACGCAATCTACCTAAAACATGAGAGATGCAATATCAATTACAAGTAAACATTTAAAATATATATAATATTGTTAAAAACAGTTTTCAAAATAATAGAAAAACTTCAATTATGATATTAATATCATTCTCATGACGTTTATAACAATTTTGGCAAACATGTGGAATGATTGTATGGTTACAGTTAACGATTTACAGTTATTTTAACAAATTGTAAAAAAAACAAAAAATAATGTATCGATATATAAAATCTATTTTCCAGTACATTTGATTTTTATTCATCGGATTACTGTGCTTTTCCAACATTCTTCATTCAGATAATTTTTATTATTGTACCTTTTGTAATAGCATTGTAGTGTTTGAATTATAGAGTTTTCAGTACTCAAGATATTTTTTCCAATTAGCCTAAAAGTAATTTAAAACATTAACTATTTTATTTGCAGTGTTACGATTAAAGAAAAGACAGATATCATAACTTTGGACCCTCTAGAAACTTTCACGGATACAAGCACTCCTTATGAGTTTGGTATTGATCCTGTAAGCATAACCTTTTCTTAACTAAGTGAGAGTAAAAAAAACTAAAATGTTGTGCATTATAAATACAGTAGAACCCCGTAAATTCGGACCCCGTTAATCCGGATCTCCAGATAATCCGGATTGATTTGGTAATTTTTTTTTTCAAGTTTGAGAAGCGATTGGCTAATTTCCATAACATTAATTTGTTTGATCATCATATTCTGAATTTAAAAAAAACTTTTTCTGAAATCTTTTCGGAAGAATTAAGCAAAGTAAACATTTTTACTGTCTGTAATTATTCAATAAGTTTAATATAAAGGTGATTTCTGTAAGTATGTTTCATTTTATTCCATTTTTTTCTTATTCTCCGGATAATCTGGATTTTCAATAATCCGGATTGGGTCTGGTCCCAGTTAATCCGAATTATCGGGGTTCTACTGTAATTAATTGATTACCTAACTATAACTACATAATTTCCTTACCAAAAATAATAATTTTTAATAACATTCTAATATATAGCTTTCAGATGAGTAGTTAAACTCTATACAGTTAAATTTTCAAAGGGGTCTGATTTTGTACCTGTATAGTTTTCTTATGAAAGGAAATTTTCAAATTTATGTATTTTCAATTTTCAAATTAAAAAATTCTGGAAACTTTGCTATATTTATATTGGTGAATTTATCAAAAAGGATTTTAGTAATATAGATGTAATTTTTATAATTTATAAAATCATTAACATAAATGATTAAATTGCAACCTTTAAGTAATTTAGAAATACAGTAGACTCCCTCAAATCCACACAGCTTGGGACCAGAGGTTGTGCGGATTTTAGAATTTTGCAGATTTCTGGTCGTTGCTTTGTTTTCTTTTTAAAACAGTAATTTTAGTGCAATTAATAGTGCAATCGGAACTATAATGAATGATTACAACGTAATAAAATATTAAAATAAGTAATAAACTAAAATAATAAAAATTTAAATAATTTTTAAAATGTTTAAAGTATTAATAGTAAAGAACAAGTTAATAATCAATAGTATATGATTAAATATTCATTATAAAGATTAAATGTATTTTTCCAAAATTATTCAACAAAACTTGCCTCATAAAAGTACATTACTAATTCACATCAAAATCATAAAATAAAAGATTTTTTTTTCCAAGTTTAGCCTGGCTTAATAACCAAAAAATCTTGATTAATGCATAAATATATTTGATAAGAAAATTGTGATTACCATTAATAATAGCAATATCTTGAATTTTTTCCAAAAACATTATTTTTCTTCATGAAAAAAACATTAATAGAGTATTATTAAAAGAAAATTACAAATAAAAAATATATGGAATTGATACAATACTAAAAAAAAATGAAATTTTGTCCCAATATCCAAAATGAAAGTTTCATTGTTTACATCCATAAAATGTGTGCGGATTTTAGAGAGTTGTGGATTTCTGGTTTGCGGATTTGAGGGAGTCTACTGTATTATCAACTTTCCAGTCATGTATATGTATATATTTCATTTTTTGTACACAATTTATCAAAGTAAAACAGCCAACTTTCAATCGAGATAGTGTAGCTCAATAACAGGCACTAGAATATTTTCATACTTAAAAGATTAAAAAAATTAAAAATGTAGTTATATAATCTATGTGCTTTTAACAAACCCATTAAAAATTTCGGTGTATTTGTTTGCAAAATTTGAAGAGCTCTTTTTATTTTGCAAATTATAGGATACCCTTAGGATTTTAATCCTGTTTCAACCTTATTTACAAGCTGTTAAAACTCTTTACATTTTGTTTAATCTTAATAATTCATAAAATGCTATATAATAGTTGCATTAGTATTATAGATAGTCAATTCTTATTTACTCCAAGTTTTCAATTGAAAATATAAATTACCAGGAAAAAAAAACTTTCATATTTTTGACTGAGTGGATCTAGTTAGAGGTTATGGCAATTATCTCAAACTGCTTGTTGATAGAGATATGATTTCAATTACAAAAAATACACAAATCAATTATAGTTACCCCATTCTTTTCTCAAGGGGCTATTTACATATTAAAATAAGAAATTTAATTTTTTATATCCCATTCCAATTTACTATAAATTATAGTTAGAAAAAGTCTGTAAAAAGAAGTGTTAAAAAAATTCCATTCATTTACTACTGAAATTTATTGGCTTATAGTACTTTTATAATTTTTCAGTGTTTTCTGTCTCCAAAAACATGTCTTTCCATGTTTGGCATGAAGAATCCATGGAAAAATTTTCATAAGGTAATTGCCGAAACATCAGTGAAGGCTTACTTTGGAGACATGAAATTTTTTGATTTCTGTCTGTCTGTCTGCTCTGCGATAACTGCTGCAAAAGCATCAGATTAACTTGAAATTAAGTGGTATGTTTTTGAGGTATCTGGATTTAGTTGTATAGTTTTTTGTTACATTCGATTCTTTTGTTCGGAAAATACAGAGCATTCAGTTTTGCACCATACTGTTTTTCTATGGCAATTCAGACGTTTTTAAAATTTTCATTTGTTGAAAGAAAATGGCTCACTTGATTAATGGAATTAAGTGAGAAAACAAATGGATACTGAAATTTATGAATACGGGGCTGAAATTATTCAAATTATTTTGAAATTTTGTCTATGCATTTGTCAGATTTTTTAAATTATTACTATAATTTTTGGATAATTTTTATAAATGTGTTCCAATAATATAAAACAATTTGTTTTAGAGATTTACTTATTTTGAATGTATTTATTCCACTTTTTCTTTTACTTTTTATAATCCTCTTAATATTAAAAGCGAGTATAATGCGTCAGTGTAATGTTTGAATTTTCATATAAATAAGGGAAAATGAAAAAAAATAATTATGAATTAAAAGAAAATAAATTTAACTTCATACTGGAGAGAAAACGGAAATTTTTCAAGTATCTTTTAATAATAAAAGGTAAAGGATGATTAATTTTAGGGCATGAAAACAAGCAATTATGACATCATATAACGAAAATAAAACTAATACACTTTGGCGCTAAAATTAAATGGTCTTAGATTATGATATTAATCCTTATTTATTTAAAGAAATTTATTATCAAAATTTTAAAGTTTGTCATATGCACGCTAAAATAGTTTTTTAATATTTAAAATAATAATAATAATCTTGTTGTTAAGCAAGTGGTTGGATAGCAAATGTCAATAATATGTCCCACATAGATATCAATGCCATTAATTTGCATCGCATAGATATTGATGTTAAAATGACATCAATATTAGTGGGAAATAAATGTCTGCATTGGGTGATTTTAGTGAGGTAAAGTTATCAAAAAGATTTGGATTATATTTAGATAAAATCTTAGATGTAAATATTATAGAAGCATAATAAAAGGGAAATCTTTGAGAAACAAAAATTGTAAAAACATTAGAATTCTAAATTAAATAAATTGCATAAATTTTTACATCTCCTTTTCTATAAATTACTTGTATATCTTGAACCTATATAAAAACTTATATGAACCTATATAAAATTTTTTGTGTTTAGTAGGTAAAATAAAAATTTGAAAAAATCAATACTGTCGCACATTGAATAGAAAATTACGAATGTAAATTTAGTGAGTCAACGGGTTCAGGGGGGCAGAGCACCCCTGAAGAAATTATTTTATTGTCTAAAAAATTATAATTGTCTGAGCAAAGCGAAGTCTTATACACATAGTACGCAACGATATTAAAAGTCAAAAAAATTCTTTCGTCAAGTAAATCTCAAAAAATACTTGTCAGATTTCGATTCTGTTTGTACCAGAAGGTATCTATAAAGGTAACCTGGTGAATGCACCTACTTTCAAAAAATAGTTCCAAATAGTTTTAAAATTATATTTAAAAAACTCATAAAAAAGTACGATTTATTTGCATGCGTCACAGATATTTGATGTGCGTCACTTTTCACTGGCTAGATATTTTCGTGAGATTCCAGAATTTGAGCACATGGAGCAAAGAAAATGCGTCAGCAATTCTTATTTAAGTGCAATAAAACATATTTAAACTTTAGAAACAAATTGGAAAAGAAATCTGTTTTATTATTATCATTATTTATTTTATTTAAAAGAAAAAAACCATAATACTTAATAACTTAGTATTTGAGATTTTGTGATAATATTATTAATAGCATTTTGTAATCGGCATTAGAATCTTATATATTTCATGCGTGGAAATTGGAAACAATTTTTTCATGTTTAAATAAAATACGAGTTTGACATGCGTGTTTTAGATATTATTTTTGATACTACTTAGTAGTCCCATTGACCAAAAAATGATCGCCAAACTATAAGTCACATTTAATGGCATTAAATACGATACATGCATTTAAAACGTTGTTAAAAGATTTTTATTTTACACTTTTACATTAATATTCTACTAAATATTTTTTTTTATATTTGGAATAAAAATTATGTCAATATGTATAATTTGGCTATTAGTTTGGCAATTTGTATAATTTCGCGAAATTGGTCAACGGGATAACCAAGTACCTTACTTTTAATCATAAGTTATATTCTGTTTTTTTTTTTTTTTTTTTAAGATAGATTATTTAATATTGTTTCTCATTAAGCAGTCTTAGTTAACCGGCAATTATTGCATGATTGCATGCATTTTATTTTGGTTAAATTTTATAAAAACACATAATGACACAGATGTGTGATACACACTAAGTTGGCGTGATTGCAACAAAATGGCAATTTTATGTCTCACATGATAACCCGTTTATTTTGTTTCATCAATATATTTAAAAAAGAAACAATAATTAAGCAATAAATAAACAGTTATAAATAATAAACATAATAATAAATAGAACAAAAATTTAAGTAACACAAAAAATCATAAATATTAAAATTTAGAGCAATATTCAAAAACTTTCACCAAAATAAAGTTTTCGCCAATTTGAAGGAGAAAAAGTTGCGCTACGTAGTGCATATTTGACATCTGTACCATATTTATATGTAAAAATAAGTATAGATTATCATCAGGTTAGTTTACGTATCTATTTGCAACAAATCTCACTTTCTGAAGTTCAAACTGGAGAAGGTTTATAAAAACGCCAAGGTAAAGATAAAGTTGGAAAAGTACCATGAAATTAGAGCAGGTGTATCATATACGCATCGGGTTTGGAGCAAATTTGGTAAAAATCATTTTTTAATATTAGTTACATATATATTTTCAATTATTTTTTATTATTTTAAAAAGAAAACAACAATAAATAAGAACACGATTAATTAATAAATATTGAAAAAACTATTTATATAATTTGAAAAAACAAAGTAAAAACACAATTTATTAATAAATAAACAACATTAGTCGGGTTACAAAGCTATGCAAAATAACGATATTTTAGTGCCAATTATGTGAAAGAGTTCCATATTCTTTTCTGGCGAGCTTTTTTATTTATTTACTTATTTTTTTAGCATTAAATGAATCAATGATTTTGATCGTCAGCCTTTGGGGTTGCATTTTTAATACTTTCCAAAAAGTTGAAAAGTGTTTATGCATTCTGTTTGTCTGTCCTTCTGGCCATCCATCCGCCTGGCCTCGCTCTAATACCCGTAGATATAAGCTTATTTTAATGCAATTGGTAATGCAATTAGGTAAGGTTTTCTAGGCATAGGTTTGGTATTATATATGATGTATGTGGAATTAAATTTTTTTGGAGGTGCACCCAAAAAAAAATCGATTAGAATATGGTCTATAGGGAAAAAAAGTTTACATAGTATTTTAATGATATTACGCTATTGCAGATCGATTGAAACTGATATAAATCATGGAGTTTCATAACGATTATGTAACAGGGCTTTCATAGCATTTTAAATCCTTTTATAGGGACACACAAAAGAAATCAGCTACAATACTGTGTTTTAGTAACAGTTGCTGAAATGAGTTTTCAATTTCGACATGTGCTTTTAAATGTAATGATTTTTCAGGTATGCTCGTAATTTTATAAATATGTAGTCCTTACAGTCATCATCTAATCCACCAGCTTGTCTATCTATCCGTCTGTGTTTCCGCATATAACCACACAAAAACTATTCAACCGAATTGTTTGAAATTTTAAATATATACTTGGTGGTAAATTTTGTTGTCTTTTAAAATTTTAGTAAAATTGCATCCATAGTTCAAATACAGGGACAGTTAAAAGTATTGTGTTACATTACGGCCGGTAGGTCAAAATAGTTCCAAATGCTTTTTAATTATGACACCCATCTAAACATAAAGAAATTGAGGAGCACTAGAATATAAATTTTGTAGAATATGCCGCACAAAGAATACTTATTATTCATTTACAGGGTAGTACAAAATAATTCCGAACCATGATGGTATGTGGGTTGGAAAGGGATTATTTTTTCCAATCAAGAGAATTTCTCATTTGTCATTACAAGGTCTTTTAAATAATAACTTATTCAGGTAAAACCGCTTAATTAAGTTCACTTTTACGTATTTGAGCTTGAATATTTTGCTGAAAAAAATGTGTTCAGATTTTTAAATCACTGGTGATGATACTTTGGCATCTCAAAGCTTGTGCAGACGAGATATCCAAATCTCGTGTCGTACTTTATACTACAAACATTGCCAATTCCTTTTATTTAATGCATGCTAAAGCGAAATACTGCTCAACTTCTTGAGAATAGGTTTGAAAAGAAAACAAAACAGCGTATTGTTAAGCTTTGTCTGGGAAATCGTGATCAAAGCAATATTAAGGCTGCAAAAACTTATAAAAATTAAATCAGCTCAAAATCAACATTGCACGAAAGCAAACTCCCCAAACAGAGCTAGACCGTGTCGTACAGTGGATGACATTAAATTTAAATTTTAGTTCAGTTACTTTAAAATTTAATAGTGATTATTAAATCTCTAACTTTTCTGAAATAATCAAATCTGGCTGGAAATAAGAAAAAGAATGGACTCACCCAGAGTTGGTTGAAAAAATTAAGACGAGTATATCAGACATGTTACTTTTCCGCGGAAACGCGGAATTCCGCTTTTTCGGCGATGAATTTTATTATCCCTGGGATCGATGCAAATATGCATTAAAATCTGTTGACATTTTTATGGGGGGGGGGGGGGGGTAACGGATGAAATACAACAAAAACGCGAGTGCAAACCGCTTCAAATTACGCAAATTCCTTCAAAGAATTGCAGGAAAAAACGCAAAATTCTCCAAAAGATCGCAAAAAACTATAAATTTTTTAACAATCGCGGAAACAATACTATTTTCATCAGAGGATCGCGGAAGACGTGATTTCCGTCAAAAAACTGCGGGAAGAGATACGATTTTTGTTAAAAGATCCCGAACAAGACGCGATTTACGTCAAAGGCTTGCGGGAAAACGCGATTATCGTGAACAGGTTGCAGAAAAATACTCTAATTTCCTCAAAGAATCATGAAAAATACTTCAATTTTATCGAAAGATCGTGGAAAATATTCGAATTTTGTAGAAAATTGCTGCGAAAGTACGCGAACTTAGTTGAAAAATCGGGGAAAATAAACGAATTTTGTCGAAAAAATGCGAAAAATAGGCTATTCTTATTGATAGATCGTGAAAAATACAAGAATTTTGACGAAAGATCAAGGAAAGTATGCCATTTTTGTCAAAAGATGGCGGAAAATATGCGATTTTTGTCGAAAGATCGCGGAAAATACGAGAATCTTGACGAAAATCGAAGAAAATAAACATATTTTGTAGAAAGATCGCGGAAAATAAATGTATATTGTACATCTGGCTGTCTGTCTGTCTTTCCAAACTCGAACTTGCATTACTACAGATGGATTGATCTGGAATTGTTCCGTGTTATTGAGAATTACTATGTCATGTTTAGTACTGAAAATAAAGTGCATTGAGCTTATATTTTATTTACAGTGACCATCAAAATAATTCTATTACATTATGGTTCATGGGAAAATATATCTATACAACTATGTAGCACCTATAGTCGCGCCTGGTCCATCTATCTGTTTTTCCGTCTGTCCGCATATAATAGCGAATAAACTACTAAGCTGAATGATTTCAAATTAAATGTATGAAATCGTTGCAAAATGTATAGTTAACTGTATAGTTTTTCGCTATATGTTCATTCGTTCAGAAAATATAGAACATTTTATTTTTTGCAATAATGCTTTTCTAAGGCAATTTAAGTAATATTTCCATTTTTATTTGTTGAAAGAAAATAACTCATATGAATGAGGGATTTAAAAGATAATTTATTGATATTATTTTGCAATTTGTTTTATATATTTGTTACAGTTTTTAAATTTGGTGTACAATTTATCGAGGGATTTTACACATATGTTCCACTAATAAAAATATTTTCTTTAATAAATTTATTTCTTTTAAATGTATGTAATTAATTTCTTTAATTTTTGTTTCTGTATTACCCATAGCCAACTGAACTACACTTAAAAATATCATAAATCTGAAAGTATGTGTAATTGTTTGAAGTCAAAATAACGTAAATATAAATGAAATTATGTCTTTGTGTCTGTATTTACACATGGATTTTATGCCAGAAATAAAAACAGGCTATGTTCTATTTAATTTGTTCAAATATTTTTCTTATAAATTAAAAAGTCATTATTTTCATGAAGAATAAATTAATATTTTCTAAAAAATTTAACCTTTTCTATAAAAATCTAATCTTTCAATCTTTTTCTTACCCTTGCCAAGAAAATCAGATCTCGAAATAATAATTTATGCTAAACAGTTAATTTTAATTTGAAAAAAATTTCTGTAAGAGGAAAAGGAAATAAAAAATAGGCATGAATACATCTTCATAATCAAAATAATACGAAAATATGAAAACAAGATGAATTTGACCTCATATATCAAAAATAAAACTAATATCCTTTGTGATTGAAATAAATGTGCTATGTTTTATGATGTTAATTCTGATTATTAAAAAGCAATGTTACCAATGTTTCACAGTTTATCATCTGTGCACGGCTAACAGAAATGTTTAATTTTTAATCGAAAATTTCAATAAGAAAAAAAAATTGAAAAGCAAATGATTAGTAAATGACAAAATTATGCGCCGCAAAATGACGTCATTGATTATGAAATAAATATTTTCATTCATATAAACCAGGGCTGTCAAAAGCAACGCCCTTTGCAGGTTTTCTTGGTGCTCTTTTGAAGGTTTTCTGTTACTGGTCTTTTTTTTTTTTTTTTTCCTTAAAATTCCCTGTAAAGGATATTTTATGTAAAATGCTTGATATTGGCTTCAGAGATGTTTTAAAAATCTCTACAAGTGTATTTCACGCATCATTTTTCATTTTACGAATAATGGTTCATCGATTCTTATGTTTTACTTGACACTTCTTTTTCAATTCATCAGTGGCGCAGCGAGGGGGGGGTTTTGGGGGTTAAACCCCCCCCCCCCCCCAGAGCCATGACAAAAATACAAAAATTTCCACTTTTATGAACCGAATCATAAAAAAAAAACTAAAGTTAGAATTTTTTTTGTTTTGATTTCGAAATCTGCCGCTTTATTGAATCAAATTTTATTTAAAAATTTGACTCGTTTAAGCGGCAGTAATGTATTTTCTTTGAAAAATAAGGAAAGCACATAGCAACAGTATCAGTATCGAAAACTGGTCACTCAATTTCGGAAAGGGCCGGCATTCATTTATGCTATAGGAAATCAGCCGAAGGCTAAAGGGAATGGTCATTTCCTGTCGCTGCCAATGCCGTCTCAGGTTTTTCAATACTGCACCACTGGAGGGAGGGGGGTCTTAATTAGTTGCATCTGTTTCTTGCTCTTTTTTTGGAAACGAGAACTCTCGAATTCCAGGAAAAACACTAAAACACATGCTCGCATGCTTTGAAGGATAGACTTAATTCCACAAACATTGTGTTGTTAGTTGCTGTAGTGCTAGGGTTTTTTTTATTGTGCGTTTCGCTATGGAGGATATTAAATCCTCTTCAGAGAAGAAAATTATGAAAAAGATGGATATAAGAGATCATTTTTTTAAATCTTTCAAGCATTCTTGAAATCCAGGTATGTTTGGAAAGTATATAATTCGTTTATATTTATGTTTCTGGAAAGATATTAACAGCGCCATGAGAAAGGGGGAGGGGAGGGCGGTCGCCCAGGGCGCAGAGATTTAGGGAGCGCCAAATTTCTAACTCCTTTCTACTTACTACTACTTTAAAGGGGCTACTTTCAGACAATTTTTTTAATTAATATTAATTCTTATTTAAAAAACGCCCGAAAAAGGCAAGTGGGTAAACGGGAAAAAAGTTACCTGAAAAACAGTTATTCAAAAAAAGGTGACATGACTACAAAAGCGAAAAAAATGTTACCGGAAAAAAAAGAAACATAGAATTGATTTTGGGAAATTATTATTGATTTTGGGAATTCAGTATTGATTTTGAGGATTCATTGGTTAAGTATTTACAAGGGATCAGGGAGAAACTCTTAATTTAGGTAAATGGTTTTTTTTGTGCTGAATTAACTGTTTTGGTTCAGTTTTTGGACATATGATACCCCCCCCCCCCCCCCACCATCCGTAACCTCTCAAATTAAATCAATAGTTTTTTACGCAGATTTATCCGATTCACTTGGAATTTCGGACATAGGTTCATTATGATAAGACGTATCTCTGATTAGTTATAGGGTTCTTTTGCTTATTATAAAGGGAGGATGGTCAATTAACCCCCTCCCCCCACAAATTAGATAGATCGGTTTTATGAAAAATTATCTGATGTATTTCAAATTTTAGATAGAGATTCTTTCTGATAAGGTGAATCCCTGAATAATTTTAAGAGTTTAATGAGTAAAGGGGAGAGTGGACGGGGGGGGGGGGGGGGTAATCCCTCTTAAATTAAATAAATGTCTTTTCACGCAGAAATATCCGATTTGCTTCCAATTTTGGACATAGGTTCATTATGATAAAACGTATCTCTGATTAGTTACTGGGTTATTTTTCTTATTATAAGGGGGGGACAAGCAATTATTTCCCCCTCAAATTAGGTAAATCGGTTTTATGCAAATCGTTGTTTTAACCGATGTATTTCAAATTTTAAATATAGGTTCTTTCTGATAAGGTGAATCCCTGAATAGTTTTAAAGGTTTAATGGCTAAGTATAAAGGCAAAAACGAGGATAACTTCCCTTAAATTAAATAAATAGCTTTTATGCAGAATTATCCGATTTGCTTCAAATTTTGGATGTAGCTTCTTTATGATCAAGCGTATTTCGGATTAGTTATGAGGTTCTTTTGTTTATTAAAATAGGAAAAAGGACGATTATACAACCCCTTAAATTAGATAAATTGTTTTTTATGCATAATTATCCGATGTATTTCAAATTTTTGATATAGATTTTTTCTCATAAAGTGGATCCCTAAATAGTTTTAAGGGCTTAATGGCTATTTATAGATGGGGGAACTGGGGATAACCCCACTTAAATTACATAAATGGCTTTTTACGCAGAATTATCCGATTTGCTTCAATTTTGGATGTAGTTTCCTTATGGTAAGGCGTATAAGCTATTGAATGTAGTTAAAATGGGGAGGGATGCACCAGTTCCTTCAGGAAACTCTTTCGGGGAAACAAGCTTGCTTTCCCCATTCGACGGAGGGGGATGTCCGGTAGATATCGCGGGCGGCTAGTCTCTTAGGAAATTTGTCGATCAGGGGATTTCCCGGTAAAAGTTTGACGCAAAAATATTCAAGTAACATAAAAAAGCGAGTTGAATGCAATTGAACGCAAATAACAAATAAAAACAATTTTTCTTTCTTTTTTTATTTAATGATTGAAAACTATTATGTCAGAAAACATTATAACACATTTTACCTTTTTTTCTTATAATGATTAATTTCCATTCATTTTGCATTTAAAACTGGTTTATTTATTTATTTTTTTTTTTATTTGTGAAAAAAGTAATATACTAAATCATTTGTTGTAATTTTCATTTTAATTTACGCCAAATATTTATCATTTAAAACTGGATTTTTATTAATTAATGTCCCATATTACACATCACAAAATATAATATAAAACATAAAAAAATATATGTTAGAAAACTTTAATGTACAAACTATATTGTATGTCACGAACGAATGAACAAGTGAATTAATTAATTTGTAGTAATAAAAATAGTTTTTTTTTTATTACTAGCTTATGTTAGTAATTAGAAAGTTAATTGTTTAAAAACCTGTAGTTCTTGATAGATCTTCAGGTTTGAGCGCTTAAAAAATAAAAACAGATTTAAATTAAAGGGAAAAAACGATTTTAAGAAAAACAGGATATTTTTTTCTTTGTTACTATATTTATAGAATACTGAAAAATGCTATGCAGCAACATAAATCACAATTTTAAATGCAAACAGCTATTGAGGATATATAAACAAACACTTAAAACTATTCAAGGATTCACTTTATGCGAAAGAACCTATAGCTAAAATTTGAAAAACATTGGATAATTGTGCATAAAAAATAATTTATCTAATTTAAGGGGGGGAATAATCGTGCCTCCCCCCTTTTTAATTAGCAAAAGAACCCCATAACTACTCAGGGATACCCTTTATCTTAATGAACCAACATTCAAAATTTGAAGCAAATTGGATAATTCTGTGTAAAAAGCTATTTATTTAATTTAAGAGAGGTTATCCCCCATGCACCCTCTATACTTAACCATTAAACTCCCAAAATTCTTCAGGCATTACATGCTGTGACGACGTACTGACAACTTTAATCGTGGCAGAAGATAGATAGCGAAGTCTTATTCTTAAAGTATGCATAGTTGAAAGTATCTTCATTCAAAAGCTCTTAAGAACAGGTTCTATTGACCTCAAGGGATATGCCTAGAAAATAATTGCACTGGTCTAGTGGCAATGAGCTGAGGGGGACACTGGGATTATTGCGCATCGAGAGGGAAGGAAAGTAGTTAAAAGAGAGACATGTGCTGGTAATGTACAAGAAAGTACATTGATGTAAGATGGCTTAGACGTGCTAAGCGAAATGTAATATTGGAGTGAGGCTCCTATGTAGTTGTAATGTCCCTTTATTTAATTTTTTAATAATTGGTTTATGGATCTAATAAAGAACTTGAGGAATTAAAAATGTGTTATTGATGAACTTAACAAATAAACCAATTTAGTAAAGAGAAACTCAGGGCGCGACACCACAATACTATATATAAGCCTCGTCAGAAAGAACCTATATCAAAAATTGTTTGAAATAACACGTTGAATAATTCTGCTTAAAAACCATTTATCTTATTTAGGGCGGAGGGGAGGGGGTAATCGTCCATTCCCAAAACTAATCAGGCAAGCATATTTTCATTATGAACGTATATTCAAAAATTGAATCAAAGCAGTTAATTCAGCATGAAAAAAACACTCACTTAAATTAAAAGCCGACCCCTGACCTCCCCCCCCCCTTTCATACTTAGTCAATAAATCCCCAAAATCAATTTCTTGTCACTTTTTTTCCGGTAACATTTTTAGCTTGTCCCTTTTTCCCAATAACTCTTTTTCCTAGATTCAGGCAAGTAGATATCATGATTAAAAAGCTATGTAACTGAGAAATGTTCTTCATTCTTTGATAAGATCTTTCAGAAGACGATTCTCACAGTTGCCAACTTGTATGGTTTTACGCGCGGATAAAACAGTTGCGGAAAAATGCAAATTTGAAAGGATCGCCGAAAAAGCACACATTTCGTTAATATTTTGTGAAAAAAACGACAATTTCGTCAATGTTTTTGTCAACGAACTTTGTCAAAAGATTGCCGAAAAACGCGAATTTCCTGTGCGGATCGCGGAGAAAACGGCAATTTCACCAAATATCGCAGATAAAACGCTGATTTCGTCTGAAGACCGCGGGGAAAACGTCGATTTCGTCTAAAAATTTGTGATATAATGACGATTTCGTTAAAAAATAGGGGTAAAACCGCCGTTTTCGATAAAAGATTGCTTAAAAATATTTTGTCAAAAGATCATTGAAAAAAAAGGCCGCTTTCATCAAAAGATCACGGAAAAAATGCCGATTTCGTCGAAAGACCGCGGGAATAAAACGCCGTTTTCAAGAAAAGATCGCGTAAAATTGCAAATTTTGTCTAAAGATCGTCGAAAAAAACGCCGATTTCATAAAAAAAAAAACTCTGAAAAACACCGATTTCGTCAAAAGATTGCAATAAATCGCCGATTTTGCTTAAATATCGCAGATAAATCGCCGATTTCGTCTAGAGGTCGCGGAAAACGCCGATTTCGTCAAAAAATCGCGGAAAACCGCCGATTTTGAAGAAAGATCGCAATAAATCGCCGATTTTGTCTGAAGATCGCGGATAAACCCTCTTAAATAGGGGGGGGAACTCGCGGAATCCCTCCCCCCCCCCGCCAATTTCCGAAAAAAATTTCTACCAGAATCACCCCTGAAACAACTCTATCCCCCCCCCCCAGAGCCGAATTCTGGCTGCGCCACTGAATTCATTATACTTTCTTTTTGGCAATAGTTTATAACAATTGGCTCAAATTTTCACATTTAGGTAACTGAGGTATGTCAAGGCCATATAAATATAAAATTCTGTATTTTCACCGTTGAAATATGATAAAGACTTGGTTAATTTTTTTATGTTTTCAACTACGAAAAATGGAATGATTCACTTATTTCATTCATTTACCTTTTTTTAATGTTATAAGAATGAAGTCACCAGTATGCACTTGTAGTCTGCATAAAAACCCTTTAATTTAGATTACGAAAGATAAAGGAGCCAAGTCAGCTGAGGGAAGTAAAAGATTTTTTAATCTTTGGTAATTTGATCTGAAACATTGGTTTGTGTTAAATATGAACAGTATTTATAACATTATGATTTTAATTTGGATACTATTGGATAGCTATCAGAAAAGCTATTTCATTGCACCAAATCACGTTTGCGTTTTAATTAATTGGCAATGGACAGGATGATGAATAATCAGCTGTTGGCTTTACAAGTCTTCAAACATACCTATTTTTAGATGGTTTTAGTAAATTAATTCTATCGAGTAGATTATTATGTATTTAGATAAGATGTTAGATATAAATATTTATACAGCAGCAATCAAAACTTTTTTTTTTTCAGAAACAAAATTTGTAAAACTTTAGATTACTGAGTTTACACTAACAAAAGTTCCTGATACATCAGATTTAGATGTTTGTGGTTGACAGGCAAGTAAATGTATGAGGATAATGAAAAATGCTTGTCCAAACTGTTGCTTATCCTTATAAACCAAAATTTTAAAAGAAATGCAAGATATACGATAACCATTCGCACAATTAATAGAAAGTTACAAATATAAATTTAATGAGTCTAGGGGGGTGGAGTCTTCCTGAAGAAATCTATGTTATAATAATAATAATAAAAAAGAATTAATAGATCATGAAAATTTCAGAATATCCTAACATAACTAAATTTTTAATTTAACGCTTTTGATGGCTGAAAATTTCTTATTCTTATTTTATTCTTCTAAATAATTACGTAATTTGAAAAGTTTAAATTACAGTTTGCAGGAAGTTGAATATTACCAAAAGTGTGTTTAAAAAAAATGATGTGCAAAGCTGACGTTGAGGCTCCTATCTATAGATTTACTAGTAAATATTGATTTTAAAATTCTTCTTAATTTTGTTATAATTGATTGTTTATCTAATTTATTTATTTTAGATATGGCAAGCATCTAAAAACAAGATCATGTTTTTGAATTCTTATAAGATGAAAATATCTATAATATTTGGTGTCAGCCAGATGCTCTTTGGAGTAATTTTAAGTTTATGGAACCATGTGTAAGTTCAATATCTACTTAAATACCAATTATATAAGTATTATTAAATGAAATGTATATTTATATTAATACAAAATAGATATTGTTTGTTTGTTTTATAAATATAGACACTTTGCAGTTAGCCGTTGGATCTTGCTTATGAAATCATATGTTTCTAAAATCTAGAAAATTTTACTTTTCTAAAATATTATACTTATCCCAATTTCTAAATGTATTTCCATTATTTTTACCTTCTTCTATCTTCAATAGAAGAAAGTATTGTAATCGAAAAAAATTTTGACTTCCAGTTTTCGACAAATTTACACGTTTTATGGGTCAGAGATTCCAAAAAATATGTTTTTACAAAATGTCTGTTCGTGTGTCTGTATGTCGCCCTTCAACCATCAAAAAGTGTATGAAGTTATGCATAGAATTGAACTAAATTTTTTGTGAATGTTTTTGGCTGTGGCAAGCAAGTCCTCCTTCAGTTTTGAAATATTCTGCCGGAAGGGGATGCTGCAATCGCTATTTTTGTGCCATTTTCAATATTGTACCGACCAAAAGTATATAAAGTTATGCATCGAATTTAACCAAATTTTTTGTGTAAGTGTATGACTATGGCTAGTTGGTCCCCCTGGATTTGAAAATAATCAGCCTTAAGGGGGCGCGGCAATCGCGATTTTTGTGCTATTTTTAATATTGTACCGACCAAAAGTACATGAAGTTATGCATCGAATTGAACCAAATTTTTTGTGTAAGCATATGGCTATGGCTAGTTGGATCGCCGGAATCTGAAAAAAATCTGCCGGAAGGGGGCCCTGCAATAGTGAATTTTATACCATTTTCAATATTGCACCTTATAAAAGTGTATGAAGTTAGTTCTAGAACTGAACTAAATTTTTTGTATATGAGTATTTTTTGGTAAGGCAAGTAGGTCCTCCCTGAATTTGAAAAAAAAAATCTGCCTATCATCTGCCTATCTATTGTCCATCGGCTCGTGCAGAGACAGAAATTCATTTTTACTCTGATTAATTGATTGAAGCAGAAATTTAACATGAAAATCAAAGTTGGTATGGTATTGAATTAAAATTAATAAAGCATTAAAATGAGTAACTATTTTTTTTTTTTTTTTTTTTTTAATATTAAAATGTACGTATGAGATAGAAGAAAGTTTTGGGATTGGCACATCCAACTAGTTATTTTATGTTTTTCAAATAATACAGGTGCTAATTTTGTAGTATTTTTTGTAGTATTTTAAGCATTATTTAATTAAAAACTGTCTTCTGCAGAGCTTTTGTGGGTTACTAGCACCATTTCTCATATTAATTAATAAACAAATTTATCCAAATTTGTGTTATTTATTTGTCAAATTATCATGGAAGGAATTTGGTGAAATTATGTATGTTTTATGAGATCTTTATTCATTTCAATGGTTTTATGAATCTGTGTTAATCAAATTTTATTACATATGATATCATACAGCTGTTATTAAAGTTATATGATTTTTTTTTCAGTCATTTTAGACGACCTTTGAACATTATTTGTGAATTCATTCCTCAAGTAATTTTTTTGATGTCACTGTTTGGCTATTTAGTCATTATGATATTTTTCAAGTGGATAAAGTACGATGTACATAAAGCCAATTGTGCTCCAAGTCTGTTAATATCTTTGATCAACATGTTTCTCATGAAATATACTGACAAGCCTTGTTATTTAGCTCCCATGTATAGTGGTCAAGTAAGTAATTATCTTTATTTCATTATTTAAATAAATTATAAAAAGTTTTTTTTCAATGAACTATGCTGATACTTATCCATCATTTTCATTTATTTTAGCAACAAGTTCAAACTACATTAGTATTTTTTGCTTTCATATGTGTCCCATGGATGCTTCTCCCAAAACCAATTATAAAGCATATGTCTAAAAGGGTATGTGTTCTTTTCATTTCAACCGTTGTACATTTGTGTATATTTGATTAGAGTACTTCATTATAATATGAATGTTAAATAAAATATAGATTACTTTTTAATTAATTACATCTATTAATAACTGATAATAATTTAATGTGCCGTTTGTGTTGAAAAAGAATTTTTTGAGGGAATTAGGGGGCACTTGTAAGGTAACTTTGATTGTGTGCTTTTGTCCCATGGGTGAATCAGCAAATTTGATCACATATTAACGATATCTTTTTAACTGTGTCAAATCAGTACAACCAAATAGTATGACTTTGTTCTGTGGCTAGTTGTGTATGCCATGTATTACATAATGTATCACTGAGCAGTCTATGCTATAAATTAACATGTTATTTAATTGCATTTTTCCATTTGTAGTTCATAAAATTATTAAAATTAATGACATTTTATTTGTCACACTAAGGAACTATATGCTTTTACTCTTTTATATAATTACAAAACTCATTACCAATATATTTCTTCATGAAATAGTATCCTTTTTTTGGAACTAGCATTCACCCTATTTCTTTCTAAAATATATGCTAAATTATTAATTATCAATTTAGTAATTAAAGCATAAAGATATATAGTATATTCCTAATTATAGAGTTAATTGTTTAATAATAACTTTTTTTTTCTACAATCACTTAACAAACCACTTATCTGTGTTATGAAGCAAAATATTTGCAGTGCCTCTTAAATTTATTAACATATACCAAATTTTGTTCACAAAACATCTTTTTTTAACTTTAAAAAAAAATAATAATAATGTGTATTTTTTAATAAAAATTGTCTTAAATTTATACAAACTAAAGCTATATTTTGCTTCATAACATACCTATAGAAGAACAGAACCTTGTCACAAAATTTTAATTTGATATCTTAAAAATTTTTTAAGAAGTGATTTTCCCATACAAATATCCCTGCAATGAAAAACACAGCATAAAATATTATGTATGAAATTTACAATTTTAAAATCCACCATGTTTGTAGGTGTTTATATATGTGTACATATTATATATTTGTGTATTAAAATGTATTTTTTGCCTTTCTGTGGCTCTTTAAATGGCCACTTCCGCTTTCTGAAAGCTCATTTCTGATTTATATTTTGGGCTGTAACTTTACTTCTTATTATTGCTGAACCAAAAATAAAGCATTTTTGGAATTCTAAATGCTTGAATTTTGATTTATTTTAACAAAAAAAAAAAAAAAAAAAAAAAAAAAATATCAAAAAGTTTTGCAAAAACAGAGATTTAAAGGTAGACATGTACTTTAAGTAAAATCTTTTAATGATGTAATTTGTATTATATATTTGAAAATTTTCAGAGGTTGAATAGAGGGGGGGGGGGAATTTTTTATAAATTAACTAGCTGTCCCACCCGGCATTGCCCGGGCCCGTAATAATATTCTTAAATGAACCTGCAATTTGTATTGTAGCTTTGTACAGAGATGGAGGGGGGAGGTGGACAGAGATTTTGTGCAAGTGACCAGGCTTGACCTTTTTTCAGTTGGAAAGTGGTGTATAATCACAGGTTAAGGTTTTGAATTTTTATTTGTCTCATGCTTTAAAATCTTTTATTTAAAATTAATTGATGAATTTAATTAAACCTTAATTATGTTTTCAAAATTTTGAATTTTTATTTATCATCTTTAAACGAAAAAGTAATTGCAAATGTATCATAAACTGTAATACTGAAAAAGAAATAATGAAATTACAGTCAAATACTACTTTGTAGATTTTTAAAAAAGGCACTATCCAGCAAATTTATTTTCTAATAGAGTAAAGCCTGTTTAAAACAAAATCATACAATAAACTGAAAAGAAAAAGGTTTCAGTTCTCTCCCCCCCCCCCCTCCTCTTTCCTAAAAATTTGCAATTAAACTGTGCAATTTAAAGATCCTGCATAAAAAAGGTTTTTATAACTAATTGTTTGTGTTTCCTACTAAGCTGATTGTAATTTAGTTTACTTCTGATAGGCACCCTGCATTGGAATTATTACCGTAATGCACAAACTCTTTGTTTGACCACATTAGTATTATTTTATATCTTTAGAATTTTTTTTTTTCCTCTAGAGAAAGGTACTAATAATAAAAAAAAAAAAAAAACCTTAAAATTGAAAAAAAAAAATATTTAAATCGATTGGACTATGTAAAATGTAGTTTTTCTTTTTAATTTGCATTACTATTCAATTAATTTATTATATATATATATATATATATATATATATATATACAACTTACTTTTACTGAGTATCAAACCAGAGACCTTTCATTTAGAAAACTAAGGCATTCGAGCACTATACTGCAAATAGTTTTATCAGAGTCCCTAAGTTAAGTTTCTGTAACAAAGTGTTAATCTTTTCTTCATTTTCTTCTTTTACTGTCTTTTTCATTAGCTTAGCAAAATAGATAGTTATTACTGTCCAAATCCACTGAAATTTTAATGGATTGTAAATATAACTAATAACAAGCCTTTTTTCAAATTTTATTTAAAAATGTATGCATATTTAAGAAGCAAAATATTTAGTCGAAAGAAGCCTTAGCGATATCCCTCGATTTCTAACATTTTTCGTTGAAGTTTTCACATTTTTTTTTTTTTTTTAATGTTTCTACTGCTTCAAACATTATGAAATTTTTGTAGTTGATGTAAATCTGATCTATTGAGATTTTCTAAAAAGATTGTATTAAAATATGGACATTTAGTTACTTTTAACGTATGAAAAATTTCCTTTCCATCAGCCATAAAATGACCTGTACTTAAATGTAAATTTGAAAGGGTTAAAAGTCATTTTTTAAAAAACTAATTGCATCATTGTTTTGAAGAAGATTTCAGCTTTATAAGTGTATTTTTGTTTGTTAGTATCTTTAAATTTGCATTGTATAGCGGCGTTGCAATAAGGGGGGGGGGGGGGGAACTTTTTCGGAAAAACAACCTTTTTTAGAATTTTTTTTTCAAAGGGTTATCTGCAATATTTAAAAAAAATAATTGCATCTTCAGAAACATGAAGATCCAATCTTTAGCACTACATCTTTCAATTTTAACTATACTGAACAATTTGGTCAATTTAGATTAAAACAAAACAATAAAAAAATAGAAATGCATTTGAAAATTCTTTTTCCTTTGTATTGGGCGTAAATGCATATGTGCGCATATGCAAGCTTCCTAGTTTGCCGAGCATTAAGGAATTGACTTTTTGATGAGAGCGAGTTGTGCTTCGTAATTTATATCTCACAATCTAATAAAAAAAAATTTTAAATTCTGAGCTTCAGATACATCAGGAGAGGCCTTGCACTAACTTCACAAAAAAATGAGCCTGTACATGCCATAGTTTTTGCTAGCCATCACAGACACACAGACAGAGCGATTTGTTCTTTTATTAGTATAGATGTACAAATGTAGTATCCCCTTGAGGTCGAAGGCTCCTGGGCAATGTCTTGATTTACCCATGCGATAATAAGGTCCTTTCTTTAGTATCACAGTTTAATTCTTTCATAGAAAACTGCTGATTCCTTTTAAAAGAGTGCCGTCAGAAACCACACTTGATAAAAATTCGAAAAAAGAATTACATCTTATCAATTCTGTTCACTCATCGATCACAGCGGTTATGTGATGAAGGGCAGATAGCTAGAATTTTACTGTATATTATATATGTATATTAAATATGTTTAATTATATAAATTAATGTTCTTTTTTTGAATGAATAACATAATATTAATTTCATTCCAGCGTTATCAAGTTACACAAACTGAGGATCATGAAGAAGAAGGTTTTGGAGATCTTTTCATTCATCAAGCCATTCACACAATAGAATACTGTTTAGGATCTATATCACATACTGCTTCATATCTTCGACTTTGGGCTCTAAGTCTTGCACATGCTCGTAATTTTCAATCCTATATTTATATATGGCATAATTTTTATATTCTCTATCTTATTTGTATTCATTTTGGATTTAATCCAAAATGAATACAAATAAGTATTATGTTGCATTCTTTTATTTAACTCAATCTGATTTTTGTATGTAGAAATGGAGTTTTATATTTAATTTTCAACCCACTTCCTGATAGACTAGAATTATAAAAATTATATTCACAGGTATGCTTTTGATGACAATACAACGTGTTAATATTTTTAGAACTTAATTATAAATGAATACATTAATTTTAGGCCATTTTTCCATTTGCCTGCTAGAGGCGATAAATCTCCAAATATTATCCGTAACTCGTACAATTGCATATGAGTTAAAACAATAATAGATTTAATTATGTGCCAATAAATGCTCACCAAAATATGCCAATTGGCTGTAAAACTACATTAGTTAAACATTTTACAGACTAAGAACAAGAAAATAAATTAAGTATCTACTGTTCCATAAGTATTCAAAGTGAAGAATATAAAGTTTTAAAAAATGGTGCTTGTATCAATCAATAATTTAATATTAGTTAATTTATGATTATAAATTGAGAAATCAGTTTAAAATTCCTAAAAAGATAGAAAAGGAAAAAAAAAAGAAAGATTATTTAAACTATTGCCATATCTAAAAAGAGAAACAAAACAAAAATTATATATTTTTTAATAAATTCTCTTTGTTGCTTTTTCATAATTGAGATTGTTACCCATTCAAAATTAATGTATTGTAAAAGATATGAATGGATTTCAGTCAAAAAATTATGATTTTTAAGATGAACATTGATTTCTTTTAAAAAAGCGTTATTTAAAAACCATTTTTGCTTTTATATTTATTATGAATATAGTCCTTCATGTTATATAAATTGTCCAAAATCCATACTTTTCTGCTCAAATGTTTTCACCTCTTTATTGTCTACTTAAGGTTTTTTAATTAGAAGTTTTGAAAGGTGTTTCTTCAATGTTCTTATAAATTGCTTAAAAAAATTGCTTAAATAGCCTATAAAATTTTTTTAATCACTGACATATAAATACTGGGTGACTCAAAATAGTAGTTACGGCAATTATCTCTTAAACCACTGATGACCGAAATATACTTCTAACTATCAAAAGCATAATGTTTAGATATGGTACTTATTCGGAAGTGTCTGTACATCATTTAAAATATGAAATTTAAATTTTTGATCTCTGGGTCCTGTAAGTTATATTTATCCATATTCTGACAAGTAAAATCATAATAATTCAATTCTTTGATGACCAAAAATTACCAAGTAATGGTATTACAGGCCTTTACAGTCCTTGAAAGTTCTTAATTTTTTGTCCTTAAAAATCCTTACTTATGCAAAAATTGCAAAAGCTCCTTAATTATGTTCTTGTATTGTTTATTAATTAAGAGTTAAACTCTTCTGTGTTTAAGGAAATTTTTGATTGAAAAAAAAAAAAACCTTTTTTTTAAGTTTTGCTCCCGTTTTTATTCATCTCCTAATGTATTTAAATTCTTTAAAACTCTGTAATTTTCTTTAAATTTTTGTTCTCTATATTTGTTTTTTTGCTGTAACAATAATTGATTGTTTAAGTTTTGTTAGAATTTCATCTAATCTCTTTCCCTAATTTTCACTTTCCTCCTTTGCTCTTTCCCTGCGCAGTATCCAAAAGTTTAGTCTTTAAAATTTTAATTTTTCAAAAACTTTTTCTTAACTGTCTGTTTTTTTTTTTTTTTCTAAAACAATAATTGATTATAAAAATTGGTGAAATTGGCATTTCTCCTTTTGCTTCCCTTCCTTCTTACCAATCACATAAAATTTAAAGTCTTTAAACCTAAGTCTTTTTACCTATTTGTAAATCTTTAATATGGTAAGTTATCTAATAAATGACCCTCCCCCCTCCTTAAAAATAACTATCTGCATCTCCTTTTTACTTTCTTGACTCACCAAGTTTAAAACCTTAAAAGTCTTTTCTTTTTTTGCTATATTTGTTACTTTTTAAACAATATATAATTGATCATATATTTTTCTCCTCTCCACGCTTAAATAACTTTTCCCTTTCTTCATTTAGTAAGAACTCTTATCAAACACACAAAATTTAAAGTCTTTAAATCTTTTTAAATTAAATATTTTTGTCATACTTGCAAATATTTAGTGTTGTAAATAAATAATAAATCATCTAATAAATTTTGATATTCCTTATAATTTCTGTCTATAGTTTTATTCTAGAATAAATTCTTTTCCCATATAAAACCAGTTTTTTGATAAAACAAACTTCCAATAGATTTTTTCCTTTATATATAAAATAAAATTTACTGTTAGATTTTTCTCTTTTTTTTTTTTTTTTTTTTTTTTTCTTTTTTTAATATTTGAAATAATAGAATATTGTTTTGTGCGTATATGCCAATTATAAAACTCCTATTGGAAGTGCTTTTAAAATTTCCATATGTCTTATAATCGTTAACTCTCCTTTCTGGTAATCCTGATTATTTTGGCAACACTCTTCATCTCTGAATGCATGATACAAGTGTTGATGCATTTCTTTTGTGGTTTTGCAAGGTTTTGCAAAGATCATAGCTTCTTAATCCTTTAATGAAGTTTTTTGATAAGTTTTTAATATCTCAGCTAATTATCAAATTTTTAAATCTCAGGTGCATTTGGAAGATTATCTTGGTACAAATTTTCAGCTTTTTACAAGCAGTAGATTTTTCTAATCATTACACAGTGAAACTTTCATATATTAGTATAGATAACTAAACAATCATGTAATTTTACCTCACCTTGTTCTTACTAGACACACAAAATAAAGTCTTTAATTCTGTAATTTTAATTTTTTGTCCTATTTGTAAATCTTTAGTAAGATAAATAATCAATCATCCAATAATCTGCTCCCCACTACCCCAAAAACGTTGCTTCCCCCCATTCCCTTCCCCTTGCAGTACACAAATTTTAAAATCTTTAAAAGCCTTCCTTTTTTCCACTGTATTTATTTTATTATAACAACCGTCTAAAACCCACTTTCCATCTAAAAATGCCTCCTCATCCTTATCCTAACCCCCTCCTTTTTGATCCCTTGCATACAAAATTTAAAGTCTTTAAAAATATTTAATTTTAATTTTTTTCTGCCCTATTTATAAATTTTTAGTAAAGATAAATAATTAATAATCTAATAAACTTCTTATTCCCCACAAAAGTTTCTGCTTCCCTTCATTTTCCCCTCTTACCCACTCACAATGTTAAAAATCTTTATTATTATTATTATTATTATTATTATTATTATTATTATTATTATTATTTTAAAGCTTTCTGTGCTCTGCTTGTTACCTTATTGTAACAATAACAATAAATAATCATTTAACATCCTCACCACACCCAAAATTGCCTCTTCCTGTCCCCTCCTACCAAGCTTATAAAAACTTAGTTTATTTTTTAATTTTTTGTTCTGTTTTATTTCTTTGTAGTAACAGTAAATAACCTTTCATCTAAATCCCCCCCCCCCCCTTCCTTCAAAATAAAGATCTCTAGAACTAATATCTATAAAGCAATTTTTTACGTGACAAAATGGAGTTCCTTGCTGGATTCTCACCTACCATAAGATTTGTTAAGTTTACAAGACATAATTACCTAGAGTGACAGTTTTATCATATTGGTCTGGGAAACTCCTTCTTGTCCTTTTTATATTGCTGATGGATGATCAATACATGACTGACACTCATCTGTATTGATATTCTGACTTTTTCTAACAATTTTGTTGTTTCTGCTAATCTTGTTTTTAATTCTTATTTTAGTACATGAAATATCTTACTGTGCAACAGTTTTACTATTTTAAATATTACTATGATATTACCAAATATGCAAAAATTTGTTTGTAATTTTAAAAAATATATGTGTTTATAATTTTTTTCAAGTTGCAAGCTATTTAAATCTTTTAAAGTCATGCCTTATAATGATTTTCAACTTAAAATTTTTTAGGAAATTATCCATTTCAAGTGTTTATATCATACAAATATTTACAGAAATTTCTAGCCAAGCAGCTACTACTATGAGTTCTGTAGAATAGTTAACTTTTCTTTTTAATCCCTTCCATTTTTAACAATGTATGAATAAATCCAAACAGAATAGTTAAAAGTAATTTAGAACTGGCCAACATAGTAACAAATATGATAAAAATAATAGTGATACAGCCACGATCAGGTAGATCTCAGCATGTGGCAATCAATCGGCTTCTGCCCCGCAGCCAGGTAAAAACTCATTAAGCTAGGCATATTGCCGGGCAGGTAATGCTTGGTCTGCAGTATAATAATAAAAATAATTTGGTGACTTTTCATTTGTTGTTGTACTTTTTTCTATGGCCATATTTGAAAAACAATAGTTCAAAACCCAATTTTCTATGATCCAGCCTTCTTTTTTTTTTTTTTTCTCTTGTGTGTGTGTGGGGGGGGGGGGGGGGGGGATAGACTATATTTAGTGTTAAATATGCATTTTCTTTTATAAAATTTTAATTTAATTTTCGCTATAATCATAAATTTTAACTCTGCCGATTTATATAATAAATTTTAAATATTTTATTGCAGAGTTATCTGAAGTCTTATGGAATATGGTTATGAAGTTTGGAATTGGTTATAAAGGTGGATATGTTGGAGCACCTATCATCTATTTAGTTTTTGCTTTCTGGGCTGTTTTAACAATAGGTATTCTTCTAGTTATGGAGGGATTATCTGCTTTCTTACACGCACTGCGTCTTCATTGGTAAGCATAAAATATTTGCAAAGTTTACAGTGTTTTCAATAAGATGAAATTAAAATACAGTTTACTCTCCTTAATTTAAACTTGGATAATTTGAAATGTTACTTAGTCCAAATTTAACATATTTCCTTATTAAATTATATACAAAACAAGAAATATAATTTTAAAGTAATAGGGTTTAGTGCAAAAATTACTTGCACTCAGAGGGTTCCATACAATAAGTATATTAATTAGTAACTGTTATATTACAAAAAATTGTTGCCAAAAGAATAATAAGACTTAAAGAATAAAAAAACTATATGATGTAGAGTTGGGTGTAACTATATATATTTTATATATAAAAATGCAAATATAGAAATTCAAATAAAAGAGTGCATATTTATATGTTAAACAATTAACTATGAAAAAATTCAATGAACAAAAACAAGATACAGGCAAAAAAGGCAGTCTGTTTTTCATCAAAGAGACAACAGACAAGTCTAATCCCACCCCCTTTTTTAAAAAAGTTTAAATTGTTGCAGGTTTCTAAACACCTGCCAAACCTGCATTCAAAAATAATATTTTAAAAATTAAAATTAAATAACTTAATCAACACAAAACAATAAATTTAAAAGTATATTTAAACTCTTAAAAAACAAAAAATCAACATAAAATTAAAAAAAAAAAATTGTAAAGTAAAATGAATGAAGCATATCACAGCCGTCCCCCCTTACCCGCAAAAAAAAAAAAAAAAAAAAAAAAAAATAAGAACAGTAACATCTGTTAAAAAATCCCTTGCCTGTAAAAACTTCAAAATAACTGTTATTTTAAATATATATGTGACAATTTAAAAGTTAGGAGCCAGAGACATCAACGCCGGGTTTCCCTTTCACCGCAGAGAAGTCATGGCCACCGAGGAAAAATAATAAATATATGTAGAGAATCCAAATAATTACTCATTGGCTGCTGTAAGTTCATTTATTTAATCCGTAATCATGAGAAAGGGAAAAGCTCCTTTTGCAAACTGTTTTTTACCAAAACATTATTTCAGCAAGCCGTACTCATCCAAGAAAAAACCCAAGAATCTTCCTTCTCAACTCGAGGCTTCCCCTTTTAAATCTACAAAGAAAATTCTGGAACCTCAAACCATCATTCTTTTATGTTAACAGAATTCTTGTCCAGCTACGAGACTATTTTCCACAGACGATAAATTTATTTAAAAAATATATTATTTAACCAATTTATAATCGACTCAGAATTTTAAATATCTTAGGCAGACGATTTTTATAAATGATTAATTTTAAGAGAAAAAGAAAAGAAATGAATTTATTAATATGCACACATCAAAGGTTGACGGTGGAAAAATAAATAAATAGATAAAATAAAATAATGATATTTTTTGAAAGGTATGGGTTTGGAATAAATTTAATAAGACTGTCTTAAAAAGGGTTGATAAAAACATAGAAGAAATTAGTTTTATTTGGAATATTAAGAAATAAAGTTTTAATTAAGAATATTTTTAATTTAGAGCCATCTTTTTAAATTTACGCATACTGGAATAATGTTTTTTAAGGCAAATTAAGAATTTATATCGTCTGCATAAAGATTAACAGATTAGATTTAGAAACAAGATTTTAATTTAATAATTTGAAGCAAGTACGGAACATTATTATAAGAAAATTAAGATAGTATAAAGGTTAGTTTTGGCGAAAAAAATTTTAAATTTGTAATATATATATATATGTATGTATAAAATTAAAATGAAATCACAAATGTATCGCAAGTTTATAAAATTCAAAAATGAACAAAATATGAACAGTGGAATAACCTAAAAAATCATCAGAGGTACAGGTTTAATTCATGGTGAAGATATACTAGTTCATCCAATTTTGTGGCATTAGGCCTAAAATGACAAAATTTAGCTCCTTATAACATATAAAAGTAAATCAAAAATGACACAAAAGTATTTAAAATAAATAAATAAAGAGGAGATAGTGCTTCAATGACAGATAAAAACCTAAGATACAAGAAATTTGACTTACTAATAGGGTGGGGTGGGGAAATACATCATTTTGCTCGCCTGTGGGAATGGATTTTCTGATAAGGCAAGTGGATTTTTAGCTTTTGAAAAACTTTAGATGATAAAGAAATTATCAGAAACACTGTTTTAACCTAGCTAGATATTTTAGCTTTACAAATTATTACAGTGTAAATATGGTATTAAGTTCTATCTTATATAAGCTTACCTCTGTTGTATATGTTTCTTAATATTATATATAAAAAAAAAGAATTATGAAAATGCTTTGTAGCAATAGTAATTTCTTCTGCAATCGCATGCAATTTTGTCATAACTATTCTCAACTGTGTGTGTGTTACATCTTGCTGGCAGGTAAGATTTTTGAAAAATTCCCCACACTTGCTAATGGAGAAGTGCAAGGATGGAAGAGGATTTGAGATATTAAGAAGTGTGAAGCCATGCACGTAACCAGGGAGGGTGCTCTGGGTACCTGGCCATCCCATGCTCGCACAGATTCAAGATTAATTATTTTACAAAATCAAAATTTATAAAAAAAAAAAAAAAAAAGAAGAAAAATGAAATCAAAGTTAGTTCAATTAGTTAATCAAAACTAACAGTCTAAGTTTTGAAATGTGATAAAAAAAAAAAAGACGCAGATTCTTTTTTTTTTTTTTTTTTTATGTAAATTATTTTGTTCATCTTTTTCAAAACTAGAATATTTACTAGAATCATTATTAATCACATTAAGTCAAAAAAGTTGGTTTTATAATCCCAATTTGATGTCTTTTGTTAATGGAATTTTTTTTAACGACGTTCTTTTTCATGCATTCTTTTGCAATTCCATAAAAAAAAATAGCGTAAATTCTCGACAAGGATAAAAACTATTTATATCTTTGCTTTTATAATCTAAAGTCTAGATAGGAGAGAAAATAAAAAATGAAAGGAAATACAGATGTGAAATGATAATTCCACCATGTGATTAGCTTGGAGAACGGAGGAGCTGTGGGGGTTGTACAAATCTGCTTCCTTTGAAAATGAGAAATAATGCTACGCAAAATTCAAATTAATATGGAGGTTGGTTGGTTGGTTCATTAAATTTTGTTTTTTGTAGCCTTATTATAACATTCGTACAGGCACATTTTTTTTTTTAACCGAAAAATTTTAGTTATTCATGTGTAGAAAATATTGAAAGAACTCTTTTCCACTTTAAATTGCGTACTACAAGTTATTTTAATGCTACTTTGATCAAAATGACAGGGGGAATTAAAGTGGTGTTTATTTATTTTAGTATTACATTGCTGTTTGAAATGAAAATTTGTAATAATTACTGATTTATGTTTATGGATATCTTTGTTTTATATCTATCATGTTTTATCTATGTTTATATATCTTTTTCTTATCCATTAGATTTAGTTGTGAGCAACTTCTCATCCGTCTTCACGCAATGAAAAATTGCGTTTGGGTCCTTTTTAAAAGAAGTATCACATAATTATACCTTCCACAAATAAAAACCTGTTTAAAACGGAAATTTGATAGGTTTTATGGGGTTATGTTTTATTAGGTTTTACTACATAAGATATTGTTTGTACCCAATATGTTCAGGTTAAAAAATTTGGAAGAAAAAAACAGGGCAAATTTTCAGGTTAAAAAATAAGTGCTTCATAATTAGTTTAATGATATTTAATAAACTTTGAGTTTAATAAATTTATATATCAAAATGAAAAATTTGGATTTTAGTTGTGATTTATGATAAATTGAATTATAACCCAATTTCTCAATAATGAAGACATTAATTCTAGAATAATACATTAATGGAGTTTCTAGTAGTTTATAGTCAGAATCGGAAATATGTCGGCTAAATTATAAAATGGCCATACCAAGTGCTTCTTTTTATTTATTTACATTGACCTTAATTCCACCCTTGTTTTTCCATTTTTACTGCTTTATAAAATTAGAGGACAATGGTTACTTAGTTACAGTATGTTTTATTAACTAATTTTAAGAGCTAATAATATGTCTTATTTTATTCCGTATAAACATTTAAAGTCATACATAAAGTCATGTAATAAAAATACAATTTCTCACTTAACAGTATTATGAATTAACATATGGGTGAATATATCCATTCATAGAGTAAATGTAACATGAATATATTCATAAAAGTGTGCATATATGTAATCTTTTAAATAAAAAGCAGCTTTCCAAAATTTTAATTCTGCAAAATTTAAGTCGGATAACTTTTTTTCTTCTTTTTTTATTGCTCTTTTTATTTTATATACTTATATACTATACTATCCTCAAATACTGAATCCTTCTTAATTTCTCTTTCAACATTGTTTATTCTGTATCTGTGACAATGTTCCCATATTGACAAGCAAAACTATTTCCATCAATGCTTTGATGTGTTACATTTTGTCATAGTTTAATTAAATATGATTGTTTAGAATTTGTAATATATGTAGAGCTATGTAAAATGGAATTTCAAAACACATTTTTGAAGTATAATTTATATTCTTTTCAATATTTATAATTTTTTTCAGACATAATGCTTTCACATTTTACTTCTAGAAGTTAGACTTATTTATTTGAAAAATTTAATAAAAATTTATAACTTTTTTACCAGAAAATATTTATAAATGTATTCAAAATAAATTAACCCAAATTTAATATAAATTAGCAGCAAATTAACTTTTAAAAAAATAAAAGCCAGCTTTTTCCAATTTAAGACGGCTTTTTTTAAGTGGCTAAAACCAAAAAAAAGCCGGCAACCCTGGTTTAATTAAACTTAATACAGTCAAACCCCGTTAATACGCGCCCTGCTTAATACGCGAATTTTCTTTGGTCCCTTGAAATTCTCATATCTTACACATAAAAAAACCCTCTTTAATACGCGAATGGTTAATACGCGAACCTGTTTAATACGCGAAATTTTATCAGTCCCTAGAAAGAAAAACCTACGTTTAATACGCGAATGAGATTAGTTCTAAACATACGAGTTTTTAGATGAAGTATTTTCCCAAGCATTTTATACAGCAATTATTTAACTTATTTTTTATAAAATAATTATTTAAACCCAATTAAATTCAGCATTTTTCCCCACAAAACCTCACGCTGACTAGATTTGGACCCCGATCCGAGTCTAGCACAAGACTGTCCAATCAAATTTCTCCCAATGAAATTTCTTAAGAGAGACGAGGCTAGCGTTGTGCAAAAGTTAAAAACATTATGTCTGCTTTGAAAAACACCTGTTTTCATTTGGATAGTAAATAAAATCACTTTGTAAAACATTATTGGAAATTCAATTTTTAAAAAATACAGCATTTAGAGGTTTTTAACTTATGATTTGGCCTATCATGAGACGCTAATTAAGAATATGTAAATTAAAAAATAATTGTTGCAAACCGTTTTGAAATGAGTAAAAACCTGAGTGTTATGTCGTGTTTTCGCTCGCTTTCTGTACGCATTGGTCCAAAAAATCAAATTACGCAAAGCAGAATGTACCTTTAATTCAATACTTTTCTTGCATTTTTTGTCATTTAAAAATATAAATGTAGACAAAAGGGAATTAAATTTATAAAATCATACAAATTTGAAGTTCATGTAAGGCTCATTCATCGAGGGAGCGGGCTGAGCGAGTCAGATAGTTCTTATAAAAAGCAAAAATGAAAATAATTTTTACTTACTGTTAAGAAATGATGTGACCCCTTCCCCTGCTTTAAATTAGAGCGATAGAACCGATAGATGGAGCATGCGCTATAATCGCAAATTAATCATGTGGTCTTTCCAATCGCTGTTTCATCAGTGCTGCTATATTTTTAAAAGAAGAGAGTCGCTTGTCGCTCCCAGTATTATCTAGTTTACGATATCTATCTATGCTTTTATAATCTAGTCTTAACTATGGCGGAAATAGCAAAACATATTAAACGAAAAGCTGTCTCTATCCTCGAGAATTTACAAATTATAAATCAATACGATGTCCAAGCTATCTCAAATAAGTCTGCGTTCGCCAAAGAAAAAGGCATACCTGAGTCAAGTTTAAGGACTTTGTTAAAGAATAGGAATGCCATCATTAACCAAGCTGTGGTTGGAGAAACAAAGAACAGGAAAATAAAAACCGCCAGTTTGAGGACATGGAAAAGGGCCTTCACGGGTGGTTTGTTCAAACGCGCTCTACGAATATCTTTATAAGCGGCTTGCTATACAAGAAAAAGCTTCTAAAATCGCAGCAAAAATGGTATTTCTAAATTTCAATGCCTCAAATGGGTTACTGGATCGATTTAAAATTCGATACGGCATAAAAGCAAGTGTGCAGTGAGTCATCTGCAGTCAACATTGAAGATGTTCACTGTTGGAAAATTAATGTGCTTTCACAGCTTGTAAAAAAACTATTCAAATCAGGATGTTTACAACGTGGACGAATTTGGGCTTTTTTACAAACTGACACCCAATAAAACAATGACCATAAAAGAAGAAACATATCATGGAGGCAAACTGAGCAACGAACGGAATAGTTAGCTATTCTGTTCGTTGCCAACTCTGCTGAATCAGATAAATTAAAGCTGCTGGTCCTAGGGAAATCACGCACCCCACTATGTTTTAAAAATATCAAGAATTTCCCCTGCCTGTACTAAAGCAAGCGTAGAGCATGGATGACGGACAACATTTTTACAACATAGCTTCGTAATTTTGATTGGCATATAAGAAAAGAATCGCGTCATGTGTTATTGGTTGTGGACAACTGCCCTGTGCACCCAGAAGATAATGAAGACCTGAATAATGTCCAAGTACAATTTCTACTAGTGTGACCCAGCCAATAGAACAAGGAATAGCTAACAGCGCCAAAGTAAATTTCAAGATTCGCGTCGTCGGCGATACCATCATCAAATGAAACACGGTAACAATCCTTCTTGCTACGAGTGTCGTCCAATTACAGCCCTCGACGCTATACATATGCTTACTGCAGTATGGGAGAGTGTCACACCAACAACAATTACAAATTGCTTTAACAAAGCGGGTTCCGGAAGTAGCGAGGACATCATTTATACAGATCCAACCTCGCACCCTAATATTGAAGAAGCTTGGCTGGCCGCACAAAAAACTATAGGTTAAAATTTTGTCCATTTAGCCATGTTCATTAATATCCACAAAGATCTAATTACCTCCGAATTTAGAAGCCTTGAGGATATCATTGCCGATGCAACTGCAACTGACAAACCGGATCAGGAGGAAGAAGATGATGAACCTGCGCTTCCGGCCACATCCCCATTCTCCAAAGTTACACAGGCATTCAATTTCCTAAGACAATATGCGACGTCACTGGTCGAAGGACCCTCAACAACCGAACTTTACCACTACCTAAATAAGGCGGAAAACATCATGGTGATAGTGCGACCGCATGTCAAACAGGCCAAAATTGGGAGCTACTTTTCCAAAAAGTAACTTTTATGACATTATTGACTTCAATAAGTTTTTTTAATTGACTTTTTATTATTATCAACAGTATTTATTATCGCATCTATCTGTTCTGTATAGCTAACAATGATTTCAATTTGGTTAACATTAGTTTTAGTAAATATGATTAGCAGAAATTTTTGTGTTTGTCTTATTCAATTTTATCCATCATATATAATAAATCTAAATTTGAAAAGACATAGGATTTTTACTTGAGAAAATAACGGTTATTTCAATTTTCAGCTTTCAAATGTTCCTGCTTATTAAGCACATAATGATTAAAATAAATAAATTATCATTTTATGTCTTAAAACGCTAAAAATGGGCAAATAATGTGTGTTTTTTTTTCGCATAGATTGTCATTAGATAGACCACTCGACGAAAATTCACGACCATTGGTTAATACGCGAATCCGTTTAATACGCGAATTTTGATCGGACCCCTGATTCGCGTATTAACGAGGTTCGACTGTATTTTCCTGATTTCAGTGAGTAAAAATCTAACAGTCAATAAATCCTATGCTGTTTTTTAGTTGCAGACCTGAGAAAGCCAAACTAAAATTTAGTTTTGTTTGAATTTAGATTATAAAACTAAATCAAAACTTTTTTGAGTTGAGATTGGCAAGCTATACCAAACTAAGCATGTTTTTTAAAGAAAATAAAATTATAATTGTAAGAAAAAAATGTAATATTGTAAAAATATGCATTTTTAAAACAAACAATGGAATTTTTGAATACTGACATTCATAATAATGACAAAATTGCAATAATTTATTTCTTTAAACTAATATCATTTACTTAAAAACTCTACTTGTGTAAATGGGATGCATAATTTATTTCATTCCAAACTGCAGACATATTGGCTCAGGTTTTTACATTAGGTCAATTGGTAGCTAAACCTGTAACTGAAAAATCATTCCAACAGAGATATAATATAACAAACAATACCGCTTAATAAAATTTCTTAGGCATTGGGGGGAAAAAAAAACTAAATTTTTAAAAGCAGGCTTTGCTTCTTTCTTTTTATTTTGTAATATAAAGTGAAAATAATTTTCTTTTAATACAAATAAATGGGAAAAAATGTTTATTATTTAATATTTTCTAAGAAAATATGATTTATTTGGGAGAAACAATCATGAAAAATCAATTTTTCCAACTTTTCCGGGGTTTTTTTTTTTTCGCCCCTTATATTTTTCCGGAAAATTTACATCTCTATACTTACATGATTATGTAGTGTGGTTGTCATACATCAGTAAGAAGCAGTACCTAACCTAACCAATAGCTGGTAGCAAAACCAGAAGAGGGAAAAGGAAAGGTGGGAGGTTAGTTAAAGAAAAGATATTCATACTTCAAAAAACTTTGGTGTACATATTAAATGGTTACTAAAGATTCCAGATATAAAAAGTTTTCCAAAAATCAAGATTATAAATAGAAAATGTTTTTTTAAATTAAGGAACTTTTGCAGAAATTGAATGCATAGTTCAGTTTTCTTTTCTTTGTACTATAAAAAAGATTTAAGAAATTTAACAGCTGCCTGCTTCTTTGTGTTTTATTTTATTTTTCTTGCTTTATTATTTGTGTTTTATTTTGTATTATTTTCTTGTATTTTAATGCATTGGACCCCCCCCCTCCCCCATCCATGCTCATCTGTCTATTTTAAGTTCATATCTTTTGATTTTTATTTATTTCTATTTATTTATTTATTTATTTTTGCTGTAATGAATTTTATTTTCTAAAGATTTTTTTTTTTTTCTTTTATCATAGGGTGGAGTTTCAAAGCAAATTCTATGATGGACAAGGTTATGCATTTATTCCATTTTCTTTCAAATATATTATGGAAGGAAAAGCAGAACCTTGAAAGATATATAAAACTATTCCCCAGAACATTCCATTTTAAGAATTACATTTGTAGTTATGGATAAGGAATTTTATTATTTCAAGAGTGGGGATAGCACATCACTTTTTTAATCAAGAGCTTAATTTACTCTGATGCATCTTGATAACCAAGAATACATGTTTTTATGCTCAAGATGAAATCAAAATTAGAATATTTGTTTTTATTTATACTTATTATAAATATAGAATGAATTGTTGTTTTTATGAACTTTTTACCTGATGGTGGCAAATGTTTAATGTGCCTTAAAATATTTAAATACTCATGAACTATTTTTACATATTTAAAATAAATTTAATAATTTTTTGTGCATTGTTTTATTTATGTACAGATAATTAGAAGGTTGTAGTGTTATTAAGAAAAGTTGGATCATAGATACTTCTATTCTGATCTTCAATTTATCTTTGCTATAAATTTAAACTATCATAAAAATATTTAGAATAGAGAGCAAAATTAGTAGTTTCCACTGGCTACAGCATTATTAAATGAAAAACTATCTATTAAAAAATTATCTGACAATCCCCACCTTGGTTATTTGAAAAAATCATCAAAAAGCTGTATGCTTAAAAGCACATCATGTTGTTACACAGAAGGTCTGCAGTCAATTTCTCTCTTGTTTCCGGAATACTTAAAGGCCAGTGAGCTATATTTTTAAAGATTTTTTTTGTGTGTGTGCATTTGCCTGCTGCCTACAAGTTATTTAATTTTATATTAATCATGACAAAATTTTGTTTTAAATGGCTACTGATAATATTACTACATCTGATCACTGGCTACTAATGAAATTTAATAGTTTTGCTCTTTAACTCAGATATAAATTATAACTTTTACCTCTCAATCACAGTTTTTTGTGTGTTAAATGTTTTTAAAGTTCTGAAATATATTTAATCAGGCGACATTTTTAAAAAATTTTCATTAGTTCAGATACTTTTCAAAAAAGAAAAGATCATACACTTTTAAATTTCATTTTATTTCTTTTTTCATAAATAGTTAGATGCATATAATGTTTTGTATCCCAATAAATACCACTTGCTAAATGGTACATGAAACATAAATGATGAAAAAACATTAAAATAAGTGTAAGTTTGAATTTATATTATTATATTAAAAAAAAATTATAAATCTACATTTCAAATCACATCCATAATCAGAATCAGGATAAAATTATGTTAAAAAAAAATCCTAACAGTTCAAAAACAGACACTAAGAGCACAGAATAATACTTAAATGGAAAATATAAAAATGTAACAGTTACATGGTTACCAAATGGAACCAACCATAACAATAGAAAGAATGGGAGGGGGGGTGAAATATGACATAATAGACTGTCTTAAGTTAATTATAACAAATTATGCCAGCTTTTATGAATGTTACATGATAAATTATTACTACAAGCATATCGCCCATACTTAAATATTTTAAGGGATTCTAAAATTTTACTCACATTACTACATGGGATAATAAAACTAGCCTCTTCTAAATTAACCCAGCAACCTTTGTCAGAGGAATAAAATCTTGTAAGAGCTGTATTCTGTAAGTGCTATTTCTATGTATTAACAGAGAAATATCTCTGCAGTTCTCCTTTAATCTTTCTGAAAACTTGCCGTTTTTGAACTTTTATGCTTGTTAAACATTCTTTTATCCTAATGACAATTGTGAATGCCATTTTAAAGTTAAATTTGTAATTTATTTTAATATTTTTGTAGTATATATAAGCAATTATTTGTTTTATGTACCACTTAACAAGTCGTATCAAATTTAAATACAAAGTTTTTAAGTATATTTTATGGTGCAATTATCTAATATACATTTATGCTTTTTTTTTTTTTTAATAAAGGTTCATAAATAGGGGAAATTAGAAAGGGATCGAACAATTTAAAAAAAACTATTTTTTACAAATTATGTTTTGCGAATGCAAAATGGAAAATCTCAGAATAACAACCATGAAACATTTTAACATACTTAACAAAACATAAATTAGATAATAATAATTAAAATTTTAGAACCAATAAAATAAACAAATTAAATTAACAAATGTCCCATCCCTCCCTCATGTGAAAGAGGAATGTGACTTGTTCTTAAAATGAAAATTCATATTTAATAACCAAACATGTGCTAAAAGAATTGTGACATTTACATTACTAAAATTTACGGTAAATGCAAGATTTATTTTACCATATATTATACTTTGTAAAATCCAAATCAAATAAAAAATATGCTTTTGCCTGATTAATGCTGACAATTATTTTTGGTGATGTAGCTTTCCAATTATATGTTGTTCATAAATGTTGGAGCAATTAGTTTTTTGCAGAATGTTTTTCATTTTTCCTTATAAATAATATTTTAAAGTTCAAATCTTCCTGGTCTTTGCTTTCTTATCTTCGTATCTTTGAATAACAGATTTTTGTTAAAAATTTAACTAAAATAAATCCATTTAAACCCATATTTATGTCATCTTTATACCAATCTATTTCTTGTATATTTTCATGGTCATTTATAGTGATATAAATGTTTTCATCAGAGATAGCATCTACAGAAAACAGTTATTCCTCCAGTGGATTCATCAATATAAAATTTCCTTCTTTATTATTTATTTACACTATTTAATTCGAGAACAAGATAGTCTTATAAATATAAAATATGAAAAAAAATTACAGAATTAAACATTATTTGGATAAAAATATCATTTGGAAGGAATAGGGCATGTCCATTTCACCTTTAGCACAACATTTATAAAAAATAGATTTTTATAACAAACGTGGCTTTTATAGGGTTGACTTAACTGATATAACTGATTAAATGACAATATTAACTGAATTTTCTTAATATTTGATGCTATTTATTACATGTTGTTACACAGATTTGCATTACAAAATACTAAAAACACTTAAGTTAGCAACAAAGAATGAGACTGAAAATTTATATTAAAAATATGAGTAGTTTCTTACTTTTAATGTTGTAAAATCGTCTTTTTAATCCACAAACTCGTAGATGTTTGCTACTTAAAAAAAGTTATAGCAACAAGATACAATGATTACTCCATCTGATGGAAAAACCACAAATTATAAATAATTCTTATTTTAATCATAACAGCAGATGTTCTATCCCTTCCTAATCTCTCCTTCTATGGTGCTAAAGTAGTTCTTATGCCTCACAAGCGATTGTTCCAAAGCTATCAACTTTATTAGTTGATATAATTATATTTCTTAACAGCAGTTGGTTGTTCTAATTAAAGGTTTGCGCGGGCAAAAGTCACATCCACACTTGGTCCGAATCCTCAGACCAATTTTCTAACACTAGATTTACTTTTTTCTGCAAACTAGAGGCGGCCATGGATTTAATGTTTTCTCCTGAATCCATGTTGTACTGACATTTATTTATTTATTTTTATAAAAATCAATAGTGATGTCATACATTTGTTTAACAAGATCTTTAGAAATTTAATGTGGTTTAATTAATTACAGAGAAATATTTTTAAAAATCTGCTTTCTTTCTTTGTAGAGTATTAACATTATGATTTCTTTAAACATCGTTTTCTTTCAATTTAAACTATATTAAATTTCTTATCAAGTGTTTATGTATGTTTTAGTCAAAATAATCATTAATATTATTATTTCATATTCCATGAATTGCAGAAATATCGTTGTAACATTTGTGCATAATTAAGTGTGCTTTTTGAAGAATTTTAATTGCAGATAATGTTGCTTCAAAAATAGTGACATGTCTTGTAAAAATTTAGTCCAGACTGAACCTGGGTAAAATTATTAAATTTCACAGCGAATCAGGCCAGACTCAGGTTGAACTTTAATACCAAACTGAGCCAATAAAATATTTGTATGGCCTGTCCCTGGCACAGGGTTGAAATTTTCAGTCTGTGCAGAACTCAGTTCCAATACAATCCAGAATTGACAAAAACCTATGTTTTTCATGGCTGAGGTTTGCAAACCTTGTTACTGTTGCATACTCACCAACATTTACAAAATAGTTGTAGTCAGATTGCATCAAAAGATATAAAGCTACAGCAAGCTTAAAAAATTACTAATTCTCCCTTTTTTCTGCACCAATCAGCTTTGTTATTTCTCTATTCTGTAATAATTCAAAACTTCATTCCATACTTAAAATTTTATCTTAAATGGATTAAAAACTTCAAAAAGTGCATTATATATTTATATATTTAAAAGCTTTTTTTTTTTTTTTTTTTTTTTTTTTTTATGTTATATATACACAACATAGCTTTTTAAAAATCAATATACATGATTTCATCACATTTTTTTCATAAATATTTTCTTGGGGTAAAATAAACACATTTTAGAATTAATTATAAGTATTTCATATTCATATTTTTTATCTTTTTATTATTGTGAGGAGATACTTAAAGAATGATCAGAACTTTTTTTAATGTAATGAGAGCAATTTCATGTACTTAATTTATTTCTAACATTAATTTATCCAATATTGCTAAAAAAAGAAAAAAAAACAATTGTTGATTAATTGATTTAAAATGTTCACTGTTTGGATAATTTGGCAGAATTAAATCGGTCTTCATGTGACCTATAAATATACATTGATAAATAATTTTGTATCAAATAATTTTTTAAAGAAAATTCATTTTTAGTTTTATATTTTAATTTATTTAGATTTTAATATGTTGTATATGTTTCACAGGTGAATTATGTATTGAAAATCAAATAAAAAATAAATACTATTTTTTCTCAACAATATGCCTAAAATAAAGCATTTGAATTATTTTTTATCATATTAATTATTTTTAAGTACAGTACAACTTTGAACCACCATTGCCACATCTTTCATTTTGCCATATATAACATCTTGTTTTAATGGTCCTGTCAAAAATGCTCTTTAAAAAATAACTAGCATCTATCAAGTTGAAATGTCAGAGCATGGTGTCTCATAAATTTATAAAATAATATTTTAAGTGACAAAAATATTTTATTTTCATGATTACTGTTTAATAGTATGAAAGTTAGTTTCAAAAAACAGTCACTGAGTCTTTGTTTTAAAGTGTTTAATATAGTTGACAGTTGCCCTAGGTAATGCTCAAATTCTAATCTTTCAACAAGTGCTCCTATCCCTCTAAGTTGGTCAAACCTATCCGCAGTATAAAGTTCTTCAATGAGAACTTCCTCTAAACAACAAACTATATTGGCAGAAGTTGTTTGTATGAGAACTCCTTTAAGCCAATATCCACAGCAGTTTCTGGCAAAGTTAAACTCTAGGGTTTGTATATGGTGTGAGGGTATACAAAAGTTAACCTTTTCAAGGGCAGTGTCCTTAAAAAATGACACCTTATTTTTATTTTACTGGCACCAGAATATTTAATTAAAATTTTCCTTTTATAATATACTTGAAAATAAGAAAATTGATATTTTCTAATAAATTACTTTCTAATTTCTGGTGTAAGATAGATATACTCTATGCCAGAAAGGATTAAAGATAACTGGCTTCGTGAGCATGAGACATTTTCTTCTTTCCAATACATGCAAATACATTTTATAAGAAAAAATAGTTCTATTAGAAATGGTCCATGATAATCATCGAAATGCATCATTACAACCTATGACAAGTTTACAGGCTGAAATCTTGGGCCATAGACAGTATATTTTACAGTACTCGGTCCATTGTTTACCAATCCTCACTCTGTCTAGATATTTGGCATGTAATAAAACTTTACATCCAACTACTGGAAAAATTCCATTCTGAAGCCCGGATGCATGAACATCTTTACTCCATCTTTCTATTTAATTATTGTGATCCGCTAATATTCTTGTCATTGGCCATTTTGATTTAAGAAGTATTTCTTGATTATGTTAATCAGCTTGCATGTTTTTTGGAAAAAGGTCTTATGGCATGTTGAAATTGATCAGGCTCAGCTGGCAGCAGTACGGCTTTGTACTGTTGCATAAAAGATGAGTGGTCGTCTGAAACTTGATCCATGACAAGCATATTCAATATTTTGTCTCATTAACTTTGTAATGTGCAGCGTCATGTGAAAGGGGGCAGCTGCCCTGGGCACGGAAGTTTAGGGGGTGCCAAATTTATATACTAACATCATTTTTTTACCTTTCACAAGAAAAAGTTGAGGGGGGAGGGTGCCAAATTGAAACTTTGTCCTGGGTTCCAAATCAGCCTTTAATAATGGACAATTTGTGAAAGATTTCTATCTTGCTTTCAAAATGAGTCAAAACCTTTTTGTTTAGAGGCATGGTTAAATGGTGTAACTCATGAATTTTGGATTTTAATATCTTTGTCAGATTTTTAGATATGGAGATGGATTTTTTTGTTTGTTTGTTTGTTTAATTCAGGAATGGATAAGGAATAATTTCTAAATGGACCTTCCCCCTGGAATTGTAATTTTATCATTACATTTTTAACCTTTTTTTGTGAAACTTTGCATTTGGAAGTATGTGCCTAGCAGCAATATTTAAGGAGATAGCCTATTGATTCAATAATTATGACTCACCCTGCATAAATAGATTACAAAATAACACTTATTTTCACACGTGTCTTCAAATGCTTAAAACATGTTTCAAAGAAAGATGTGACAGATTTTAAGAGATAGTAAAAAGACAACAGTAGCTAATTAACACATTCATGCCAGTCATGCACTAGTGCATGAAATTCTCAATCATTTAGCACAGAGGGTGGAGTTATTGGCAGCGAACGTGTTAACCAGATCGATTAAGGGCCATACATTTTTTTCCAGCTTTCTCCAAAATGTTTGAAGTAAAACTTCTTTAGATAAGATAAATTCTACTATCACAAAAGCTAACTGCTCAAATAAGCATTTCCTAATCCTGAAACAATAAAATCACCAGCAAATACAAAGAGCAGTGTATAAAATCAACTGTTTTTAAATTTGAACAAATTTCGCTTTTGATGTGTAAGAGTCCCACACAATTTTTTTTTTCCCCTCAGGAACATACACCGCTTTATCTTAAAATTCTCTGAAGGGGGTCTAGAAATTGCTTATTTTATCCCTTGGTGTACTCGGAAAGAAAGAGATCTTCCCTTCCTCTCTACTCATCTTTCAGCTAGCATTTGTTCATACAATTTATCCATGTAACAGTGGACTTTCTCTATTCTGAACACTCATGAGACCGACCAAAAATATACAGATTATTTGGGTGTTCATTATAGATTGGAAATGCATTAACACTACTACTATATAGGATTAGTAGCCAGTAGTTGATTAAATAAGACGGTGCTATGGGTTTTTTATTATATTTTCTTCCTTTTAAGCTTTGGAAGTAAACTAACATGATTGTTACAACTCTTAATGAATATCCTATCATGGGCAAAAAGGAAATCTGTTGAAATTAAAAAGAAACAAAATTATAAGCAAAAAGTTTCTTTAATTATCATTTTCACAGTAATTGATCAACCTAAGAAATCAGTCGAATATTCCAAGATTAATCTTTAAAATATCATGCTTAAGCTGTGTTCAACAATAATTCATATAAAACTATATATTTGAAATAAGCAAGAAGGGAGTGGATCCTTTTAACTTACTGTAATTGTCTTCATTTAATATAAAACTAAATTTTCACATTTTCAAATAAAAAAAAAAAAAAAAAAAAAAAAAAAAAAAAAAAATCATAAAATGACTTTGCTTACAGCAGCAGCTGATCACAATGACAACAGGTATTTCAGCATTCAACTGAAGATTTTATCTGAAGTATTCAAACACATTGCAACTTCAAGTACATGCTTAAAATCTATCAGTGATTTTGTCAGTTTGTTTTTAAATAGAATTTGTTGAACTTTTTTCATTTTGTATTACAGTTTCTTTAAATTTCCATGTTGAGAATTCGAATTCCGATTGCAAGCATATGTTCAGTTTACAGAAAGATTGAATAGTAAGGGAAACCAAAAGTAGTGTTCATAATAGTAGGGTGTTCAGAACAGAGAGAATTCATCCTTTGTTAAGTCTATGGAATTTTGCCAGAACTGTTGAAATGTATTCATAATACTGGGGTGTTCACATTAAAGAATGTTCAGGTAAAGAGAGTCCACTGTATTATGTAATAATTTCAACGTGTATCATATACTTTTATGTATAACTTTGCAACAATTTTGTAGAAAATAAAATTTTTAAAAAGAGATTTTTAAACACACCATTTATAATATATTAAAATCTGCACTACAATTGCCAGTCCTAAGCTTGGAAAAAAAAGCATGAAGGGAAGTTCCTTAAGAAACTTTACCATAGCCATTTTTTAAAACTGTCCAATTATCTAGATTTTTCATTAACCGAATCAGCCTTGATCCTCATCTGTTTGGATAACTGACACTCAACTGTACCAGTTTTCTGATTCCAATCTAAACCTATATTAAAAATATTATGTATATTTCTTTTATATTGTGGCAAAATTTAACTTCAGAGCATTGAAGAAAATGGTGCTCCAGAGTCAACTTTTAAAATAACAAGTTGTTCTTGCAATTTACATTCAATTTTAAGCATTTTACCAGCAGCAGAAAAACAAGTGTCATTATCCTCGGACTTGCCATTGAAGTATTTAATAGCAAGGTAACCTTCTTTATAGCCTTCAAATGTAACATGATATATTATTTGCATTTTATGTTTTCTTTAGGTTCTGCTACAATATTAACTTTTGGTCTATTATTCCTTTTTTTCTTTGACAAGCATACTTTTAACAAGTGATCAGGTTTCTTACAGCTGCAGGTTGTGTTCTTATATTACTAATGCTTAGGATCACAACAGCAAAACTGTTTTCCTGTACATAAGGCATTTGAAGTTTATGTTAATTCTCCTGTAGCTTTTATTACATAGTTTGCAACTTCTGAAACTGGAAATATTTTCAAATCTACAGCATTCTTTGCTTCTGTTCCCATGGAAATGGTGTTTTCTGATGCTCACACAAGGATTAATTTTGATTCGGAGAACAATTTTCTTCGAACCACTTCATCCTGGATACAACAGACTATTGTATCATAGATCATATCTAAAGAATGTTCGTAACTGCAATCATAAATTCCACAATGTAACTGGCCACGGATTTACCCATGTGTTGTACACCGCTATTAAACTTGAATCTTTCCACTATAATATTCCAAATGTTTAGTTGCTTTAGATGTTTAGTTGTTTAGTTTCCAAAAGGCACACATCCAACAGAGTGAAAAAATATCCACGCCAGGAATCAAACTCGAGTCATCAACAACAACAAACAAAGTAAAAATTTGGAATATTATAGAATGTAGTGTGTAATGGGGTTTTCTGCAGAGGAATTTCTGGGAATTATACAAGTTTATTCTTTCCACTATTTCAGAAGGAACTAGATTTAATGCCAATTCAAAATGTGTGTCAGTTTGCTACTATGTTATGTTAGAGTTGGGTACAGCCAACAATAGTAAGTTTCTGAGCAGTAGGTAAGTAATAAAGCCAGCAAAATAAATAAAAAAAAAGTAACAGCATGTTTTTTATTTTCATCTTTGATTATGTTTGAGATGAAAAATTGCTTTATTCTATCTGTATCGAAATAGCATACCATTCTCTAAACAAAAAAAACCGTAGTGTGTCAAGAGAAAAGGAATCATTGCATTTTTTTTTTTTAAGAACAAATTTCTTTTTGGATTCCTTTTTTTGTAATTGTCGATTCCAGGTTCCGACCAAATAAATTTCGCTGCTTGCCGATTTGACTCTCAGCTTGTTTCTAATAAGTAAAGAATAATTGGAACAAATATTTCTTACTTGAAAATTTCCATGCTTGAGAATATAAAAAAAAGAAGTCCGTAAAAAGAATTCTCTTTACGTGAAATAAAACGTAACAAAGTTGTTAGCTCCAGGAACAGGAAGATTTATTTGATAAAAAAAAGGAAAGGGCGACGTATGATGGCTGCTGAGTAGTGTAAAAAAAATTTAGAATGTTTTCCTTTAAAAAAAAATCTACGATAAAAAAAATAGAGGCAGGTGCGCCTCACACCAACATCTCAGAGACCAGCACACTGCTACTTGACTCCCCGATCGGAGAAAGCGCAGCCGAAAAAAAATTGGCGAGAGAGAGAGCGCGAACGGACGAAAAAAAACAAGCCCTCGAACGAGAGCGGTATAAATGACCGCCAAGTAAGATGTCAGTACGGCAAACCTACAGACGAACGCGCGAGAAAAGCAAAAGGAAAACCTCCTCCAACAAGGCGACGACGCAATTGAGAACAATTTATTGCGTAATAATTTAAAATAGTTTAATTACGATCGCAGGTACGGGAGAACAAAAAAAAAACGAATTAACGGACATAGTGGGGAATATATCAAATTAAAGAAAATAAATTAAAACTAACAATCGCGTTGACAAAATCCTAGAAATTTAGCTAGAAGAATAAATAAAAATTAAACTACGACTAAACGATGCATGTCATTTGTGACATACTCCCCCAAAAAGGGGTAAAAAAAAGAAAAAAAAACAAAACAGCCATCACCGTATATGTACAAGGGGATGACAATCATCGACATACATCATGTCGGAATGAAAAAAGGTACATCCACCAATAACTGCAACTTTCTACATACACATGGTATTTTGCAAACATTTTATACAATGCAAACTTGAGTTACATAAATTGTACTATGAAAATATTACATACATTGTTGAAAATATTACATACATTGTTGAAAATATTACATACATTATACAGTTATGTTTCATCAATACATACTCATGATAGTGTTATCTTGAAACATCATAACATAATATGGTTGCACATGTAAGGATAAATAAATATTTTATGGTACCATAAATGAATAAACCTTATACAAAAGAGAAAAAAAAATGAAAGGGGGTTGTGATCACAACAAAAAAAAAGGGAAAAATACATTCAATACACATTGAGATAAAGAAATATGTATACTAAAAGAAAATGATAAAAATTGTTACACAAGGATTACAACACTAAAATTTCACATGCAATATTACCATACAGCGTTGATGGAACATACCATCTTACTTTTGTAGCCTAAGCTGAGGAAATTAACATTTACAAAAAAAATGTTATATCATGTAGTCTAGTCAAATTTCACATTCAGGTGAGTCTGGAAAAGAAAAAAAAATTAGAATATATGATGTGTGGTGTAGTAACATACTGGGCCATACAGTCTGCATAAACACTGAAGTGACAAACGCTGACAACCAACAGAGATTTTTCATGGTCCCTATAAGTAAGTGCAGAAAGTATATTAGAATGGTCTATTTCAATCTTTGTCTGGCTGCTGTCTGTCTTAAATTGTATGTATTGGTGACCGGTATATGAGTGTTCCTTGTAGACGTCAACAAAATTCTGGCATCAGGTGCATTGACATCCGCAGGAACCCTCACTGCTGCTGGATCTTCTGGAGTTGTGGCATGGTCTGATGGGTCAACCTGAGGTAAGTGATTGTTTACATTGTTATTCAGTCTTTGTTGCACAGTTTTTGAGTCTAGAGCAGGTAGTTGTACTTTATTGGCAGGTTTTGAACAGAGATAATGTTTTCTTTTTTCAGGGGTAATGAGTCTATTGATATGTACCTTTTGAACTCTACCTTCTGAATCTGCAGCTTTTTGAATTTTAAAAATTACTTTAGAACATTTTTCGATGATTTTCATTGGAGTGTCAAGAACCTTTTTGAACTTTCCGGCTGTTTGTAGAAATACGATGTCACCAACTTGTGGCTGACGAAGTTTTGCTTTAGGGTGCTGTCTAGAATTCTGTAGCTTTTGATAGTCAATTAAATTGCTGTATATTTTTTTGTAAAGATCTTGTAAATTTTTCATTAAAGTGAAGTAGTCGTGGTGGACATCAAATCGGTTATTGTATGTGTTTATGTGAAATGTTTCAAAAATATTGGTGATGTTTCTTCCAAAGTGAACTTTATTGGGAGACATTTTAATTGTGTTATGGTAGGTGCTGTTATACATAGCTTCATGAATTTTTACTGCTGTGTTAAAATGATACCCATCTTGTATTAGTGCTTTTACTGTTGCTTTTATTGAAAAGTTGATACGCTCAGAGACGGAGTTAGCTTCCGGGTGGGCCACAGTTGTGTAACGAAGCTTGACACCCAACATTTTATGGAATTCTTCAAAAATATGAGCGTGAAACTGTTTTCCATTATCTGATAATATTAATTCAGGACGTCCAAAGGTGACTATGTAGTCAAACATGGCATGAACAGCATTCATTGCAGTTATATTTCTTAGAGGATACAACCTTAAGTGTTTAGAAAAATGATCGATTATTGTCATTATAAAGAATCCATTTTTGAAAGGGCCCACAAAATCGAGAGAGATAAGTTGACCCGGTTGTGTTGGAATAATTGTGTTTTGAAAAGGTGCTGTAGGAATTCTTTGTGGTTTATTAGTGAGACATCTTGTACAAGATTTCACATAATTTACTACATCTGAATGTAACCCCTTCCAGAAAAATTTCTTGCTAATATTTTTGTACGTTTTGTCAATTCCATAGTGTGTCATATGATGGATCCTAATACATTTTTCTCTTAAGGATTTGGGTACAACAATTTTATATTGAATAGCTTCTTGGTTTGTAGGAGTAGGATTATGAAAAAGAAGTAATGAGGATCTGTCACAAATTATGTAGTTTTTAAACTTTGAAATGACATTGCTATTGATATCATCAATTATTTTTTTAAGCTCTGTATCTTTACACTGTTCATAAAGTAGTGTGGCTTCAGAAATATCGAGAAGTGCATCTTTAGGTGGGGGAGAATTAAAATTATTTTCATGACTGTATGCAGCTTGCTTAACATTATCTTTATCAATTGTATTAACATCTTCCACAACTGGCAGGATCTCTTCTGAGTTAATTAATTGAGGGTCTGAATTTATGTCAGTGGAATTATGTATTGTGGGTGTTCTAGAAAGGTAATCAGCTAAAATGTTCATGCGACCTGGAATGTGCAAAAAGGTAAAGGAATATTCACTAATTTCAAGTAGCCATCTAGTGATAATATCTGCTGGGGATGTGGTTCTCTTGTAATGTTTTAAAGGTTTGCTATCACTTAAAAGAATAAAATGACGACCATATAGAATATTTTTAAATGCGGCCAAGCCTTTGGCTATAGCCATTAGCTCTAGCTGTATAGGTGGATATCTGGTTTCTGCTTTTCTTAAGGCCTTAGAGAAGTAAGCTATTGGCAGTAGATCATTTCCATGTTTTTGTAGAATTACAGCACTGATGGCAAATTTTGATGCATCTGTATTAAGGTAGAATGTTTCATTGAAGTTGGGTTGCTGTAGAAAAGGTTTGCAAAAAAAAATCTGTTGTAACTTTTGGAAGGCCTCTTCCTGTTCTTTACCCCATTCGAATACTTTCTTCGGTGAAGTCAGAGTGACCAGTGGTTCTGCAACCTCTGCGAACGACGGTATCAAATGTCTGTAAAATCCACATAGGCCAAGGAAACTCTTCAGTTGTCTTTTTGATTTAGGAACTGGGAACGAATTAATTTTTATAATATTTGTAGATACAGGATAAATTCTGTTATTTTCTATGTGAAAACCAAGAAAATTGCATGATTTTTGGTGAAATGAACACTTCTTTAAATTTAATGTTAAGTTATATTTTTTGAATGTCTCTAAAAATTTTGTCAATTTTTCTAAAGTTTCTTGGAAGGAATTACTGCAGACAATAACATCGTCCTGATAGCTGAAAATACCCGGTAAGTTGACTTCTTCAATAATGGTATCAATCATTGCTTGAAAAATGCTGGCTGCGGTTTTTAATCCGAAAGGTAGCCGTTTGCATCTATATGTACCCCACGGGGTTGTAAAGCAAACTTTATCTTGATAGCATTCCGGCAAGTGTACCTGATGGTACGCAGAAGGCATGTCTAGAAGTGTGAAAAATTGATAATTGGCGATATTGTTGATGAGTGTTTGGATTTTAGGGAGTGGATAGCTTGAGTGGTCTATGATGGTATTAAGGACACGTAGGTCTAGAGCCATTCTATACTTTTGGGGACCTCCATCAGACTTTTTTTTTACTAGTAACATGGGACAGGCCCATGATGCTACATTCTTTTCGATGATATTGGCTTCTATCATTTCATTTATTTGTCTACGAGCTTCCTGTTGCAATGCATGTGGCACAGGGAAAGGTAATGCTTTAATCGGGTTTTCACTATTAAAATTAATTTGGGGCTTTATAACATCCGAGTGTCCCATTGTTTTTAGTGTAGCTGAAAATGCTTGAAAGTTCTCTTTTAGTACTTTATGCAATTTTTTTTTTTCTTCATTATTCAGATGATTAATGTTTAATTCAGCAGTGTTAAATTCTATCTTTCTTTGTTTAATGACTTCAGGGTCTGGCTGGATTAAATTTATGTATTCTTCTGATGTAGGAGGTGGCATATCAACGGGTATTTCTAACTTTTCCTTGAAGGCGGGCTTAATTTCTTCAATTAGGTTGATTTGGCCGATTGTAGTGTTTTTGTTAATATGTAAGATATGTTCAGACTGGTTGTCTAAAAAAATATAAAATTGTTGTTCGTTATTGTAACAATTGTCATTTTCAGGGAGTAGCGCCCCAGAGTCCTGTGCTGGAGTTTTAAATGAATGGACAGAGTCATGGACATTTACTTTGTATTTGTCTACAGAAGTCAAAATTAAATCTTTGTTCATGAAGAAATTGTTTAGGAAAGTCCGTACCTTGATGTAAGCAGCTTCTGATGGCTGAAGGGTTACTTTCTGTACAAGTGTCACTGGTAAATTTTGAGTTATGATGATAGGGACCTGTTCTTTCGGGACAAATGGTGGTACATTAAGTAACTTATTAAAATCAACGTCTGAGGGTTTTTTTTGAGATCTTATTTTACTTTTTATTTTGTTTTCAAGATGGTTCGATATAGTGAAATTTTGACTTGCTGACTTATTTGAAAAATATATAAAATCATCCTTAATTTTGCATACTTCCGTTTCGGGGAAGATTATTACGTTAAATTTTCTGACGAAGTCAAATCCTAAAAGGCCAGTGAACTTTGATGATGGTTTTAAGGTAAAAAGATAAAGTGGATGTCTAAAATGCATAGTACCAATCTTGAAAGAGAGTTCTACACATCCTTTAAATTCAGTCTCTGAATTGATAGTGGATATTTTTATATTCCTGGATAGTACCCGATATTTAAAGTTGTGTTTGTTTGCATCAAAAAAACTTTTGCATAAAAGAGAAATGGAACTTCCTGTATCAATTAGGAAAGGAGCTGTTTCGTTGGCAATTTGAACTTGGATAACAGGAATGGAGGGTGCCATAATGTTTACATTGGCTATTATTTCTTCCTTAATGTTAGAATTTGGAATGTTATGAAACAGATTTTCTGGAGAGTGTGTGATACGAGTACTTTGTTCTCCAGTATCCAAAGACTCGATTAGTAGTTTGGGTGAGTTATTGCTGGAGTTGCATTGTAGTTAAAAGACTGAGAATTTATGGATGGAGATCTGCATTCACGGGCAGAGTGCCCGACACATAAGCATAATTGGCATGTAACATTTTCTAACTGTGTTGTCTGCGTGTTACGGAAGTTGTGATTTCGGTATGTATGGTGAAAGTTGCGCCGATTTCCACGACTGTGTTTAAAGTTATCTCTTCGAAAGTTACCTCTTCTGCCATGAAAGTCATGTGTCTGTTTTTTATGGAAGTTGAAGATAGGTTGAGAATTGTTTGTAGACTCATCTTTTGTATGTTCATTTTCGGGCTCGTCGATTTTTGTTTTCTCACAAAATTTATTGATTGTTGTCTGTAAACTGTTTACTTGTTCCGTTAAAGCTAAAACACTATCTTTTTCCTCAATTGCAGGCATATTGGATAATACAGAATTCTGCATCTCACAGTCCTGTGCTAATCTTGCCTTTTCTAGAGCCAGTTTATAACTTGTAATGTTATTTTGAAGAATGAGCAACCGATAGTTCGGGGGAATAATTTGTAAAAACTTTACAAATAGGATTTGATCAAGTGCTTGAGAATCAGTTAGATTGTTGTAAATTTTGTGGGTTAAGAATTCTAGTCTGTGACTAAGATTACTTATTGATTCATCTGGCATCATTTGTAAATTTTCATATTGCATGATGTGTGATGCCACTGAAGTTTGCGTAAAATGTGATTTAAGTTCTTCAAAAAGGTGATGTGAAGATTCGAATGGGCTAAACTCAAGCTTTTGCGCTATTAATTGTCGCGCCTTTCCTCCTAAATGAGATGTGGTGTATGCTAAAATGACATCATCCGACCAATTTTGAATGCGTGCAAAATCTTTGATTTGATTAATAAAAAAATTAAGTTCATCTGGGTTGCCCTCAAAGGGTTGAATTTTAAAGTTAGGCAGATTAGATTTTTTATTAACAGTCGGTGACTGAGTGGGGGGAATGTGGGGTGTTAGAGTCGGCATGGTTGAATTTGATGTTACACTACTGCCAACATCACTCTGGGCATCAGCCCTAGCTCTAGTTTTAGTTCTTCTTGGAGGCATAATTGGTGAATTACTTTTTTTTTATGATAGAATAACAAAAGAACACATATAAAGTCAATTTCCACAAAAAAAAAATTCAATTTTTTTTTTTTTTTTTTTTTTTTTATATTCTGTTATCAAATACTACTATGCACATATGTTTTAAACACAATCAATTATTTCAGTAATAATTATTATTCATACAACTTATTTTCCTATAGTTTTCTAAACAGTTCATAAATTAACAGATTAAAAAAAATGATATATATTAACTATAATATATATATGTTCTAAATTTTTTCTGATGTTATTCATCTTTCACGTTACTTATTCAATTATTTCAAATACATCATACCATAACGACGTATCACACATTTTATCTTATTTAACTAGAACAAGAAAAAGTTAACTTTTAATATCATCCAAAAAAAATGTGTACTGGCATGCGATCCTGGTCACGGCACCATCTATCGAAATAGCATACCATTCTCTAAACAAAAAAAACCGTAGTGTGTCAAGAGAAAAGGAATCATTGCATTTTTTTTTTTTAAGAACAAATTTCTTTTTGGATTCCTTTTTTTGTAATTGTCGATTCCAGGTTCCGACCAAATAAATTTCGCTGCTTGCCGATTTGACTCTCAGCTTGTTTCTAATAAGTAAAGAATAATTGGAACAAATATTTCTTACTTGAAAATTTCCATGCTTGAGAATATAAAAAAAAGAAGTCCGTAAAAAGAATTCTCTTTACGTGAAATAAAACGTAACAAAGTTGTTAGCTCCAGGAACAGGAAGATTTATTTGATAAAAAAAAGGAAAGGGCGACGTATGATGGCTGCTGAGTAGTGTAAAAAAAATTTAGAATGTTTTCCTTTAAAAAAAAATCTACGATAAAAAAAATAGAGGCAGGTGCGCCTCACACCAACATCTCAGAGACCAGCACACTGCTACTTGACTCCCCGATCGGAGAAAGCGCAGCCGAAAAAAAATTGGCGAGAGAGAGAGCGCGAACGGACGAAAAAAAACAAGCCCTCGAACGAGAGCGGTATAAATGACCGCCAAGTAAGATGTCAGTACGGCAAACCTACAGACGAACGCGCGAGAAAAGCGAAAGGAAAACCTCCTCCAACAAGGCGACGACGCAATTGAGAACAATTTATTGCGTAATAATTTAAAATAGTTTAATTACGATCGCAGGTACGGGAGAACAAAAAAAAAACGAATTAACGGACATAGTGGGGAATATATCAAATTAAAGAAAATAAATTAAAACTAACAATCGCGTTGACAAAATCCTAGAAATTTAGCTAGAAGAATAAATAAAAATTAAACTACGACTAAACGATGCATGTCATTTGTGACAATCTGCATAGTGTATATTCACTCCTAAATTCAACAGGATTAAAGTCATTAATGCACCAAAAAATAGTCATGTTGAAAACATGAACAAGGCAGTCTCATGTTTGCAGATCAATGATTTCGTTATCTCATTAAAATAGGTAATAAAATATTTTTTTGTAAAGTACATCAACAAATTTCTCCTTGACACCAGTGAAAATTTCTTAGCAAGTAATTAACGGCTATTTAAATAACTGAACTAAAGACAAAAGGATTACTTATGTTTATTCGCAGATGCAAATTCAAACCATCATAGATCTTGCCGATTCATGGCAAGCTAGCATTTTACAGGCATTGATGGTGCCATCTAGTGAATTATAGGCAAATAAAAGTTTACAACGTAAACTCAATGGTAGTGTAAAGTCTTCAATTAATTAGTAAACTGTATTTATCAATGGGATGCTAAATTCAGACTTTTACAACAATCACTGGTTTCCCACTGGGTGATAACAATGTGTCTTGAATAAACAAAGAACTGGTGCTGTAATGTCTCAAGCTGCCATTGATTCATGACATAAGGGATTTGTCATGGTCCAGCCCTGGTGAATGAATTTATCATCTAGGTGACCTCCTGTAAACAGAGTTTCAGCCACACCAAAGATATTAAATAGCAACAGTGGCACTGAAATTTAAGGCAGAGCCCCAAATGAAATAGAAGAGATCTTGGTGATTGGAAAATCTGTGCCTTCTCTTCCTTCCTCGAGCAGAAGATGCAGACGTAAGGAGGTTTATGGAGAAATTTGGAGAGCAATGTGTTAGACTGCTGGGAAGAAGTTTTCTGAAAAGTCCGTAATAGGTGAGTGGTGTAAGTGTGAGCGGTGAGGATTTTGCAGACAGTGGTGGATACTGGCAAACCTTCTACCAGTAAGAGACCTCCTGTCTCTCGAGATGCAGACTAGACCAACAGGACTCGGGGCCTATAATGCAACTAATGGTCAAAGAAAAACTGTTAGCTACAAAGCGAACGCTAAAGACTTCTGATTGAAAAAGATTCGAACCCAGTATTAATTTGTATTCTTTTATTGAAATATATTTAACCTAGAAATTAAATTTTGGTTATATAAAATTGAGGATTTTTTTCAGTTTAGGCTACCAAATTTCTTGAATTGGGACATGAAATCCTCATAATGGTATAATCTACAGAGTATATCATAATCTTTCAGAATCTATTTCAAATACTGGTTTCAGATGACAAAATTGTGATCTCTTGGCACAACATGTCTTTGAATGTACTCTGTTGTATAAAGCAAACTTTTAAATATTTTTGATCGAAAAAGTTCATGGACCTTATCTGATCTTCAATAAATAATATAAAACTCATTAAGTTGATTTCTTAAACCTTTTTTTTATGGAATTTTTAAAAAAATAATCTAATAATCTTATTTGCAAAAAATCTATGAATTATAGTAAATAAAAATCACAAGTAAAGTATTACAGTAAATTTTATTGAGAAAAATGTTATAATGCTTTGGCATATCAGTCGACTAGGATGAAGAAAACATCACACACATCAGCAATGATTACATATGGAATGTATTTAGGCAGTAATGGACTATATTATAATATTGGATTTATACAAAAAAGCGTCATTCCTTTATATTGAATTGCATATTTCTGCAATGACATACAGGCATACCAAGGTTCGCACACTCCTTAGAATTTCCAAGGACTCTGGGAGCTGGGAACTGGACCACTATTAAAAATGAGAAAATTTACATATAATTTTTAAACCACAACATTCGTAATCTCTACCTTCATTCACATATTTTTCTGCAATGAAACACTTTGAAAATATTCTTAAAAATTAGTGGTAGAACTGTGCGAACCCTGCATACAAATTTTAGCCTTTTTCCCATCCTAAAATTAGCTTATTAAATGAAGCTATTTACAATTAATTTTTGAAAAGTGCATTTAATAATTTTACTTAGACAAGTTTATTTTATTAAATATAATAAAATGTAATGCACGAGATAATATTTTTTTTTTTTTTTCCATTTATAAAAAGATAGTTCTTAATTGAAAAAATAATAAAGTATTCTGTCAATGTTGTTTAAGTGTTGAGTACTTTCCAGAAAACTTAAATGTGCACAAATTATAAAATATTGCAATCTGAACTGCAATTTTTCTTATATGCTGGCTATATTTATAATTAAAAAGTTAAAGGATGTCATATTTTTTACGAATCAAAGTGAATTTGTAGATTACTACATTTTCTTAAACATATAGAAATTTCTAACATGTTTGTATGAAATATACTTAGGCCTTTTAAGGACTATTTTAATTTTTATAATATTAAGAAACATATGAATAATTTAATAGGATTAATAAACACAATGAAATTTTTCACATAAGAATATTTATATTCAAGGTGTCCATAAGTCCAATACATTAATATTTCAAAAGTTCATTAGAAAAAAAGTAACTAATTGTCAAGTAAAACATTGAAAAAAAAATCTAAGAAACTTTTACGAGTTTTTAAAATAAGGTGGGAATTATTTTCTTTTATAGTGAATCAAAGGTAAAAATATATTATAAATATAAAAGAATTTATATGTAAATTAAAGACCTCAATTACAAAATACCTTTCTAACTAAAAAATACACTATTCACAAGTTTTTGTTATAACTGTAAATAAACAATAAAAATTTTCATCGCATAAAACAATTTTAAATTTCAGAACAGCAACACATTAGAATCACATTCGTTAGCAAATAAAGATTATAAAAATTTTTGTCTGTTTTCAGATGCAAACTTAATTATTTAATTGAATTTTATAATTTAATGAAGTTATTTTTATATTTAAACTATCAGAAGCAGTCATCAATTATTTTATGCAAAAATAAATAAATAAAGTCATGAGTTCCTTGATTTAAAGTTTTCACTATCAATTAATTATGAAGTAAATTTTACTTCATAAACTTAATACCTTAAAAAATGGGGAAATTATAATCATAGTTTGATTCAACTACAGATTGTTACTTTAAATTAGGCGTTTCAAGTCTCTATTTATTTATTTCTGATTTTATTTGCTGTCATGGCAACAAAGTGTTCTTTTCTGGGTTAATGAGAAATGTAAAACTTATGCAGAGAGAGGGAATAAATCAATCCTATATATATTCTTTAATTTATATTATTATTTACTTTTTAAATAAGCACACCACACCACACATGTATATATACTTAAACATAAGCCTTGATCAGAAAGAGTATTTTCCTTAGTATTTATTGCTGTATGCACTAAGATAATTACCATACTCACTGTCAAATGTTTTTATTCTTAAAATAAATTTACATTTGATAGTAAACTGAAATAGATTTAGCTTTGGATGAAAAGAATCTTTATGGTAAAATTTATTACCTTATTGTGAAAAATTTTTAACACATTTGCTGCCGATCACGTGCCAGCGAGTGATATGACACCAACGTTAAGAAGCCACTCATGCGCCAGCACGTGATGTGGGGTGATGTCCAATAGCCAGTCACGTGCTGGTGCGGGAAAATCTTTCAGTGATTCTTTGTTATAAAAAGTAAATCTGCTTCTGAGAAAAACCCACTTTTACAGTGCGGCATTAACTATCATCGCATCTTCACGTAAGCGGCAGTGAACGTGTTAAAAACTATTACAGATAAATTTTTAAATGTTTGGGAAAAGATAGTTTTCAAAAATAGGAAACTGCCCACAAGGAGCAATAAACATAGCTGATATTGAATAAGTATTTTTATCAACAATGAGTTAGAAAAGTGAGTTGGACCAAATCATTCTGTGTGGTACTTTGATAATTACCACATATGATGATAAAATACAATTTTGAGATGCTTGTTATTAGGAGATTCACTACCCATTATTTTGCTAGAAATGATAAAAATATAAATTTTACAATTTTTTGTTTAACATGTATTTAGATATCCTTTGTACATTCTGATAAAGTTACCCAAAAATTTTGATGATTTTAAATATGTGAAAAAAAAAAAAAATTAGACTGTGTTTATTTCTATTAATGGATCAGAAATGAAATCTTTAAATTATTTTTTTTCCCCAGTTCATGTTTTTTCTTTTCAATATATCTGTGTGATCAAAGGACTAAAACTTCAAAATGCACTTTTCAATTGGCTTGTTATTTTTTTATTTTTATTTATTTATTTTAAGATTATCTTTAAAGTGCATTTCATAAAATTATAGTCAGATTTTCAGTAATCCCATTAGTTTATTTTTTTTTTTATTTATTTATTTTCAATAAACATGTTAAGTAAATAGTTATTTTTAATGTATTTTACTTACTCATCATACGTAGCATAGAATAAATCTTGTAATCGTTAAAAAAAAAAAAAAAAAAAAAAAAAAAAAAAAAAAAAAATTGACAGATTTGCACATTTCAGACACCGGAAATTCTGAAAAACATATGAAAGAAAAAAAAAAATGTGGTCCTATCTGTCTGTCTGTGAAAGCTCCATTTCCCGAACAATTTGAGATAAAGACTTGAAATTTGGTGCACTTAAAGTGTATTGAATATCAAAAACCTCAATTATACAGTTTTTTTTTTTTTTTTTCGACTCTTGAAATACTTGTTCTGATAAATGATATATAAAATTTTTTGAAATTGTTTATTTTAAGGAGTGAACTTATAAAGAACAATAGAAAAACAAATTTTGCATAAAGAATGAAGTTGATCGGATAATTAATTACTGAGATATTTGTAATCATATTTTTCACATTCTTAGGTTTTTCATGACCCTGTATTTCAATTCAAAGATATACTTTAATTGGAAATAAGACGCAGTAAATTTTTAGTTAATATGATTATATTTTTGGAGTTATAAGGATGTTTTTTTATGAAATTCAATACTACTTGATTATCCCATCGACAAAAAATTATTGCTAAACTATACGATTATATTCCAATAATGGTATATCTTAAATGTCACATTCACTTGACAATAAACATGTTACACGTAATTATTACGTCATCAGATGATTTTTAATTCAATGTTTTATTCGTATTTCTATGTTAGTATTTACTAATTTATTTGTTCTTCCTTTATTTAAAATAAAATTCATGCCAATTTGTATAATTTTGAGAGTAATTTGACGATCTCTATAATTTGTTGAAACTGGTCAACAAGATAATCAAGTAGTACCCACAAGCTGCAGTTCAATTCCGAACCATTATTATGAATAAAAAATATTTAAATGTATGTTTAAATTTTATTTTGGAATTGCAATGCATTTTATAAATGGTTTATGTTCAGATTTTATATTATGTATATTCAGGATCTGATAAGCCCCAGGCGAGTAAAGAATTATGCTTGGGAACTAACCTTTTTTTTTTTTTTTTTTTTTTTACAAACAAATTCCATGTGCAAAAATATTAATTTTTAATAGCGTGATTATTTGTAGTGAAGAAAATAGATTATATTGGTGCTTTAAGTTAGACAATGTTCCATTTTGCAATGAATGCATTAATGATTCTCCAAGCTGGCTCCTAAAAATTTTTTCTGGCACTTAAGAATTTTCAATTTTCGTCAGTCTATGCATATCCATGATGTGTAAGTATTATGGTGGCCCCCGACGACAACTAGAAATATAGAATATATATAGATATAGAATATTTTTGTAAGAAAAACATAGACGGAGGGGGAGATTTAAAAAGTTCAAAACTGTAAAGTAGGCTTTTTTAACTTTTTTTTTTTCCTTCAAGTTTTATTGCAAGAATTGCATTTTTTCCCCTTGGTTAATCTTTTTGCGTCATAAAAACATTTAATAACATGTCAAAAAAGTATAATAAAATTAAATAATAAAGATTAACTCTACTCAAATAACAAAAGTAATGTCTTAAAGGATAGTGAATCTTCTCAAGGAAATGAATCTTGAAATAATAATTATAGCTATAGAAATTATTATGCTCACAGTATAAGAAATAGAAGCCAAACAATTACAATGACACTATAAACAATGTTAATGATCTTTCTACTACAGATTTGTCTCCCTCCAAAAGATAGAAAAGATTCATGAGTCACAGGCAGTTTCAATAAATTCTAGTATTTAAAACTAAAGACTAAGCACTTTATATCAAATCTGTGCTTGTGTTTTCTATTAAATGTGCACCAACATTAAATGATAAAATAACAAACAAATTAATTTAATAACAACTACAATGAATTGAATAAATTTCAATTTTTTCACTAACATGAACACTTCCAGTTGATTATAAACTGGATACTAATAATGAACAAAAATTATACATGAACATTTTATATTATAATACAACTTTTCTTGTATGCAAAACTGCACAGTAGACATCTAAATGCTAACATATTAGTAAATTTTATCTGTATAAAACAAAAAAAAAACATAGAATGATGATAAAATGAAACAGATTAACAAAACACTGCTCACTACTTTTTTAAAGATACAAGGCACTAATACATCCTTAAAAAATTTCAAACAAATTTTAAAACATTTACATAAAATTCTAGATATAAATATCACTACAAAATAACATTTCCTTGACACTAAAATCACCAATATTTCATTTATACCGATTTCTACCACAATGAATCAAATGATCCATCTTCAAAAAACATATTTTATGATATATGTTTATTTAAAAAAATTGTGATTCAGTGTAATTTGTGTACGCAGGATAAATTTGTCTAAATAATGACTCTAATTTGTTTATTTATATTTTATGAATTTTAAGGAAAAAATATATACAAGTGATAATTTTGCCACACAATCAAAGCAATTAAGTTTTAAAACTTTTTTGTAACCACTATTTTCAAATACTGCTATTCAGCTTATTTAATCACAGGTTTCTTCAATTATATAAGTGGAAATTTTGATTTGGAAACAGTAGAAAATCCTACTAATAGATAACTATTGTGACATAATCTACAACATAGGTCATGTTTAGTATATTTTTCAATAAAAAAATTTTTAAGAAAGGAGAAATAAATATTGAAAAATAAATTGGATATAAATTATAATATAAGTTGTAAACTTAAATATCAATGTAATAAAGTTGGAAAAAATTATGTTGGAAAATTTAAAAAAGAGTAATTTGATGCATTGTGGTAGGTTTAGTGTTAAAGAAAAGAATTTCCCAGCTGGAAAACAACTCATATCTTTGGAATATTAATTCAAACCACATTCAACTAGCTACCATCTTTTATGAAAATTTAAAAACTTACAATAGATGTTTCTGAAAACTTTTGTGCATGTTAGACTGTAAAGCAAGGCAGTGTAAGGCTGCTTTGTTCAATCTTTGGTAACAGAGTCTAACACTGAATATAAATTTTTATTTAATTAAAATCAAGCCAATGCTTTTTTTTTTTCCTCCTTTAAATTCAAGCAACTATAAGCTAGTCCTTAATTAAACTATTTTCTTATCTAGTCCGTTAATAAAAGCACACAATTTTAATGCCTAAAAACTGTAAGTACTTCATAAATGATGCATTTTCATGCTAGTTTAGTCTACTTATACAGGATGGCCAGTATATATATATATATATATTTTCATTTTATTTGGTCCTAACTTCATTTTACATAGTTTCCCCATGAAATTAAAAAATAAAATAAAAAGATAACAAATGTCAAAAAACTAAATTTACCCATTATAAAACTAAAACTTATATTTTGTTTGATTTGCATTAAAAAAATTATTGATGAAAATAGTTTTATTTAGTCTGGAAAAATATCAATTTTGTTAGAGATAAAGCATTTTTTAATTATTATTATTATTTGTAAGAGATGTCCTTTTTATTTCTTCCATGGAATCATGCTGCAAACAGTCAATTTTACAATTACATTAAGATTTTCACTCCTCAATCAAAATTTTCATATCTTTTACCAACGTTGCTATATTCCACCAACTTTTTCAGGTTGGTTGGCCACCCTGTTATATTTTATACAATTCTATCAAGAACCTTATGTCAGTTTCTCACAGCTGTTTAAAATTACATACTGTCAAGAAAAATAATTATAAAATTTCATCCTTAATACTATGTTCATACTTGGCACACCCTTTGACAAAACTTTTAATTGCCTTATGCAAGCTTTAAAAAGACATTATTAAAAAATACATATCTTTTTTCTTTTTTGTTCTAAAGTAATTATATTATTGTATCTCTAACAATAATATTTTTTGAAATACCATCAACACCATTTCCTATCATCAAAATTTAGCTACCTTATGACAAGACACATTAAGTAAACATCAACAGGATTCAAAATTGTGCCACATCATACAATAGGAAATAACTATAAATAAAAGAATTTTTATTTGTTTATTTTCAAACATAACTGTTTGGTTTTGCCCAAAGTTTGCAAAATTATCCAATTTTACAAAATAATTTTTTTTATGTTAAATAATTACTTGAAAAAATTAATTTAATTATACAAGTATGTGTATCTCCTCATAGAGCTGATAGTGGGCAAAACCAAAAATTAAATATTTTACAAATTCAACTTCAAATAACAAAAAATACCATGGTAATAAGACAATATGCAGCAACCCCTCATTATATAGCATCTATTAGGAGATTAAAAAAAAAATAAACAACAATTTATTTTAACTTATAATATAACTAAAAATGTGAAAAAAAAATTAAAAACTTTTATATTCACCTCCAAAATGTTAGTTTATATGCATATTACATTTCTTTTAATAAAATTAACTATGCAAAAAGATAGTCAGATATAATTGAAATGCACATAAAATTCCTAAAAAGTGCAATTTAGAAGTTGAATAAAACTTTTTTTTTTCTTTGGAAGATATGAAAAAGAACAATAGTCCAAAGACTGATATAATGAGAGGTTGTGAATAAATATTTTTTATGTATATAAAATGATTTTAAAAGAGAACACTTGCACATACAGTAAATAAAATAGTAAAAGAACTTTTTGTATTCACACAATGAACATTTACAACATTATAAAAGGGCTTCATAGATGAACAAATTCAGATTTAACCAAATTAAAAAATTAACAATTACACAAAAGTGGTGAGATAATGAACATTTAATATATTTATAAAATAGCTGAAATTCCATAGATGAACAGATTTAGAATCAACAAAATTTAAAAATTAACAATTACTTTTTAGTTACTTAACAAATCAATGAAAATAAATTCTATCATAACACTTGTGATGAGAAATAACTATATAAAAAACAGATTACAATAAAGCACCTTATAAGTTTCTCTTTTATATGTTGTCATGATTTGTACACCATTTTTTCTTTTCCTTATAATCCCTTTAAAACATAAAACTTAATTTACATAATCACAATCCATCATTTGTGCTTCCACTAGTAACAATGATGCTACATTGAAAAGAAAAAAAAAAAAAAAAACCTCAGAATTTACAAAATTCAAACGATTATATTAAATAAGTAGAATGGTTCAGATAGGAGGGGGGCGGGGGACATTCTCAAAAAAGAATAAAATGCTTATCACTGAAAATACTATGTTTTACTATAATTGTGTCACCATGACTAATATTCACTAACCATTACTTCCAAGATAAAAGACTTAATCCCTTACTTTTTATTTAAAGATCTGTAGTATGCATCAAGTAAAACTGAAAAATACACAAGTTCCATGTAACCATAATAAGTAGATAGGTTCTTGCAATCGCAATTTAAGATAAGATAATATGAATTGTTTCAACAATATTTATTATATGAATCATTTGATGTGTAAAATTAAATTCTTTAAGCTGTGTTGTACTAAATTACTTTTTATTCACCATGTGGACAGACTGATTAACTCATAGCTGCAAGTTTTCTGGGGGTTTTTTATGAATTTTTTTTTTTTTTTTTTTTGGTATTTATTGACTTTTTTTTTCACTTGATAAAATTTCTGTTTTTATATGAATGAAAAATCTTGGCAGGTATGCTTATTTTGAAACTAAGAACAAATGGTTGTGTCCCAATAAAGCCAAATCTATTTTCATTATGATCTCCCCTCCCCATCCCTTCAGTACTATATAAAAGGTGCTTTACTGTATGTTTAACATTGAATATTAGGATCAACATAAAAAATATCACTAACAATATTGATGTATATATTTGATAACACAAAGCATAAAATTGATTTTTACATTAGATAAATGCATAAGTAATTAAGATATAAAAATAAATATGTCCTAAGCTGCTATAAAATAAATGCAAATGATAGTCCATAAATAAAATCAACAAACAGGATGAGAATAATAATGAAAATACAAACAAATATTAAATAAATAGGATTAAAATTTATTCTGATAATATCTCAATCTTTCTTCCAATGCTTTAATCTTGTCCTCTTTTTCTTGAAGTTTACTTTTCAATTCTTTTACTTCAGATGTCAATTTCTTGCATGTCTCAGAAAGCTATGAAAGAAGAAAAATTTTGAAAAAAATTTGATTGTGTAAATAAAGGTTTATGTACACAGAGACAGAGAATGAATACAGTATCACTTAAAAACTTATTATAGCTATGTGCTTTTAGCACCAAATACACAAAAATGAAACATTTATTTGAAAACTTATTTTATTTATATTAACTGAATTTATATTAACTCTGTAACTGAAAATTTACTGTTTTCCTAAATTTCTGTTGCTTTTCTTTCTTTTTATATACATAATTTGTTTTTCAAATGGACTCATTAATTTTGCTGATACCTGATTATCCCAATAAATGGCAAATTAAGGTTGTGACGCACATTCTAGGAATTGAAGAATTCTGGACATCAAAAACATTTATTATATGAAAACATCACCAAATACAACACAATTACAAGAGGATGTTTGAAGACACATGCCACACATATATAGGCACAATACACCTTGGTTAAGGCATACAACATTTTAATGGTCAGCGGCGTGGCATTTCTTATGCCAGGCTAATTCACAACTCCCATGGGGAGCTAGAAAAGATGTCCTGCCCAAGGAACCAATGGCAAACAGTGCCCTCTGGACTCTGAAAAGCATAGCGGAGGGAAAGATGCATTACAAGATGTTTTTGACCATACTATAATCCCCCCCCCTCCCCCTCTAATAAAAAAAAAGATTTTTGTTTATAATTCACGAGTTGTGGTAATCCTGCTACTTTTTCCTTAGTTTTGCATATTTTATTGAGATCCTACCTTTAACTATGAATACCATTTTACCTTACTTTAGAGGAGCCATCTCATCTTAATGCATAAATCCTTTTAAAATGTAGTATACAATGGTATATATTTGTATTAAATTTAAAAACACTGTACATTTTTTTAAACTTTTATAATTAAAATAAAAATATGATTGAACACTGCATTCCCAATATTTCCCAAAATTAAATGAATAAAACAGTAAAAATAAAATAATAGAAATAGATTGTTAAAAAATAGAAAATTCTTTCTATTTTTATTAGTTTTTTATTTTTTTATTTATAAATAGTAAACAGCGATGTCTAATATAACATCCTTTATAAATTCTTTTGGTGCCCTTTAAGAGTGTTTCTTGTTTCTAGCTTCTTTTTTAAAAATGTAAATTTATTTTAAAATATGCCTTACTTTAATTTCACTAATGTTTGATAAAATAAAATGTTAATTTACCAAGATTTATGTTTATTCCACATGAGTCTAATGCAGTATAGAGACATTTTGGTAATAGCTGTGAGACATATGTAAAATGAATCAATTATTGCAATCATAATAAGGCATTTTTATAAAGATGATAAAAGAGTTATATGTGTTTCCAGTCTTGTAAACAAAGGTGTCTTTCAGTGGTGGATTGTGATTTTTTTATTTAAAGCAATACATGTGACAAATTTAAAATTTATGTTACCATTACATTTTAATAAGAATCTAGGCCTTATTGAATAGAAGAATTTCTACCATTAAATGTGACAAGGATTTCTTTTGAAATATAGTAGTAACAAAAAAGTATAAATTTAACAGTGTAAATGACCAGAAAACCAGTCACAATCTTCACTGGTGCCACTGTTTGCCATCAGCTGAGTTCATTCTTGTTTAATGCAAAATGGTACACAGCACATTCTTTTTATTTGAATACTTACAGATCATATTTGCATAGATTTGAAAATAAATCCTGCCACAATGAGTTTTCTTAATGTCATTAATGTTATCTCTGTATTCTAAGCAAAAAGTAACTTCTGCTGTCATCACCATTGAAAATGAACTTTTTTTGACCTAGGGTATTTCTTCGGTAATATTAAGAAATCTACTGCACACAAAAATAAGAAAATTGGTATTATAGAGAAATGTTTAATAAGTATGCTGATCGACACAGTTTTAAAATCTAACAATTATTTTAAGAGATATTTAATGTTAAAGTTGATCAAAATCGTTCCATTAAAAAAGTTTTATAGAAGCAAAAACTATACATAGGAATTTAAAAATGTTTAGAGCATTTTATAGATTAAAAGTTCCCAGTATGCTGACTGAATTTATTTTTTTAATATGATTCATTTCTTGAGGAGTTATTTCCATTTTAAATTTTTAGCACTTTTTTAATGTATTTTAGAAAAGGTTATTATTTTAAATTGTTGCAAATGATCAAAGAATAATATTTCCTTCAAGTTAAAAAAATATATATTTACAAGCCATAGGAGCTGACTTTGGTTCCAAAGCTGGGTTTGTCAAAAAATGGAGTTATTTTAAGTCCGGTTCCTAAACATTTTTATATGAATCCTGAAAAATCAAAAAATATTTTATTTTTTCATCCTCGGAGATTTTTCCACTCTTATTCCGTCCTCGGAGATTTTTCCACTCTTTTTCCATCCTTGGGAATTTTAAAAAGGCAAAATTCAGTCTTGTTGGACGGAAAACTTGCACCCTTGATCACAATACGTATATGTGACGGTCAACTAATTCGATTCTCCGATAATCGGTATAGTCGTGAATAATAATGTAAAAAAAGGTCAGCGGCGTGGGTTCTAAGTGATGTTTTAAACACATTTTTGAGACCGCAAAAAGATTTAAAAAAAAAAAAGAGGAAAAGCGCGTGAGACGGGAAAATGAGAAATTACTTAAAATAGCTTGTGTTTAGACATCTGCTACATTGAATAAGATTATATTATTCACAAATTTTTTATATACTTTTGTTCAAATACTACATTATTTCAAGGAGAAGAGGGGGGGATCAACAATTTATGCAAATAAGTAATTTTAAATTGAAAGTTTCTATTTTGAGTACATGATTCTAATTTAATGTTTTTTGTTTTTTTTTTATACAGCAATCTTTGCTAGTTTTGCAGTGCATATTTTCCCATGCTTTACTCAAAATATTAGTTAATGAATATGGCAAGCTAAGCTTTTTTTTTTCTTTTTTACGATCTTTTGCCAAAATTTGCTTTCTTTTTCGCCATCTTTTTACAAAATTTGCATTTTTCTAGCGACCTTTTGCTGAAATTTGCATTCTCCCCGCGATCTTTTGCTGAAATTTGTGTTTCCCCCGATCTTTTGCCGATATTAGCGGTTTTTTTCGCGATGCTTGGCCGAAACTCGCGTTTTTCCCAAGATTCTTTGATAAAATTTGTTTTTCTCTGCTATCTTTGAACGAAATTTGAGTTTTTTCCACGATTCTTTGCGCTTTTCTTGCTATTTTTTGATGAAATTCGCGTCTTTTTTAATGATTTTTTGCCGAAATTTGAATTTTTCCGCGATATTTTGCTGCAATTTATGTTTTTTTCATGATCTTTTTCCGAAATTTGCATTTCCCTCAAGATTTTTTGACAGAAAAAATTATTTTTCTTTGCTATTTTTAAATGAATTTAGAGGTTTTTCCGCCATTTTTTACTTTTTTCCAGCTATTTTTTTCACGAAATTCGTGATTTTCCTTTGATCTTTTGCCGAAGTTTGCGTTTTTCTCGCGATCTTTTGCCGAAATTTACGTTTATCTCGTGATCTTTAGTCGAAATTTGCCCCTTTCCTCGGAACCTTTTGCCGAAATTCGTGTTTTTCCCACGATTCTTTGATAAAAAAAAATTTTCCCTGCTATCTTTGAACTAAATTTGAGTTTTTTTCGCAATTTTTTGCGTTTTTACTGCTATTTTTTGACTAAATTAGTGTATTTTTTCGTAATCTTTTGCCAAAATTCGAATTTCCGCGATCATTTGCCGCACGTTTTTCTCGCGATCTTTTTCCGAAATTTGCATTTTCTCCAAGATCTTTTGAAAGAAAAATAGCTTTTTCTCTGCTATCTTTGAACGAAAGTAGAGATTTTCCCGCTATTTTTTACGTTTTTCCAGCTATTATTTAACGAAATTTGCGTCTTTTCTGCGATTTTTCTCCAAAATTTGCGATTTTTCTGAGGTTTTTGCTAAAATTAGCGATTTTTCTCTGATCTTTTGCCACAATTTGCGTTTTTTCGCGATCTTTTCCGACTTCCGGGTCTGCGGGTCTGCCGTGCAGACCCTGAAAAATATCTGCAGACCCTGCAATATCTTGGCAGACCCTGAAAAATGCAGGCATGAGATTTTTTTCGCGGATGAGCGATTTTCCACTTTTTTCGATTTTTTGCCGTTTTTTGAGGGAGTAATTTGTTCCGAAATTAAAAAAAAAAAAAATCTGTCATCAATCCAAAAATTTGGAGATAAGATCGCGAAAATCTCAAATTTCGTCAAAACATTGACTAATAAACGTGAACAGTGTCGAAGAAGAGCGGGGGGAAAATTGCTAATTTCATCAAAAGATCGTGGGAAAATGCCTATTTCGTCAAAAGGTCACGAAATAATGTCAATTTTGTGAAAGGATCGTGAAAAAAACATGAAAATCGTCAAAACATCTTTGAAAATTTCGTCAAAAAATAGCGTGAAAAGCGCATTATGTAAACGAATGAAAGAAAAAAATGCCAATTATTTTCTAAGATAGTGGGACAAAACGCAAATTCTGTTAAAAAATCGAGAGAAAAATGAGGATTTTCACTAAAAATCGCAGAAAAATGTGAATTTTTTAAATAATAGCGGAAAAAATGAATTCTTTCAAAAAATCGCAACCCCCCCCCCCCACACACACACACACACAAAATCGGCCGAATTTTTCAAAAAGTTTCGAGAAGATAGTGAATTTTGGCCAAAGATCGCGCAAAAGACGCGAATTTCGTTCAAAGATAGCAGGAAAAAAAGCTAATTCTGTCAAAGAATCGTGAGAAAAACGCAAATTTCGGCAAAAGGTTTCGAGGAAAAATGCAAATTTCGACTAAAGATCACGAGAAAAACGCAAACTTTGGCAAAAGATCAGAGGAAAAGGAGAATTCTAGCAAAAAAACCTCAGAAAAATCACAAATTTTGGAAAAAATCGCGGAAAAGATGCAAATTCCGTAAAAAAATAGCGGGAAAACACAAAGACTAGCGGTAAAAAACTAATTTCGTTCAAAAATAGCAGAGAAAAAGTTATTTTTCTTGCAAAAAATCTTAAGGAAAATGCAAATTTCGGAAAAAGACACTAATTTCGTCGAAAAATAGCAAGAAAAACGCAAAGAACCGCGGAAAAACTCAAATTTCGTTCAAAGATAGCAGGGAAAAACACGAATTTAGGAAAAAGATTGCGAGAAAAAATGCAAATTTCGACAAAAGACAGAGGCGGATTACCCATTAGGCTGAGTAGGCTGAAGCCTAGGGGCCCAGAAGAAAATGGGGCCCGGTGCTAAAATTTTCCTAATATAAAGAACAAAAAAATATTCTTTTACACTGGTCGGACATTAATATTTAATACAAAAGACAAAAGATCTGTAAAATTCTTTCTCGTAATCATTTATATTTTTATCATCAATTATTTATGAGTTAATGAAGCAAGCATGTGTTTTAATTTTTCCAGTATATACCTCTTTGAAGGAGTGAAAGGGGGCCCCCAGAAAGTCAAGCCTAGGGGCCCGGGTGGTAGTTGATCCGCTTCTGAAGTCGGCGCCACTGTTACAAGCGACTATCACAAATAGACAAGCACTTTCAAATGAGAATTAAATAATTACAAGTCAAAAGGGAGAAATATTGAAAATTGTGTCATAAAACTATATTTACATGTGAATATTAAAAGAGAAAGAAAATATTAAAATAATGAATTCGTTAAAATGCGTCAATTGCCATAAATGGAAAAAATTACTTCATATACTTAAAATAGCCAAACAAATGATGAATTATAATGAAAATCCAAGTAAAAATAAATTTAAATATCAAGAGAATACAGTAACTGCTTGCTATCAAAATTTAAAAATTGGCAAGTCGTGAACTTTGATGTCATATTAAATTTTGCCCCGATTTGGAGCATGACAGATTATATTCACAATTTGCTTATGTATTTGCTTACGCATGATTTCAGCTTACATTTATGATAAATTATTTACGTAGTCGTAACTATCGATAATTATTTAGTTATTGATATTTTTTGGCATTTTATAGAACAGTTTTGAAAACTAGGGATATGGAATTATCAGAAAAATATAAAAATTATCAATTCTCTCATGTGTACAAATTCCTCATTACAGCCAACAGGAAAGAATCGTTTCAAATGAATTTTAAAGTTGTTACACCTTTCCAAACGTACTAAAATGGATATGAATTTACGAATTGCACTAAAATATACATTCTGCAGCATATGCGGTGCAAAGAATAGTTATTATTCATTTACAGGCCACACCAAACAAATTCTATTACATAATACTATAGGGAAGGGGGAGATTCTTCTTGACTTCTTTTAAAAATATTACACTATATCATGCATAATGAAATTTATATCCGTCTCTAAGCCTTAATATAAGTTATTTTATGTATAATACAAAGTGTATAGTATTTACTGGGATACACAAAATATTGCAAACAATATATTTTAGTGAGACATTTCAAATTTCTAAATGATCTTTTAAACTATTGTTCAACAAAAGTATTTTCATAAATAAGAAAAAGAGAAAGAAAAATTTTATGAATATTACATGAAATTTAAATGATGCATTTAAAATGCCTTACTTTGTATAAATATATATATACAGGGTGTCCGAAAAGTCTTGAAACTGTCGAATAACTCGAGAAATACATAAGAGATTGAAAAACGAAAATATACGTGTTAAATATTTTTAAATAAGCTACTCAGTGATGCCAAATTTGACCTTCGCAACCGACCCCCTGGGGGTCAAAGGAGGTCCAACTTCGAAATCTTAAATTATAACCCGCATTTTTTATTGCAGATTCGGATTCTATGGACAAAAACACATAACTTTTATATTTGATGTTTATTTCGAATCCTCGTTTATCATGGTGTAATTGAGCATATTAAATCGATACATATTTCAGTTTTCCCAACCAGGTTTTGCCTGATTGGCCAGAATTTCGAAGTCAAATTCCTCGTCTTTTGCAGGAATAGTGGTTTCTTGAAAATCACCTGTAACGATTATTTCGATAATGCTACGCTGTTAAAAATTTGACCCATTTGCTGTAGCGTCACTCCACAGCTTCTATAGAATATCTCTTTTATGACCAATGAGAATGCTCCATAACACAGTAAAGTAACCGTTTTCTATAAAAGCTGTGGAGTGACACTACAGCAAATGGATCAAATTTTTAACAACGTAGCATTATCGAAATAATCGCCACGGGTGATTTCCAAGAAACGCTATTCCTGCAAAAGACGAGGAATTTGACATCAAAAATTCTGGCCAATCAGGAAAAACTGAAATATGTATTGATTTAATATGCTCAATTACACCGTGATAAACAAGGATTCGAAATAAACATCAAATACAAAAGTTGCGTATTTTTGTCTGTAGAATACGGACAAAAGACGTAGTCAATTTGTATAGCATTTTCAGAGAGATCGTTGCATCCTTAAAAATGGAAGATATGTTTCGATTCCATAATTTTTGAGTAACAACACATGCCAATTTCAAGCATTTCTAAATAAAAATGAATTTTAAAACGTGTCAGAAAGTAGCTTCTTTAGATTTAAAAACAGCCTTAAGGAGTTTTAAGCAAATTAAAAGCTATTTTTTTATTTATAAAGTTTAAAGAAGTCAAGTCTAACATTCTGTGAATAATTTTATTAGAATAAAAGGCTAGTGTCGATAAAACTGGCCTTTGCAACATTCATGTACAGGGGTGGGGAAATACATCATTTTGCTCGCCAGTGGCGAATGGGTTTTCTGGCAAGGTGAGTGGAGTTTTAGTCTTTGAAAAACTGTAGGCAATAGAAAAACTATCAGAAACACTTTTCTAATCTAGATATTTTAGCTTCCTAAATTATTGCAGTGCATGGGTGCAAGACCTTCAAGTCTTGGAGAGATTTTTGACTAATAGTAAATTTTGCTTTATATGCAAAAATAATAATAATTTTACTCTAAAAACCTTATAACATGTTTCTTTTATTATAGGAGATAATTTTAAACATAATGCAAGATCTAGAAATTATGTAGCGAATTTCCATCTAGTGATTTCTAATACTCAGAAAAGTTTTCACTCATGGCTTGGATGGGCTTCTTGCACCCATGTTACAGTGTAAATAGGGTACTAAATCTACCTTATATTAAACTTACCTCTATTGTATGTATTTCTTAATATTATATATAGATATATATATATGCCGGGTGTCCCAAAAATGACTGATGGATTTTAAAATTCAATAACTTGCAAACGGTGACAGCTATTTAAAAAAATTTTGCAGGAGGGTTTTATATAATGTCAGAAGTTTTTTTACCGTAATTTTTTATTTTAGTTCGAATTTCAAACAATAAGTTGTGCTGACGGCGATGGAAGGCCAGGGTGACGCTTCACTCAACACTGATCACCTGGCCTTCAATCGCCATCAGCGCCACCTATTGTTTGAAATTCGAACTAAAATAAAAAATTATGGTAAAAAAACTCCTGACATTATACATAACCTTCCTGCAAAAATTTTTTAAATAGCTGTCACTGTTTGCAAGTTATTGAATTTTAAAATCCATCAATCATTTTTGGGACACCCAGTGTATATATATATATATATATGTATATATATATATAAAGAATTATGAAAATGCATTGTAGTAATAGAAATTTCGCCTGTATCCACGTGCGATTTTGTTATAACAATTTTCAACTGTGTGTGTGTTGCATCTTGCGGGCTGGTAAAATAAATCCTTAGCTGGTAAGATTTTTGAAAAATTCCCCACCCCTGTTCATGTAGATTTTAAAGTACACCACAGAGAAAATATTAACAAAACAACATGTCATGAAGAATTTTTAAAATGCTAAGCAAATAATTTAGTTATTAACACTACAAAAAATAATTCCTTATTGATACTAAAGAAATATAATTTTATATAAATATCTGAAAATATAAAAAGAGTCTTGTTTTTAAAAATTCAACTAATTTTACTCAACCCTGGCTGAATTTTACACAACTCAATTGCCTGACAAAAACAGGCAATTCCTAGTTTTCGTTTATGTTGAATTTGAATAAGAATTTTGAAAACATTTATATTAATCTACTTTTATCAACAAGTTTGCAGTTATGATGTTAGTGTATATCTTGATGTAATATTCAATGTATGACAGTAGCAACAATGGTTACAACAATGAAAGTAAATTTGCAAGAAACAGCATTTTCTAAAGCTCATAAATAAAACTAAACACAATTATGGGGAAAAGAATTTGCTTCACAGAGGTGCAGAATATGTCCCATCCGGCGATTTAGGATCGGGGGAAATTTTAGCCATATAGGGAAATTTTGCACAAAAATATACAATTGATTTTGGTTTTAACAATGAATTACATAATTACTCAAGACAGAAAAATTCCCACTACAATTAGAAAGATCCGTATGGTGACTTTTTAAAAATTGATCACAGAATCTACATATATATTACACTAACGTATGTGGCACAAAAATCACGATTATTTGTTAATTGTTTAATGGCAACATCCAAATGAATCACATCTTATGGGTTACTGTGCAAAAGTCCTTTGGTAAATTTTAGACTGTGGTAAATTGGATTTATTTATGTTTTGTTGCTTCGCTGCAATTATGGAGCTTCAAATACTTTTATTAAAAAAATAATAATAAAACTCATGAATTTTAAACTTCAAATAAAGTTATGTATTATAAATGAAATAAGTGAAAGGATTATATTGTTAGATTTATTATCTGTGCTGGTCTAGCATAAAAATACTGAGTTCTTGATTTACCAGCACAGATGTCATATATGCACCACATTGGCGTGTTACTTTTCTGACGTCAATTTGGCAAAAACTTCATTTTCAAATACCAGTTATACACATATTTTTTTAACTAATTTCTGTTATTTTAAAAGGGAAATAATAATTTTAAAAAAGTTTAGTTAATAATAGAATAAAACAATTTATATCATTTAAAAAAAGAAAATAAAAGCACACAAACAGTTTATCAACAAATAAAAAACAATAGCCGCATTACCATATGAGGCATGTATAATTGCTATTTTGTTGCAATCGCACCAATGCAGTGCGTATATGACATCTATGTCTATTTCTCTAGCAGAGTCTTCTAATTTGGCAAAAAATTGAGCAATTAAAATTAATTATGAGTAAAAACAATATTATTTAATGCTTAGTACACATTCAAGGCCAAACTGGTCGCCAAGGGCGGCTAGTAATATATACTCGCACATATACTGAGCAAGTTTGGGAAAAAAATATGCCTAAGGTAATACAGAATTTATCTAAGCCTATAAATAACATATCGTAACAGTTTGGGGAAATTTTTATATGGATTGGGGGAAATGTTAGGAGTAAAAACATTTTCTGCACCCCTGTTGCTTCGTTGCTTCAAAATACAGCCACCCTAGAATTTTAAACTGCTATAGCTCAGTCATATTTTAATATAAAAGGAGAAAAAAAATGTTCTGGAATTCTTGTATTATAGCCCAACACTTATGTATGAAATAAATTTGGATTTGTTTCATTATATACATATTTGTTTTATATACATACACTTACAGTTTATTTAGAAATCACAATTATGTATACATCAAGATCTCGACTGAGTTAGTTGGCACGCTTGATCCACAATCTTGTTTTAAAATGTCAATTCTTTGACGATTTCACACTAAAAAACATACAAAAAATTTACAAATTTGGATTTGCAAATTTTTTGTATGCTTTTTAGCATGAAATCGTCAAAGAATTGACATTTTAAAACAAGATTGTGGATCAAGCGTGCCAATTAACTCAGTCGAGATCTTGATGTATACATAATTGTGATTTCTAAATAAACTGTAAGTGTATGTATATAAAAAAATAAAAGGAATTTCTGTTACCATTAACCAGAGACTATTTTCATAGTCATCAAAATATTAGTCGTTTACTGTATATAGAGAAAACAAAATTACATTTTCAGAATTCTTGTTTTCACACAACTCATACTCATGTTCACTTGAGCTGTCATTATCCTGAATTGTCACAAAAGTAGCTACTGGCATAGTAACATGTGAAACAATTCCAGACTTGGGGTTAACTTCTGATGTCAGAGAATGCTCCTGAGACCAAGGAAATCTTTTCTGGTTGTTTGAGTGCATTATAATATTTTGATTTACACTATAAATAAATAGAAAAAATTAAATATCAGTTCAACATGAAAAAAAATTATAGAATTGTTTTGATTAAATAAATGATCAAGATCTTACTATAAAGTCCATTACAAATTAAAAATAAATAAATAAAATAAAAAAACTGATTTTTGAGAAAGAACCAATAATGAATGAGTGAGACAGAAACCTTTAACACATGGATATGTTAAGTTTGGTGGCATCAGGGATATAGTGGAGAGTATACAGAAGTATATACCATATATCTTCTGGGATTTTTTTTTTCTTTTTTACAAGCTCTGTGTCTCACTGTTTCTTAAATCTAAGACAGATAACAGGCTAACTTTTAATATTTTAGAATATTATGGTACATTAGAGAGATAGCCCAGTGGTAGGGGAAGAAAAAAAGGCTAATTTATAGTTAAAAGCACGTCTAATTTTTTTTAACAATATCTCAAAACAGCTAACTCTATCAAAAACAATGTCAATACAAATGATGTAGAGCTTAAAATTCTGAATAGAATTAATACCCATAATTATATTTTTGTTCAACATTAAGGTTGCACTTTGAGATATTATTATTATTATTATTATTATTATTATTTTACTATAAAAGTGTACATATTTCCTAACGTTTACCTAGTACGAGGGGGGAAATATAGCATATTCATTTTAGACCTAAACTGAAAAAATTAAAACAATTTCCATTTTAATTGCCATTCAATTTTCACAATTAATTAAGGGAAAGCTAAAAATTATTTTAATCTATTATTTTAGGTCTAGAATGAATATACCAAGTTTTCCTCATCATAGTAGGTGATCATTAGAAAATATGTACAGATTTTTAGTCAAAAAACAATTTTTTTTAAACACCATAACACTATCTTGAAACCAACTTTTTCAAAAATATTGTCAATGTAAATGTTGTAGAGCTTAAAATTCTGAATAAAATGAGTACCTACACTTAATACTTTTGTTGATTATTAAAGACACAACTATGCTGCAAAGTTTTAGCTTTGTAGACAGAAGGTTGAACTCAGAATTAATTAGGAGAAAAATGGAAATTGTTTTAATCTTTTCAGTTTAGGTCTAAAATGAATATGCTACATTTTCCCCCTCGTACTAGATAAACGTTAGAAAATATGTACACTTTTATAGTAAAAAAAAATCACTTAAAAAAAATAATAATATCTCAAAGTGCAACCTTAATGTTGAACAAAAATATTAATATGAGTATTAATTCTATTCAGAATTTTAAGCTCTACATCATTTGTATTGACATTGTTTTTGATAGAGTTAGCTGTTTTGAGATTTTGTTTAAAAAATTAAAGACGTGCTTTGAACTATAAATATGTACATATTTCCTAACACTCACATGGAACAAGGGGGGGAAACATAGCATATTCATTTTAGACCTAATCTGAAGGGATTAAAACAATTTCAGTTTTCCCATAATTAATTCTGAGTTCTATCCTTTGACCATGGGGCCAAAACTTTGAAGTAGAATTGTGATCTTAAAATTCAACAAAAGTATTAAGTGTAGGTATTCATTTTATTCAGAATTTTAAGCTTTACAACATTTGTACTGACGAAAGAGTTAGTATTTCAAAATAATGTCATAGTATTTAAAAGAAAAAAAGAAGTGTTTTTTTACTATAAACCTATGCATATTTCTTAATGCTCACCTGGAATGAGGGGGATACATAGCATATTCATTATAGACTTAAACTGTAGGGATCAAAACAATTTCCAGCTTTCCTCTATTTAGTTCTGAATTCAACCCCCTAACCCTTGGGCTAAGAATGAAATGATTGCCTGTTACTCTCTAATAAAAATGTGTAATCAGTTTAAACTTTTACAGATAAGTGTAACTATTTTTTAGGTCATACCTTAAAATTTTTTATTTAACGATTTGTTCTATTCTGAGTTAAATATCCATTTTCTGTTTCAATAAGTACAAAGTACAGATTTAAAAGTTCCTTATCATCACTTTAAAATACCATTAATCCCCCCTCCCCCAAAAATCGCTGAAAAAATATAAATTACGTCAAAGAATCATGAAAAAAAAAAAAAAAAGAGAAATTTTTTCTACTGATTGCTTAAAAAATGCAAATTTCTTTAAAGAATCACAAAAAATAACTGCAAATAATCTCAATATCATACATATATTTGTATTATTATTATTATTTATTTATTTACTTATTTTAGATTGAGCAGTGGCAGCACAGTCAATCCTCTCATTGAGTTCATGGATGAAAATATGGGATTAGTGAATCTCAATTTGCATATTAAAATGTAATCAGTCTGCCAAGTCATATCTTGGTGGAAAAACACCTAAAAGCAATTATAGTCAATGACTCATGGGTTTACCACTATGTTTTTCTGCTTTCAATCCTTCATGCTTTCATAATTTTGGGTGTAGGAAAGCACAACGGTAAACCTACAAGTCAACCACAGAAATCAGGTTTTTAGGTATTTCCTACCAAGATATAACTTGACAAACCAATTGCATTTTAATATGTGAATCAATATTTAACTAATCTTGGATTTTCTTCCATGAACTCGATGAGGTGAATATCTGTGCCGCTGCCTTCCAATCTATATTTCAACATCTCCTTTTCTATGAACATACAAAATTCACAACAATAAATAGAGTGTCCTATTAAAGGTTAAAGCATTTGGGAATTGTGTCTAATTTCCAAATATGAATGCAATTTTTTTTAAATAGCTGTCATCTACAGATAAAAAGAAAAGTACCAAAGTTGAATTTTCAAACAGCACTACTTACTTTCTATGTCATATTAAAATAAAAAAGATATATTTTTTTCTTAGAGATTTAATGGGTTAAAAGCGATCAAAATTTACAGATAGTGATGTTAAATCCATGTGATAAACTTTAATTTATATTTTCCTAAAAATATCTCACTCAGCCACATTGATTAAACGATTATTTTCCCTTTTGCTAAACATAAATATAGCACAAAATAAAATTTTAAACAAAAGAATAACGTCTTCATTCCTAATGTATCATCTAACAAATACACATTCCATAGAGTTATTGTTTCTTAGATCACATTTGTTAACCATGTTTAAAAAAATTAAATTGTTACAGATTAGTTTTCACTTACCTATCCAGCGAAATATTGTCTTTCAAGATATTATTGTTACCATTCATCTTCATGAGTTCTCTGTAATCTACTTTATTACCTTCAGATATGAAAATAAACTTTTGTTCATTGTTTCGATCAGCTGTAACCAAGAATTGCCTGTCTTGTTTATATAAAACGGGTTTGTTTGTTTTTGCTCCAGCGCCAGTCTGAAATACAAATTAATTAAAAAAAAAATCAGAGATACAAACATATATAATTATTATATAATATATAATTATGCATGTATGTGTATACTGATGTGTCCATATGCATATTAATTTTGTGTATATAACAAAATCATATAAAATATTTGCAAAAACATTCATTCACAAGCATAACACAGTTAAACTTTGTGAAAATGAACAGTGTGGAATCAGTGTTGAATTCAGAATTTTTTTTTTCTTCAGGAGAGAATTTTGCAGCTCTGGATGAAAGGGGACATTACAGATTTCTATTGAGGAAAGAGATAATTTAAACTTATCTTTTAAGTATACAAAAGTATACAAAATCTCAAATTTTCCAGACAGATATTTTGATGTTTTGGTGAAAAAGTCTCCCCTTACCCACCCCACATACACACATATCCCATCTTTCATCCTCAGTGATTTGAATTGATCATTGGCGAGGATCAAAAAGTGTCCAATTAATTGAGTTTCTACTGTATAGTGCAAGACCAAATTATGTTTTATCAAAAGAAGTTTGTATCACTATACTTTGTTACCATTCCATTCAATAAAATATATATACATATCTATACAGAACTACCCGATTTCGCTCAAGTCAATTATAAGGAGCCTTCCAGGTAAAATAAATTAAAAAGAAATAATACAGCTATCACAATAATTGAAATTTGTGCATTTCTGTCCACAAATCATTAAAAAGACAGTCAATACACCTAAAATTATTGTTTCCCTACCACAATAAAATTTTTTGAGCTTTAGTATGAGAATGTGCATTTTCTTTTATGGGTGATGCAGCATTTAGTAAAGTTCTTGTTTGTATCACATACATCTGTATAATAAAATAAAAATATATCAATGATTAACACTGACTCATACTGATAATGACAACAACTTAACCCATAAATTGTGTCTTTACTGCAACTGTTAAACATCACACAATTTTATTTTTAATTGATTTCAAAAAAGAGGAGATTATTAGTTTGACCTGCACCTATTTTCTGTTCACGCATAACTTTTGTTAATAAAACCAATTTTGATAATTCTTTTGTTGTTTGAAAACGTAAGAAACCTGTGTGGTCATATTCCAATTTCATCAAAATCTGATGATTAGAAATTTTTTTTAAAATAAAAATGTTAAAATTCAAATTCTTTTTTAAGAAGTCAGCCAGTTAGAAGTGTTCATTTTTCATGTTGTTATGTTACTCTTACACAGAAACATGATCTTTTCAAAGTGTTAAATCCTAACTAAACGGGAATCACATAGATTTTGTGCTGCTAGTGAAACGAGATTGATTAATAAGAAAATTTACTTATTTAAAGCAACAAAAATTTCACAAAAATGCAGGCTTCTGACTGAGCAATGTAATTTTGATAACAGCGCAAAATCTACCAGGATCCCGGCCAAGTTCTCTTAACTACCAAACCAGAAGACCTACATCGATACCAAACGATGTCAGGAGTGGGTTTTGAAAAGCTGAAGTTTCCTTGTACATTAGAAAGCAAGTGCCTGTGTAAGATGCTGCCTACCATGCTAAAGGCAAAAAATGCATTCATATGTAAGTACATAGCACAGTGCATTGCTATAAGTAGCGACACTGTCTTTAAATGCAGATTCAGTAATCTGGTTAGATATCTGTGAAATCTGGAGAATGGATACTCACTAGTGGGCCAGAGAATATCTTAGAACTTCTTTGGAGAAACACACTCTATTGCTGGACATATCAGCACATTGAAGACAAATGACAAACACTAAACAAAATCAACACACCTATAAAACAATATTACTTTTCTTTCTTTCACATCATTTTTCTTTCTTTCTTTCTTTTTTTTTTTTTTTTTTTTTGGTTTATGGTTGGTGCTATCCAGACCGCCCTTGCCTACACCTTTATAGGTGAAAATTCTTCCAGATTTTCTTCAGGTTGGGTTTCCCAACAGGAAGGTGGTGTCGTGCAGAAATACTTGATTAGTTGAGACAAATTAGACAAAAGCGGTTAATTTTTATTTTTTCGTCATCACAAAACATTTTTCGTTTTGTTTTGTTATAAACCGACATTAAAAAAGGAGAAGATTATCAATTCAATTGGTATACATTTTTTGGTCTTGTTCACACATAATAGCTTTTGTAAATATGCACTGATTTTGATAATTGATTATCGGTTTGAAAGTGTAAGACAACCATGTGGTCTCATTCCAATTTTGTCAAAATCTGAGCATTAAAACAAATTTGTTTTTATTTATTTATTTATTTACGTTTTCAAATAGGAAAGGTTTTTTCAAATGAAATTTATTTAAAAATTGTATTTCAATTTTCTGATTTTGAAGGATTTTAAAGTAATTTTCAAGGATGGATATTTTTAAATTTAATTGCAACCCAATTATGCAAGATAAACCAGTTTGATCTAAATGCAACATTATACAGAAAAAAACATGTCTATGAGCAATGCTGGGATTATATTTTTGGTGACAACAACTTAACTCAACAATGAATTTTGTTTTTACTCAGATTTAACCTCTAAACATTGTACACTCCATTGTTCCAGCATATTGTAGAAAACATAAATACTTTCAGTAATATTTGCTTATCTAAATTCACAGATTCCTTAAGTATTTTAAAATATTTTAAAAATACTTAAGTAGTTTAAAGTTATTGAATATTTTTTTAAATACGTTTGCAACTAAATTACAAAGTTTAACTGAATATCTCAAAAACATTGTACAAATTCTGTATTTCTTTGTTTTTGTGTAATACTCCATAACTAAATTGACAAACAAAATTAAAACATAAAAAAGGGAAAAAAAAAGAATTTAACATTTAGCAAATATCAAATTGAACTACGGAAAATAATCTAGTAAGTATATGAAATACAAATTGGAATTTCATTTCGACTGGATGTAACTTGAGTTCTGAATGGGTTTCGATGCAACTTGCACTATTAATTTTCCAGGGAGGGTTTTAGTATGTAACATATTATTTATTGTTGCTGAGTCATAGGGGAAAGTTCTTTAGTCATGTGAACTTGATTATAAAAGACATTAGTCTTATTACTTGAATAAAAAATACAAAACTATTTTTATATTTTTTAAGTGCTGATGCGTTAATCTTTGGTAAACAGACTATAAGCTAGTTGGCATATTCTTATTTTTAATGAATGTGCCTCACACCAATTATGGCAAATTTTGTTTAAAATAACATAACATCATTTATGTTTTAAGCGAATATTTGGCTTGCATCTTGATTACAAAATATTAACCAGCAATAATACTTAAGGCTACAAAACTAATCTTTTTAATTTTCAATGAATTTTTTTTTAAATTTCTGGAAATAATCATAATATATATAACTCTTATTTCAAATTTTTTTAAAAAATATATTCAATAGTTTTTGAGATACAGATTTTTCTTTTTTTAAATTAACAAAAAATGGCAATATTTCAAAATGCTCCATGCGAAATTCTTTATGCCCAATTTTTCTGATTTTTTGTTTAAAGTGCTCTCTATGTATGTGTTAACAAATGTTACTAAGCATTTTTAGCATATTACTTGCAAAACATTTAAAAAAATGATTTTAACTTAATTCTTTTGTATTTTCCCTTAAAAAATCATTAAAAATTTCATATAACAGAAATTTTAAAAATTTACCTGCATCTAAAAAAATTTATTTCTAGTAACATTTGTTAACACATGCATAAAGAGCATTTTAAACAAAAAATCAGAAAAATTGGGCATAAAGAATTTCTCATAAAACATTTTGAAATCATGAAAATGACAAAAATATTCATTCTGAGAAAAACAGGTTTTAGTAACTACAGTGGTTATAACTGCTTAATATTTTCCTACTGACACAGTTTCAGCTATTAAGGGATATAATATCATTCCTAGCTTATATGTAAGTGTTTTATGTTTTTATGGTAAATTCACATAAAATATGTGGCTTTGACAATAATTCATGCAAAGGACATGAAGTATCTGAATTTTAAAAAACCTTCTCAAAAGTAACATTTTGTATTTTCTAATGAAATTTTTTCAAATTTTACTAGAAATATTCATGGTATAAATACAGTAAAACCTCTAAATAACGGACACCTCGGGAACGCAGAAATTGTCCGCTATTCGGAGGTGTCCGCTATTAGGAAAATTTTAAATATACAAAAATCGCTAAGAAATGCTTAATATTTCATAATTGACTTTTATATGTCCTAAAACCTTTATTATATGATTTATGAGAAATTAAAATAATTTTTTAAACAATAAAACTGAAATAAAACCGTGCACACCTTTAACTGCTGTTTATTACATTCTTATAAAAAAAATCAGTTACAAAAGTTTACTTTTGCTCACGATTACATGTAATGTGTTTTTCAATGTGACGTTATTGGTCATTATAGAGTTCCAAGCGGGGATAGGGATTGCACTTTTTGATCATTAAAAACATAAAATCATAAAATCTTCCGGGGGAACATAGGTATTGGAATGTTCTGAGTGATGTTCCTCTCAGGCAACCCCCTGTTACAAATCACGTGTGAAGCAACCCAAGGCGCCGTGCGGTCGCCAAAGGGAAAGCCACCTGTGGCGCAATGTTTTGTTTAAAAAGGTAGAAGTTGTTATGAATTCTCGATGCGAGGAAGAATATTTTACTTCCCCGTAAAAAATATGTATATTTTTATGTAAATATTAGTGTTAGTGTCTGTTCAACTATATATGTGTGTGTCGTGAAAATAAAAAGAAAAAATGCCAAGTGGAATATTATTTAAAGAAAGAAAACACGAACTTATATAACTCGAATCTTCTAGGATTAAAAACTGTTCTCTAGAAATGAGCAGTGTCAACATGGCGCCGATACCCGGCAAATGGAACATTAATATGGATTAAACATAGATTCCCGATCCGGAAGTGTGATTTCAAGATTACCGAAAAGAAGCTCGAAATCTCGGCAGAAAAAAGGTACTGTAATTTTTATTTCTAAGCATGAATCTTGAAAAATTAAAGGCTAAGCGTAAAGTTATGAAAACGACCGTAACTAAATTTATAACAAAGGTCGAGTCGTTTATTGAAGACATTGATTTTGAAAATAAAGATAATATTGATAAGCTTTTGGAATTTTTGATAAATTTGGAGGAAAAACAATTAGAATTAAAGGAAATTAATTTGAAAATCGAAGAATTGATCGCGGATGATACGAATTTAGAAACGGAAGTTCAAAATAGTATCGATTATAATGATACTATTAATGAAACGAAACTTAAAATAAAAACAAATTTGAAGAAATTTAAGAATGATGTTGAATCGAGAAACGCTAGTTCGTTGTCAAACGCTAGTACGGTACCTTATGTTAGTACACGATTGCCTACTGTAAATTTGCCAAAATTAAATATTCCGAATTTTAAAGGCGATCCTAATACATTTCTTGAATTTATCAATAGTTTTAAAAATACTATTGATGTTAATGATAATTTGACAAAAATAGAAAAATTAATATATTTGAAATCATTTTTGTTTGGTGAAGCCTATAAAACGGTATCTGGATTAGCCCTAACAGAAAGTAATTATGATCACTCGCTAGATTTACTAGAAAAAAGATATGGTAAAACAGAAATTTTAATTAGCGGTTTTATAAATAAATTATTAGAAATCGAACCGATGAGGTCATGCTCGAATACGAAAATGTTGAGAGATTTGTATGATGAATGCGAAATAAGCATTAGAAATTTGCAGGCGATAGGAGTAGCTACGGACAATTTTGGGTATTTACTAATCCCTATCATTTTAAGGCAATTACCTCATAATTTGGTAATTGAATTTCAAAGGAAAAAGGATAACGAAAAGCCGGGGGATGTTAATGAATTAATGAAATTTATAAAATTTGAGATTGATTCAAGGGAAGCGGCAACTGTTATATCAGGAAATTCCTTAAAAAGTCCAGAAAAATCTCGATGGGAGAAAAATGCTCCTACCAGAACAAAGGGTAATTTTCCCACTTCAGTTGCGCTGAACACGGTCGTAAAAAATGTTTGTGTATTCTGTAATTCGAATCATAATAGTTTAAAATGTAAGGAAATGATGGATGAACAAAAGCGTTATAAGTTAAAAAAAGAAGGAAGATGTTACCGATGTTTTTATAAGAACCACCTATTATCTCTATGTAAAGCTAAAATACAACCGTGTGAGTTATGCAAGAGTTTTCAACATAATTATTTGTTTTGCCCCGCTAAGAAATCCTCTGAAATTAGTCCCGTTGAGAATACTAAAAAATCAGAAATTGTACAAAATCAAGAAAATCAAGCGGTTGTATCATCTGTTATTAAAACTCAAAATTTTCCAGAAAAATATTCGACAATTTTCCAAACGGCGTGCGTACAGGTAATGGGTGATTCCAAGAAATTAAGTACAAGGCTATTATATGATTCTGCATCTTCGCGCACATTTATTGCAAAGAATTTAGCAACTGCTTTAAAACTAAAACCAGTAAAATGAGAGAAATTGCTAGTTTATACTTTCGCGAATTGTAACGCCATAGAACAAGAGTATGATTTAGTGGATATTACTATAATTAGTCGCCATCCTCCGCATGAAAGGATTAAAGTTCAGGCGCTCATATCAGACATAATTAGTGCGACGCAAGTAAAATCGCATATTGATTCACAGCTCATAAATAAATTCCGTTTAGATGAAAATGAGTTTGCTGACAGATTTATTAATGAAAAGACTGTACAAATATTATTGGGATGTGATTATATGTTTGCGACAATCACGGGAGGGGTAGAGAAAATCAATAAATATTTATTTATTCAACCAACAATATTTGGAAAAACTTTAATTGGACGAATGCATAGCAATAATGTAAATGGAGCTTCTTGTTTTAAGGTCATTTGTACATCAACAGACAATGATTTAAGAAAATTGTGGGATGTGGATAATTTTTTATCCTTTCCAACTGATATTCAAAACAACGAAAAATATGAGGTGGTTACGCAATTTCAGAGGGAAATAATTTTCGAGAATCAAAGGTATATCGCGCCACTTTTATGGTCTTCTAAAATAAACAAACAAAGTTTATCAAATAATTACGAAGTTGCGAAACAGAGATTTGTGGGTCTGGAAAAGAGATTAAGGGGTAATAAATCTTTATTTCAGAAATATAACGAAATTATGAAAGAACAATTAAGTGAAGGTATTATTCAAAAGTGCGATACTAATTGCTTTATTGGTTACGTAATGGCCACACCAAATTATTTTTAGACCAGATTCTTCTAGTACAAAATCAAGAATTGTTTATGATGCCAGCAGTAAAAGAAATAATGAAAAAAGTCTAAATGATTGTCTTTTCGCGGGAGAAAATTTAAATCCTAATTTGATTGACATAATATTAAATTTCAGGTCTCATAAAATTGCTTTTTTGGGCGATATTGCTAGAGCATTCTTGCAAATAGAAGTGTCTAAAGAGGACAGGAATTATTTGTGTTTTTTATACTTTGATGATTGTGACACAGATAAACCTGTGACTTTATATCATTTTAACCGACATTGTTTTGGAGTCACGAGCTCCCCGTACGTGTTGGCTTCGACAATTAAGAAACATATTGGAAAGTACAAAGAAATTAATCCTATTGCTTATAATATGTTAGATAATTTTTTATACGTGGAAGATTTGGCATATGGGGCTCCGACAGTCCAAGAAGCTTTCAATTTATAAGCTTCTGCTGTCTCAATACTTAAGGATGCGAATATGAACTTGAGAAAGTTTAATACAAATTCTTTAGAATTAAGGGAATTATGGAAGAATGGTAACCCAGTTATGGAAACAGACGAAAGTCATTCAAAATTAAAAATTCTGGGACTTAATTGGGATAATGTAAAGGACGTCCTGTCAATAGATTTTAAGGCGTTTATGTCAGATGGTGATAATTTGGAATACACCAAAAGACATGTTTTGCACAGCGCTGCAAAAATATTCGATCCTATCGGATTCATATCACCATTCTTAATTAGAATTAAATTACTTCTTCAAGAGTTATGGGAACGCGGTTTAGAATGGGACAACACACTTCCTAAAGAATTTAAAGAAAAATACGAAAAATGGTATAGCGAAATAAAACTGTTAGAAAAGATTCAGATACCCAGGTATTATTTTAATACAGATAATATTTTAGATGATAAAGTTCAACTTCATCTTTTTTCTGATGCTTCGTTAAAATCTTACGGGGCAGTGGGCTACTTCAGATACCAGACTTCCGAGGGCTTTTCTAAAACTTGTTTTGTAATTTCTAAAGCTCATGTGGCCCCTTTAAAAAGAATAACTTTGCCGAGATTAGAGCTTCTAGGTGCATTAATAGCTGCCAGAATAGCCAGCCATCTAAAAAATGTTTTCAATAATATTCAAAAAGTAGTATTCTGGACGGACTCCACAATAACGTTAAACTGGATCAAAAATTCTGCTGCCAAATGGAAGCCCTTTGTTGCGAATAGGGTGGCAGAAATACAAGAAAATTCTGATCCCAGTGCATGGAGGCATGTCAGCAGTAAAGATAATCCAGCTGATATGCTCACTAGAGGACTCTCCTCCAGAGAATTAGCCAGTAATAAGCACTGGTGGCATGGCCCGGATTGGCTAAGTAAATCCGAAAATTTTTGGCCAAAACTTGATAACGTAAAATCTTCTTTTTCTAACATTGAAATGGAATCCAAAGATAAAATCGTCGTGAACTCTGTTATTACTCGTGAAAGAATCATCAACATTAATAGATATTCTAATTTAAATAAATTGTTGAGAATAACAGCCTATGTATTGCGTTTCATAAATTTGACTAGGCATAAACAAGATAATCGAGACACTTTAACAATGGAAGAACTCCAGGAAGCGGAAAATTATTGGATAAAACAAATTCAAAATGAAAAATACTTTGTAGAAATTAAATGTTTGGAAAAGGCAAAACCCCTTCCTAGAGATTCCTTTCTCATCAAATTAAATCCCTTTCTGGATGCTGAGGGCATCTTACGTGTTTCAGGGCGACTTTCAAAATCTAACATCTTGCTAGAAAATGAAAAGTATCCGATTATTCTGCCCCCCAAAATTAAATTAGCTGAGTTAATTATTTGGAATGCACATGAGAAAGTGCATCATTCTTCAGTGACACATACGCTTGTTGAAATCAGAGAAAGGTTCTGGCTTCTAAAAGCCAGAAAAACGATAAAGGATCTACTCAAAAAATGTGTTGTCTGCAAACGATTTTCTGCGAATCCAGGAGACCAGACAGTAGCTCTGTTGCCACCTGATCGTATTTATAGTCTCCACCATTTAATATTCTAGGATGTGACTTCGCAGGTCCCTTATTTGTAAAGGATAAGACAAATAAACAATATCTTTTACTTCTTACCTGTGCTGTTACAAGAAATGTTCATTTGGAACTGGTAGACAGTTTATCTACGCAAGCCTTCTTACTCGCAGTTAGAAGGTTCATCGCTAGACGGGGTTTATGCTCCGTAATTTATTCCGACAATGCACGTACATTTAAACGTGCTGAACTAGAATTTAAGAAACTCTGGACCTTAGTAGCTCATCCAGAGGTGAAAGAATTTTTTGCTTTACATAAAATAAAATGGAAATATATAGTAGAAAAAGCCGCCTGGTGGGGTGGCTTTTATGAAAGGATGGTGCGAAGTGTTAAAACAGCCCTACGAAAAACACTAGGCAAAGCATCATTAAATTATAACGAACTGTCCACCATAGTAGCTGAAATAGAAGGCACAATAAATTCTAGACCTATCACTTACATGAATGATGAAAGCCAGGACCCCGTACCATTGTGCCCAGCACATTTTTTGATAGGGAGAAGAATAACTTCTCTCCCTCCAGCAAGCCTGCACCTTGACTCGAATCTCTCTTCTAGGAAAGAATTACTTAAAACTTATAATTATCGAGAAAAATTGATGAGATTGTTTTGGTCTCGATGGAAGGGAGAATATTTATTAAATTTGAGATCAGCCCACCAAAGTATAAACAAAACTAATATTCCCCAATTTAAAATAAACGATATTGTCTTAATAAAAGACGATAGTTTACCCAGAAATTTCTGGAGTTTAGGTAAAATTATAGAAACTTTTCCTGGAAGAGACGGCAAGGTGAGGGCCTGCAAAATAAAAACTCAAAAATCTGTTTTGAGAAGACCAGTGCAATTACTCTATAATTTGGAACTCAATAACAATTGACTGTTTTTAGTGAAAATTGCATTGTAATCTTTTCTTTTATTATTCTAGTTGAAGTGTATGTCCAGAATTCTTAAAGTGTTTAAAGTATGTATATTCTTATTATATTTTGAAATTTGTACTTGATTTAATGTATTGTATTGCAACATGTATTGTGATGAACCCCATAGGTTCATGGGGGGGCAAGCTGTTACAAATCACGTGTGAAGCAACCCAATGCGCCGTGCGGTCGCCAAAGGGAAAGCCACCTGTGGGTCAATGTTTTGTTTAAAAAGGTAGAAGTTGTTACGATTTCTCGATGCGAGGAAGAATATTTTACTTCCCCGTAAAAAATATGTATCTTTTTATGAAAATATTAGTGTTAGTGTCTGTTCAACTATATATGTGTATGTCGTGAAAATAAAAAGAAAAAATGCCAAGTGGAATATTATTTAAAGAAAGAAAACACGAATTTATGTAACTCGAATCTTCTAGGATTAAAAACTGTTCTCTAGAAATGAGCAGTGTCAACACCCCCTGAATTCAGCAGTGAACATGAAGGAAAATTTTCCTCAGTCCACCCTCTACATTTATCTGTGATCACAAAATTTGTGACACATTGCCCTGATAAATTTAGAGGCCTTTTTACTTTTTTTTTCTCATTTTTTTCTTGTAAAAAAATACTTTTTCATCCTTTATCGCCGAAAATAGTGTCCGCTATTTGGAATGTCCGTTATTCAGAGGTCAAACATACAAAAAATTAGGTTTTGGGAGTGGGAATTGGAAAACTGTCCATAAAATAGAGGTGTCCGCTATTCGGGAGTGTCCGTTATGGAGGTTTTACTGTACCTCTTATTGTAAAAATTTTTGTTAAATATATTAAATATTTTTAATATTTTATATACATTAATATTTTTTAATTTATGCTAAAAAGATTGGTGACAAAAAGCAATTCCTCTACAATTCCTCCCTTGTAAACAAACGCTTAAAGAAACAGTTAAAAGTTACAGTTAAAGTATTTTTTTGCGAAATCACAAAATTAATAATTTCAGTGCAAAATAATAACATTTTGCACGGTAAAACTAAAAACTACGTTAAATTTTACGGATGTGAATCCGCAAAAAAGTAAACAAAGAGACGTGGCACAATCAGATGTTTGGACAAAAATGCTTCTAACTCCAGTAAAAATAGTCGAAATTGAAAAATTCTTTTTGTGTTCAATAGCAGGGAGTTCATATAATGTTATTATGCTGAAAATGAAAATTCGACAAATTGATGATTTTTTGCGATTTTGAAAGTCCACTGTAGCCTTAAGGCAATTTTCCATTTCCCTATTTAATAACACGAAACTCTCTTGCACATTTCCTGACTCATTAAATGTAAAAACTTAAAATTTTCAGGCCAGACTATTGAAGCAATTTAGAATAATTTTTTGATAAATGATTACTTATTGAGCTAAGGGCAATCTGTAAGCAATGTCACACTTCCCATCCCTCTTTGTCACAAAGTGTCACACTTCACCATACCTTCTCTTGGGAAAGCTACCATAGGTAAACCCATGCTTTAAAGCATTGCTTTGTTATCTAATTTTGTTTATCAACTGAAATATAAACAATACAACTATATTTAATCTTAATCTGTGAAAAAAAAAAGTTACAATCTTATGAATGATAATCAAATTAAAGCATCTAAAACTAAATGCATAAATATGCTTTAAAATATTAAATGGCCTTGTAAAATGCTATGCAATTTTGAAAACTCATATATTTTTTCAAAAATTGTAAAAATCAAATGAAAACAATACTAAGCTAATTGTTGATTTTAATAGTAATAGCAATAAAAATTATTTACCTTCATAGAAATAAGTATTGGGTTTCTGTTTTTTCCACTCAACCATTCCTTAGCAGTAAGTGACGGAGTTGGTGCAGCAGTATCTGGGTATAAATCTTCTTGAAATTGTTCAGACTATAAGAAAAAATAAAGTGCTGTTAAACATTTTAACAAAGCTTCATAACATTACATGAATAACCTTTTTCTGCAATGAAGTTTTGCATGAAAGCAAAATAATAAAAATCTGATTTTGAGAAAAAGCTAAAAATATAATTCATAATAGCTGACCTGCCTGGCATTGCCTGGGTCCGTGATATTCAGTTTTCAAATATGTTATCTGTTTTCTAAATGACCCTTAAATGAATCTAAAATTTGATGATTTTATATCTTTAAGTCCATTTTGTCAGAACTTATATTTTTAAATAGAAAAATCGCAAAAAGATATTGAACTGAAAGTATATGCTGTATGGTATTTTATTTTCAGCATAATTTGATTTTCAGAATATATGCATACCGAAAGTGAACAACACCACAACAGAACTGAAACATTGCTAAAGGTGTATGGAAATACTAAATGATCACTAGAGACTAGAGCTGGATGCATTAAGATATAAGAATTTATTCCTGAATCCAAGATCCGACCGTCTTACATCGTGGCTGACAACGAACGAGCCGCCGAACATCGTTCGCGGCTAAACTGCATTTCGGCTGGCGCTGATGGCGCCATCTAGTGCACATCATAACAGATATAACATTCTCTTCCTTCTTAAAGGAAATATTCAAGTTGTTAGACATGCACAATACAATAAAAAATAAAGTCCTTGACACAGTTCAAAATTTAACAGTCCAATTTAAAAAGTCTAATATTGCAAACGTTCAGGTTTTGCTTTTGGACGAGTGGAACGTCTAGGAAGTGGCGCTCCTGGATTCTGCAAAACTGCTTGCGGCGAGAGTGCTGGAGGATCTGCCTGAGAACTGTGTTCTTGGACACTTACCTGCGGAGACAGCGTAGGAGGTAGAAGGGTGTCTGTCACCTGATCAGCTGGTAACTCTACTACATCTCTCGGTTGCACTGTAGGCACTGACACATCTGATCCTGAAGAAACAGAATCTGGTAGTTCTGGAGCTGGAGGAATTTCCTGTAGAGTGTCCTCTTGCCTGTAACGAATTTGATCAATGTGTCGTGTCCAAATACCCCAAGTTGTCTTGACTTTGCACATTGTATTCCCCATTGTTCCTGTAACCTTTCCAGCAACCCAAGATGGGCCCCGGGTAAAAGAGCGCACCCAGACAGGAGTGCCTTCTGTAAACTTGCTATTATGGGTATCTCCCCTCTCAGATGTTTTAACTTTAGCACTGCGGATAAGATCCAAACGCATGCGAAGAGGTCGTCCGAACATTGCCACAGCTGGAGATATACCCGTTGCCTTTGATGGGGTATTTCGAAAATTCAGAAGAAATCTGGTCAGTCTTTCAGTGAAAGTGCCTTCTTTAGCTTTCTTCAATGCAGTTTTTACTGTACGCACTGCTCTTTCCGCTAAACCATTTGAATTCGGATGGTATGGTGCGGTTTTAATTGGTGTAATGCCATTTCTTTTCAAGAAATTTGTGAATTCGTCACTACGGAAGCCAGGTCCGTTATCACTGACTAAGCTCTCTGGTAAGCCAAAGCGTGCAAACAGGTTACGCAGAGCTATTATCGTTGAAGTTGCTGTGGTGTTGGGCACTGGAATCACTTCAAGCCATTTTGTTTTGGCATCAACTATAATTAATAGCCAATGGCCTTCTACAGGACCCGCATGGTCGATATGGATTCTCTCCCAAGGTTTTTTAGGTGTGAGCCAAGGGATTTGTGTCGAAGGAGGAGCTGCAGCATTTTCTTGACAGTCGAGGCAGTTTCGAACTTTTGTTTCTAAGTCCCGATCAATACCAGGCCACCAGACATGGGAACGAGCCAGAGATTTAATAGCAGAAATCCCTTGATGAGCACTGTGAAGTTCATCCAAAACAAATTGACGAAACTTTCCTGGAACAAAAACACGGGAACCTCTGAGAATGATGTTTTCCTCAACTGACAGTTCATGTCGGATATGCCAAAAGGCTTGTAAATTTTCTGTCACTTTCTTTGGCCACCCATTTTGAATATGAGATCGTAGACGGCTCAGTGCAGGACACTTGTCTATCTCCCTTTGGATTAGATGTGCTGTCAGTGGACTATCATTTAATTGTCGGATAAGCAAAACCGACTCGACAGGTACTGGAGGCTCCGCCATTTCAGATTTCAGTGGAAGTCTGCTGCAAGCATCAGCATTTCCGTGCAACTTCCCTTTTCGGTACTCTATCTTGTAAACGTAGGCAGATAAAGTCAATGCCCATCGCTGGATACGGGCTGCAGCAACTGATGGAACTGGTTTTTCTTCTGATAATAAAGTTACCAAAGGACGATGGTCTGTAAGTAACGTAAATTTACGTCCCAAGAGATAGTTCCGGAATCGAGTCACTCCAAACACTAAGGCTAAAGTCTCCTTCTCAATGTGACTGTAATTTTTTTCTGCTTTCGTCAGGGAGCGAGAAGCAAAAGCGATTGGTCTATCACCATCTGGAGTTTTATGTGACAGAACAGCACCAAGCCCGTAAGGACTTGCATCACAAGCCAGGATCACTTCCTTGTCTTGGTCAAAATGCACTAGTAATGATGAGGTCTGCAGGACATCTTTAGCTTTTTTAAAAGCTTCTTGTTGTGATGAACCCCATCTCCATGGCCGTTTGTTTTCCAACAACTGGTATAAGGGTGCAAATAGTGTTGACATGTTAGGTAAAAATTTCGCATAGTATGTGATTAGGCCAATAAAAGAACGTAGCTCGTCTACATTTGTTGGTTCCGGAGCATCCGTAATCGCTTTGACCTTCGATTCAACTGGATGCAATCCATCTTTGTCCAGACGATGACCAAGATATTCCACAGATGGTCTGAGAAATTCACATTTTTCTGGATGTAACTTTACACCTGCTGCTTGCAGACGAGAGAGAACTTCTTGTAAGTTCTGTAGATGTTCTGCTTCGGTTTTACCAGTTACTAGAAGGTCATCCAAGTATTTAGAGGCTCCTTTTACCCCTTGTAAGATCTTGTCAATTTCACGTTGAAAAATAGCCGGGGCGGAAGCAATGCCGAAAGCCAGGCGTGTGTACCGGAAGAGACCTCTGTGCGTATTTATTACTACCAGGCGTCTTGACTCTTCATCGAGCTCTAGTTGACAGTATGCATCCCGCAGATCTAATTTAGTGAAAGCTGTACCCCCAGACATTTCAGCAAACAAATCTTCGATATTTGGCAGAGGGTACTGCTCTAATTCTGTTACTTTATTGACTGTTAGCTTAAAGTCACCACATATTCTAATTCTGCCGTCTTGCTTCAGCACGGGAACAATAGGAGCTGCCCAATCAGAAGTTTTAACTGGCTCTAAAATGCCATCTGCAAGAAGGCGGTCTATTTCCTTGTTGATTTTTTCCTTGTATGCATATGGTACAGGACGAGCCTTGAAAAATTTCGGAGGTTCACCAGTTTTACAGGTAAGATGAACTTTAATTCCTTTCACTAATCCCAAGCCTGGTGAGAAAACATTTTGGAATTCTTTTAAAAGTCCATCTAGCTTGAGCTGCTCAGTCCTTACACAATGTAATGTGTGGTTCATGTTGGCATCAAATGCATTCATTAGGCTTAATGGAACAATCCAGTTTCGCCCAGCTAAATTAGTGCTTCCCTGAGAAACCACTAGTAGAGGTAAAGTCTCTGTTCTTGCTTGGAACACCACATTCACATTTGTAACTCCCAAAATATCAATGGTATTGTTGGTGTAAGACTGAAGCTTAATGTTCGTTTTTTCCAAAGGAGGGCAGAATCTTCTAATTTTATCAAACAGTTTTACAGGCATTATGGAAAATGGAGCCCCTGAGTCAATTTCAAAAATAACAGGCTGGCCTTGGATCTCACAAGTAATTTTCACCGGAGGGTAATCTCTCTTGTTATCTCTTAAATTAAAAATTGTATACTCCTTACTGCCTAAATCTTCTTTAGATTCAGCAACTAAGTTAACTTTAGGTTTGTAACCTTGTTTATTCTTTGATAAACACACTTTTGACAGGTGCCCCAATTTTTTACAGCTATAACACGTGCTATTTTTGTGTTTACAATCAGAAGAATGGTGTTTGGAGTCGCCACAACGATAACACTTCTTCCCTGTATGGCCGTTATTTGAATTGGACGCCGATTTAACGATCTCGTTTTTTCGCGGCCGTTGCGCCGTAACTTGTAATTTTTTCACTTCAGGAACGGCAGATATCTTCAGATCAACAGCATCCCTCGCAGCTGCTTCCATTGAAACGGCAATTTCCGACGCTCGCAAAAGGGTTAAATTGCTTTCTGATAACAATTTTCGTTGTATTCCTTCGTCTTGTATACCACAAACTATCCGATCACGGAGCATCATATCCAGAGATTCGCCGTAATTGCAATACTTCGCTAATTTCCGAAGCTCTGCGATATAATCGGCCACTGATTCGTCCGCGCGCCGTACGCGGCTGTTGAACTTGAATCGCTCCACGATCTCTGAAGGCACTGGATCATAATGTCCGTTGAGGATGCCGATGAGTTCCGCTAATGTCTTAGATGTGGGTGCAGCCGGCGATAGCAGATTCCGAAGCAATCCGTAAGTGGCAGGTCCTACCACCGTTAAGAAAACAGCACGCTTTCTATTGTCTTCGACTATGGCGTTGGCGATGAAGAACTGTTCCAATCTTTCGGAGTATTCGCTCCAGGATTCGACCGATGGATTAAATTCTGCAATACAACCAAAAGAAGCCATGCCGGAACTTGAATAAACAATTCTGGGATCGCCGGTCGCCGATTAAGCCTGCTTCGCTAACGCCGTAACGTCCGTCCGCCGATCTGCGCTTAGGCCTAGTAGGAACACGCGGCCATCCACCGCTGACGCTCTTTCTTCAAAATCGCGTCAAAAAACATTTTTTTTTTATTGAAAAAACATCGATAGAGTTTATCCTCGTCGCCACTGAAACATTGCTAAAGGTGTATGGAAATACTAAATGATCACTAGAGACTAGAGCTGGATGCATTAAGATATAAGAATTTATTCCTGAATCCAAGATCCGACCGTCTTACATCGTGGCTGACAACGAACGAGCCGCCGAACATCGTTCGCGGCTAAACTGCATTTTGGCTGGCGCTGATGGCGCCATCTAGTGCACATCATAACAGATATAACAAGAACATTCAGGTTTTCACTGATTTTGCAGAAATTTCACACATTTTATTTTGTAAAAAATAATTCTATCCATCTGAACATTTCGAATTTTTTGTAAGTGATGTGAATTGGGTTTATTGAAATACTCTAAAAAGATTTGCTATGCTAAAATACAGACATTTAGTTACTTTTAATGTAGAAAAAATATGGTCTTTATTAAGTGAGCCTCCATTCTTTAAAATCAACTGCACCATAGATTATAAGATTGTTCTAGCTTTAAGAATATATTTTTGGTTTGTCGTTACTTACACAGAATTGCTCCCCGGAGGGGCACAATTCTATAGGTATTGACTTCAGGTACATCTTGCACACATAAAATTAGGCATGATTTTAAGATAAACACTGAAGGCACCTAAAAGTGTAGTAAAAAAAAGAAAAAAAAACTATTTATAATTTGTTTTGTTTTTATATTTATTCTTAAAGGTAACATGGAAAAATTTGTCTCTCATATACAAAGAAATTTTTGTTGCTGAATTGTTAAACCCTATTTATAAATTTTATCACAAAATCAGAAATTAAATATGGTATTCTCATGATTATCTAACAATCAATAGATCAATAGTCAAGTATTGGAAAATCAAAATCATCAGATAATCAGAAAAAGATTAACAATCTCATTTTCCAACTTTACACGTTAGAATACTACACAGGTCGAGTTGTAACCAATCCGCACTAAAAATTTCTTCTTAAATGTAAGCTGAATGTGACAAATAATAATAAAAAAGCCAACTTGATCCCAAAATACTCAAATTCAAATCTGAAATGAAGGAAAATTAATCAATATTTTAATACAATCATAGAAAAAAAACCTACAATATTATCTGTATTTTTTTTTTTTTTTTTTTTTTATATAAAAATGAAATCTTTTACACTCAATAATGTTGAAATATATATATGTATAATGTTGAAATATATATAATAATTTTTTCTTCGATAAAATCGGCCACCATCAAAACACCCAGAAAGAATCAAATTCTAATCCAAACCCTAAATATTTAAAGTCAACCCAAACAGGCAAGGGAAAAAAAAAATCAACTTAAACTGTAAATTGAGTTGGATTCAAATAAAAGATTATCTGATCTCATGCAGGATTCTAGTATAAACATTAAACCATAATTAAGATTACTATAAATGAAATAATTAGCTACTATCATAAAGCAAAACACCCGGAAAAAAAAAATAATTATATAAAAAGTATTAAAAAGGGGAAAAAAAAGGATTAACAGACACTTTTTGCAATTATTTCTTTTATTTACTTATTTATTATTTTTATATCTATTATATTTTATTTACTTTTACCTAACAAAAACTAATAAATTATTAAATTTTTAGTTATAGATTTGTTTTAAAGCCATATAATACTATTTTAACAGTAATAAAAGGAGTTGATACAGTTTTGCATTTTACAAACACTTGAAATAGTCTATAGATCTGAGGTTCCAGAACTGGAAATGTACATATTATTAGTGTTCACTGTAGAAAGAAAAAGCACAGAATGTTACTCACTAAAACAGGGCACTACACAAGCAGGAAAGGGGCAATCATTCAGTAAAAAAAATGACAGTATTACAAGAAAGAGTGTATTATGTTTAAAATCAATAAAAAATGACTAATTTTTAGCTTTAATAATTAAATTCACATTAACTTTTGATGATTTTATAAACAGATTAAATTCAGAAATGCAATTAAATTACAACATGATTTAATAATCTTACTTCTAAATTTTTTGTAAAGTAATGAGAATTTTTTTCTAACATTTGCAAGATTTCTGGCACATAAATTTATAATTACTGTGACACAGGAACAATTTCTACAAAAAATGTCTGTATACAATTAGGAATACATTTCACTACTTTTTTAAAAAGCCAGGATGGGTTTAACTGGTTTTAAAAAAAGGGTAGCGTACTGAGCTTTTTAAAAAATGGAATGGAGAGAATACTACTTAGTGCCACAAAAAGAAAAAGAAAAACCTTAACAAATTCACAACTTACCTTTCTAGGAACAATCATGGATATAGGTTCACACAGAGGTTTCACAGCATGCAATTTGTAGAATCGAAACACTTCGCACTTCAAAACATCTAAACCTCTTTTAGGCATGAATCCAAGGCCTCTTTGAGGAAACCCAGTCAGAAATTGGTTTAAATAATGGCACCATGGAGGTTCATTCACTATTTCGTAATAACGTATATTACCATCGCCCTAAATGAAAAGATAGTCATGGATTACAAGTTAGTACTTTTTATATTGAATACATTGCTGACAAACTCATGTCATAAATGCAGTTCAAGTTGACAATATTCAATTATAAATATGAGATACCATCAACCAGGCCTATTTTGGCCCTTGTGGGAGGTGGGGGGAGGGGTTACTTTGGTTTATCCCATAAAAAAAGTTTTAATTCTTTGTATTAAATAACCAATACAAGATAATTTGGAGTGTTTGCTCTTGAAAAATATTTTTTATCCAAGTATAGGGAATTTGTATAGTTTGGGGTAGTTTAATTTTGTGTGTGTGTGTGTTTATACTGGATGTATTTGTAAATAAATATTTTTATGTGTAAATTTTTACTCTCCAAACTGTCTATAGTGAAACAATTTAGATAAGAGCTACAAATAAGATAAGTCTCAAAATATTACCTTTAGCAACTTGTAACCCATGTGTGATCATAATTTTTCCTTCAACTTTTTATTTTTACAAGAAATGTTTATGTTTCCGTACAGCTAATGTAAAATCCTGAATTTTGGGGTTACTTTGTGCCATGTCTTTTTTGGTTTGAAAATAGCCCCAATTACTTAGAAAAGCCTTTTATACAACCAAATTTCTTTAAAAATGTTTTAAGTAAAAAAAATTTTCAAATATTACTGTAGCAAAATGTTACATTGTTTTTGTTCCAATTGCTGAGGATAACATAACAAAAACTATTTCTCGTTTCTTTAATATTAAGAATTTATGGTGTTTTATAGTGTTTAAATGTAAAAAAAAAAAAAAAAAAAAAATACATTTGTTTATCAAGTCTGCAATGTTAATTCATTAGCAAATGCTATTACAAGGGGGTTTCAATAAAAATGTATTAATTTACATATGAAATACATTCATTTTATACAAAACTAAATGAATGGACCAAAGGACACCCTGGCAGGGGCTACTTTTTCCAAACCTTTAAAAATAATAAAAAAAGTAATTTCCTCTTTAAAACCATACAGTTTGCTGCATCGTTTCACGCTGACTGTTTACAACTCAATTTTGACATTGAAAAATCATATACAATATTTTTTTTAATAATGAAAATGAGAATGAAACTAGGATAAAGTGGCCCAAAGTAGACCTGGTTGACAGTAACTTTATTTTTTTACAAAAGTAAAAAATACTCCCTCGGCATCAAAATAATTGACTTATAAATTTTCACTTGATTTAGGATACACAGAAGGAAAAAATAATTTTAAAACATATTATTCTATAAAGTAAAATTTTTATATTATATGTCAGGGTTTTTTTTTTCTAGAACCATGGGAAAAAAATGACTGGTATTTATAAAATTTGAAACAGCAAATTTTAAGTATTATAAAGTTGTTTTTAAAAGCGATAAAATTCAATAGTAGTAAACTTGTTTTTAAAACACTTTACAACAAAGTTGAAAAGTGTTTATACGTTTAGTTTGTTCACCCACCTGTCCATGTTCTAACTCCAATAAATATACTCAGATTTTTATGCAATTAATAAAGGTCATTTAGGGCCACAGAAACATGTTTGATATTATATATAAAGTATGTAAAATGGAGCACTCAAAAGAATCCATTACATTATGGTATATTGGAAAAAATCATTTGCAGAGTATCCTAATGAGATAATCCTAATTCAAATGTATTGAAACTGATATAAACCACTGAATTTTACTATGATTGCGTTAGAACAGGGCATTCATAGCATTTTTTATTCATTTACAGGGACACACAAAAGAAATCGGTTACAGTACTGTCTGCGAGAAATAATTGCTGGAGTGTCTGTTTTAAAATTCGGAATGCATTTTTAATTTTAATTAAATTTTGCATGTTACTTGTTATATATAAATTCTATACCTCATATACAGGGCTACACAAAAATATTACCATTCATGTATCATTATTTTTATTAGAAGAAATTGCTGAAGGAAAATTTTCAATTGAAGTACATATATATTTCTTAAGTGAAATAAATTTTGGCACACATGTAGTTAATAGACACAAATCTATATATCATATACAGAGCTGCTCAATGAAATCAAATAATTTTCCGATTGTTGATGGGAACAGCTGAAATTGGGTTTTCAAATGTGTTACGATTTTTCATATGGTTGAATTAGACATAATATTTAAATTTTTTAAATGGTGCAGTTTTATTACATTATATTGAACAAACTGCAAAAGGTGTTATAATCTACGCATGATGCATGATTTTTTCTTTCTTTTCTTTCAGAGGTGATGCATAATTGCAGTAGCCAAATGAGGGTAAAACTATTTTTTTTTAATCAAATTTTTTCATTAGAGATATTTATTCTATAAACTGAAAATTTCCATTAGAAATACTTTTCATTAAAAAGCATTTAGTAACTGTTTTCCCCCCCTTTAACTTTGCAAAATAAAAAGTTTAAAAAGTTTTAAATAATACACTGGCATTTGAAGAGCTTTCAAATTTTGAGTGCCTTATTTCACACATTCTGATTTTTCAACTTTACATTTGTGCAGTTGCATTTTTAAATGCTTGTAAATACTTGTTTAGTTAGATTTTGTGTTTCTTTTTTTCAGTCTGTTATTTTACTCATTCATGTTAGAATTTTCTGGCATATAAAAATAATTTTAATAATGAATTGTAAAACACCACATGATGAACCACTAACACTAAACATACTCTGCCACCAGGCACGTAGCCAGGGAGGGGGCTAAGGGGGCTGAAGCCCCTCCCGAAAGTTTAAGAAGATTTTGTAAAGTTGTCTTTAATGCTAATAAAAATTGACAATGTTTTCAATTTTATTTTTATATTCCATATTAATAAAACTACAAATATTTTAAAACGTAAAAGTATAAATTTATTATAGTTTTGTCAATTACAGTTTTAACGATTTCCCCTTATATCGGATATATTGTTCTTTATTCACATCAGTCAGAGTCGAGCTAAAAAAGTGATTTAGATCGATGTCCTTTCGTTGTAAATTTTAAAATAAAGTAAAATTTCTAAACATGCGCATAAAAACATAGTTTTCTTATTGGTTGTTTTTCTAAATAATACTATTATAAAGATGTTTTACAGTAATAATACAGAGTTAATGATACAGTGAAAATACTATATCGAGTTGAACACAAAGTTAATTTTGACCGAGCTAAGCTCGGTCTCCCCTGCTAGTATGCATATATCTTTATACACAGCATTTGAATAGCTATTTTGAATATGTTATTAATATATTCCTTCTTAAAAATGATCTTGAAATTACTTTTTAGTTTCTTTTGAAGTTGAAGAAAAATAAATTATTTATATTTATTCATTTTGCCTGCACTATGCCATTTAAAGAAAAATAACTTAATGTTTACAGGGTTTGCACGCATCAGAAAATTTTCCAGGAAGAATATCAGTATTTTTTATAGGAAAATAAATCTATGTTAACCCTCTCATGCATAAATTATTTTTCATTATTCAAAAACAATCTTTATTTTTATTTTTATTTATTTGTAATAAATTAGAATTCATTATAAATAATTTTATTACTTATTTTATTATAAAATAATTTCATTAATACAGTGTCTTCATTAGAATATATTTCAACTTTAAAACGTATAAAATAATTTTCTTTTCTTTTTTAGCTGCATGCTAGCTATTATCTGTCCATAAATTATATCTGCAGAAATGAAGGCTCAGTTTCTTTTTTATCTAATAATGCAATAATTATCTGTCCTCAGGCACGTAGCCAGGGAGGGGGCTAAGGGGGCTGAAGCCCCTCCCGAAAGTTTAAGAAGATTTTGTAAAGTTGTCTTTAATGCTAATAAAAATTGACAATGTTTTCAATTTTATTTTTATATTCCATATTAATAAAACTACAAATATTTTAAAACGTAAAAGTATAAATTTATTATAGTTTTGTCAATTACAGTTTTAACGATTTCCCCTTATATCGGATATATTGTTCTTTATTCACATCAGTCAATTAAAATATAAATTCTTCTTAAAACATATTTTCACTTGTCTTTATACACAGTAAAATTCGATGAAAGAATTAATTATCAGTAATTTTGCTGAGAAAAATCAATTATAATACACATATGGCGTATGACTTAACATTAGAAATCAAATACAAAACGTTTAGGTGCTTGTAATGATCTTAATCTTCTCTATCATCACGATATCACACATATAATAAAAACTTACAAGGAAGGTCTCCATACGGGCATACTCAGAAAAATCGGAAAAAATTACAGAATGTTCTTCTCATATAGTTATATATGTTTATAAAAAAAATTTCGGCGGAACCTCCTTATAACGTCCGTAATAAAATAATAAAAATTTCGTTTATTTGGCGGTTTATCTCCGGTTGGCGAAAAAACGAAATTTTGAAAAATACGCTTTTACGCTTCGAATACTTTTTAAAGAAAAAACTTTCTATGTTCAATTTATTTAAATAAGTTTAGCTTAAGTAATTTTAGTTTTGCATTTTTACTTTACTTTAAGTGTAATTTTGTCATATACGTTTATATGTACTTATAACAAAATGAAATTAATATATTTTATCATTTAAAACACATTTTAAATTGATTAAAATTGTTCCAAATTGAAAAATACACTGTTAAAATCTGCTGCATTTTGTTGCAACGCACTCCCTTGCTTGTATCGAAAACGGTTACTTGGCCGTGAAATGGAGCTTTCTCATTGGTTGAAATAGAGATATTATATACAAGCGGTGGAGTGCGTTGCAACAAAATGCAGCAGATTTTTAACAGTGTATGACACGGTCAATTCGCCGTGCTATGGAGCATTCTTATTGGTCAGAAGAGAGATATTCTATAAAAGTAGTGGAGTGACGTTGCAGTAAATGCTGCAGAATTTTTACAGTGAAGTCAATTAAAATCAATTTTCAGATTCATTAAAATCGTCTGCTTTTGGCGAGGAAATGCACTGCTTGCCAAATCCCGCGTCGCTTTCAGCTTTTCACGCCAATTATTCCAAACTATTTTATTTTTTTACATATCTAATAATGTAATTCCGCCGCTAATTTTCACTGATCCTTTATTACCTACATGAGTAGTTTAATTCGTATTTTTTTCAAAAAATTCTGAGTATGCCCCCAATGGAGACCTTCCTTGTTAGAGTGGTTAATGTTAAAATGATTTACAGAGAAAGGAGGATAAAAAAAAAAATTGCGGGCCTGCCGGCCCGTTATAAAGATTTTTCCAGAGAAGACAAAACATGAGTTTTTTTCAATGAATATGGCTTTAACGAGAATAAGTATAGAGCCAATAACTGTTTGATAACATCAATACAGAAATTGTAATTTGTACAGTGTAGAGATCGTTATCGGACAATTGTTACATTGTGTGTAACCCGGGCTTATTATTTTTTTAGCAGACTCGTGTCGGGTCGAGATCAGGTTTACATTGATTTTTTACATACAGTCGAGCCGGGTCGGAAATAGACTTAATAGTTCTCAAGATGTGTAGGGCAGACAATGTGATTTGTCAAATAACTTATAGCGATAAAGAACTTATGTTAACGTAATCTTTGGATACATACTTCTTGGTGGTTCTTGAATTCACTTCTTAACAACGCAAAAGTTTGACACATTTTCTGACTAATTTTTAACTGTAAAAATATGACACTGAGAAGCCTGACTTTTGAAGCATTAAAGGGATTTGGAATCAAATACCTTTTTTTTTCGTTTTTAGTAAATAAGATACTTGTATAACCTTGTTGAGATATAAGAGATTCTTGTCAAATTGTTGGCGATTTTTCTCCCTTCCCATGACGTCGCTTCCGGAAACTCTATACAAAACGCTAACTTTGACCGTATTTTCTTAAATTATTTGTATCAAAAAATGGATAACGCCTTTCGATTACAATGTTTCTGACCAAAAAAAAAAAAAAAAAAAAAAAAAAAATCGGAATTGCACCAGAAAGTAGCTTTTTTTGGATTTGAAATATTTAATAAAATGATGTAGAAATATTTTCATAAATCTACTTTTATTATACAGCTTCAAAAGTTCTATGTTTTTAACTTTCTTTTTTTTTCTTTTTAATCTAAACCATATAAATTATTAAATGAATCTTTATTCGAATGTTGGAAATCTAAGAATCTAAGTAATCATTAATGTTGCTAATGCGTATTTCCTGTTAAACATACCATAAAATCGTTCCGTATGCAGTATTTTTTAAAGGCATCTTAATTATATGATAAAAATCTGAATTTTTTAGAAATAGCAGAATTTGTGACGGGCCGGGCCTGTTTTCTCTGATTTTTGTACGGGCCTGGCCGGACTTAGAAATGTAAAAATATAAACTGGCCGGGCCGGGCCTGGGTCGAACTTTTGAGTTTTACAATGAATCGGGCCTAATAACTTCCCTACGAGCCGGGCCTGGAAATTCCGGCCCGTGCAGACCTCTAGTACAGGGTTATGGTCTATTATCTGTCAATAAAGTCTTATTCAGAATATAATACAACAGATTAATTTTGAATGGAAACGTTACAAAATATTTCCAAGTATACACTGTAAAAAAAAGACAGACGTTTCTTAATTTACGAAAATGTACTATAATCACGAAAGAAAACAACAATAGCCTGTTCCGAGTCACCCAAGATTCCGAAAAGCGTTATTTTATAATTAGAAACCTCACAAAATAATTTATCTTTCAAATTTAAAAAAGAATTTATAAAAATAAAATTTATTAACTGCCCGTAATTTTTTTAAAGCGTTTTCGAGTAATTTTTGCAGTCCATTAATCAGCTCTATCTACCTAGAAAGCCGCGATTTTCGGATGCTATGAGGTCTTATGTAAATATTTCAATGTTCAGTAGGGCTGGGCGATATACCGTAATATCGTTATATATCGATATTTCTTTAAGACCGCGGTAACGATATTGAGATTTCAATCCTTCTGATATATCGTTTCAAACGGTATTTCATCCTACTTTCGGAATTACGGAGTTACGGAATTTCGAATCTACCTCTGTCGGCGCAGAAGTTGTTTACTTTTGCAAATGTTCGCGCTGTAATCGGCACTTGCGTGATACTTCCGGTTTTGAGCCGGTGTCGCGCACACACCGGAATATGGGCGAACAGTCTACTTTTTGCGCTGGTGTCGCGCATATACCGGAATATGGGCGAACCGTCTACTTTTTGCGCTGGTGTCGCGCACATACCGGAATATGGGCGAACAGTCTACTATTCTGATGTACCGCTTTATTTATCGGAGTTCGTTCGAGAATCGAAGTTGAAACACTCGTTCGAGGATCGGGCATTTCCGATACAATCACTTGTTAACTCCATATCGGTGGCTGACTGTTGTTTTCCGGTGAGCTTGTGTACAGTTATTGCTGCCGGAATGCAGAATTGATTGACATATTTTCAAGAATGTGAGCGCAATTAATCGATATTTCTTGTATGTTTGTTTTTCATTTATTAATAGCATTAATAAATAATTATATTAAATCACATATTATTTTACATTTTTTATTAATAACATTAATAATTTACATGTATGGTAATTCTATTATGTCATTTATTTTAAGCAGAAATTTTACTTAAAGCGGAAGTTTTTCTTTTTTCATTGCGATTCACCTTAGTTTTAGAGTTATTGGATACTAGTATTTTTAACCGTTTTGCGTACGGGTTTTTGAAAAAATCCCCCCCCCCCCAAAAAAAAAAAAAATTGAAAATCTTTCTCAAAATTAGGAAGGAAAATACTTTTCATTTTGAAAGATCGCTAAAACTCTATGGATGGTGTCTTTCTGCTTGGAAAAACATATTACCCATCCACAGCAGATGACAATATGATTATTGTATAAACATTCAAGTTTCGTCGCTGAGTTCGATAAACAAAAACAAACGATGGATAGTTTCCTACGTTTTCTTTGAGGTTTTTCTGTACTGGACACTTGTAAAAGATGCTCAAATTTTGTAATATCTTATTATATTTTAATAAAAATTTGCCACACAGCCTAATTTACTATTATTGCAAATTGCTGAAAATTTGAAAAAAATCGGTAAATTAACTTAGGAGTTATGAATTCTTTTCCCTTTTAATGGTGAAGAATAAAAGGTTTTGTTTTTCTTCCTCCTCCCCCCCCCTTTTCGTTTGTATGTGCCGTTGAATGGGTTTTTCGCGCACTTAAACAACTGAAACAAATTGATACTTTCACAAAACCCATTTTCTAAGTTAAAAAAAAAACCGAATAGTTTATCTCTCATAAAAGAATGAGGATTGTCTTGATTTTGAATATCATGGCTCCTTTTTATTTAGTTCACTAATGCAAAAACATCCGCTCAATGTCAATCTTATTTTTTTTATACCTGGTTTGCATTTCCATATTTTTATTTATTTATTTATTTATTTATTTTTTGTTTTTGCATTGCACATCTGAGGTTGATCTCTTTCAAGAAAAGCCATTTTTTAATATTTGTTTTCAAGTTTTTTTTTCTTTACTGGAATACTTTTATTTTTGAAACTGGTTTCGAAAGTAAAAGCATCCTAGAAAAAAAATCTGCAAACAAAATCGAAAAAGTAAAATATCATTATAGAGATTAATTCAGCATTATAAAAAGAAGAAAAAAAAACGGTAGTTAGCAAAACGTTCTGAATTGGGACTTTGTACTCTATTAAAGAAATTTCGTGTTTTCTTAAAATTATTTGATTATTCTAATGCTTTCATTTGTATTCTGACTAATAATAGAATTATTTATTATAACAACGAAAAGAAGGTGTTCCTTACAGCCCAAAATTGCAGAAATGCAATTTTTTTTTTGTTTTTTTTTTGTAATAAAAAAATTCTAAGTTTATAGGTAATTAAAGTATTTTCTTTCAATATATCTAATGTCTATTTGTTGTCTTATATACATTTTCTTGTTTCATTTTAATGATTTATAATGTTTAACTTTCTAAGAGTTTTCAATAACACATATTTTAGATCAGGTTTGCATATCTTGAATCAATACATAAAAATTAAAATTTATGTTCCTTGGAATATGTTAAGATATTGATATTTTTGTTTTTTCTTGATAATTAACATACACACACACACACACATACACACACACACATATATATATATATATATATATATACTATTATGTGTTAGTAGTATTTATACAGAGGACAGTTACATTTATGACCCTATAATGGAGTGACATATGAATTGAAATATATCGATATATCGAAAATTATCGATATTGAGTCAATGATATATCACGATATTAAAATTATGATATCGCCCAGCCCTAATGTTCAGCAAACAAGTTTAACCGAAAAACATATTTTAATATTAACAGCGGTTACATTAAAATTAACATTTTTCTGTTGCAGTTGCATGCACAATTTTAGTTATGCAGCAGAAAATGGTTAGTTGACGCATCCACAAAATCGATTTTCCGGTGTAGAGGAAACCGATTAATGCACTGCAAAAGCTTCTGGAAAACGTTTCTAAAAATGACGGGCAGCTAATAAAAATTTATTTTTATAAACTCTTCTTTAAATCTCAAAAGTAAATACTTTTGTGAGGTTTCTAAAGATAAAGGAACGCTTTTAGAAATCTTGGGTGACCGGGGAGAGGTTATTGTACATTTTCGTAAATTCAGAAATATCTGTCTTCTTTTAGTATACTTATTCCAGAATTTGTTTCTCTGGATAAAGAAAATATATTAGAGAATCTCTCTCCATAGTTTTACGATGAAGGGACATATTGCAAGGCGAATTAAAGTATTACCAATGAACGCGAGAGAATTGCTAATAGAGAGAGCCTAAAACATTTAGATTAATGCAATATATTACAATACAACCAGACACTTCCTGACAGTTTTAGGTACAATTCCGTAACAACAGCCTGTGCTGAAAAGTCTTTTGGACAATGAAAATAATAAATCTTTGTCTCGACGCTTAATGGTCCGATTATTGTATTTTTAACTATTCTAATTCTAACCATTGAATGTTAACAAAAAATATAACTTTTATTATTACATATATCTGTAGAGATTATTGTGTTCGTTAGAAAAAATATGTAATCAACTTCAGTTATGGTATTGCATTTTAAGACCTTGCTCTCGTAATGCTAGAGTCTAATATTAGTACACTAACATTAATCCATAAGAGACAAATATTGATCTAATTCGCATGCTAAGATTGATTCTGTGCTTTAATTTACTCTTTTGCATTTTAATAGTTTTTAACTTTTTTTTTTCCCTTGTACATCGAGTTCATCTCAAACATTCTTAACTTGTACTTTTTGTAAAAAAAATTGCAAGTGTTCTCGAAAACCATAAACTGTAGTAGAAATCAAAACATTACGAAATAACAATTTTTTTATTTGGTCATCAAGTAAATAGGTCTCAGATTAAGCCTTGTTTATTTACACATTAAACTTTGAAAATTACTGCTTTTACATCAGAAAAAAATCCAAGATAAGCACCCCCCGAAAGAAAACCTTGGCTACGGGCCTGTCTGCCACTTCTTGTACATAGAAGTTAATTTTTATATCTTTAATTCTTTTAAGACAGGTTTGTTGTAAGATTTGACCTTTAACAATACGATTATTTTACAGCAAAACTGTAAGATATTCATCACAAGAAGATGTGCACATGGTAGATTAATTACTGAAAATGATTAATTAAAACAAAATAACTGTAATTATCATGTGGACTGTGTTTGATATTATGAGAGTGTTTTTCAGGAAAAGGAAAAGGGAAAGGACATAACTAATATTTTATTAATATGTATTTAATTTAACTAAGAAAATATTAATTACAAAACTTCCAATAAATAATAAAACTATTATTTAATTACAAGAGACATTTAAGGCATTCAGAACTGAAGTTGATCAAGTCCACTCTTGAGCTAAATTTGGATGATTGTTATTCTTGAACTGCTTAATTTATATCTTTTTAGCATATGTACACAACAAAGCAATTATATTTTTAAAAATGACTTCTAAATTATTTAAGTAATAATAATAATATAAAAAAACAGACAACATATATCACAACACAACAAACTAAGCAATTAATGATAACATTAAAGAACAAAAAGGACTCAAACATTAAAAAAAAAATAATTCATTATCAATTAATAAAAGCAAAACTAGTTATTTCATAAAACATTCTTTTAAAAACATTCAACATTTATTCTAAAAGTCATGCTCAGCTTCATGACTGCAATTTATGCAATTCCAAAAATTCTATTATCTCCTCTATTCCAGTTTTTGTAATTCGTAAACAATTACAAGCATAACGAATATTTGGAAATTTATAAACTGTAGCCAACTAATGGAAAAATGTCTTAAAATTAATCTAGCAATTTATAATTAAGTTCTAAAAATATTAAATGTTGTACTGTCACAGGAAACACACCTGGATACATAATATTACAGATTTTAGCAATCAACAAGTGAGTGAAAAATCAATTATAAAATTCTATTTTTATATATGTTACAGGCCAAACCTGATTTTAGGCCAAACCGGTCTATCCTAACGCCCATCGGATAAACTAGTTTTTCCTAGGCCAAACCGGTCTATCCTAATGCCCATTGGATAAACTAGTTTTTCCTAGGCCAAACCGGTTTATCCTAACGCCCATCGGATAAACTAGTTTTTCCTAGGCCAAACTAGTCTATCCTAAGGCCCATAGGACAAACTAGATTTTCCTAGGCCAAACTAGTTTGGCCTAACTCTTATAGGGTAAACTAGTTTAGACTGCTGTTTTTTGGTCTGAACTAGTTTATCCTAGGCCAATTCAATTTGGTGTGGTTTTATTGAATTCAATGACCGCCTCAACGCCAACATTCTTGTTTGTCCTAGGCTGATCTAGTTTATCCTAGGCCAGTGTAGTTTTACGTGTTTTTAGCTCACTGGCGTCAAAGCCGGAGAAATAATGGGCTCACAGGTTCTGTATGTATGTGTGTATGCATGCACAGTGGCGCCGACTTCCGGGTCTGCGGGTCTGCCGCGCAGACCCTGAAAAATATCTGCAGACCTTGCAATATCTTGGCAGACCCTGCAAAATGCAGGCATGAGACTCGCCATTTTCCGGGGTTTTTTTCACTTTCCGTGATTTTTTCAGCAGTTTAAAAAAATCAATCATCAATCCGAAAATTTGTGTATAAGATCGCAAAAAAACTAACATTTTGTGAAAAGATCGCGTAATAAACGGGAATCAAAGAACAGCGGGCGGGCGGGGAAGGCTGTCAATTTCGTCGAAAGATCGTGGAAAAACGCCAGTTTCATCAAAGAACCGCGAATAAACGTCAATTTTTTGGAAGGGTAGTGGAAAAAACATGAAAATCGTTAAATGATCGCAGAAAATTTCGTCAAAAAGTAGCATGAAATACCCGCATTCTGTATAGAATCACAGAAAAAATGCAAATTTCGTTCTAAGATAGTGGAGGGAAATGCAAAATCTGTCTTAAAGAATCGAGAGAAATACATGGATTTTCCCTAAAGATCGCAGAAAAAAACGAATTTCGCAAATAGTAGCGATAAAAACATGGATTCTTTCAAAAAATCACAGAGCAAATGCAAATTCTGTTGAAAATTGCGAATTTTGACTAAAGACGCGAATTTGGTCAAAACAATAATGAAGAAAACGCAAATATATGCAGAAAAAACTCTCAATTTCGTTCAAAAATAGTAGGGAAGAAGCAAATTCTGTCAAAAAATCGTGGGGAAAATTTCGAATTTTGGGGGAAAATGCGAATTTCGGTAAAAAATTGCGATGAAAAATGTAAATTTCAATAAAAGATTGCGAAAAAAAAAAGCTAATTTCGTCAAACGATCACGGAAAAACGTATAGAGGAAAAAAACTCTAATTCTGCTCAAAAAAGCAGTGAAAAAGCGAATTCTCTGTCAAAGAATCGTGCAGAAAATCGGAATTTAGGTAAAAAATCAGAGGAAAACTCAAATTTTGGAAATATATTGCGATAAAAAGGCAAAGTTCGCGAGAAAAAGCAAATTTCGGCGAATGATCGTGGAAGAATTCGAATTTTGGCGAAAGACACGAATTTCATCGAAAAATAGCTGAAAAACGCAAAGAATCGCAGAAAAAACTCAAATTTCATTCAAAGATAGCAGGTAAAAAACAAATTCAATCAAAGAAGCTTGGGAAAAACGCTAATTTCAGGAAAACATCGCGGAAAAACGTTAATTTCGGCAAAAGATCGTGGGAAAACGCCAATTTTGGTAAAAGATCGCGGGGGAAAAACGCAAATTTTGGCAAAAAATCGGGAAAAAATTGCAAGTTTCGACGAAAGATAACGAGAAAATGCAAATTTCGGCAAAAGATCGCGAGAAAAATACGTGATTATCTTGCCATATTTATTAACTGATGTTTTGAGTAAAGTATATGAACATGTGAATTAGACAACTAGTAAAGATTGCTGTGTGAAAACATTGAATCAGAATTATGGTCTTAAAATAGAGACTTTCAGTTTAAAATTACTTGTAGTATTTGCATAAATTATTGAATATAATGCCCCTTGAAATAAAGCAGCATTTAAAAAGTATAATTTCTGTTTTTTTTTTTTTTTTTTTTAAATAAAATAATCTTATTTAATATAGCACATGTTTAAACACAAGCTGTTTTAAGTAATGTCTCATTTTCCCGTTTCATGCACTTTTCCTCTTTTTTTTTTTTTATCTTTTGCAAACGCGTGCCCGAAAATGTGTTTAAAATATCACTTAAAATCCGAGCCATTGTCCTTTTTAGCACTTTCCAACAAAGTTGAAAAGTGCTTTTGCATTCGGTTTGTCTGGCCGGATGGCCGTCTGTCCGCGCTCTAACTCCCGTAAATATACTCGGATTGCTATGAAATTTTTATACATTATTGACGTTTACCCTAGCACGAACCCTATTGAAAATGAAGTATCTACCATGATTAGTTTATCTACAGAGAGAATCAAAAGTTTCCCATTACATTACGGCCTATGGGGAAAAATCGTTAATATACTCGGATTGCCATGAAATTTTAGGACGTTATTGATGTTTACCCTAGCACAAGTCCTATTGAAAATGAAGTTTCTACCATGATTAGTTTAATTGAAAATTAAGTTTTTATTATGATTAGCTTATCTACACGGCGAATCAAAAGTTTTCCATTACATTACGGCCCATGGGGAAAAATCGTTAATATAATCGGATTGCCATGAAATTTTAGGACGTTATTGACGTTTACCCTAGCACAAGTCCTATCGAAAATGAAGTTTTTACCATGCTTAGTTTATCTACAGGGCGAATCAAAAGTTTCCTATTACATTACGGCCTATGGGGAAAAATCGTTTCAAAGGAATTTTAAAGATGTTATACCCTGTCAAACATATTAAAATATGCATTCTATAAAGTATAATGTGAAAATGTAGCTATTATTCATTTACAGGACCACACAAAAGAATTTCATTAGATAATGGTAAAAGGGGGAATTGTGTGTGACATATTTTAAATATATTAAGCTTTTTCATGTATAAAAAAAATTGATATATGTCACTGAAGCTTAATATAAATTATACGCTACTGTCTTGCATAATATGAAGTACATAGCATTTACAGGGCCATACAAAAGATTTCAAATAGTATATTCTTTCCGAAGTACCGTACATGGTTCCGATGATGGCTGATGGAGGGATGAAATGCATTTTGATTATGATATTCGCGTTTATATTTCGCTAAATATATATACATTATAGGGTGTATATAAATGTTATAGTTGATATACAGGGCTACCCAAAAGAGCTCACCAACGTTATTGAATATGAGCGTAAATTATTTAAACGTGGTTCTTAAATAGGCTATGCATTTTTACGCTCAGCTGCATTCAATTTACTGAGAAATGTTTGCAGAATATAGATAAAGGGATATACAGGGCTACGCAAAAAATTCAGTACATGGACACCTATGAATGATGATTTATGAGAATGTGATTTCAGTTGTTTCAAAAGTGTATTAGTTTACATAAAATTTTAGCCTAATGCTGACGTGTAATAAAGGTACAATGTAAACTACAGGGCTAAACAAAAGTATTCAAGTATGTTTCCATCGAATAGTATTAATTGCTGAAAAAGGAATTTCAAGCTACTGGGTATTTTCTTGCTAAGCTAAATTTTCCCATTACATAAAGTGACATATGAAATACAGGGCTGTTTTAATGTACTGGAATACATATTTGGGAATATTTGGCTATACACTATTATTTCCCTAAATAACAAAATTTTGTTAAAGATTTCATTAAGTGTTGGAAAGTGCTTCATAATCTATGCTTAACGCATGATTTTTCTTACTTGTTTTATTATTATTTGCGACAATCGAATCATTTGACCGTCACATATATATTGTGATCATATGTAGAGTTTTCCCTCAGAGGGTTTCAGGGGGGAGGGTTCCGCCCCTCCTGCCCTTTAGTTTAAAAATAGCGCTTCACTAGCCCTTCATTTAAAAACTAGCGCCTCTCTTGTCGCTCATAAAAAAAATAGCCCCGTACTTGCTCCACATTAAAAAAAAAACGTAGCCCTTCAGCGATGATTGCGGATGCGCTATAGTACATAAATTGCTGCAAAAATCTGCGACAGAACACAAAAAAAAACTCTAACGCGTCCCACGGGATGCGTAATTTCGTTACACAATCGCGGAAAATCGGCAAGTTTCGTTTAAAAATTGTGAAATAACGACTAATTTCCGGCAAGATTCGCGAAAAAATGGCTAATTTCGTCATAACATCCCGAAAAATCGGCAGATTTCCACTAAACATCGAGGAAAAAATGTCAAATTTCGTCTAAAAACCGCGATAATATGGAAAATTTTGTCAAATGATTCGCGAAAAACGGAAAATTTCTCCCGAAGATCACGAAAAACTACAACTTTTGTGAAGAAATCGGTAGATTTCGTCAAAAGATTTGCGAAAAAAAAGACAAATATAGTCCAAAAATCGCTATAAAAAGGAAAATTCTGTTAAAAGATTCGCAAAATATACCGAAATAAAAAAAACCCGGTAGATTTTGTCAAAAGATCGCAAAAAATGCAAATTTTTGACAAAGGGGGCACTTTAAAGTTAAACAACGTACGTAATATGTGACTCGTTATAATCATCCTAAAAATGATGTTTATTATTATTATTAATTTAAATATAGAATTTTTTTTATAAGTCTTTAAAATTTGATTCTGGGAGAAAAGGGGGGGGGAGTGATTCCACTCCCGTAACTAACTGTAAGCTTTTTTTTTTTTTTTTCGTACTCCTTTTTTTTTTAAATTTGCGTTTTTTCGTGTTTAAACGTGACAAAATTGCCGGTTTTTTGAGATCTTTTTAAAAAGATCGGCCATTTTTTATCATATTTTAACAATTTGCCCTTTTCACGACATTTTCACGAAATTTGTCGTTTTTTCGCAATTTTTGGGCAAAATTTGTCGTTTTTTTCGCGATCTTTTAACAAAATTTACCTTTTTTTTCAACTTTTTGACAAATTTTAGGATTTTTTCTGGATTCTTTTACGAAATTTCTGTATTTCCACGATTTTTTGAACCGCTAGATTCTAGATTCAACTCTATAAGTGCGCTGAAGAATGTAAAAAGTGCCCTTTTCGGAACTGTAACGCCCTGCCCCTTTTTAAACCTGGGGGCAACTCTGTTATGGGTACAAGTTTTCCATCCACAGGACGGAATTCTGACTTTTGAAAATTCCTGTGGATGGAAATACAATGAGAATTCCCCCCCCCCCTCCAACAACTGCCTTTGTGGCAGACCCAGCTTTGGGACCAAAGTTGGCGCCTATGCGCATGTATGTACGTATGTGCGTACGTATGTACGTAACGAGATAACTCTTGATAGAGATTGATAGAGATATCCGATTTGGTTCAAATGTTGGATATAGGTTCATTCTGATAAGTTACTTTTCTGATTAATTGGAATTCTTTGGGTAGAAATAAAGGGGGGCAAACGGGAGGCTAATCCCCCACCTTTAATTTAGAGAAATGGATTTATCATGCTGAATTATCAGTTTTCATTTTAAATTTTAGATATAGGATCATTGTGACAAGGCGCCTCCGTGATTAGTTGTGGATGTTTATTGTTTAAGTCTAAATTTTAGACTTAAAAAATAAAAATCCATAACTCTAAAAGAATGGGCAATGTAGGTAACACAACATAATTTAGAGGCCTGGCGGCTCGGTCAGGCAGTCCTCGGTCTGGCCTGGAAATTCCGGTCCGTGCAAACCTCTGACAGTATTCTACAACCCTTTGAATAAAATACATTATATAACGGTAATAACAAAACCACTTTGCACAAGGTTAGCTATGGAGCAGTAGTCAGGATCAATATTAAAAAGAATATTGCCCAATTAAAGTGATGGCTTTGCTTTCACAGCCTGTTTACACTAATTGTGTATTACAGCCTTATTTTTTTAAAGAATAACACCCTTGAAAAATAAAGTAAGTTGGATTCTTTTTCCCATTTCCCCCAATTATACTTAACCATTGAACTTCCAAAACTAATCACAGATAAGCTTTATAAAATTAATCAATTATCCAAATTTTGAAACAAATCAAATAATTCTGCTCCAAAAACAATCTGATTTAAGGAGGGTAATCCCCTATTTCTCCCTTTATACTTAATCATTAAACCCTCAAAACAATTCAGGGATTCGCCTTAAAAAACTATAGTCAAAATTTACGGCAAATCGAATAAATTTGGATAAAAACCTATTTATCTAATTTAAGGAAGGCGATAAAACGTCCACTACCCCATTATACTTAAACAAAAGAAAAACTCAAATTAATTAGAAAAGTGCCTGATCAAATGAATTCAAGTCCAAAATTGTAAGCAAATTGGATAATTCAGTATTATAACCAATTTATCTAATTTAAGGAAAGAAATAAATTTAAGTTTCCCCCTTATATTTAACCGAAGAACCACCAAAATTAGTCCGTCAAGCGCTTCATTAGAATGAACAAATCCAAAATTTGCAGCAAATTGGTTAATTCTGAAAAAAAAAAAAAAAAATGCCAAAATTAGGCGGGATCCCCCCGTTATTCTCGTTGTTTTTATTCAATTAACCCCCAAAACTAATTAGAGAAGCGCTTTACCAGAATGAATTTATTTCTAAAATTTGAAGCAAATCAGTAAATTCTGCTTGAAAAAAGCATTTACATAAATTATGGGACGTTACTCCAATTCCCCCCTCCCTTTATACTTAAACAATGAACACTCACAACTAATCATGGAGGCCCCTCAAACGAATGCTCCTATATCTAAAATTTGAATAAAATATGCTAATAATTCATGGAAACGCATTTATTTGAATTAAAGGAAGGGGCGAATCAGCATCTCGTCCTCCCCTCCACACACACACACACTTATTCTTCTCCAATGACCTCCAAAAGTAATCAAAAAAGCTCCTTACAAGAATAAACCTATATTGAAAGTTTGATGCAAATCGATTATTTCTATAAAGAATAATTGCGTTACATACTTACGTACATACATAGATACAGAACCTATGGGCACATTAGTTCTCAGGCTTTGGTAGCTTTATGAGTTAAAAACATGCCAAATTACATTATTTCTATCGAGAGTTATCGCTTTACGCACATACGTACGTACATACATGTGTACATACATGCGTACATACATACATACAGAGCTTGTGAGCCCATTATTTCTCTGGCTTTGAAGCCCGTAAGCTGAAAACCTGTAAAACTACATTGGCCTAGGATAAACTAGATCAGCCTAGGACAAACAAGAATGTTGGCGTTGAGGCGGGCATTGAATTCAATAAAATCACGCCAAATTGAATGGCGTAGGCTAAACTAGTTCAGACCAATAAACAGCAGTCTAAACTAGTTTACCCTATAAGAGTTAGGCCAAACTAGTTTGACCTAGGAAAATCTGGTTTGTCCTATGGGCCTTAGGATAGACTTGTTTGGCCTAGGAAAAACTAGTTTATCCGATGGGCGTTAGGATAAACCGGTTTGGCCTAGGAAAAACTAGTTTATCCGATGGGCGTTAGGATAGACTGGTTTGGCCTAGGAAAAACTAGTTTATCCGATGGGCGTTAGGATAGACAGGTTTGGCCTAGGCCAATCTAGTTCGGTCTAAAATCGGGTTTGGCCTGTAACATATACAAGAACCAAGTTGAATTAAATAAAAAAGCATAAGAATCAAATACTTAATAAATCATAATAAAAATATGTACATTAAAGAAGTATATAAACAGATATTCAAATTACCTTTCCTGCTACATATACCATTTTTGTGTCATGGTCATAAAAAGGAAATAAAACTCCAGATGAAGAATCAATGTTTTCAATTTTTAAAGGTGAATCCAAATTATGCTAGAAAGTAAAGTAAAAATAGCAAAATCATTTAAAAGAAATCTTTTCATTAAAATGTACAGTAGAACCTGTCATTCAATGCAAAAGAAAATATTGAAAAAGCCAAATCAGAATACAAAACTTTGCAATGAGAATAAAATAATTATAGAAAACTTAAAATCATTTTTGACTTTCAAAATAAAAAAATTCTGTGTAAGGCATGCTTTTTGTAAGACAGAAATTTATCTAACTCGAAAAGATTTCAAAGTCCCTGCAAACCCATAGATTTAGAGTAAAATTTGTCTAACGCAGAATATTGTCTACTACAGAAAATTTCCTTGGTCCTAATCGATTCTGCTAAGACAGAGCTTATTGTATCTTTCTTTATAACAATGATGAATGCTGATGTTAAAATTACACTTAATATGTGTGTTATAATATACATAACATCTACAGGTGTAAAAAAGAGGCACAAAATTTAAGAATTCAATTAAGGAATCGATAATTTAATGCCATTGACGCAAAATTTTCTGCAATTTTTTTTTTTTTTTTTTCACATTTTAATTATTTTAGTTAAATAATTATGTTACTTCTGGTAAGAGCACTTATTCATGTAAAACTTTTCAAAAGAAATATGATGCGCTAATTGCTTTGCAGCCCCAAGAAGCATGGTGGAAATTACATGTTATTTAATAACTTATTCAATTACAATCAGTAAAAACAACTAAATGACAATTTTTTTTTATTTAATTAAAATTTGAGAAAATAACATAGATTTTTAATTATACAGACTTTGATTAAGATGAAAGTACTTTCTAATAAATACCTGAGACCAAACAGCCCATTGTCGATCACTAAAACGAGAAAAGCCAGTGGTGAAAAGGCGACCAGTGTCTCCTAAAAACACCACTTTTGAAGCTTTTGATCCCTGATGACAGATACCTTCCTAAAAACAAATAAACAAAGAAATATTCATTTTCTGCTATTATAAATGCATTCTAACACTCACATCATACAATAATGATTGAACCCATTTGAAACTTTAATGACATTAAAATTCATTTTAACCCTTTTCACTGCTGGGAACTGACATATCCGTTCACTAAGCTGTGGTTATCCTGGCAGGAAAATAATTATTTACATTCATGTAATTCCACAGGTAAAATTCTGTTTTTAAAAACTGAGTAATAAATAATACTCTGACATTAAAATCCATTTTAATCTTTTTCACCGCTGTGAACTGATATAACTGTTCACTAAGCTGTGGTTATCCTGGCAGGAAAATAATTATTTACATTCATGTAATTCTACAAATAAAATTCTGTCTTTAAAAACTGAATAATAAATAATACTCTAAACAATAAAACCCATTTTAATCTTTTTCACCACTGTGAACTGATACATCCAATCACTAAGCTGTGGTTATCCTGGCAGGAAAATAATTATTTACATTCATGTAATTCTACAGATAAAATTCTGTTTTTAAAAACTGAGTAATGAATAATACTCTTAAGGATTATATTCATATACATAATTAAATTTTTTATACTATGTTGGAAAAATCATCTTTTTTAACATTAAAAAATATAAAAGAAAACAATATTGCAATTTTGCTCTCTTTTGCTTGGCGGTCTGGAGGTAAATGAAGTTTATTTCACAAAGGATAGTTATTCATTTTGATGTTGATGTTGCAGACATTGCTTCAGTGTAAAGCTCATAATTGACAGATTTTGCTAAATTACAGAATATTAAAAAACATATAGCTTCTATTAGGAAAGTCTCATTTGAAGTACTTTGTTGGAATATGCAGGCATTGAGTTTTATAGATAGGGAAATAGGGAAATCATTTTTTATCTTGTTTTAAAAGAAGTTGGTGAAGGAATGAAAGATATTTTAGACAACACACAAACCCATAAACAATGAGAACATGTCACAACATTACGTTTAAAATATTTTGTTGCACAGATAAACATTAGAAGAGAGAAAGGAATATAAATTTGTGATTTACATCTTACAGGAGTCATTTTAACAAGCAGTTCACTGAATTCAACAAAATATTATTTAATAGTTTCATCAAATTAGTATGAATCAGCTGAATCCCACCACTACCTAAATGAATAAAATTTCAGGTTAAAGACTATCTTTAACCAACCTGTTTAAAGATAAAATTTTAGTCTGTGCCCAACCTGTTTATTTTTTCCAGCTCCCAGCTTATGTAAGAATTAATGAGATCAGACCCCCATTCAAATTTTTACAAAAGAAAAAGAAAAATGCTGATATATTTTAATTAATATCATTCTATAATTAAAATTATTCAAAATGTGCATTTCATAAATATTGAAGCATATACATTTTCAAAATATATTTTTTAGAATATATATTTGCAAGCCATAAAATATAGAACAAAAATATTAATAATCACTTATACAATTCTATACTTAAAGATAAATTTAAAAATTGATGTAGTTTAGAATGAAAGGAAAAGATAATTAAAGAAAATCATAATTTTAAACTTTTATACACAAGAAAAAAATATTTTAAAAATATTTCTGTGTATTTTATAAAAAAAAAAAAAAAAAAAAGCTTGGTCCCACCCCAGCCCTAAAAGTTTTTTTTTCCCCCACAAGCAAAGCAGTAGAATAAAATGTTTTTTATTGACTACAAGAAATAACTTAAAACATTGTGACCTCTTCTTAGAGCTTGTTATACATATGTAAAAATTTTTGGCACATTTAAAATTGTAATGATTGAGGAAATTCTCTCCGTCCCCTATCACTGAAGTCTGGGTCTAGTTCAGCCAAAGATAAATGGAAAAAAAAAAAAATGATTTAAGACAAATCCAGGCTTGCAAAGACCTGTGCTTAAATGCTTAAAAGAAAAAACTTATAATTTTAAATACTTAACAAATTCAGTTAAAAAATAAAATAAAAACCAGCATAAAGAGTTTTAATTATTTTTTAAGATAGAATAAAAATTTAATCTGTGAATCAGAAGTTACCTGAAGAACTGTTCCTGTTCTGGGATCAATAACTCGAAGTTTTTTATCCTTACACGTAGTAGCGATTAGGCTGCCGTCTCTATTAAATGATAACGAGTGAATTGTGTCTGGATGGCAACTGATGGTATTCACTAAAGTGCCTTCACCAATGTTCCAGACCAATATCTATAAAAGTTGGAAGTTATTAAAAATTAATAAATTAATGCAATAAAAACTTATTATAAATTTATAATTTTAAAATTAATAGAGACTATAATATAAAAATAATACCTTGTAATCAAAGCCAACACTAAAAAGAATATTTTCAGCAGTTGGATGCCATGTAATATATCCAACTCTTCTTTTGTGACCTGATAATTCCATTACAGGCTGATTCATGTTAGATTTTTTAAGACCTCCATCAGGAATGTACCACACTTTAATCTAAAATGAATTAATAACATTACAGATAGAACTGAATTTATGAGTTTATTTATTTATTTACAAAACTTTGAAAATTATTACACTGAAAGAAAAACCTCTAGACTTTAAAAAGTACTGAAATATATTTTCAATCCATGTTATAATAACTTACGATTTAAGGAATAGCATCATGATTACTCAATAAATCTTTAAGTATTTAGAAGTTTTTAAGTATCACAATAACTGAAAAAAAATCGCATGATTACTACATTAATAATGATGATTAATTTTATTAAAATGATGGTGATGATAAGAATGGAAATCATATATTATGTTTCTTAATCTAGTGTGATAAGAGTTTTAATCACTCTAACATAAACTATAATGCCTAATAGCTGTTCAATAATTTTACATAGAAAAAAAGAAAATCAATTCAAATTTTAAAAACCTATTTTTTTTTTTTTTTTTTTTTTTTTTTTTTTTTTTCAAGCTCCTTATTTATTTTTATATCATTTTATAGCAGTCATTGATAGAGATGTAAATTTTCCGGAAAAATATAAGTGGCAGAAAAAAACTGGTTTTTTACTGGTTTTTTTCGGAAAGATACGGAAAAATTGGAAAAATTGATTTTTCATGATTGTTTCTCCCAAATAAATTATATTTTCTTAGAAAATATTAAATAAACATTTTTTTTCCATTTATTTGTACTAAATGAAAATCATTTTCACTTTATGTTAGAAAATAAAAAGACAGAAACAAAGCCTGGTTTTAAAAGTTTAGTTTTTTTTTTTTCCACAGCCTAAGAATTTTTATTAAATGCTATTGTTTGTTATATTATATCTCTGTTGAAATTATTTTTCAATTACATTGTTTAGCTACCAATTGACCTAATGTAAAAACCTGAGCCAATATGTCTGCAGTTTGGAATGAAATAAATTATGCATCCCATTTACATCAGTATAGTTTTTAAGTAAATGATAAAGAAATAAATTATCGCAGTTTTGTCATTATTATAAATGTCAGTATTCAAAAATTCCATTGTTTGTTTAAAAAATGTATATTTTTACAATATTACATTTTTTTCTTACAATCATAATTTTATTTCCTTTAAAAAATATGTTTAGTTTTGGTATAGCCTGCCAATCTCAACTCAAAAAAGTTTTGATTTAGTTTTATAATCTAAATTCAAACAAAAGTAAGTTTTAGTTTGGCTTACTCAGGTCTGCAACTAAAAAGCAGCATAAGGATTTATTGGCTGTTAGATTTTTACTCGCTGATACCAAGAAAATATTTATTTATTTTTTAAGTTCAACTAAACATAATTTTTTTCTTTTTATCCTGAAATCTGGTATTCCATTCTTGAGCAAGAAACCATATTCAATAATGTTTCCATATGGTAATTTCATATTTCTAAGAGTGGAACTCAAAAGTTATAAAAACAGAACATTACAAATAGAAAATACTCGCTATTTGAGAAATTAACAAAAGTAGTTACACACAGAGATAAACTTCTCCTGTACTTTAGAAAACTACTAAAATTCAAAGTTTAATCAAGAGGGGAAAGTATAATTTGGAACATATAACATATATTTGGAATATTTTATTACTTGTAATAAAATATGGATTACTTTTTTTCATCGCAGTTGTACTTTTCTAATGCAAACTGCCCATGTTTTGCAACATTACTGTATATAATGGAGGTCAATTTTAGATTCAACACCTTGAAAAAACATTCAATTAATCAGCTATAACGAAGTCTTGAAAAATGCAGCATAGCAGTGCCACCTATAGTGCGATTTACGCTAAAAACTAATCAACATTAATATATATCAGGCTGAATCTGTAGTTTGATAAAAATCGTTCTTTAGTTCTTGAGATAGAGCTATTGCAATAATCATGAATAATACAGCATAGCAGCATCATTTGTTGAGCGATTTATACCAAAAAGTAATGAGCATGAAATTATATCAAGGATTAACTTAATCTGAAGTTTTATGAAAATCCATACATTAGTTCTTAAGATAGAACTATTGTGGAAATCATAAATAATGTAGCATAGCAGCACCATCGGTTGGGCGACATACACTAATAACTAAGCATCTCGAGTTTATATCAAGGTGTAACTGAATCTAAAGTATTGTGAAATTATGTGCATCAGTTCTTCAGATAGAGTGTCCATAAAGTTTTTGTCACATACAGATTCACAAAGTGACAAATATTTTCCAAAAACCACCAAATTGTGTTCAGAATCTTCTAAAATGTTTAAATACACCAAAAACTGGAAGTCAAAAATTTCCCGAATTCAATACTTACTTCTTGTAAAGATAGAAGAAAGTAATAAATGCATGCTTCAAATTTTATGTTAAATTTTTAATTTTATCATTTCTATCAATCGACATATTATTGAAATAATTTTGCACATGAGTTAATTTTTAAAAAGAGAAGTTGCATTTAATTATATATCTAGATTTTTTTTTTTTTTTTTTTCATGTAATCCTGTTTTTGCGAAATTGTGACCTTCTTGTATATACTTGTACAAAATATAATCACAATTTGTGAATTAGAAATTATTATTACTATATTTAGGTTCCTATTTAGACTTTTTTTTTATAAAGTTATTCATACACATTTACAACTTGATAAAATTCAGCTGCTATATGGCATGAGATTTTTTTTCTTCAACCACTGCATTTGTAAAAGATTCAATTTGTAGCTTAAACTTTTTTCTGAAATGTCTATTTTCAAGAGAAATTTTGTGTAGGGTCTTGTGTTTCAAAGTAGAAAAAAATGTGAAGGATTTTTTTTATGTCTTCTCAAATAGATTTCTGTTCAAAGATCAGATTACCCATATTGAAGTTTTAATGTGGGACACTCAACATAAAAATAAATTAAATAAAAAGTATGAGAACGTAGCTGTTACAAAATTTTCAATACATTATTTTACAAATGAAATTTCAATTTTCCAGTTCAGAAAAATTGAAAAAAAAGCCTTTGGAAAAAAACTGTTTTTTTTCCCCAATTTTTCCGGTTTTTTTCCGAGCATTCCCATCTCTAGTCATTGAACAAAGTTCTATTGCATAACATTACACACAATTTTATATTTATGCAAGAACTTTCACATGTAACTTTCAATAAAGTTAAATAAAAAAGTAAACATACAGTGCAGTCATCTGAGCTAGAAGCTATAATGTTGTCATTAAATGGATTCCATTGTAAATCAAGTATAGGACCATGATGACCAGTAACTCGACCAGCAGTAACATCAATCCTCCCAGTCTGCAAAAAGAAATTTCACCGTTTTTTCAAACAATACAGTTTCAATTTTTCATTTAGATTTAACAACAAAATTAAAATACAAGTATTCAATTATTGACAAAGTCATTAAAAATTAGGGATATCCTGCTTATTCGGCACTTAAACCGGATATTCGTTCCGGCCGAATATTTGAATATCCGGTTGCAGGATAGTGAAACATTTTTTTTTAATTTTGTTTTTAATATTTAAAAAAAAAATTTAATTAATTTGCTCCTCGCCAAACTTATTTTATTAAAAAGCGATGTTAACAAAAATAAATACTCATATATTTTTACAATTATAAAATTATAATGTTTATATGTAAATGAAGATATATTTAAAATATGTCAATATTTTGTCATAACCTATAACAGCAATTGTAAAACCAAAACTAGAATATCTACTACAACTTCAAATTTTTTATTTCTCTTAATTGTTCTTAAATTTCACTAATGAAGTCAGGGTTGCCACACCACCTGGAGAACCTGGAAAACACAGGGAATTTTAAAATTCCTCCCAAAACAGGGAAAATCCAGGGAATTTTTAAAAAATCCTAAAAAAATCTGGAAAACACAGGGAATTTTTTTTTGCTACTACATCCAAATAAATTCGCCCTTTCGGGTAAACTGAGTTTTAACCCAATTCTTGGCGGCGGGACACTTATTTTTGCGCACTCAACATGGAATAAACACGTTGCAGTACAGGGAAAACACAGAAAATTTTTTTTTCAAGATTAGAGTGGCAACCCTGGGAGTAATTTTACACCTCTCAAAAGTTTTATTGTAATTTTCACCAGACAAAATTTAACTCAGTGTTCAATTATTCTGTCATAACTGTAATTGTAAAACCAAAACTAGAATATCAACTGCAATTTCAGCTTTGTTTTGCTTTTTGTTTTTTTTTTTTTTTAATTGCAGTAATGAAGTAGTTGATTTTTATAGCTCTTTTCAAGTGTTTGGTTAATAATTTTATTATTGATTTTAATTATGAATATCAACAAAAGAGGAAGGTATATAAATATTCAATCTGAAAGTTTTATAAAGTTGGTGTTGATACATCAAAAATTCTGAGTCAAAAATGTATACAATGTAAATATCTTGTAAGTACTTAAGTATTGAGGATTAAAAACCATGTAGAAAAATAAAGTTTGAAGAGTTCTTTTTGAATATTCATACTCCAGATTCAAAGTGTGTTTGTTAAGAAAATGAAGAATAAAATGGTGCTGATATTAAAGAAGCCATTCAAATTTTGCTGGAACATCGATTGCATAAGTGAAGCAGTCAGCAATAGAAAAAATTGTGGTAAAAACAAAAGAAAAAAATCATTAAATATACAAACTGCATTTTTTTAGACCATTTTAGTAAAAATTTCCAAAGTAATTGAATTACGCCTTGTTATAAGTCACCCAGTCAAAATTGCAAATGACCTTTTAAATAAAGTTCATTCTAAGACTTGCTCTACAATGCAAAAAGAGCTTAATAGGAAAACTGTAACTCTCACTCAGAGTCAACAGGGTAACAAACATAACTGTCCCATTTTTGTTAATTATGTGTCAACAGAGTAATAACATTTTTTTTTTCTGTTAGTTAATCGATACAATGCATTGAAAAAAACATCAAAACACTATCTAAATCTGATAGAGACTAAAGAAAAGGTAGAAAAAAAAATATGCATATATAAAGTTAGAATATTTATAAGTGAAAATGAAAAGGCAAATTAATACTAAATTTCAATATTCAATTATTACTATGTATTTGTTTTTAAGTAACTTTGACTTAATAAATGAATTAAAATCTATTCATACTTGCATAATATAAAACTACAATAATTTAATTTTGTTTTTAACAAGCATAAAATTGAAATATTATTAAAATTGAAAATGAGAAATTATTCGGCCGGATATACCAGATATTCGGTAAAAATTTGTACCGGATATCCGTTATCCGGCAAAAATCCACATCCGGTGCATCTCTATTAAAAATAGAACAATTAATAGGAAATGCTGAGATTTTTTATTTTTATTCATTTATTATTATTATTATTATTATACATAAATTTTAAATTCAATAATATTTTGAAATAGTAATTAAAATCATTAATAAAATATTATTGGAACATATCAATATAAATAACATTTATTTCATTTGTATCACTTAAAAAAAATTGTTTTAAATATCCACTTCCCAATGCAGCCATCAGGGTGGGCCTCATTTCTCCCCCATAATCCAACAATATAATGCCATAGACAAGCTTCCATAGCTAGTTGATTCTTACGGAATTAATGAAAGTAATTATATGTAATGAACATTTCTTGTTACACCCATGTCGTTTTTATGTATCCATGCACAGTGTGGTATTTAGTTCTAAAACCTGTCCAAAATTATTTTGTTCCTCTAACAGTCATGGATGTGCATTCACAAAAGAACTTAAAAATAAAATAATAACAGTACTATTTAATTATCCTGTCAACCAAAAAATTAGAGCCAAATTATAAGATTAAATGCCAATAATGGCTGATAGTAAATGTCATAGCCACTTGACATTAAACACACTACGCGAGTTTATGATGTCATCAAGTGATTTTTAATCTGACATTTAATTTGTATTTTTATTAATCTTTTACTAATTAATTTGTTCTTTTGATATTTTAAAAAAAAATTATGTCAATTTATGTAATTTAACGAATAGTTTGGCAATTAACATAATTTGGAGAAATTAGTCGACAGGATACTTAAGTAGTAACAGAATAACTAAAATACAAAATTTAAAAATAAAAAAGCATAAATTGCAAAAATGAAAAACTTTTGAAAATAAATAGCTGGAATTAAAAAAAGTTCCGAATAAAGATTTAAAAAAAAAAAAAAAAATGCAATAAGAAAATTATCAGATGATGTAAACAAGATAAAATAATTGACTTTCATCTACAAAAAAGAGGAGAAAAATTGTTCACAAAAGATAATTTTGAAAAGACAAATTAATATACAAACCTTTTCTATGGGGATTACTAAGAAGGATCCACCACCAGCAGTTTCAGTGGCAATAGCTATAAACTTGGGGTTAACAGCACAGAAGGAACTATCATGTGCATTTTTTGTTATTTTAATGCAGTCATAACATTTATCTTTTTTTGCAGCACATCCAAAGACATGACGGAACTTACTGCTCCTGATACCCCGGAAAGGAGACTGAAATAAAGGAATTGTAAATTAATATCTTCAAAGAGAATAATATTGACATTAAATTTATTTCAATTGGGTCAATCATCTGTTCTTTGCACAAAAATAAACTTTTTTCTGTGTTTAAACATAATAATATAAAATTTTATTTAACATGTTTATTAATAAAAATAGTAAGTTTTAAATCCACTAACCAACAACAGTATACATTTTAGTTTTCAAATCAATTTTTCACTTCATTCATGTTTATTTATATTTGTGTCCTATGTTACTATACCCCCTCCCTCTCCCTTTTTTTCTACTACTGCATTACAATAAAAAAAACAAAAATTACTTTTTTGAAATTTCGCACTGCTAAAATATAGATTAATATTCTAACAATATTTTGATAAATAAAAACAACAATTAATAGATTTATTTTTTGCTGAGGTAAAGATTTGCAAAAATTATAATGTGGCAAAATAAAACAGACCCAAAATTATAAGGCATATGCGAAATTGACCTTTCTAATTAACAGTATGGATATTTTCAGCAAGATGGAGCTACAAAACACACTGCCTTGACAACTTGTCATGAGTGCATGAGGCATTTGGTAAGGAAATGGCAATTAGCAGAAGCAGATCAATTTTTTGGCCATCTCGATCACCTGATCTTCCTCCCTGTGATTTTTACATGCGAGTTCAAATTGAAGGGTGAGGCCTATTCAAATAATCCTCTCACACTGGAAGAGCTACATCAGAATATTAAAACTGCTATTGCTGCTATCTTTCAAGCAGAGCTGCTACATGTGTCTCACAGTTTGATGAATTGAACACAGAGCTGTGTCAATGCCCAGTGCTGAATTCAGAAGGTGGGCTTGAGAGGGGAAATTCCTCCTGGAACAATGAGATGTCCCCCTGAAAGATTTGAGATTTGGTGTTTCAATGGTTAAAAAGTAAAATCCCCACCAGAGCCACATAAATCCCTCCCCGAGTATCCGAATTCAACACTTTCAATTTGAGGGTGGCTGTCTCCAGCATTTGTGTGAAGGACAGTTGTCCTGTTCATTAACAAGGATTAATTCCAAATCAGTCTTATAAATGTTTTCTTGGCCGATTTTGTTTCATCCACATTGTACTTGAATGAACTAATTGTGATTTAATGCACACTAAATGGAAAAAGTCATTAGACATTTTTGATTTTAGGCCTTTTGTTGGAAATCTAGAGAAATACTTAAACAAATTTTTCTGGAACTTTAGGAGTATAAAGAGAATATTTAGTCTCACATTTTTCATTGAAAATTTGGTCAACAGGCCCATTAAGAAGATGAGCAACATACTGAATTTTAAAAATATTATTTAAATGTTGTAAATAAAAAACTTTTTTTTAAGAAACTTTTATATTTTTATAGATATATGTGTTATTACAAAAATAGACACAAATGTTGTGCAACACCCATAAACATTACGATTAGAAAATTTAAAAGACAGAAATATTAAAAGTGAAGATCAAATAAATCATTAATAATGCATAGTTAAATAAGAATAGTAATAATGATATATATTTTTAAAATTATTCAATGAAGCTTCTCGTTTAATAAAACTACACATAATTTATATCAAAATTGTAAGATCGTGAATTTTTGTTTCATCTTTAGCCAGATTCAATAATCAAGAGAGACTCAATTAATAGAAAGATGTATTTGATAAAAAGATCAGCATTGCCATTTTAATATCAACGCTACCTTGAATTTTTTATTTTAAATAAATCTAAAATTCCATCATGCAAAATCACAAATTCCAGACAGAATTACATATTATACTGTCTACAAGATGATATAAAATATCTTGAATTTTTCCGTACATTTTAACTGAAAATTTCACTATTTACATCTACAATGATGTACAGATTTAAAACTTTTTTATTCATTTGGTCCCCATGACCAAATCTTTACTGAAATATACGAGGCTAATATTATCCTATTTTCCAAAAGTTATCAAACATTTTTCTAAATACTGAAACAAAGTGTTTAAAATTAAAAGTGCCCAGTAACTTTTAGCCATATAATGTAAATAATATAAAGCTAAATTAACATTTATACGAAAAAAAAAGCAAAGGAATCAGCAACAATAATAATTTTAACAATAAATTAAAAAAAAAATAATGAAAAACATAACTTTAAATACTTACTTCCATTCTCTTTTCATTCACGAGATAATATTTAATTTTAAACAGCAAATTACATCACTTCTATGATAAAAAAAATAAGGTAAAATAAAATAAACAAAATTTTAAAAAGAATGAAAATAAAAAAACTCAAGTGGCGAAACAAGAAACATAATAAAATAGATAAAAAGATCACTGACATAAATATCTATGATCAAACAAAATGTAAAATAGAAAGGAAGATAATAAAATAAAATGCAAATTATAGATAAAAATGTAATTAAAAAGAAAAAAAAGAAAAAAAAGAGCTGCTATAACAGATTCTAACAAGTAAAAAAATGATTTATACATCTCATAACTTAAATGTAAACAACGGTCTTTAAACTAACATCAACTAAAACTTTTATATAAAAAATAGGTACTTCCAGGTTATCCCGTCGACCAATTTCATCAAATTATACAAATCGCCAAACTAATAGCCAAATTATACATGTTGACATAATTTTTATTTTAAATAACGAAAAAACAAATAATTAGAAGAATATTAATAAAAAGTCGAAATAAAAATCACTTAATGACATTTTAAACACGTGAATCGCATTTAATGTCATTGAATGTGACATTCACGATTGTCCATTATTGGCATTTAATCTTATAGTTTGGCGATAATTTTTTGGTCGACGGGATAACCTAGAAGTACCAAAAAATATACAACTTTTTAATATTTTATGACTCAGCATTGTTTTATTTTTACTAAAAATTCATATAACAAATTAAAATCTCTGAAAATTTCATTTCATATTAACACTAAAAAATTCATTATGTTTATGTAACAGCATATAAAATATAATAATTTATTATATTTAAATAATATTAATTTTTTTCTCTTTTAAAAAGAAAAGAAAAATGTACTGTAGGAAGTTGCACTTGCCTGAGTTAAAACAAACTGAGCAAATATATAAATCAGAGTTTCCCCCAGAGGGTTTTAGGGGGGCGCTCCGCCCCTCCTGCCCTTTAGTTTAAAAAATAGCGCCCCTCTTGCCCCCTCATCCAAAAACTGGCACCCCTTTGGCTGTTCATTCAAAAAAATAGCGCCCTTCTTGCCTTTGAAAAAAGCATCCCTTCAGCAATTATATGAACGCGCTATAGCACGTAAATTACCCAATAGTCCGGCGACGGAACGCAAAAAATAGCTCTTATGCGTCCTACTGGACGCGTAATTTCATCAACAAATCGCAAAATAACGACTAATTTCCGGCAAGTTTCACAAAAAAATGGCTAATTTCGTCACAAAATCCCGAAAAAGCGGCAGATTTCCCCAAAAGATCGCATAAAATGACAAATTTCATCGAAATAACATGATAAAACGAAAAACTTTGTGAAACGATTCGCAAAAAATGGAAAAATTTACCAAAAGATCAGGAAAAAACGGCATATTTCGTCAAAAGATTTGCGAAAAAACGGCAGATTTCGTGCAAAAACCGCAATAAAATGGAAAATTCTATCAAAAGATTCGCAAAAACAGGCAAGTTTCACCAAAAAATGCAAAATTCATTTAAATATCCCGAAAAAAAGCAGATTTCGTCAAAAGATCGCAAAAAATGCAAATTTTGTCAAAATAGCACAAAAAAAAAGTTAAAGCCAGAAGTGAATTTTTTTGTTCTAAAAACTAATGTTCTTGCTTCAAAATTGTGTTTTTATTGCTCCAAAAGCAGATTTTCCTGATTCACAATCATTTTCGTGCGAAGAGAAAATGCACCGGAGGCATAATTAGAATTTGACGCTTCCCTCCCATCTTTTTCTTATGACAGCCCAAAAATGATGTTTCTAATATAAATTTGGCGCTTCCTATATTTTCGCGTCCGGAGTGACCCCCCCCCCCCCTCCCTCCCCGCGAGGTTCTGTTCACAAATCTGTCATTTTTTCGTGTTTTTTTCACGAAAATTGTCTTTTTTCGCGTTTTTTAAAGCAAAATCTGCCGTTTTTTTGTGATCATAAAACCTGCTATTTTTATGATCTTTTAACAAAAGCAGCCTTTTTTTGCAATCTTTTAACAATATTTGTCGTTTTTTTGGGATTTTTTCACAAAATTTACTTTTTTTTCAATTTTTTGACGAAACTTTTCAATTTTTTTTCAGAATTCTTTCATGAAATTTCTGTATTTCCACGATTTTTTGAAACGTTAAATTCTAGATTCAACGCTATAAAAGTGCCCTTAAAAATCAAATAAAAAGAATATTGCCCAATTAAACTGATGGCATTGAGCTCACAGGCTACGCATACTAATTGTACATTACAGCCTTGTATTTTCGTTAATTCCGTTCGAAAAAAAAATTAAGAAGGGGAAACAGCTCTCTCCTTTCTCCTTTTTTATACTTAATCATTAAATCTCCTAAACTATCAAGTACATGCTTTATCATATTAAAAAATCTATATCCAAAATTCAGAGCAAATCGGATAATTCTTTAAAAAAACCCATTTAGCATTTATATAATTTAAGAGGAGTTATTGCCCTTTTTTATCTTAACCATTAAACTTCCAAAACTATTCAGAGATTTGAACGAAATCTGACAATTCTGATTGAAAAATACATTTATACAAGTTAAGGGGAGGGGCATTAGAACTCCCGTTCCCCCTATTTATACTTACTCAATGAACACCTAATAACAGCCATGGACTCGCCTCATCAGAATGATCATACATCTAAATTTTGAACGAAAACTGTTAATTCTGCATGAAAATCCCGTTTATATCAATTAAGAGGAGGAGCATGAGCCCCCCGTTCCCCCTGTTTATACTTATTCAATGAACACCTAATAACAGCACGGACTCGCCTCATCAGAATGATCCTATATCTAAATTTTGAACGAAAACTGTTAATTCTGCATGAAAATCCCGTTTATATCAATTAAGGGGAGGGGCATGAGCCCCCCGTTCCCCCTGTTTATACTTATTCAATGAACACCTAATAACAGCCACGGTATCGCCTCATCAGAATGATCCTATATCTAAATTTTGGACGAAAACTGTTACTTCTGCATGAAAATCCCGTTTATATATCAATTAAGGAGAGGGGCATGAGCCCCCCGTTCCCCCTGTTTATACTTATTCAATGAACACCTAATAACAGCCACGGTATCGCCTCATCAGAATGATCCTATATCTAAATTTTGAACGAAAGCTGTTAATTCTGCATGAAAATCCCGTTTATATCAATTAAGGGGAGGGGCATGAGCCCCCTGTTCCCCCTGTTTATACTTATTCAATGAATACATAATAACAGTCACGGAGTCGCCTCATCAGAATGATCCTTTATGTAAATTTTGGACAAAAACTGTTAATTCTGCGTGAAAAACCCGTTTATATCAATTAACGGGGGGGGGGGCATGAGCCCCCCGTTCCCCCTGTTTATACTTATTCAATGAACACATAATAACAGTCACGGAATCGCCTCATGAGAATGATCCTATATCTAAATTTTGGACAAAAACTGTTAATTCTGCATGAAAAACCCATTTATATCCATTAAGGGGAGGGGCATGAGCCCCCCGTTCCCCCTCTTATACATATCGAATGAACTCCAAAAACTAATCAGGGAAGCCCCTTATCAGGATATACCTATATACAAAATTTCAAGTGGATCCGATATTTTTATCATGAGTTATCGTGTTACGCATGAACGCATGTACATACAGAACGGACGGGCACATAAGCTCTCAGGCTATGATAGCCTGTGAGCTAAAAAGTGCCCTTTTCAGAATAGTAGCGCCCTGCCCCTTTTTAAACCTGGGGGGAACTCTGTATAAATTAATGGAAAAATGAATAATGACACATGCATCATTGAACTCCTACTATTTAAATTGTTTTAGCACATAATTAGTATTTTGAGTATTTTTGTAGATTTTTATAGCATCTAATCTGAATTGGAGAAACTTAGCTATCAATTTATTAAAAGTAAATAAATAAATTACAAAAATAATAAAGAATACTGCCCAGTTAAACTGAAGGCATTGAGCTCACAGGCTACAAATACTAATTGCACATTAAAGCTTTATATTTTCAAGGGTTAATTCCGTTCGAAAAAAAAAAATTAAGAAGGGGAAACAGCTCTCCCCTTTTCTCTTTTTTTATACTTCATCATTGAACCTCATATACTACCAAAGACATGCTTTATCATATAAAAAATCTATATCCAAAATTCAGAGCAAATGAGATAATTCTTAATAAAAACCCATTTAGCATTTATATAATTTAAAAAGAGTTATCCCCCTCTTTTATACTTAACCATTAAACTTCCAAAACTATTCAGAGATTTGAACGAAATCTGACAATTCTGCTTGAAAAACCCATTTATATAAATTAAGGGGGGGGGACATTAGAACCCCTGTTCCCCTTATTTATACTTATTCAATGAACACCTAATAACAGTCACGGAATCGCCTCATCAGAATAATCCTAATCTAAATTTTGAACGAAAATTAATTCTGCATGAAAATCCCATTTATATCAACTAACGGGGGGGGGGGGGGCATTAGAGTTCCTGTTCCCCTTATTTATACTTATTCAATGAACACCTAATAACAGTCACGGAATCGCCTCATCAGAATGATCCTAATCTAAATTTTGAACGAAAACTTAATTCTGCATGAAAATCCCATTTATATCAACTAACGGGGGGGGGGGGGGGGGGGGGCATTAGAACCCCTGTTCCCCCTATTTATACTTATTCAATGAACACCTAATAACAGTCACGGAATCGCCTCATCAGAATGATCCTAATCTAAATTTTGAACGAAAACTTAATTCTGCATTAAAATCCCATTTATATCAACTAACGGGGGTGGGGGGGCATTAGAACCCCTGTTCCCCCTATTTATACTTATTCAATGAACAACTAATAACAGTCACTGAATCGCCTCATCAGAATGATCCTAATCTAAATTTTGAACGAAAACTTAATTCTGCATGAAAATCCCATTTATATCAACTAACAGGGGGGGGGGGCATTAGAACCCCTGTTCCCCCTACTTATACTTATTCAATGAACACCTAATAACAGTCACGGAATCGCCTCATCAGAATGATTCTAATCTAAATTTTGAAAACTTAATTCTGCATGAAAATCCCATTTATATCAACTAACAGGGGGGGGGGGCATTAGAACCCCTGTTCCCCCTATTTATACTTAATCAATGAACACCTAATAACAGTCACGGAATCGCCTCATCAGAATGATCCTAATCTAAATTTTGAAAACTTAATTCTGCATGAAAATCCCATCTATATCAACTAACGGGGGGCATGAGCCCCCCGTTCCCCCTCTTATACATATCGAATGAACTCCAAAAACTAATCAGGGAAGCGCCTTGTCAGGATATACCTACATACAAAATTTCAAGTGGATCGGATATTTTTATCATGAGTTATCGCGTTACGTACATACGAACATACATACAGAACGGACGGGCACATAAGCTCTCAGACTATGATAGCCTGTGAGCTAAAAAAAATCCGACTGCATAAAAAGCGAATTAAAAAGAGGTAAACAAGATGATGTAGGAAAATAGTAGAATGTGTAATGGAAATCCATTTTACTTGCAGACGGAGGTAAGTATGTAGGTAGCAGGAGCCACAGTACATGCCTAAACATTAATCTGATGAATCCAACTGCAATTACTCAAGTAAAAAGGAATTTCTATTATACACTCTACTATTTTCCTATGTCATCTTGTTTCCTTCTTTTTAGTTTACTTTTTACACAGTCAGTTTTTTTATTTATTTAATTTAGCTTTTTACTTCCCTCTTTTTATCTTCTTACACAGTCAGTTTATTTTTATTTTAATTTATTTTTTTCTTTTGTCAAAGTATTTCATAATCCACAGTTATTTCTTGCAACTGAGTTTTCTTTCTGTTGCAGAAATAAATCGTAAATTTCATGTATCTCTAACAGAAAAAAAGAAAAAAATGTGAATTCTAGACTTTTATATACATAAGGAAAAAACTGCATCTTTAACCCGTAGTTGAAAATAAATGCAAATTTTGTAAATCAATCATGAAAAAATATTATGAAATTCGGCAATCATTGATAAAAATGTTGATTTTTTACCATAAACTACCTCGGCTGATTCTGCATTTTTTTATATTTTGTCAGAGATGAATAAGCAAACATTTAAGAAAGAAAATATTTTTTTAATAGTTTCTTTAACTTGTTTTAATTTAAATGGGGAGGCCTTAAGCCCCTCTTTGGCTGTATTCTTAAACAATATTTTCTGCTTCCTGATTGGTTTGATTGCAAGATTTTAAAATGTGGAAGGGAGAATTATATAGGTACTACTTGGTTATCACATCAGGGTCATTCCATGTCAAATCAACCAAAAAAATTCAATATTCAACCTGACCATTTCCGATTTCAATGAAACTGCTAGGGATCATTCTCTATGATGATATAAAGTAGAGCATATTTTTATTTTTTGTTTATCGCTTTAAATTTTTATAAAATTAATTATTTAAATTTTGAAAAATCATCATTTTTTGACTTGCATAAATATTTTCAATTTTGAATTTCTCAAGTTCTATCAAACATAGAAAATTTTATGACCACTCATTTCAAAGAGGAGTTTATAAGGTTTAATTTGATATGCAAATCGACTATGTATAATTAAAAAAATAAAATTTAAAAATTTTTTAGATAGTTATTTTTAAAAATTTTGAAAAAATTGTATGTTTGTTGTAATATTATAAGCTTTAAATTCTGAAATTTTTAGAGTGGGATCTCAATGGGATCAGGAGTTATGAAATAAAAGCTGAAAATTACCATATAAATCATAAATAAACAACAAAATAGACAGAATTAAATTGCTATTTTTATGGTAATTTTTGCTTTTATTTAATAACTCCTGATCTCATTGAGATCCCACTCTAAAAATTTCAGAATTTAAAGCTTATAATATTACAACAAACATACAATTTTTTCAAAAATTTTAAAAATGACTAACTAAAAAATTTTCAAATTTAAAATTTAAAAAAATTTAAATTTTTTTTTATTTTAACTATACATAGTCGACTTGCATATCAAATTAAACCTTATAAACTCCTCTTTGAAATGAGTGGTCACAAAATTTTCTATGTTTGATAGAACTTGAGAAATTCAAATTTGAAAATATTCATGCAAGTCAAAAAATGATGATTTTTCAAAATTTAAATAATTAATTGTGTAAAAACTTAAAGCGATAAACAAAAAATAAAAATATGCTCTAATTTATATCATCATAGAGAATGATCCTTAGCAGTTTCATTGAAATCGGAAGGGGTCAGGTTGAGTCACTGGTTGATTTGGCATGGAATGACCCATCAACCAATTTCGCCAAATTATACATATTGACATAATTTTTATTTTTAATAAGAAAAAGTAAAAAATTAGTAGAATATTAATAAAAATACAAATAAAATTTCGAAATAAAATATTTTAATAACATTTTAAACACCTTTGTCATATTTAATGTCATTGAATGTGACATTCATCGTCATCCATTATTGGCATTTAATCTAATGGTTTGGCGATAATTTTTTGGTCGACGGGATAACCAAGTAGTACCATTATATATATAAAAGAATAAAATACTGAAATTTTATTAACTGCATAAAATAACTTAAAAGCAACTATTTATAAAAGTTTTGATGTTACTACATTTTGGTAAGTGTAATTTAAAAATTAAATTTGATTATTTAAGTTTCAGTTAAGTCAAAACACTTTATGCATTATAAACATTATATAAAGTTGCATTTTTAGCTATGCCTACATGGGATGTCCACTACTGGAAAATGACAAATTAACCATCCTAGTAATGGACACCTTTTCTTAAAACTTTAAAAATAAATGAAATTTTGTAAATAGTTATTAGATATAAAATTCAAAGTTTGCTATTGCTATTCAAATATATTGAAATTTTGCAAGAAAATAAATATAAATTTATTAAATGAAGCCAGCTCTTAGCATCTTCATCAAGATTTTCACTGTGAAATAGCAGAACTTTGAACATAATTTTCTGTTTCCTGATTGGTTTGATTAAAGGTATCAACAATAACCCAGATTATAAAACATGCAACAGAGAACTATAAAAAAAATAATTAAAGCTAAATATTTATTAGTTATTTTTTATGATCCAAAAACATCAAGGGGTGTCCATTACTAGCATATATACTTTATATAAAATTTTATTTGAATCACCTTTGGCCCTTTTAATATTATAATTATTGGTATTTAATTCACAATATCACTATTTACTGCTAAAAAACACACATTGTGATATTTTTGGAATTCAAGTAATCTTTTTCATTTTCTTTCTTTTTACACAGCAAACAATACGTATGCTTAAGCAATCCAGGAAGTTTGCTATGCTTGTTTTTAACAATGATGCATCGTGCAACAGTAGGAGAATAAATAAAATATTTTTTTTAATGAAATCAACCGATTTATTTCTATAACGATCATTATTACTTATATGTAATAAGAAAAAGTTAAACTACAAATAAATGATTTTAATATCTATATGAAAAGGAAATCAAGCATATTGATGTTTACTATTCATTTGATGTAATCAGCAAAATCTAACAATGACAGAAATGCAAAAAGAACTTTTAAATTTAAAGGAAGACTGAAAAAAAAATAAGATAATTGACAAAGATACATTACATCAACATTTATTGTGAATAAATTAAAAAAAAAAAAAAAAACAAAAAAAAAAAAACAAATACTGATAGAAACTTTCTTTTTGTCTGTAAAGAACACTAGATATCGAAAAATGATTTTAATGAAGTAAAACATCTTTCATCATAAAAAAAATGAAGATTAAGGGACACCGATCGCAATAATTGAGAAAATATCAACTTAATAATTGCACTTTTTGTTTCTTTTTAATACAATAAACAAATTTCATTCAAGAGAAAATTCCCGTCAAAATATAATACGTAAAATACAATATTAATTAAATATAAAATTGCTTTACATAACCTGTAGAAAAGCATGTTTCAGAAAGAAAACAGGATTTTATCTTACATCAGAGAAAATATTTATATATAGGAAAAATAAATTTCACAAACAAAACACAGCTTACTTTCTCTTCAATTTTTATGAGTGAATTTATGTCAATCATGCCGGAAACTTTAATTGAAAAAACTCTATAACAAACTACGAACGATTATTTTATTCTATTGCATCAAATTGAAATCAATTGATTGTATAAATTTAATTTTTATCTGTGATCTACAAGGACATTGTACACTACACACGAACGAACCTATTCACTCCCACCAAACATAAACACCGCCGCAACGAGACAAAAACAAGCGTTTCCTGATAGCCGCAGATCCTTCGAAAAGTACCTTACTGATCATGCGCGTACTTACTCGCGCTTTTCCCTTTAATTTCCACCTGACTATTATTTTATACGCTTTTTATTTGCGGGAGATCAGTTGTAAGTTGATCTATGTTGGACCGTTTTGCAACAACTAACCATAACTAGTATAGGGTTAAGCTCAAAGGTTTTGGTTTTGTACGGCTTGAATCAATAATTAAAAGAAACAAGAAAAAAAAATCATGTGTCAAGCATAGATTATGAAGCACTTTCCAACACATTCAGAATAATGTAACAAAAAACACCGTTCAATAAATTAAAATATTATATAAATATTTATATATCATTGTAATATTATTAAAATATTATTTAAACATTTATATATTATTATTAAAATATTATCATTAAAACTATAAGTACTTTCCAACTCATTCAGAATAATGTAAGAGAACTGCAATGTTTAATAAATTAAAATATTATAGCTAATTCAACAATATGGAAACGCATTTTCTATTACACAGGAAATAACTTGTAGTAAACCTAAGCAGCGTACATTAATTATACATAAAACCAGGCACGTAGCCAGGGAGGGGGCTAAGGGGGCTGAAGCCCCTCCCGAAAGTTAAAAGAAAATGTTTGATCTAATATTATAGTAAAAACTGCTAAAAAAAATTTTCTTCCATTTCATTATAACTACGTATATATATATTTTTTTGTAAACATATTGATTTATTTACGTATCTAAAGCTACTATCTAAAGTTATCAATTCCTCATTATACCTCTCATTCGGACATATTGTTTTTTATTCGTATCTACCACTAAAAATATCAGTTCATAAAATGGAATTTTTACTTTATGCACAGTAAAATTCGATGTGTAATGCATGGATCATATCATTAATTTGAATTGGAAAAAATAAGTTTAATACGTGTATGACATATAATTTAACATCTAAGAGTCAATTTTAAAATACTTTTTTTGTGTTATGATCTTTCTTATTTTCCTATATATTCATTATATCACGATATAATAAATACTTAGATCTATCAGTGTTAAAATGTTTTGAAGAAAAAGCAGCCAAATCAGTAATAGACTCTTGTAATGTAAAATAATATAAAAAATAGTGATTTTTAAAAACCTTTTACTATAACAGGCTTTGTATTAAAAAAAATCTAGTAGTAGCAAAGTTCTAGAAGAAATAGTACGAAGAAAGACGATAGGGAATCGACAAACTTTCAAAGGTACCATTTCCCGGCTCTTGACTGGAAAATATTGAGTTAAATTGTTTGCATATGAATCGTTAATAGAAAGAGAATGTGCACAGACTACTCTGTGCACATACTCTTTCTATTAAAGATTCGAGGGAAAGTTTGTTCGATTTTTATAGAGTTATCAACTGTGGGGATGGATACTCCTGAGCAGGGATTTTTTTTGGCGGTTTTTCACAGTGCATCCTAAGGAATTTTCTAAGAGGCAACATCTAACTTCCAAGCAATCTTATTTTGTGCAGAGCAAGAAATGCTACAAAGAGCTAATCATATACCAATCCTCTAATGTTAGAGAACAAATAAAAAAAGATGCTAGGCTGAGAACTCTTCTAAGTTTTATAGAAAAGCCTGAAGATGTGGAATTGAAACAATATAAACGCCCATAGAAATACTACTTCTTATTTCAGCCCAGACTAGAGATCTGCACAGGCGGGCCTCGGCCCGGACCGGCCGGCGGGCCGGGTACAGGCCGATTTCCATTAACGGTATTCGGGCCGGGCCGAGCTCGGGCCTTAATTTTTTCCTGGAGTATCGAGCCGGGCCGAACCTAACTTATTTTTTCCGTACGAAGCCGAGACTGATTTCGTTCTTCCTAGTCTTCACGAACCAAAATAATCAGTTCCTGTTAAATATTCCCGTATGAAAATCTTTTTCTCGACGTGAAAAAGTCGGTTCGTAAATTAGTAAAGTTTGGCTTGGTCCAAAAATTTTTGCAAAATAGGCATATACTTTTAAATCGTCATTATTCTACAATTAAACATTAGAATTTATTCTTTTTAAATAATCGTAGATCACTAGGTGTCTTAAAATAGAATTAAACACACACACAAAAAAAAAAAAACGTGATTATGAGGGAATTTTCGTTTAAACTGAAAACTGCAAATTTCTTTTAAACTGTTCATTCATGCAAAATGAATACAACAATGCGCAAGAAAAAATAATATATTAAACATTTACATCTGCTAATAAGGAAACGAATTTTTTTCTTTCCAATATCTTAGAAGATTTTACTTTTACCATATACCCTTTTTTATGTATTAATAATGCTAATGATAACTGAAACAGTTACATACAACGAACAAAGGTTCATTAAAAGCGTAAATATCGCAGCCTATGGCACTTCTGCATAAATAGAGATTATAAACATAAAAGAAAGAAAAAAAGTCTAAGATAAGTTTTTTTGGTCTGAACTCTTCCGTTAAAGATCAATGTTCTGTAGAAATTCACCCGAGCCGAGCCTGTTCGGGCCGAATTTTTAACTTTTTTCCGGGATAGGCCGATCTCGGGCCGAAATTTTAACTTTCGGGCCAATATTTCTTTCGTTCGGGCCGGGCCGGACTCTGGCCAAAATTTTAACTTTCGGGCCGGGCTCAGGCTTGGAAATTTTGGGCAGAATGACATTCAGAATGAAATCATTCAAACATGCTGAGATATAGTTACTGAAGAACTCATTATTAAAATAAATAACGCGATCTGTTGTAGGTTAAATACTGATGAAACTATGGACATTTCAAGAACAGAATAGTTTGCACTTTGAGTTAGATTTGTGGAATAGTATTTATAAAATATACAAACCCTAATAATTCGGGAAATTACTTCAGATTTACTCAAGTAAATGATTTGTCGTCGAAAATATAATAGAAGAGATAGTACAACGTCGTAATGAACTACGTAATGATATGACTAAATGCATCACAAAGCGTAACGGCAGAGAGACTAATATGGTTGGACATGATATGGAATCAAATCTACAATTCATGAGAAATGTCCCAAAATCGGATAACTCCTATTTGCAATCCACTGTTTAAACCATTACATAATCCAAGAACACATGCTGATTCCTGCCATCCAAATCTCGCTTGGAACAGTTTATGAATTGATAATTTTTTAGAAATCACCCTAAGGTAAATTTGATCCTTCAACAAGCAGTTCTATCATATGCCCCAAAATGATTTCTTCGCCTTTGAAACGCAATATTTATAGAAAATCATGAAAATATGATAAATTTTGTCAAGCTGTTTGAATAAATTTGCATAAACTTAGAAAATTATTTGGAAAATACATGAAATATTTCTTCAATAATTACAGACCTTTCTTGGCAGTCATGGAATGGTAAAAAATGCTTTTTTCACATGCCTATTCGTTTATGACAATCTTTTGAGTTTGACAAAGCCATTTTCAGCTCATCTTCATGAAAAACCTCGTGTCACAATTTCGGCCGTAACTCATGCTAAAGATGTTTTAATTATTTTACAAAACATAGAGAAATGGAAATGTGCATGAAAATCTATTGAGAGACATTTAATTCTACATCAAAACTTAGAAAATGTCTTTAAATTAAAATAAAAATCCTAAGACCAAAATTTAGACAGACTACAGCTCATATTCAAAATATTAGAATAATTACCTTTTTTTTAGAAATTGAAAATATCGTTTGGTAATTTAATGTCTTTTAATGAAAATATGGAAACGATATTTTTATTAAGAACTTATTGTTGATTAAACTTACTTGTTATCTTAAATTTAATATCATTTTTGAAAAAATTAATTGCAAAAAAAATTATTTTGAAAAGTCAAAATATTAGAATATTTATTCAAGTGGTTCAAAATATTAGAATATTTCACATTAATTATCCTTTAATTATTACCAATTCTTAACTGGTGGCATCATTGATTAAATTCAGACTATTTTATTTAAAATCAGTATTCTTTTTTGCAGTTTGTTTCTCTTTCGTCTTAAAATGGGCCGTGGGAGTGATATTTCTGAATCTACTACACTTCGTATGGTTGAATTGTATCGGCACGGTAAAAATCAATGTTTTATAGCGAATTATTTACATTGTTCGCAATCGAACGTTAGTAAAATACTAACACAATATTCAAAAATTGGAAAATTTCAAAATAATCGCCGAAATGGTGGCCGAAAACGAAAAACATCTGCTAGAGATGACAGGAAACTGAAGCGTATAGTTAAGAAAAACCGTTTTAAAAGTGTGCGATTCTTGCACCGAAAATGGAAAGAAGAAGGAGTTGAAGTTTCTACATCGACAACATTAAGACGTCTCCATAAATTTAAATTTGAATCTCGTGTACCGAAAACAAAACCTCTCATGACTGCAAGACAAAAGCGTATAAGATTGAATTGGTGTAAATCAAGACGTTTATGGAGCAATGAAGATTGGAAAAATATATTATTTAGTGATGAAAGTATGTTTTGTGTTTCATATGGTTATCAAGGTATTCGAGTTTGGAGAATGAAGTAAGAAGCATTTGATAAAGAATGCCTTAAACGTTCCATAAAATTTGCTGCTAGTGTCATGGTTTGGGGTTGTATGAGTGCAGAAGGACCTGGAAAGTTATGCATCATCTACGAAAAGGTTAACTCTCTGATATATCAAGAAATTTTAGAATATTACATGATTCCATCATCAGAAGATTTATTTGAAGATGATTTCATCTTTCAACAAGATTTAGCGTCCCCGCATACCTCGGTGTCAACTAAGAATTGGTTCCGCCAACGCAACATTAAGGTACTTCCTTGGCCACCAAATTCACCAGATCTTAATTCCATCGAAAACTTATGGTGTATAATGAAGAAAAAACTTCAAGAAAATCCTCCTTCAAGTAAAACTTAGTGACACGTATAAAGTCTATTTGGGCTAATATTGATAGAAATGTTTGTAAACACCTTGTATATAGTATGCAAGATCAATTGTACGCTGTTATGAAAGCTAAAGGGGATGCTACAAAATATTAACTACCATTTACTTCATATTCATAAGGTAATATTGTTGCGTAAAATAAAATATTCTAATATTTTGAACCAATCTAAATTTTATTCTAATATTCTGGTGTGTTTAAGGAAGCTGTATACCTAATTTATTGTGCTGTATTTTATATTTTATAAATGTTAAAATCTTATCTAAACATTCCAGATTTAATTTATAAGAAATTTAATTGCATTTACTTAGTATAAAAAATAAATAAATGACAAATAATTTTTTTCTTATTACTTTTTCTCAATTATTCTAATATTTTGAATATGAGCTGTACAAATACAAACCTTTGTAGAACATTTCCTTTGTAGAAAGTATTTTTCAAAATTTGAATGACAAATCCATTTTAAATGAAGACATTCTACCCGATTTTCAAATATTTTTTTCATAAACATAAGGTGTTAATGTCGTAAGTGTAAGTTGAATATGAAGTATGGTTGCGAAAGAATTCGTAATATTGATAGAAATACAGAGGTCCTAAAAGTTTTAGAGTACTGTAATGCAATGCATTACAACACAATAAAACACTTGCTGATAGTCTTGGCTACTATCCCAGTAAAAATAGCCAGCGCTGAAAGGTCTTTTTCATCAATGAGAAAATTAATTTTTTGTCTCAAAGCACTGCGGTTGATGAGAGACTACTGTTGGTGTTGTTTATGAATCTAGTTATCTACGTGAGGACTATAGGGCTGAAGGGATGTGGGGTGCCTTCCATAGGAATAGTTGAAAGAGAATCTAAGTCCGTAACTATAAAATTTATTCGCAGGTTCGAAGAAAATTATGGCAAACTTCAAACGATTGGGCTGACCGGCAAGATTTTGTTCGAAGCCAAAACCTACCTGAGCAGCCTTGCAATGATATCCATTCGCTGGAACATAACCCTACATATTAATCATTTTAAGACCCCGCACCCGCAATGCAAGACGCTAATATGAATCCTGCGTTTTAAAGCCATTAAAATTACTTGCTTGCATTTTAATGTATATATTTTAAATTCTCATAAAGATGCATGAGGTTCATCGCAAAAAATACCAGATTGTGCTCTTTTATTTTCTTTGCGGTTTTTCCCCCCTAAATACACTTTCGGTTTTCGAACAGGTACTGAACGTGCTCTTAGAAACCAAAAATTGTAACAGAAATCGAAAAAATAACAATTTTTCGAATGGACAAATATATTACACAAGATTATATCGAAGGTAAAACCTTGTTTATTTGTTTATCCACACTTTAAATTACAGTCGAACCCCGTTATAACGAACTTCAAGGGACCGAAAGTTCTGTTCACTATATCTGTACCGTTAAAAATAAATAAATAAATAAATGTTACTCTCACAAAGTGTGCATACTATTAACTGCTGCCTATATATTCAATAATGATGTATTAAGAGAAAAACGTAAAATCTATTAAATATAATCATTAATGAAGTAAACTGAGCAAAATCTGGTTTGCACCATGTTTCAGTAGCCGGTATGCCTTTTCGCATTATCTTATAAATTTAGAATCGAAATCCTATTTTCACAACTGCGGAAAAGTAAAAAAATAAAAAAATCATTAGTCGACAAGAAATTTTTTTTCGTTATAACCGATTCTTAATATTTCGGAGGTTTGCTATAAAAGGATAAAGTAGCATTAAATATAATAGGAAAATGGTAGGGCTAAAGTTTTCGTTCGCTATATCCGTGAGTTCGTTATAAAATGGGTTCGCTATAACGGGGTTCGAATGTATACACATTACTGTTGTCAGATGAAAAAAAATTCCAAAATTGAGCCCCTCCCGAAAGGAAATCCTGGCTACGGGCCTGCATAAAACAGTTTAACATATTTAAAATATACCGCAAATAATGTCCTCCTCCCCTCCTATACCATTATGTAACGGAATTCTTTTGTGGTGCCGTGTAAAAGACAAATAATTAATATTCTTTGTCCGAAATATTCTACAAAATGTATATTTTAGTACCATTCATATAAACATATATCAGTTTCATTATGTTTCGACGGGTGTAACACGATCAAAAAGCACTTGAAACTATTTTATCCTACCGGCCGTAATGGAATGGAATTCTTTTGACTGTCCCTGCATTTGAACTATGCATCCGATTTTATTAAAATTTGAAATGACGCAACAAAATTCTGCAACAAATATATATTTAAAATTTCAATCGATTCGGATGGATAGTTTTTGTGCTGTTATATGTGGTCTCACAGACGGACGAATCAGACGACGACTGTATAGGTACTACGTATTTATATAATTAAGAATATACCTAAAAAAAATAGTTAAATTTAAAACAGCATGCCGAAATTGAAAACGCATTTCACACAATTATTACTCAAAGACCATATTGTAACCAATTTCTTTTGTGCGTCCATGTAAATGGATTTAAAATGCTATGAATGTTCTTTTCAAACGTATATCATAGTGAAATTCAGTGATTTATATCAATTTCAATACATTTGCAATAGCCTAATGTCATTAAAATACTCTGCAAACAATTTCCCCCATAGATAGGCCATAATGTAATGGATTTTTTTTGGGTGCCCTTTCAAATGAACTATAAATCGCACATATTTCATATGCAATAGCAAACATGCCTATGGAACTCTAAATAAAGTTTACCAATTTCATGAAAATCTATGTATATTTACGAGAATTAAAGCGTGGACTATAGGTCTGCACGGGCCGAAATTTCCAGGCCCGGCCCGTTGTAAAACTCACATGTTCGGTCCGAATCCGGTCCGGCCCATACAAAAATCAATGAAAACAGGCCAAGCCTCGCCCCGCCCCTTCTGGCCCGTTCTAACCCGACACAATTCTACTATTTCTAAAAAAAATCAGATTTTTATCATATAATTAAGATTTTTTTAAAGAATACTGCATATATATCTATGGAATGATTTTACAGTATATTTTACAGGAAATACACATTAGCAACATTAATGATTACTTAGATTCTTAGACTTTCAACATTCAAATAAAGATTCATTAAAAAATTAATATGGTTTAGAATAAAAGGAAAAAAAAAGAAAGTTAAAAACATCGTAACTTTTGAAGCGGTATAATAAAAGTAGATTTATAAAAATATTTCTATATCATTTTATTAAAGATTCCAAATCCAAATTCAGTCTCAAACCCAAAGAAGCTACTTTCTGTTGCATTTCTAAATTCTTTTTTTTTTTTTTTTTTTTTTTTTTTCGGAAATGCATAAGATTAACTGGTGTTTTTATACATAAACTATGTAATCGAATAGCGTTATCTATTTTTTGATACAAACAATTTAAGAAAATGCTGTCAAAGTTAGCGTTTTGAATAGAATTTCCGGAAGCGACAGCATTGGAAGGGAGAAAAATCTGCAACAATTTGACCAGAATCATATATCGCAATAAGTTTATACAAGTATATTTTTTACCAAACATGGAAAACGCTATTCGATTCCAAATCCCTTCAACTGTCAGGCTTGTCAATTTTATACTTTTACAGTTAAAAATTAGCCAGAAAATTTGTCAAACTTTCGCGTTGTTGAGAAGTGAATTTAAGAACTACCAAGAAGTATATATCCAAAGATTATGTTAATATAAGTTCCTTATCGCTGTTAATAATTTTACAAATCATGTTGTTTGCCCTACACATCTTGAGAACAATTAAGTCTATTTCCGGCCTGTCTCGTCTATATGCAGAAAAACAATGCAAGCCTAATCTCTGCCCGTCACGAATCTGCTAAAAAATATATAAAGCACGGGTTACACACAATGCAACAGTCCGATGCCGAGCACTACTCTGTACAAATCACATTTCTGTATTGATGTTGTCAAACTATTATCGGCTCTTGACACACTTTTATTTTTATTCTCGTTAAAACCATATTCATTGAAAATAGCCCATATTTTACTGTTTCTACTTAAATCTTTATAACAGACCGGTAGGCCCGCTAATTTTTTTTTATCGGCCCGGCTCGGTCCATATAGCCCGTTCATTTTTTTTTTTTTTTTTTTTTTTTTTTGCTAGCCCGCTAGAAAATTTGGAACCATTTCGCCTACTCGGCCCGGATTCGGACAGACTTGTACCTTGCGTCCCAAGCCTACCCAATAATTTGTCCTCTCAGTCCACCCAATTTCTATTTTTAACATTTTCCAACAAAGTTGAAAGTGTGCGCCTGCTTTTCGTTTGTCTGGCCGTCTGACCGTCTGGCCACGCTCTAACTCCCATGAATTTACTCGAATTGCTATGATTTTTTTTTTATGTTATTGACATTTATCCTAGCATGAACCCTATTGAAAATGAAGGTTCTACCATGATTAGTTTATTTACAGGGATAGACAAAAGTTTTCCGTTACATTATGGCGTATGGGAAAAAACGTTTCAAGTGAACTTTAAAGGTGTTACACCCTGTGAAACATATTTATATTTATATGCATTTGCGAAGAACACTAAAATATGCATTCTGTAAAATATGCAGTGAAAATAATAATTATTATTCATTTACAGGGCCACACAAATTTGCCAAATAATAAAGGGGGAAATTGTTTGCGACACATTTTAACTATGTTAAACAATTTCATGTATAATAAAATTTATATACTCTGCTGAGGTTTAATATTTCATGCATAACATGAAATGCATAGCATTTACAGGGACACACAAAAGATTTCTAATAGCATATTCTATCCGAAGAATTGTATATTATCGATGATGACTGATGGATGAATGAAACACATTTTTAATTATAATATGCATTTTTAAGTTTCACTAAATATATGCATATTATATGGTGGTGTATAAAGGCTACAAAAGAATTCGTAAAAGTTACTGAATATGAGCGTAATTTACTTAAAAGTGGTTTTAAAATAAATTGTGCATTTTTACGCATAACTGCATTCAGTTTACTAAGTAATCGTAAAATATAGAAAAAATGATATACAGGGTCACGCAAAGAATTGGATACATGGTCGCCTGAGGATGATAATTTCTGGAAATGTGATTTAAGTAGTTTTAAGAGTGTTTTTGTTTGAATTAAATTTTAGCAAAATACTGGCAAATTACAGGGCTGAACAAAAGTATTCAAGTATGTTTCCATCTATTAATATAATTTGCTGAAAGAGAAATTTCAACCAGTTAGGCGTTTTGTTGCTAAACTAAATTTCCCCTTTATATTGTATATATATAAACTGACAGATCAAATATAGGGCTGCTCAAAAGTATTGGAATATATATTTGACTATGGACAGAAACACCTTATTTCCCTAAATAACGAAGTTTTGTTAAAGATTCCAGGAAGTGTTGGAAAGTGTTTCATAATCTATGCTTAACGCGTGATTTCTCATAGTTCTTGTTTAATTTCTGAAAACTTTTCGTTTTGTTGACATTCACAAAGTGATTTCATTCCTGCCGTTTATAATTTGAGTTCTGCTGAACGGATTTTGATGACATGTACACCATTAGATAAATTCTGAGGTGCGGTTAATATTTATGTGTAGAGAATTTTATATTGCGTTGTTTTTTCTGAAGGGTAAGCTCGACAACGAATCCGATCACAAATAAGTAGGTAAATTTGATTGTAGATCGCACCGCACAGAGGTTTTTGTTTGAATTTTCTTTCAAAAAACTTATATTTTAATTAATAAATACAATTTGTTAATTTACAATTAATAAATTCTTACTTAGACGGTAGCACCAACAAATTTAATTTTAAAATAATTATAAAAGAAAGTTTTTTTTTATTTTAATCAAATTAAAAATTTTCAAATCAAATTATTTAAATGAAATCCAAAATTTCAAATTTTTCAAAAATCAAAAAAAAAAAAAAAAAAAAAAATCGGAGATATAAATAAAATTTTAAATTTCTGAAAAAGAAAAAAAAATGTTTAAACGAAATTTAAAATTTCGAATCACTAATAAATCACATTAGTTTTTAAAATAGAAAGAAAAATGAATTCTAAAAAATATTATGAATGTCAGATGAACAAAATTCTAATAATATAAATCCTTAAATGGGCTAAAAAAACCGAGATTTCTTTTAATTATACCCATCTTAGTATGAAACTTGCAACACCGGGGAACTTGCAACACACATGCCTTCGGGGCCTGGGCACTGGGCCGACCAATTTCAGGGGCCCACAAATTAAATGGCTGATTTTTTTTCCTTAATCAAATACCTTTCAAATAATATTGTTTTATAAAATATGAAACGTAAAATTTAAATATTTTGAATAACTCAATAAAATTTTTAGAAGCTTTTAACCTAAGGCGCTTTTACTTGAAAAAGCGAATGACCAAGAACCGAACATAGACTTCACTCACGCTTAATAACTCCCGAAAATGGTCATTACTCAAATAAATTTACTTATTTTCTGAAAGTGTTGCCGGGAATGAGGAGGTAGGGGGACCCAACTTTTTAACAGGCCCTGGGCCCAACTTCAGCTTGATCAGGTTCTGCTAGTGCGACGCTTTACCTCCAAGCTATGATGTATAGACGCAAAACGTTCAAATTAAAGTTCTCTTTTAAAATGTAAATAGCAAAAATCAACGGATAGCATTGATAAAATTAATATAATTAAAGTAATAGACTTTTTCAAAATTTTACCATTTCTTGTGTGACACGAGGTATTCAGTTGCAGGTACACAAAATTGGAAATCTCTGACTTATACAGTTTTCGTGTAAGAACTCTGTGATAGACAGACAGACAGAGGACTGAGAAGAATAGGGTTTCGTCAGATGAATGAAACCCTAAAAACTACATCATCATCTACTGAAGAACATATATTTACAATATATTTACCAAGAATCAGTTAAAACTCATATTTGCATTTGTTTGTAGATTAATACATAGGAGTTTGATAGATTTTTAAGTCAACATTTTACAATATTTTACGTTATTAAATAGGAGATCGAACCTAAGCTCTCCAAATTACAAAATTTGGGTAAAAACTTTTTTTTTTTTTTTTTGAAAACTCTAATAATTGAAAACTCTAATAAATTTTTATATGTAATATATTTTTTTAGATAGCATTTTTATATGAAAAATATTAACTATGCAATCAAGTATGGTTTTGAAATTTATCAAAAGCGATACTTCCGTATTAGCCGTATGCGAATTGTTATTAGCCAAAGATTTTGCTACATACGGCAGCCTTTTTGGTTCTGATCTTTTCAGTGATTTAAGAACTTGTTCAATGACATGTATGTTAAATTAGTATTTTTTATTTGTATTATTTTATTTATCTACAGAAAGAGTTTTAATTTTGTTAAAGAATATTCGCCGAAAACAAATGCTGCACTCTTTATGTAATTTTAAAGGCAAACGGATTAATAGTTCGTAATTGAATTTTACGTGATAGAGATCAATTTTTAAAATGCTTCATGCTTGAAAATAATTTTGAAAACCATAGACAATCGGTAAACTGAGATGCAATTTTCAAACAAATAGCATCTGATTTTTTTTCTCTCTATCTGGAGGTGTAAAAATTAAATTGTTCGAATACATATGTTGGGCTTTTTTTATATTATTCTTTTATTTATTGATTGATCTTTAGTTCCGTTATGAAAAATTAGTTGTAGATAAATTCTGAATAATTTTTACTGGTTTATATGTAAACTGTTTATCATTATGTCGTAATGGAGCCATAGAGATAAATTACAAAAATTCATGATTAAAGATTCGTACTTTAAAAACTATAATAAATCAGTGAACTAAGATGCACTTTTCAAACAAATTGCATTTGAAAGTAGAATTTTTCCTATACGACTATGTAAAAGTGAAAATGTGCGTCATTTAAGAGATTAAAAAATTACAGTAGCAAATATTGTAATACCGAAATTTCATCACAAATTCGTAAAGTGTTGCCATTTGCAAAATCATGTCAGCATTACGCACAGATACTTTTGTCTCTTATAATAGAGAGATAGATATGAATAACAAAAAGTACATTTTCTACACACATATGTTAAAGTACCTAGTTTATTTTCGGCTGTTCTGAAGTAACTGTTTTACAAAATGTTGATTTAACTAAATAACAGAATAAGATTTGATAGAATAAAAGTTGATAGGTTTAATATAATTATTAATTAAACTATTTAATATTTTAAATTAAACTGTTATGATATTTTAATTTAAGTTTTATCAAAAGCAAACATTAAACATTTAAGCAACATATAATCGCAATCCTATGTAATCTACAAACATTTTTATTTTACCTGTTCTAAATAATTTACAGTCAAATTACATAGAAAATAGTAAGGTGTTCAATTTTTTAGATGCTTTATCTATATTTTATTGAATGTTTTCAATTTTAAAGTTAATTAACAGTTTTTTGATAATTAAAAATAGATTTTTTTTTTTAACTGAACTTTATAAAAACACGTAGTTTAAGAAACTACATGTCCTAACATTCAATCCTTACTTTTTTCTGTCTATTATTTAAGTTTTTGTGTTGTTCTAAAAGTTAAATTTGACGAAGAAAAAAATTGAATAAGTCAGCGATTTTTAAAAATCGCTCCATCTCTATGTATACTTATGAATATACTATGTATACTTATGAAGAAAAATGTGATTTCAAATTGAAGAAAGAGTTCATTAGATTCTTCTACTTTTCGTTTCATTTGTCTGCAAAGCTTTGTTCCCCTGATATTTGATATTTTGCGCAGACCTGTTTGGTCGATTTAACATTGAGAAGTTTTCTCCTGTATAATAAGCAGTATAGCGGCATGTTATTTGATTCGTGACATTTGTTTGTCTGGCCTGCTTTTTTTTTTTTTTTTTTTTTTTTTTTTTTTTTTAATAGCATTTGGCAATACAACCATGCTTGATAGTTAAACATATTATGTCTGAATCATAATTAAAAAATAATGTTAAAATCCGACATTTAACAAATTAAAAAACACTTTCGTGTTACAAAAATAATGTTATGTTTATTTAAGTATCTCTCTATTCTAAAAAAAAAAGTAACACTGTCACCGCCGCCGTCAATGAATTTTTTTGTGACCTAGGGTATTTCTGCGCTAATATTAAGAAAACTACTGCACACAAAAACATGAAAATTGATGGTATAATAGAGAAATGTTTGATAAACACGCTGATGAAAACTGTTTTTAAATCAAATAATCATTTTTAGCGATATTTAATGTTAAATTTGGTCAAAATCGTTCCATTAAAAAAGTTTTATCACTGTTAAAAATTTTGCTCTTGTTTGAACCAAATTATGGTGCTTATTAGCTGCCACCATAACACGGTGAATTTTCGTACCAACATTTGGAGCTTCCTATTTCAACCTTATTCCAACTATTGGAAACCTTATCAACCTTATTCCAACTATGCTTCAACAGGAGCTCCAAATATTGGTTCAAAGTTTCACTATCTTAAGTGGCAGCTGTTGAGCACCAAAATTTGGTTCGAACTTGAACAAGATTTTTAACAGTGTAGAAGCAAAAACTATACATAGGAATTTAAACATTTTAGATCATTTTGTACATTAAAAGCTCCCGGTGTGCAGACTTCATTTATTTTTTTTAATCTGACTCCTTTTTTGGAGATTTTTTTCCATTTTAAATTCAAATTTTCAGCATTTTGGGAGACTTTTTTTCCATTTTTTAGAAAAGGTTATTATTTTAAATTTTTGCCACATGATCAAAGAATATTTCCTTCAAAAAAGAAATAATAATAATAATAAATAAATAAATAAAATAAAAAATAAAATAAAATAAAAAATAAAATAAAATAAAATATAAAATATAAATAAAAAATAAAAACATTAAAATTCATATAAAGCACAAATAAATGTACTAAAATTACTTTCAGGTGCAAACTTATAGAATAAACTTATTTAAAAATCATTAAAATACCTTAAAATAGCTAAAATGTTTTCAATTATTCCATGGCTATCATCAGTAGGGATTCAAATTCTGTTATTATTTTTGTTTGCCTTATTCGAGAATTCTCTAGAAGAAAATTCTAGATAATTTTCGAGAATTTTCTCTCTGTCTAAGGTTTTAATATTGGAATTCAACTGTATTAAGAGTCTTTTAAATTCATATCTTGTTATATAATTGAGTTTAAAGCAAATCAATAGAACTTTCATTTAAAATTTTAAAAGGATAAACGATTTTTTTAAAGCTTTTTGAATATTTAATCTCCTGTGAAATTTTGATTTTAGAAACTCAGGCTAATAAAAGGATTTCACTGCCTCATCTTGAATGAATAAAAAGGGTTAAGTAAATTTAATATTCCATAGTTTGAAATAGAAAAAAAATTACATTAAAGTTGTTCTAATTTTTTTATTTTTGAGAAAAAAAAAACAGTTGGTTTAAATAGAGGTATAAACCATGATTAAAACTAATTGATTTAAACCATGCCAATCTTAGACAATATACGAAGGAACTCTTGAATGAATTTCAGACCCTGAGGGTTCACCGTGCCCTAATCTTGAAAATGTATTAATTTTTTTTCGGAGGGGGGGGGGGGGGGGAGGTTTAGCGGAAGCATAAATTTATTCTTGTGAGGAAACCACAAATTCAGAGTTATGCTCAGAGACATCTATCTGGAAGCAATGTTTCTAATCCAATCCATGGTCACAATTTAACACATTTCCATACTCTATG